>CM067324.1:0-1200000 GCA_034376525.1 Nicotiana benthamiana | reverse complement strand
AATCAACTTCAAAGACTGTCTGTGAGCATGTGATTTTTTGCCTCGCATGAATTACTTCTACAGAATTCCCAAAATGTGAATTTTCCTTTTTAATTATTTATTTTTAGGAATTACTGCATAATTTTCTTGTTTGTTCGTATTTTTGTGTGTATGTTTAATTTTATTTAATTCATAAAAAATACAAAAAAATATATTTCATTTGCATCCAATTTTATATTTTTAGGATAATTAGTTAATTAATGTTATAAAATGAAAGAAAATAACAAAAATAGTTTATTTTGTATTTTAACTCTTTAGTTTTTGAATTAGTTATATTTTTCTTTTAATATAGGACTTAATTAATTTTGTAATTACTATGAGAAGCAATTATTTTATTAATTTAGTTTTTAGAATTAATTCAGGTTTTATTTTAATTTGGAAATTAATAAGAAATCTGAAAATAAAAAAAAAAGAAAAGAAGAGAAAAAGTTTTTTTTAAATAAAAACGAAACCAATTTTTTGGGCCAAACCCACCTCCATACACGTCCAACCCGATCCATGACCGGCCCAGACCCATTAAAAACCCGGTGTAGCCCCCTTCCCATCCGAACGACCCCGTTTTGCCCCATTTAAACCCCAACCATTGGATCTCATCAATCCAACGGTTCTGATCTGGGGAGTTAATATATATATATATATATATATATATATATCTATATATATATATATATATATCTATATCTATATCTATATCTATATGTATGTATGTATGTATGTATGTATGTATGTATGTATGTATGTATGTATGTATGTATGTATGTATGTATGTATGTATGTCCTAACATCCCCTACTTCCCCCCAAATTGTCTCTCACACAACTCCTCAGAGACCCTAGCAAACTCCGCCCTAAACCGCCATCTGCCGCCCGCCGGAAATCGCTCACGGCGGCAGCCGACGACTAACGCCACCAAATTAACACCAAATGATCCCCAAGTCCCCCTCGTCTCAAATCTCCGATCACCTTTTCTCAAATCCACCCAGGATTCCTCAAATATTAGATCAAAATCTGAAACCCTAGCGCCGCCACGATGTGCTTCGATGGCGGCACCATCCCAAAATGGCCTCAAACTAACACCATAGGACCACCAGGTCTCCCTCATCCTAAATCTATCATTCTCTTCCCTCGAATATCCCCCAAGCTCGTCGAATATTAATTTGAAGTTGAGGATTTAAAGTGTCAAGGTCTAAAATAAGATAGATTAGGACCAAAACGGACCTTGTTCATATGTTTTCATTCGAGAACACATGATCGAGGCCCCTTTTGGTTAGAATCGAGAAATTGAAGAAGAACTTCAAGGTCAACCATCCATTGCTAGGTATTTCTATTCATCTCCTGGTCTTGCATGATTTATTTTGGCATTTGTGATTGCAAATTTTTTTCTTTTTTTGTTGTATCCATTTATCTTTTCTTCAAAATCATCTTTGCATGTATCCTTTTTATCTAGGTTAGTCGTTAATTGGTATTTCCTTTAATTTTGCTTTAGTTTGTTTGGTTTTCTTATAATTCTGTCTAAAGGGACCATTTAATTCAGAGGTCCTCTTTGATTTCAAAGTGCGTTTGGTCGTTTTTAAAGGTTTGTGCTAAAATCCTGTCAAGATTATTTGGTTTTGGGTTTTGAAATCCAGACTCATTTTGAAAGCCCAAAGAAAGGGACTAATCTAATTTTGTTAAAGGCCCATGTATGGTTTGACTTGGGTCAATTTCACCCAGGTTGGTCTGTTTGAGGGTTAATTGTATGGCAACTAAGGGGTAATTTGGGTAGTTTAGTTAGTGAATCTTTCAATAACTGCTTTAAGAAGCTTCTTAGAAGCTTAAAAATAGACTTGCTTGGCCAACAAGTCAATAATTTAGGGACCAAGTAGCAAAAATGAGAATTGGGAAAGGTCTAAAGGGCAAAATTTAACCTATTTCTGCTGCCCTAATAGCTTGCCAACAAAGGCATTGCTAATGAGAGTTGAATTCAGATTTTTGGAGAGGAATTTAGATACTTGGAGAAGAGAATTTAGACTTGAGAATTAGAAAAGATTGCAAATATTTTTGATAAAAATTAAAAAAAGTAGCTAGGAAGTTTTCAAAAACACTTTTCCATTGAATTTTCATTTGCAAGTTTGAGGTTTTCCACTTCTGAACCAATTTTTTATTCACCTGGGGTGAGAATGGATTGAACTTGGTATTTTGAAAGCTGGAATTAGTTCTGGTTGCTCGATTTGGATCCTTGAATCTGCAGAACTTAGAGTTTTTGAAAAACCACTGAATTTGTACATATGTAAAGAAAAACAAAAAAATGGTTTAAGCTTGGTTTGAAATTAATTTTCTAAATATCTTCTACTGTTTCATTAGACTATCCTGGGTTGTTCACTTTTGGTTGATGAATCTGTGCTAACTTCCTGCTGCTACTCTGCTGACCCCTCACTTTTCTGTTTCCATTTCAATTTCTAGGTACACAGTCTTGAGCCCTTTTGATTGTGAAGTGGATTTGAAGAATGAAATAAAAAGTAAAAGGCTTAGAGCATGGTGTTGATTTATTTGAGTTTCAGCTGTATTTTCTTTCGATGATTATGTTCTAGTGAATTTGGTTCTTATCCTTGTCTATTGTCATGGGACTGTTAAGACCGTCACAACAGAGGTTTAACTTGGTTGTTTCTGGATTCTGGACTTTTTATTCAGTTTTTATTAAAAACTAGTGTTGCTTTAGTTCTTTGTCCATTTGAGTTTGTTAGATGTCAAGTATTGGTTTGACTTTTGTGCTGATTTAACCAAGTCATGCTTTGTTAGCATGCTATGCTTTTTTGCAGTCATATTTGTTGTATTGAGCATAGGTCAAGTAAGCTTGAAATGTGAATCATGATTACCAAAGTACTTCTTTGATTTGGGAAACTTTTGAAATCGTTTGGATGGGGATGAGCCTTTCATGGCCGTGATTCACGTGTATTGATTCAGGTTGTTAAGTCCAAGTATTTCCTTTTCATTAGCCTAGTATATTTCTTTGCATATTTTGTTAACAACTTGATACTGTAGGACTGTGTAAGCGTGCTAGCGTTAAATCAGAGTTTAGCATGTGAATAAAGTTTGCTTGAAATTTTGACTTGTCCTCTTTGGTTGAAAATTCAAATGATTGATTTAAAAATAAGGGACTACACTAGCCTGTTATAGGCAATTGCTTGGACCAAATTCTAGATTCTCATTACAACATAGACTTTCCTGCAATGATTGATGCATAAAACACTTACTTGGGCTATAATTTCGAGCCCAGTTGTGCAGAGTTCCTTCTTCTGGGTGCTCCAGGTTCTAGGCTTGATGTTGGGGTCCTTTCAGGGTCCCTTGATTACTGATAAAATGGTCATGAGGGACAATGGACCTATACTTTCTTTAGGTATTAGTAAGTGCATGTCGTTCATGTTGTGCGTAAATTCCTCACGCCATTTAATTAATTGGCAAGTCCCTTAAATTAGCTTCAAGGTATGCCATATTAGACAACACAAATAGTTTGTGGCCCTTCGAAATTTAGTCTAAATTCTTTTTGTTTATAAAAATCAGAATTGAGTTGTGCCGCGTCAATAAAATCTCGAATGTGTGGCCCTCATTTAATTATTTCTTTAAAAGCCTTAGAACTCGAGGCGTTCCGTTTAGCGAATTTTCTATGGCCCTCCCCAAAGTTAAAAACGCATAGTTTCTTTAGGCGCGTTATTTTAATAATATTACATTCCTAAACTAGGGTGTACATTTAATGTGACCCAACTCCAATTCTCAACAATTAGATCAAATGTGTCGTGGATCGGGATGCATTTCATGTGACGTGGTTCAAGATGCATTTTAGATGATGTTGAAATCTTCTTAAAAATAACTAGAAGAGGTTAATAAGTTAAAAATATACCATAGGCTAAAATATGAATTAAAATTAGATTATAGGCCAATTATAATAGTTTAAGCGACCATGCCAGAACCACGAAATCCGGGGGTGCCTAACGCCTTCCCTCGGGTTAACAGAATTCTCTATTCAGAATTTCTGGTTCGCAGACTTCACAAGAAAAGTTCAATTTTCCTTAATTTGGGATTTAAAATAAACCAGTAACTTGGGACACCCGAAAACAATCCTATCCCAAGTGGCGACTTTGAACAAAAAATTGAATAAATAATCCCATTTCGAATAGTGTCACTTAAAATGGAAAAACTCCCTTATACACTATCCTTCGGGGTGGTGTGTAAAAAAGGAGGTGTGAAACTGTTAAGCATTCATTTGTTGCACCTGGCACCTTAGCGAGGGACGAGGGAAAAGCTTCAGAACTTTGGGTTCGGTAAGAGTAAACGCTGAATAGAGACTCCCGATTAGTAAAAGTAAAAATTGTAATGAACCATCTTCTTATCTGAACAAACTAGCTCAGAATAAGAGTCTTGCACCTCCTGGTTTTGATCCACTAGAAGATGACGCTTCCTTCCCGCAAGAAGTTGAAGTGATGCAAGACACTCAGAAAAATAAAATAAGCATTTCATTGTTTCAAGTTGTAATATCTTTATGTTGTTACTGCACTGCCACTTTTCACTTTTTTACTGTTTGACTTAAATTTAAAAATATTAGGTCCATTCAAATCTGAAAAGAAAAACAAAGTGAGAGGAACGAACATGTGTAAAAATGTTTTAGGATTCAAAGTTGGAGAAAAGTTGAGCGTCATTTTCTACCACAATCGAGTTGTTCGGAAGCATTCAACCTCATTTGTGAGACACTTAGGTATATTAGTCCGTGATCATAATATGTGCCTACATCCCATATACTCATGGGCGGACATTGAAAAATATAAGCTGGACTATACGTGGAAAGCTGTTACTGTAAAAATTTAAAGTATTATCTTGTTGTTTTGCCTTCTCCTTTTCTTTGTTCACAAATGAAAATAAAATACTAGTAATTTTACACCATTACATCTATTGAGTTCTTATATACATATATATTCAAAAAGAGAATTAAATGAGTAGAAACATATAGTTTATTGTGCTTTCTTAAAGAACCCCAATATCATATTTCTTCTGCATCATAAACTGAGAAAAATATCCATTTCTTAGTACCATTTTTTCCTATGCTCTTTATTGTATTTTTTCTCATCATCAAAGGTAGTAAGAAATATTTCTCCTTAGAAAGACAATAACATCATTTTGTTAGTACAAAAAAATCATCAAATCTTGTCATTTTTTATGTTAATGAGTACTGATACACTTTTAGAAGAAACGTATCTATGTAATGTAGAGAATTTTGGGAGAATTAATCTTCTCGTATTGCTCATAAGTATATATATAATACAGAGAGGTATCAAATCCTACCAACTATAGGACCGTACAATAATAAAAGAAATCAAATCCTACCAACTATAGGACTGTACAATAATGAAAGAATATTATACCAATAATAAAAAGATACACACAATATATTCTAATATGCCCCCTTAAGATGGAGGGCCGGAGGACATGCCAATCTTGGACATCAGCAAAAGAAGCCGAGGACGAGATAAGTGCTTGGTGAGAGCATCAGCAAGCTGATCAGCAGAGGATACATGAGCAACACGAAGAGACCCATTCTGAACCAATTGACGAGCAAAGTGATAATCAATGGAGATGTGTTTCATGTGCGAATGAAACACAGGGTTTGCACAGAGGTAAGTGGCGCCAATGTTGTTGCTGCAAATGACAGGAGCAGCGGGAATAGGGACATGAAGCTCGCGCAGCAGTGAATGAAGCCAACGGACTTCAGCGGCAGCAGAAGCAATGACACGATATTCAGCCTCAGTAGAAGATCGTGCAACGGAACGCTGCTTTTTGGAGCTCCAGGAAATAGGATTAGGCCCCAAAAAGACAACATAGGCACCAGTTGAGGAGCGGTCATCACAGTTCCCACCCCAATCTGCATCAGAGAAACAATGCAGAGGTATAGAAGATGAAGGACGCAGCCAGACTCCGAAGTCACGCGTCCCATTCAGATACCGGAAGAGGCGCTTAACTGCACCCCAATGAGTGACAGTAGGAGCGTGCATGAACTGTGAGAGCTTATTCACAGCAAAGGAGATATCAGGACGAGTGAAGGAGAGATACTAGAGGCCCCCAAGGGCCTGTCGATATGCGGATGCGTCGGCAGGAGCCGAGCCGTTGGCCAGATGAAGGCAGGTGGACGCCGCTGTTGGCGTCTGAGCAGGGTTGGATTCCAGCATATTATGACGAGTCAAAAGATCAACAACATACTTACGCTGAGAAAGAAAACACCCCTTGGAGCTGTGCAGAACCTCAACACCAAGAAAGTAGCTTAGATCACCCGTGTCTTTAAGAGAAAATTTAGTCCCAAGAGAGTCAATCACACGGTTCAAGAAGGAAGAGTCATTACCAGTGAATATGAGATCATCAACATATACCAAAAAATAGGCTGTAATACCAGAATGCTGAAAGACGTAGAGTGAAGTGTCAGAGATAGTGTTGACGAAACCCATGGCTAAAAGGCATTGGCAGAGCTCACTGTACCATGCCCGGGGTGCCTGTTTGAGACCATAAATAGCTTTCTGTAACTTACGGACATAAGATGGATAGGCTTTGTCAACAAAACCCGGTGGTTGTGCCATATAGACATCCTCTGTAAGCCTCCCGTGAAGAAAGGCATTGTTCACATCCATTTGACGAAGAGGCCAGCCCTTGGATACAGCTAGACTGAGAACCAAACGCACAGTTGCCGGCTTAATAACTGGAATGAAAGTCTCCTGGAAGTCGACACCTGGTCGCTGCTGAAAGCCTTTTGCAACAAGTCGGGCTTTGAACTTATCCACATTACCGTCAGGCTTTCGTTTGATACGATAAACCCACTTGCAGCCCACAACATTCTGTGAATAATCCGGTGGAACAAGATCCCAGGTGCCATTCCATAGCAGAGCATAGCAGCGCGCCAACGCTCATCAAACATAGCACTAGACAAAGTCTGAGGTTCTGTAACACCTGGAGAGGATACAACAGACATACCAAACTTCTTGTTGGGCGTAAAGATGTTATTTTTGCTGCGAGTTTGCATGTGTTGACCACCCTGAGAGGATGAAGGTGGAGGCATAGTGGGTGCAGCGGTGGCGGGGGCCGCAGGCGGTGCAGTAAGAGGCGCTGGTGGCTCGGGCGTTGGCGCCGGCAGTGCGTCCGGTGAAGGATCGCTAGTGAGAGCGACGGCAGGTACTGGCGGAGGCAGCGGAAGGACTTCTAGGGTGACCGTAATGGGTACGGGTGGAGACTCGGGGTTAGACAATTTGGAGAACGGGAAGATATCTTCATGGAAGGTGACATGACGCGAGATGAAGATTTTAGACGTTGAGGGATCAAAGCATAGATATGCGCTTTGAGTAGATGAGTAGCCGAAGAGGACACATGCATGAGATCTGGGTTCCATTTTGTGTGGTTGTAGGGCCGAAGCCAAGGGAGCATTGACAGTCGAAGACACGCAGTTTGGCAAGGTTGGGGCGCCTATGGAAGAGAGACTCAAAGGAGGAGAGCATCGAGAGATTTGTCTTGGGAAGAAGATTAATGAGATAGACCGCTGTGGCAAAGGCATAACGCCAGTAAATGAGAGGGACAGAGGCATAATGAAGGAGAGTGAGACCAGTATCAACAATAATTACGGTGACAGAGTTCAGCATAGCCATTGTGTTGCGGTGTATGAGGAGGTGAAGTGAGATGTGAGATGCCATAGGAGGCAAGAAAAGAGCGTAAAGCTAGGAATTCACCCCCATTATCAGTATACAGAGTAATGATTTTAGTAGAGAAGTATTTTTCGACAATGGACTTAAAGGTGGGGAAGGTTTATAAGACATCAGATTTACGGCGTAAAGGGAAAGACAAACATACTTAGAAAAATAATCAACAAAAATGACATAATATTTAAATCCTTCATTAGAAATAATTAGAGAGGTCCATACATCAGAAAAGATAAGCTCCAACGGAGCAGTATAAGATAAACTTGACTCAGAAAAAGGTAACTTATGACACTTATGAAGCTTGCAAGAGACACAAGCTAAATCAGACACACTACTGGATGCTATACTGCTAGAAGACACTAAATGACGCAGGATTTTAGCTGACGGATGACCAAACGGAGAATGCCACAATGACGCAGGGAGCTTTTGTGCCGTGAGGGCGGACGGTAGACGGGAAGCCGCTGGCTAGTAGTAGGCGTCGTTCCTACGTGGGCCGCTGACGAGTGTTGCCCACGTGCGATGATCCTTCACCTGAAAATCAGTATAAGAAAAAACAACATTAACATTATTGTGACGACATAATTGAGCAACAGAGATCAAATTTTTACGAATATGTGGAACACAGAGGTCCCCAGGCAATAAAAGAGATGAATAACTGAAAAGCTGGCCAGTATGTGTAATTTTTAAACCTTCACCGTTACCAATAACCACATCATCGAAACCAGTGTAGGGACTGTGAAGAGACATGTTGGAAAGATCATTGGTTATATGATGAGTGGTACCAGAGTCCAGGATCCAATCAGATGGAGAGTGATGGGCTGTGTGAGCAGCCGGATAAGATGACGCAGTATATGCTGGTCGTGGCAGTGGTCCACCGTAAGGGGGCTGATTTGCGCCGGAAATAAGATAGGACGGACAACGGCGCGCGGAGTGGCCAAATTCACTGCAGAGCCGACACTTCCCATTGTACCCGCGAGATTGGCCATTGTTGGAGTAACCACCACGGCCGGAGGATAAACCACGGATTCCACGGCCGCGCCCGCGGCCACTGAAGCGGTTACGTTCGGACTGGTGTCCGGCGACAAAGGCAGCTGACGGAGCCAAGTCAGATGCGGCGGAGGTGGCCGGCGCACGAGCAGTAATCTGAGCCTCCATGCTTAACAACTTGTCATGTAATTCAGAAAAAGAGATGGGAGATTCACGGGCTTGGATAGCATGAGAGAGCTCCATATACGGATCATCAAGACCATTTAGAACCTTAATGACAAGATCCTCAGAATCAACAGTAACACCAAGGAGAGATAATTCATCCACAATTACGCGAATGCCGTGCATAAAATCAGTAACAGATTTAGAATCTTCTACCGGATTATGGAGCTGCTGTTTGAGAGCCATGATACGACCACGAGAAGCAGTGCCGTATGTGCGCGCGAGGATGTCCCAGGCCTCTTTAGAGGTGTCGCAGCGGCAATAAAGGAGATGATCGTCGGTGTGATCGACGAGATGATGGCACTGAGAATAAGATTGTCTTGGCGAATCCAGTAAGGATATGCTGGATTGGAGGAAGTTACCTCCTTGACGACGATAGTGGCTGGTGGGCACGGCTTCGATCCGTCCAAGAAGCCGAGGAGGTCGTAACCCGTAAGAAGGGTTCGGAATTGGAATTTCCACGCCAGGTAATTAGTGGAATTCAATTTAAGTGGGATCTGAGCCGATGCATTGATGGCAATCGGCTGGAGAAGATCGTTGGATGTCGTAGCGGCCATGAAGCGCGAGGCAGAGAAGGCGCTGATCGACGTCGAGAGAGAGAGGGCTGCCGGTTAGTGCAGCGGTGGCGCGGCAAGACGCTGTAGAGAGGCGGTGGACCGAGAAGGTCGGCGGCGGCGGGCTGCCGATTAGTGCAGCGGCGGCGGCGGCGCGGGTAGGGAAGAATTAGGGTTTCTTTGGCGATAAGCCACTGGCGTATGATACCATGTAGAGAGTTCTGGGAGAATTAATTTTCTCGTATTGCTCACACGTATATATATAGTATAGAGAGGTATCAAATCCTACCAACTATAGGACTGTACAATAATGAAAGAAATCAAATCCTACCAACTATAGGACTGTACAATAATAAAAGAATATTCTACCAATAATAAAAAGATACACACAATATATTCTAATATGTAAAAGGAACTAAAAACTTTTTTTGAAATGGTATAAAGTATTAAAGATATAAAAAAATCAGCACTACGAGAGTGTTGTGGTTACATCCCATTAGGTGAATCAGTCTTCCTTAGTTGCTTGTTGACTCAGATGTCTGACACATGAATGCTTATGAGGCCCGACAGCATCACCCAAATACCCAAGGATTGAATTATTTGAAGAAACAAGGATCAGTTTAGTTCGCCTATGTATCCTGCTCATTAGAGCTACTTTGGCTTCCTCCTCCTCTTCCAGTCTTGATTGCATTTTCACTTGCTCTTCTTCCATCTGCAAAAAGACCATGGATAAGTTATACAACATTAGAAACCAACTACGGCCATATATTAATCCCCAAAAGCTAATATAGCACATATGTCTTTAAGCATGTAACCTTTAGCTGTAGATGGACTTTACCAAATAGTTCAACTTGAGAAGTTGATGTTTCAAAGTCAAAAGTAGAGCTGTCAACCGGGCCAGGTTGACCCGGGACCGGCCCGGACCGGACCGGACCGGTAAAACCCGGGACCGGTAGGTGGGGGCTGGGCTGGCTGGGTTCAAAGGGTTTAGGGGGTTGGTCCGTTAAAATATTTTTGTTTTGGAACCGGACCGGACCAGCCGGTATGGTGAACAGTATCGTGAACCGGTACAGCCCGGACCGGACCGGCCCGGTTCAACGGTAACATTTTAAATTTTTTTTTTAATTTTTGAATTGCTGGGGCCCACATTTCCGTTGGAAACGGCTACAGATCCGTTGGCCAACGGATTTCTTTGCAAAAATGGCCATTTTTCATTTTTTTTGTTATTTATTAAATTACAGTATTAACCCTTCTTAAAATCTATAAATACCCCTCATTTCTTCTTCATTAAAATTGCATTTGCAACTACCTCTTGATGATATTTTTACATAAATTTTATACTGCTACTGTTGTATTTTCTGGCGCATATTACCCAACTATTACTATGACTTTAGTACATATAGCTGAAATTTCTTTGCTACTATATGAATTTAAGAAGAAAGAAAAATATATGGATGTTGTTGTAAATATGCAAGCGAAATTCAAAAGATATTTCTTTCCAATTCCTCCAATTTACTTAATTGGTGCAGTTTTAAATCCTTCTATTAAAATGTCTGATTGTCACCAATTAATGAATGCTTTATATACTTATATGGAGATTGGAGAATCTGAAACCCCAAATTTATATGATTCTATGAACAAACTAAACAGTATTTGCAACAACTATATAATTATTATGCAAATGAATGTGATATTACTGCTCGTGCTTCTGACAATGTTAATCCCGCTATGCAATGTAGCAGTTCTTCTAATGTGGATGATGAAGACCTTGATAGTTTTAATATTTTTTCTACATTTTCTAACACTCAAACCAGTAGCAAGAATATTGATGAGCTTCAATTCTACTTGCAGAAGTAAAAGGAGCCTCGCACAAAGGACTTTTCACCGTTGGGATGGTGGCATGAAAATACAAAGCAATTTCCTGTTCTTTTCGCTATTGCTCGTGACGCGCTGAATGTGCCAATTTCTACTGTTGCATCGGAGAGTGCATTTAGCCAAGCAAGACAACAACTTGGAGACACCCGCCACTCATTGGGAAGCAATGCTTTGGAAGTTTTAGTATGTTTCAGAGATTGGATTAGATTGGAATGAAGAAATCAAGGAAAGGAAAATGTTGATAGCCCAGAAGACGAAGAACTTGGAGATATATTAACCCATGGAAACCCATCGGAATTTAACTCCACAGAAGATGGTCAATCGGTTCATATTGATTATGATGAACTTGCTAAGGCGATGCAAAACATTTGAAATTACTACTTCACTAGTTTACTTGTTAGAAAAAATGTAAACATTTTATTTTCTACTTATTAATTTGAAATTGAGAAATAAAGTAGCACTTACAATAAGTGCAAATTTTTTCTATCTTACTTGTATTCATTCAATGATTACAAAGTATTAATATAATTATAACTTAATAGTTCTACTTAATTTCAAAAAAAATTGAAAATATACTAAACCCGGCCCGGCCCGGCCCATTTCAACCCGTAACCCGTACGGTTCAATTTTAACCCGAGCCAATCCGGCCCCTTAAAAACCCAGTAACGTTCAACCCGGCCCGAACCGAACCGGAACCCGAACGGGTCGAACAAAATTCGACCCGGCCCGGACCGGTTGAACCGTTAAACATGTCTAGTCAAAAGTAAGTGTTCAATTTGCAAAATAAGATGACATGACCTGTTGAGGCTTATAGTAGAGCATTTTGTTTGCTGAATGTATATTATGAATCATATCGATGTATCTGCTCTTCTCTCATGTTGTTTTGGAATGTTCATATAAGATCAAATTATGATGTCAAGCTTGTTTTCGCATTTAATAATCACGCCAACTTAAGAGATAAATTAATTTTTCACTAGTAACTCTCAAATACTTAATTTTATATTGTTGGTTTAATTTTTCTTCTTTGTTTATCTCAAACTTTTGAGTTTCATGTTTGATGATATTTTTGAATAGTATAGGAAAAATTTGGTAGTGCTGACATAAATAGTCAAAGAGATAATGTCTTGAAACATATGGGAAGGTTAAGGAGACAATTGGAGAGGATCACTACACTTGATTATGAAGTCTAAGCCATTGCACGACGTTCTAAAGTATGTGCTAGAGGGGGTTGATCGTGATGACTCAAAAGGTCTTCATTTATTTTTAAATTAAATTTGATTTTCATGAGACCTTTAAAACCTCATTTAGAGCCACGTAGATTTGCATGCACAGTCGAGCACGTAGCCGGAAAAATTAAATATGAAAATCTGCGGAAAAATGACAAAATTTGGCTATAAAATGGGTTAATTTGACATTGGCCAATGTTTTAGATAAATGGATTCGGACCTGTGATTTGATGGTCCCAGAGTGTCCGTAGAAAAATATAGGACTTAAGCAATGTCAGGAATTGAATTCTAGGTCCCAATCCCGAGAATCGAATTTTAAAAGGAAATTATTTTTGAAATTGTTTAAGGAAAATTGAAATGAAATTTGATTAGAACATGTTAGTATCAGTTCCGTATTTTGGTTCCGGTGCTCGGTACAGGTCTTATATATGATTTAAGATGTTTCTATGAAATTTGGTGAAAAATGGATATCATTTGACATGATTCAGACACAAGTTTCAAAAGTTGATGTTTTATGAAGTTTGAGAAAATTCTTTGATTTTGAGGCTTAATTCATTGTTTTTGAGGTTATTTGGCGATTTGATCGCAGAGATAAATTTGTATGATGTTGTTGAGTTAGTATGTATGTTTGGTTAGGATCCCCGAGGGCTCGAGTGTGTTTCGAAGGTATTTCGAAAAGTTTTGGGAAAATTGAAGAAACAACTGATCTGGTGTACTGATGTGTTCTTCTTCGCTTTCTGGGGAGAACCAACGCGAACGCGATGCATTAATGCTTGCTGAAGGAATTTCTTTCTTCATGAATGCGTAGCTCAGTCCGCGAACGCGAGGCAGTGGGGGTTATCCCTTCATGAGTGCGAGTCTAGCCACGTGAACGTGAAGGCCAAGTGGGCTTGGGCAGGGGGTCGGGTAGTTGCCTTCCACGACGTAACCCTTTGGACACGAATGCGAGGGCTTGAGGGGCTAAAGCTCCGTGAACGCAAGCCCTATGTTGCGAACGCGAAGGGTAGTTTTGCCCAGTTATTTAAAAGTCTAAAAAACAGAACACTTACGAGATTTTATAAAAATTCAAAAACTTCTTCTTCTCCAAAGCTCTTAGGCGACTTTTGAAGCAATTATTCACCATAATCTCTTGGCTAAGCAATCTTTAACTTGTTTTCTTCCATTTTTTTATCAACACCCACATGATTTCTAGGCCTAAAACATGAGATTAAGGGTAGAAAATTAAGGATTTGGTTAGAGTTAGGGCATTTTGATTAATTATAATTTAGACCTCGTTTTGGGGTCTAATTCTGGAACTAATTATATATTTGGGCTCGTGGGTGAATGGATGATTTGATTTTGGTCCGAATATCGTGTTTTGACCAAGCGGGCCCGGAGTCAATTTTTGGATTTTTTGGAAGAATGATTAAAAAGCTATAATTAAAGGTTGGAATTGGATTGTTTACCATTTATTGATGTTATTAAGCCGATTATATATAGATACAATTGATTTGGAGCTAAATTTGAAAGGAAAAGCAGTGTTTGAGGCTTGAGTTGGTCGTGGAAGTTCGAGGTAAGTGTCCGGTCTAACCTTAGCTTGATGGATTAGGAGTTGAGTCCTATTGTCTAATTTCTTCCTATTGAGGACGACATATAGGCATGGTGACGAGTATCTATGCGTTGGTGTCGAGCATAACCGTGAGTCTTAAACTAATACATGTTGCGTTTTTAAATGATTCTACGGATGCTTTAGTTGATGGTTCTCGATATTGGGCAAGGATTTAGTTTATTTTCGTGGAATTTATTTATGATTGACTATTAGCATTAACTGAGCTGAGTAGGAGTTGAGTTAAGATTAGTTATAACTGATTCTCCCTTGCCAGAATGTTTGGTTCGATATTGTTGTTCCCTTTCCGAGAAGTTATTATATTGCTTTTGTTCCCTTGTAGGGAAGTTAATATATTTCTTTGTTCCCTTGGGGATTTCCTTGTGATTTTTTATTGGTTTGAAATAGGAGCGGGTGGTACGCTTACCACAAGTTATAATAAAATGGGAGCGGGTGGTACGCCTACCACGAGATTTAATGCCTACCACAAGAATTATTGAAATAGGAGTGGGTGGTATGTCTACCACGAGACATGAGAAATGGGATCTGATTGCACGCCTGCAATAAGATGTGAACCTAAAGTGAAGGCTGCCTTGGTTTTCTTTATCCTTGTTAGAAGTAAATTTTGGTTTATTTATAATCCTCTTGAGATTCAGTTGTTATCTATTACTTCCCTGAAGCATGTTTTCCCCTTCCCAGCTTTTATTGTTATATCAGTTTATTTTCCGCCATGTATATATATAACTGCATAGGTTTATCTGGTGTCTGGTCCTAGCTTCGTCACTATCTCGTTGGGGTTAGGCCAGACACTTACCAGCACAAGGGGTCGGTTGTGCTGATACTACACGTTGCACTCTGTGCAGATATCGGAGCAGTACTTGGTCAGCAGCAGTAGGGGAGCCAGCCTTCAGTCTACTGATACTCTGAGGTAGCCCCGCAGGCGTCCGCAGGCCCGACGTCTCTTCTATCAGTTTTTATGCTCTGGTATCATTTGTACTCGAGAGAGACTATGTTCTTTCTTTCAAACACTTATATGTAGTAATCATAGATAGTCCGTGAATATTGTGATACCAGTTTCTAGGTAGAGGCATATGTTGATTTTCGTATAATTTTGGTTTATTTTGTCCAAGTATTCCATTTAATCTCGTATTCCCTTGTTATTTAAATGCTTATCACTTGTTAATATGAATTGTAAAGAGGATTAAAACAAAAGAGTTAGATATTTCCAATTTCGTGACTTGCCTAGCTTCTACGAGTAGGTACCATCACGACTCCCGCGGGTGGGAAATTTGAGTCGTAGCAAGTCGGTATCAGAGCTCTAGGTTACATAGGTCTCACAATTAACGGACAAGCTTAGTAGAGTTTGAGGGATTGGTACAGAGACGTCTGTATTTATTACCCAGAGGCAACAGAGTTAGGAACAACTTCACATTTGTTCTTTCTTGTCATGTGGTTTTGTTTCTCAATGCTAATTGAATTTCTACTTTGTTCTTTTGCAGATGGTGAGAACACGCACTTCCTCATCCACCGCTCAGCAGCCCGAGCCCCCAACAGCAGCTCCTATGAGGGGTAGAGGGTGAGGTCGAGACCATGCTAGAGGCCGAGGTAAGGGCAGTGCTCAGCCTCGAGCAGCAGACCCATGGTAAGGAGAGGGATGAGAGAAATGCCAATTGGTCTCGAGAGTCAGGCGATTATTCTGGTGCCCACAACCCAGCTGTAGGTCTTCATTTTAGGGGTTATACGCGCAGTTCATTCAGCTCTTCCAAAATCCAGCAGTGCTCCAGCTCCTCCTAGGCATGAAGAGCCTTGTTATGTACCTCTGATTTCTAGCGCCTTCTGTGCAGGGTGCCTAGCCAGTCGCAACCACCACATCCTCCTAGATCTTGTTTTGAGTATGGTGACACACGCCATGTGGTTAGGGATTGCCCCAGACTTGGGAGTGGTGCATCTTCACAGACTTCTCAACCACAGCGTGCCCCACAGAGTTTGCAAGCTATGGTTACAGCTCCAGTTACCGCCCACCTGCTCAGCCAGCTAGAGGTAGAGGCTGAGGAGGTAGAGTTCATTCTCGAAGGGGAGGCCAAGCCAGATACTATGCCCTTCCTACTCGTACCGAGGCTGTTCCCTCCGATTCTGTCATCACATGTATTATACTTGTTTATCATAGAGATGCATCTGTTCTATTCGATCTAGACTTTACTTACTCTTATGTGTCTTCTTATTTTGCTCCGTATTTGGGTGTACCCCGAGATTCTTTGAGTTCTCCTGTGTATGTTGCTACTCATGTGGGGTGTTTCCTTATCGTGGACCGCGTTCATCGGCCATGTTGGTTACTATTCATAGTTTTTAGACCAGGGCGGACTTATTTCTACGCTAGCATAGTTGATTTTGATATTATTTTAGGCATGGACTGGTTGTCTCCCTATTATGCTATTCTTGATTGTCACGCCAAGACCGTGACACTAGCTATTCCAGGTGTACCGTGTGTTGAGTGGAGTGGTACTTTAGACCACACTCCTAGTAGAGTTATCTCTTTCCTTAAAGCTCAGTGTATGGTTGAGAAGGGGTGTGCCGCATTTTAGCTAATGTGAGAGATTTCAATATTGATATCTCTTCTGTTGATTCAGTCCTAGTGGTACAGGATTATCCACATGTGTTTCTAGCTGATCTTCCTGGCGTGCCGCCTGATAGAGACATTGATTTTGGCATTGGTTTATTGCCGAGCACTCAGCCTATTTCTATCCTCTATATCATATAGCTCCCATTGAGTTGAAGGAATTGAAGGACTAGTTACAAGAATTTCTTGATAAGGGTTTTATTTGGCCTAGTATTTCACCTTGGGGTGCTCATGTCTTGTTTGTGAAGAAAAAAGATGGTTCTATGCGTATGTGTATTGATTATTTTCAGTTGAACACGGTAACAATGAAGAACCATTATCTGTTGACTGTATTGATGATTTGTTTGACCAACTTCAGGGTGCACGGGTGTTTTCTAAGATTGATTTGCACTCAAGTTATCATTAGTTGAAGATTCGAGAACCACATATCCTGAAGATTACTTTCAGGACTCGGTACGGTCATTTCGAGTTTATTGTTATGTTATTTGGGCTGACCAATGCCCAAGCAGCCTTTGTGCATTTGATGCACAGTGTATCCCGGCCATATCTCAACTCTTTTGTCATTGTCTTTATTGATGACATTCTGGTGTATTCCCGGAGTTGGGAAGATCATGAGCATCATCTGAGGAGGGTGTTTCAGACTCTAAGAGAGAAGAAAAGTATATGCAAAGTTCTCAAAATGTGAGTTTTGGTTGGATTCAGTTGCATTCTTAGGCCACGTGGTATTGAATGAGGGCATTCGAGTGGATGCAAAGAGGGTAGAGGCTGCGCAGAGTTGGTCTATGCCATCCTCAGCTATAGAGATTCATAGTTTCCTTGGCTTAGCGAACTAGTACTGTCATTTTATGGAGGGGTTTTCATCGATTGCAGCCCCTATGACTAGATTGACCCAAAAGGGTGCTCCATTTCTGTGGAGAGGACTGTGAAGAGAGCTTTTAGAAGCTCAAGACAGTTTTGACTATTGCCCTAGTTTTGGTATTGCCTACTGGTTTGGGGTTTTATACAGTCTATTGTGATGCCTCGAGGGTTGGCCTTGGAGCAGTGTTGATGTATGACAGTAGGGTGATTTCCTATGCGTCCACACAATTTAAGATGCATGAGAAGAATTATCATGTCCATGATCTCGAGTTAGCTGCCATTGTTCACGCCCTGAAGATTTGGCGCAATTATTTATACGAGGTTCCTTGTGAGATTTATACTGATAATTGGAACTTGAAGCATTTGTTCAAGCAAAAGGATCTAAATCTGCGCTAGAGGAGGTGGTTGGAGTTGTTGGAGGATTATGACATCACTATTTTATATCACCGAGGTAAGGCCAATGTAGTGGCTAATTCCTTGAGTCACCGGGCAGAGAGTTTGGGGGAGTATGGCATATTTACCAGTATCGGAGAGGCCTATGGCGATGGATGTTTAGGCCTTAGCCAATTAGTTTGTGAGATTGGATTCAGATCCCAATCGGCTTCTAGCTTGCACGGTTTCTCGATCTTTATTATTTGGTCGTATCATGAAGTGGCAGTATGATGACCCTCATTTTCTTGTCCTTATGGACAAGTTTCAGCATGGCGATGCTAGAGATGTGACCATTGGCGAGGATGGAGTATTAAGGATGTAGGGTCGGGTAATATGTACCCAATGTTGATGGGCTTTGAGAGTTGATTCTAGAGGAGGCCCATAGGCTCGCGTACTCCATTTATCCGTGTGTCGAAAGATGTATCAGGCATTGGTGGAGGCAAATGAAGAAAAATATAGTTAGATTTGTAGCTAGATGCCTCAATTATCAGCAAGTGAGGTATGAGCACTAGAGACCACGTGGGTTGCTTCAATAGATAGAGATTCCGGAGTGGAAGTGGTACCAGATCACCATGGACCTTGTTGTTGGACTCCCACAGACCTTGAAGAAGTTTGATGCTATCTGGATGATTGTGAATCGGCTCACCAAGTCCACTCATTTCATTACTGTGTGTACTACTAATTCTTTGGAGCAGTTGGCATAGATTTATATCCGGGAGATCGTTCGTCTGCATGGTATTCCAGTTTCTATTATTTCAGACAGAGGTACTCAATTCACACCATGGTTCTGGAGGGCTGTTCAGCAAGAGTTTGGTACTCGGATAGAGTTGACATTCGAACCCCAGATGAATGTACAATCCGATCGCACTATTCAAATTCTCGAAGATATTCTCCATGCGTGTGTGATTGATTTTGGAGGGTCTTGGGATCCGTTCTTGCCATTGGCGGAGTTTGCTTACAATAATAGCTATCAATCCATCATTCAGATGACACCGTATGAGGTTTTTTTATGGTAGACGGTATTGATCTCCGGTGGGTTGGTTTGAGCAAGTGAGGCTGGGCTATTGGACACAAATTTGGTTCAGGATGCTTTGGAAAGGGTTAAGGTAAATTCAGGATAGACTCCGCACAACCTAGTCCAGACAGAAGAGCTATGCGGATCGGAGGATTCGTGATGTTTCCTATATGGTTGGAAAACGAGTTGTGCTTCGGGTTTTGCCTATGAAAGGCGTCATGAGATTTGGGAAGAATGGGAAGTTGAGTCCGAGGTTCATTGGCCCTTTTGAGATATTGAGGTGTGTTGGGGGGGAGGTTGCCTATGAGCTTGTCTTACCTTCCAGCCTGGTAGGGGTTCATCCAGTATTTCATGTTTCGATGCTCCGGAGATATCACGGTAATCCGTCGCAGGTGCTGGATTTCAGTTTAGTCCTGCTGGACAAGGATCTATCTTATGTTGAAGAGCCAATTGCTATATTAGACAGGTAGGTCAGGAAGTTGAGTCCAAAGAACATTGCTTCAATAAAGGTTCAGTGGCAGGGTCAGCCAGGCGAGTAGGCGACCTGGGAGACCAAGCAGTGTATGTACACCAGTTACCTTCATCTTTTCACTACTTCAAGTATGTCTCTATTCTCGTTCGAGGATGAAAAAATGTTTAAATGTAGGAGGATGTGATGACCCGGCCGGTCGTCTTAAGAATTTAATGCCCCGATCCCCTAATTTGATTTGCCGGGACGTTTGGTTTTTGGTTTCGAAGAGTTTTGGGACACTTAGTCCCGAAATGAGAGCATAAGTGTTGCAAAATTTACCATAGTTAGAACAGTGTGAAGACAACCTCGGAATGAAAATCTGATGGTTACTTTAGCTTCGTTAGGTGATTCGCCGTTGGGAGCGTATTCATTGTGTTTTGGAGGCCCGTAGCTAATTTACGCTTGAAATGCCGAAGTTCAAATTTTGGAAGTTTCCAGTTCGATAGTGAGATTTTGATCCGAGGGTCAAAATGGAATTCTAGAAGTTTCAGTAGTTCTGTCATGTCATCTGGGATGTGTGTGCAAAATTTTAGGTCATTCGGACGTGATTTGGTTAGGTTTTTGATTGAAAGTGTATTTTTAGGAAATTTGGAGTTCTTAGACTTATATCCATGATTAATTCGAGTTTCCGATGTTGTTTTAGGTGTTTTATGGATTGGTGCAAGTTTGAATAAGGTTTTAGCATATGTTGGTACATTTTGTTGAGGTCCCGGGGGCCTCTGGGGAGTTTTAGGTGGTCAATTGGATCATTTGAGAGTTTAGAAAATTTCAGATTAGGAGTTCCAGCAGTTGCAGACATTCTGGTCTTTGCGTTCGCAAGAGGACCCTCGTATTCACGAAGAGTATACTGAGGGAGGTGGATGTTTGGCCTACGTGTTTGCAGGAAGGGTGCCACATTCACGAAGGTCTGCAAAGTTGTGTATCGCGTTCGTGTGGAGGTATTCGCGATGGTGTAGAGTAAGTGGGGCCAGATGGGTTTTAGGTCTTTTGCGCATTTTGTTCACGGAAGGGAGAACAAGTTAGTGTAGGTTTGGGGAAGCATCGAGTTTGCATTGGTCATGTCGCGTTCGTGTAGGGGAAAATCTGGTCAAAGTAAGTTGTTCTTCGCCAACGCGATGGTTTCAACGCGTTCGTGATGAAGAAATTTTAAAACCTAGGCAGAATGTTTAAAAGGAGTTATTTCCCGAATTTTATCCTATTTTCCTTCATTGTTAGGCGATTTTGAAGCTTTATGAAGTGGGTTGAAGAAAGATTCAAGGGGAATCACTTGGAGGTAACATTTTTAACTTCATAACTCGTTTTTATGTGATTAAAAACCTAATTAATGGTGAGGAATTTGGGAAAAAGAGGTAATTAGGGCTTGAGTTAAAGAGGCCTTTAAATGAGGATTGAGGGGTCATCTGGACTTCGATTTTTGTGTTCTTGTTATGCCTAGACTCATGAGAGTATGAGGTTTCTGAAAGTAGAAATTTCACCCGATTCCGAGACGTTGGCTTGAGGGGAATTTTAGTCATTTTACATAATTTCGCGTATTAGCTTAGAATTTAGTTATAGAATCAGTTACTTGAGGTGTTATTTACAATATGCAATTGAATTGAATAGATTTGGGTCATTCAGAGTCAGATACTTGTGGCAAAAGCGTGGTTTCTAGTTGATTTTGAGATGATTCGAGGTACGTGGCTTGTCTAACCTTATATAGGGGACCTTCCCCATAGGATATGATATTTGGTAATTGAATGCCTTGTACGTGAGGTGATGAGCACGTACTTAAGCTATTTGTCGAAAATCCAATTTTACTTTAAGTATTTAAAATGAATATCTTTCTTACCTGCTTTATTCTACTTACAAATATAGCCCGTGTTAGTTTACAAATGCATGCTTAGTTGACCTAAATTACCTATTTGCTTAAGTTATTTTGATTGAATTACGTGAAGCATGTTAGTATAGAACTACCTGTTGCCTTGCTATTGAACTCCATTTCTGAATTTCTGAGTATATTCTTGTTGTGGCTGTGTATTTACATTGGGACTACAGATATGGGATTCCGGTAGCTTCTCCCCCCATGTTTGTTTATTTTGGGACTGCGGGTTCAATTTTCGATAGATCCCCCTACACATTTACTTTGGGACTGCGGGTTAGATTCTCGATAGATCCTCCAGCACATTTACTTTGGGACTACGGGTTAGATTCTCGATAGATCCCCCTGCATAATTATTTTAGGATTGCAGGTTAGATACTTGATAGATCCCCGCGCATTGATAGATGGACTACGAGATGGTATCCCAGGATATCCTTAAGATATTTATACATATGATGGACTACGGAAGGTATCCCAGACGATCCTCTGGGCAGCTGATGAAAGGGACTACAGGATGGTATCCTGGGATATCCTCGTGTTACTATTGGCATTGAGATGTTCTGATTTCCGAGTTTACTCTATTGTTTAGTATAATTGTTGTTGCCTGGCATAATGTGTCTTATTTCATCGCTCTTCTCATTTATATTGTTTATTCTTACTGTGGAAACTTATTATTATGTTTAACCTCAGTAGGGCCCTGACCTTCCTCGTTACAACCTGACCGAGGTTAGGCTTGGTCCTTACTGAGTATCACTGTGGTGTGATCATGCCCTTCTACACATGTTTTTCATGTGCATATCTAGGTACCTCTACCCATGCATATCACCCTTGAGATGGAGAAATCTAGTAGAGACTTTGAGGTATATTTTTCGCATCAGCAAACCAAGGAGTCTCTATCTTATTCTATTTAGCAGCTATCCTTCCTTCTTACTATTGTTTTAGATATTCGGAAGTTAGAGTATTGTACTACATTTCCTTCAGCTTGTGTTCCCACGAGTTTCCGAGTTTTGTGATAGTGTTGTAGAAGTTTGAGTCGTTGTGGTGTTTATGCCGAGTGGCACTTCATATTCTACTTTTATTTTTGCTAAATTTGTTTTAATTTATAATTTCGCAAAGTCTCGATTGTTTTTCCGCACTTGTTAGGCTTACCTAGTTGTAGAGACTAGGTGCCATCACGATGGTTCACAAAGGGCGAACTAGGGTCGTGACATATTACATCCTATAGTATTAAATTACGATGATGTTATATCCTGATGTATTATATTACAATGATGTTACGCTTTGCAGTATTACATTACGATGGTATTACGCTTTCAGTATCAAATTACGACAATCTTACACTTTGTAGTATTGTACGTTGAATTTTTCATAAGGTAATTTACATCACTCCAAGGAAAATATTATTCGGAGTTTTTAAGGATTATGCTATTTCACAAGTGATGAGTATATTCGCAAAAATGAGTGGGGAAGCAAGTCAAAGAAAATGAATTTTCGTCCAAATTTGGCATCTTGGGATAATATATGGGCTGAGCGTTAATACCCAATATTTATGGAGTAGTGCCATACAAGGTACTACATAACCATGATAGTAAGGTGTATAAGGTGTAGTAAAAATGAATAGTATTTTAAGTAATTTGAGATAATTCTTAGTTATGTTAATAATTGGGTAATTTTTGGTTAATGGGGGATTAATAATTAACTAAGATGTTGGTGTTTGGTTGGTTGAGGATGGATAAGCTAAAAGGTGGCATCCATAGAGGTCTTGAATAAATGACTCATTCGTCACATGCCAAGGTGGCTTATTAATCATGGGACTTAATCATCAAAGATGTAGGGCCTACTCCCACTTGGTAAAGATGTTTCAAAGAATTAGGAAAGGGATATTTGAATCTAAGAACTCAAGGTTACTGTTGGAGAAGCTCACAACTTTGAGAAATTTCACAACACTTCTCCAACTTAAAGTAATGCGAGGGATTTTATAAGACTTCTCCAATTCATACAATGATCCAACGTTAGCAACGTGAATCCAATGAGATTCTAACAAAATTTCTTAACACCTTAGCAATATGAGATTTTCTAATTTTAAGGAAGTACAATGCAATCTTTCTCAAGAAAATCAGTTCAGATATGTTAAGATTATTCCTTCTTTCTTTTGGCATGATCCATACGATATAAACAAAACGATCAAATGCACAACTTTTATAAATGATTTTATTCATAGAAGTACTAGAAGTGCTTATGTTCTTGATTCCCATGCGTCATATTACTCTATTATCTATTCATGGTTATCAAAAAATACGTATTTGATAAAGTTTATCCCAAAAGGCATAGCGTTTTATGGCATTTCTGAGAAAATCATGTACATTGACCTATTACTCAGATGAAATTATATACATATGTGTGTGTGTGTATATATATATATGAAATTTTTTTACGGGGTCTTATACACACCACCACATGATCAGTTAGTATACATTGGTGATTTTGCCCATAGTGACCGAGATGATATAATGAGATTCCCTCAGAGGCTGATGATGTTATTAAATATGTACCTATGTACGACATGACATTCATATGTATATGCATGACATTATAAGTATTTAATAATTTACAACGTTTTCCAAACTTACAGGTTGAGTTATTTACTTTATATTTCTTCCATGTCTGTTATTTACTTATTTATGTGCCTTACATACTCGGTACATTATTCATACGGACGTTCCTTTTGCCAGGGGATGCTGTATTTCATGCCCCCAGGTCCTGATAGACAGGTTGAGAGCCCTCTAAGTAGGCTATTAGCTTAGCGGAAGATGTTGGTGCACTCCATTTGCTTCGGAGTTGCTTGCATGGTTAGTATGATTTAGACGTGTATTGTTTGGTATGTGGGGACTCTGTCCTGAACTTTATGAAAATTATTTATTCTTAAAGACTTGTAGCCAGATGCCATGTACGTAAAAGATTGTATGGCCTTGTCAGTCCATGTTCAGTATACGAGTAGTTATTTTTGTCTTGTAGGCACATACTTTATATGTATAAGCTTGTATTCCCTCATGCTTTACTCCGGTTCATTTACCTATTGTAGAATGATATGAAAGATACGATAGATTGGTACTCGATCGAGTAAGGTACCGGGTTCCCGTCGCAACCTATCGGTTTAGGTCGTGACAGATACATATATCTCAAAACAACTAGCATTTAATTAACTTAAACTATTTTAAAATGGTTATAAATCAAGAATTAACAAAACTCTAAGGATTAAAACAAAAGTTCATTTATGCTATTGGTCTATATTTGCATTCATGTATGTTGTTAAAGTTGAAAGTGAATCTTAATTTACGAATGCATAGAATAGGGAACTTTTACTCTTGAGATGAACTAAATGACATGTCTATTGGGATGATATGTGTTTACCTCGAAAATACGTGTAATAATTAAACTTGATTTATCATTTTAAAGATATGTGATGTAGTTCAATATCAATTAATAATCAAGAAATATGAAGTAGATATGTAAGATAGAAGTTAATCAAAACAATGTTACTTAGCAGCGGTGACCTTGAGATAGTGACCCGGAGGTGGATTAGGGCAGCAAGAAAAATTATGTAGGAAAATCAAAGTAAGAAAAATGAAGCTAAGAGACAATTCTGATGAAGAACATGCAAAAAAGTAGAGAGTATATTCTTTGTTTAGTAAAATATGGTCTTACAAATGATTGGGGTCTATTTTATATAGTGGGGGAACCCGAAATAAGGAATGTTATAACTTAGAGTAGGGAATATTCTTGGTACAACTGTCTAACCATTCAGTACGGGATTGTACAATCCTGTTCTGTGATTTGCGTCATGACTTTGGGGACGTAGCAGGAATCTAGGTCACTCTGATACAAATTTGTTACGCTGCTATTTCGAGGACGAGTACACTTCGGTATTCCTAGAACTCCTACCTCCAAGTATTACACTGTGTCTTCAAGCTTGAGTCGGGTTGACTAGTTTCACACTTGACCTCTCATGGACTCAAGCCTAGGGCAGAACCTCAATCTTCTACATTGGGGACATATGATTTTGACTGTATACAGATAGTCTCCCCATTTCTTAGAATAAGATGATAAGAAACTATTTGCACCTCGACCTCCCCAATCTTCTCATGATGATGTCACGCTCGTGATGTAGGTTCTTGAAATGACTGAAAATGTTATGTCGACGCTCTTCCCCAAAACATCAAATTCGTGTCAGTGTTGGTTGGTCACTAGAATCGCTGATCTATCGCCGAGTTTCTATGAATAGGAGGCTATTCTGTTGAATAAAGAACTGTACTTTTCTCATCTTTATCTACTTTTGATCTTTTCCCTTCTTCGCTTCGTTCTTTAGTCGTCCATTTCCATGGTTCAAAGGTGCGAACACAAAGTCATATGACATCAGCTTTATCAGTTATGCCAAGGTTCCTTTTTTCAAAGATTTGATTCGAAATAATGCGAGAAAGACACCGAATCCTTCTCATATAAAAAAATATGCCAACTTTACACCGATGCTCATCTCTATTAATTTCAACCTGGTGTAGCACTTCATTTCTTTTGCTCTCCATGGAATGAGGTACTACTATCGTTTACTAACGTTCGCATCCTACCCTAGAACAATGTCTCAAGGATAAAAATTCTTGGATCGTTGTGTTTACCTCGAAAATATGAGTATCAATTAAATTTTATTTGTGGTTTTAAAGATATGCGATTTAATTCAATACCAATTAACAATCAAGAATTATGAAGTAGAAATGAAAGATAGAACTGAATCAAACCAATGCTACTTAGTAGAAGTGACCTTGAGACGGTGACTTTGAGGTATCTTAAGGCAGTAAGAACAATTAAGTAGGAAAATTAAAGTAAGAACAACTAAGCTAAGGGATAAATTTGATGAACAACAACCAAAAAAAGAGAGTATATTCCTTACTTAGTAAAAGATAGTCATAAAAATAATTGAGGTCCTCTTTATATAGTGGGAGAACCCTAAATAAGGAATATTTTAATTTACAGCAGGGAATATTCTTGGTACAACTGTCGAATCATCAGTATAGAATTGTACAATCTTGTTTCGTGATTTACGCCATGACTTTAGGGACATGGTAGGAATCTAGCTCGCTCTAGTGCAAATCCATAACAGTACTATTTCGAGGTTGAGAACAATTGATGACAGTATTCCTCGAACTCCTGCCTCTGGGCATTATACTCTGTCTTCGATCTTGAGTCTGTTCTACTGGTTTCGCACTTGACCTCTCCAGGACTCGAGCCTAGGGTGGAACCTCGAGCTTCTACATTGGGGGTATATGATTTTGGCCGTATATAGATAGTCCCCATGTTTCTAGAATAAGATGATAAGAAATGATTTGCACCTCGACCTCCCCGAGTTTGTCATAATGATGTCACACTCGTGAAGTAGGTGCTTGAAATGACAGAAAATGTCACGTCGGCTCTCTTCCCCCAAAACATCAAATGTGTGTTAGTGTCGGTTAGCCACTAGCGCCACCGATCTGTCGTCGCCTTTTCTATAAATAGGAGGCTATTATGTTGAACAAAGAACTGCACTTTTCTCATCTTTATCTACTTTTTATCTTTTTCCTTCTTTGCTTCCTTTTTTAATCATCGCTTTCCATGGTTCGAACCTGCGAACACAAGGTCATATGGAAGAAGCTTTACCGGTTATGCCAAGGTTATCTTTTTCAAAACTTCGATTCGAAGTATGCTGAATCCTTCTCGCTTTAGAAAATATGCAAACTTTACACTATTGTTCATCTCTCTTAACTTCAACCTGGTGTAGCACTTCATTCCTTTTGCTCTCCATGGAATGAGGCGGTACTATCGTCTAATAAATTTTGTATCCACACTGGAACAATGTCCCAAGGATAAAAATTCTTGTATCATTGCTCGTGCATCTAGAACCTTTTTTATTTTTCTTGTGATAGAAGGTGAATCTACATCTTGTGGTCTTCCCTTCTGGTCATTTCTTTTGCTGCTCTTTTTTAACGGATTATGTCCCAAACTTCAACAAAATGCCCATCCCCATTGCTAGAAATATAGTTACATTCATCGAGGGTTTTCTACCCTAAATCTCTTCAGGCATACAGACATTTTCAAAAATCAAAAGTGGAGTCCCCGGGGAGGAGGTTCCCGAAGATGACGCTCTCGATGATGAGGCCTTAAAAGTAGATTAGGTTCTTGGCCTTTGTTTCTTGCTTCTTTATTCCTGCGTGAATAATCTTCATGGATATTGTAGTTATATTTTGTGACCATATCTTGAATATATAAAAGGATCTCTTTGTATCATTTTTGGCTCGTATTGAATTTTCATTCCATCTTTATTTGCGAAAATATTCGATTGCATAACTTTGGTGACTGGCCCGAACACTGAACTTAGGAAATAATAAACCCGTAGGTTTTACTCGATTAATAAAATACCCTTTATGGTTCTTACAAATCCTCGAGCTGAGCTCAGATCGATTTGATGCGAATTTAAAACATCAGTATTCCCGAGTCTGAGTTAGATGAGATCGGGTCTTGAACTCTATATGATTTGGCCCTTAAGCTCTTTTAAGTTAGCCTTTAGGATCTTTAAGTTGGCTCTTAGGCTCTTTAGGTTGGCCCTTAGGTTCTTTAGGTTGGGCCGATTCGGCCTTTAAAGTGACTATACTTTTTCCTCTTTTCGTCTAAAAGGCTTAGTAAAAATTTTAAATGCCTTAGCAGGTATTTTTTATCCGTTTGGGTTTTTTGGAGCCTCGACGTATCAAAACCTAATTAATAATTTATTTATGCAAATATAATTGAATATCTCTTGAGGTATTTCCGAAGGCCAACGTTATCAAAGCCCTTGGATTATTCAAAGGCAGAATTTATTGAGGTTCTCAGATTTTTCGGGGGCTAAATTTATCGAAGCTCTTTATAGTTTTCTTTTACCGAGGGTAGCCTAATTTAATCAGTTTTTACAAAGTGTTTGAAGACCTTTGATTTAAATAAAAATTTGGATGACTCCGAGCCACATTATTATGGCTGTACTCTTTATATAACCGTAGTCTTTAGTATGGTCGTAGCCTTCGGGTATGTCATTTGGACTTGTTTTCCTATAACTTTTTGAATTTTTTTGAAAAGTTAATGTCCAAGTATATAAACTTTGGCCTTTATTTTGAGGGGTGCCCCTTTGAGGTCTTATAAGGATGTTGATGACTCGAATGTACTGACTATCGATGGTAGTACCCGAGTATTGGCGGGCGCTTTTATGCTTTGGCTCTTGAAACGTTTCTCATAGGATTATAAGTGTAGAGTTTGGGTAATAGTAGATTGCTTTGAGAAAAGTATTTTTGATATTAACAAAATACTTCTTCAAATAATTGATACATGTGTACATGCTTTGCCGTCGAGGCTTGACTATTCTATATGGATACTGTTCATCTGACTGTTTGGTCCATTACAAATTTTTCCTATTGAGTCCCTCTTAGGCGTGAATTATTTTCCTTGAAAATATAACCTTCGGGGGTGATGTCCCCCAGTATTCAAGGTTGATCAAAAAGAAACCTTAGATACTATTGATATTTCCTTATGCAACATATAGTTGTTGCCTTGTTAAAGACCTTGTCCATAAAACCCATTTGGGACAAAATCTGAGCCAAGGAAAAAAGAGTGCAACATATGCTTTATATCCGAAGGCTTTCATGTAATAAGGATGTCTTCGAGATCGCGCACCTTAGAGTGCTTCCATTGCGCGAGATTGTAAGATCCTTTATTAACAACTACAAGGGCTCGATAAGGTCTTATCTTGCTATCCGCTATTGTGATATCTTTGAAAGCATCGACTTGGTCAGGGATGATTTGAATACCTCGATTTGATATCATGAAGCTGAGAAACTTACCTGGGCCAAGTCCAAAGGCATATTTCTCTAGGTTAAACTTCGTTTCGCATTGCCTTGAAACATTGATTGTTTTCTTCAAATAAATTAAAATGGTCCTCTGCACAGATGGACTTAACCAGTCATATCATCAATATAGGATTTCGTTGTTTTTCCTGTTTGTTCTTCGAACATCCTGTCAATTGGATACTAGTACGTAGCTTCTCGGACTGAGGCCTCCCTTTTTGCTTCACTGGTTTAAACCTGAGATCGATGCTCAGCCTGTGTGTGGTGATTTTCGGAGGAATCCCTGTCATATTTAAATAGGACAAGCAATGGAGTCCATATTATCAATAAAAAACTAAATGAATTTTTTTCTTAAGTTTGGGCATTAATCCCGTTACCAGGTATACCTTTCTCTTGAGCGGTTGACTTGGTAGCATCAGGCTCCTCGAGAACAATGAAGGTTCGATGAGCAAGGAAGTTCCCTTCTTCACCTTCGGTTACCTGATTTTCTACTTCCGTCAAGGCTTGGAGCTGTGATTGCTACTCAGCTGCCTACTTACCTTTGGAGCTCAATTTCTTCGGGGCCAAGGGTTCTGGTATCAACACTTCTTCGATTACAAACATCTCTTTTGCAACATGTTGTTCTCCGTGGACTATTTTCACTCCTTCCTTTATCAGGAATTTCATCATCTCGTGGAGAATCAAAGGCAATGGCCTCAAGTTATGTATCCATGGTCTCCCGAGGAGTGCGTTATACCTCATGTAACCTTCAATGACATGGAACCTAGTGTCTTGTATGGTCCCCTCTACATTTACTGGCAAAATAATTTTTCCTTTTGTTATTTATCTTGCCATGTTGAAGCCATTTAGCACCCCGGTTGCGGGTACAATCTGATCTTGCAGTCCAGGTTATACCACGACCCTCAATTTATTATGTTCTCTGAGCTACCTGGATCCACTAAAACACGTTTAACTTGAATTTTATTTAAAAGAATAGATATTGCCAGGGCGCCGTTACGAGGTTGGGATATGTCTTCTGCTTCCTCTTTGCAGAATGATAGGACGTCCTCGGGCTCATAGATCTGAGTCTGCTTTTCTCTTGTGATTGATACTTTTGTGTGCTTGAATATAGGACGTTAGGGGTCACGGACTCATCCACTAATCATGTGGATTACATGTTGTGGTTCTTTTTGCTCGTTTTCCCTTGTATCTTTCTCTCGGAAGTGATATTTGGCATGATCACTGAAACATTCTCAAAGGTGGCCCTAGTTGAATAATTGAGCCACCTCTTCCCTTAGCTGTCGACAATCTTCTATTTTATGACCGTGCGTACCATGATACTTGCACGTCAACTTTGGGTTTCTTTGAGAAGGATCAGTTTGTATAGGCCTCGACCACTTCGTGTATTTGATTTTTCCAATAGCCGACACGATCCTTGATGCATCCACAGTAAAGTTGTACTCTGATAATTGGGGAGCCTCCATAGGGCCTCCTAAAAGCCCTGAGGCTTTCTTGGAATTCATTCATAGGCACTTTCCATTAGCTAGACTTCACTTTTGAAATAAAAAAAGAGTTTCAGCGTGCTATGTTTATCAAACCCTCTCTTACTCATAGGCTCTAGAGAAATTTTCCCTCGATCTCTTCTCTAATAGTTTTGAGGAATGCTACACTTAGGCCGCTATTCCTTCGGTAGGCATATGGATAATACCTTTCCTTTATTGATCTCGAATCCTTATTCGTGTCCTTTGGGGGTTTGGCCACGAATCTATTAGGATGGACTGAACCCGAAGGGGCACCTTATCGGAGACTGGTGGCAGTTCCATTCTTCTCATTTGAAACCTGGACACGAACTCCCTTAGCATTTTGCCGTTCCTTTGTTTTATTTTTAAGACACTCGATTTACTCGTGGCAACCTTTATGGCCCCAACATGGGCTTTAATGACGACATCTGCTAACATAGCAAATGAATCAATAGAATTAGGAGCTAAGTTGTGATACCAAATCATATATCTTTTCGGAAGCATTTCTCCAAACCTTTTCAACAACACTGACTCGATTTCATCATCATTCAAGTCATTTCCTTTGACACCACAAATGTAGGAAACAATATGTTCGTTAGGGTCCGTTGTTTTGTTGCACTTGGGTATTTTGGGATTGTGAAACTTTTTATTAATGGGCATCAATGCCGCACTCGAAGGAAATGGTTTTTTTAATGAATTTTTGGCATTTTAATCGTTCAAAATTGGAGGTCTCCTGAGTATCTGGTCTACACGGGAGTTATAGGTCTCTCTTTTTTATCATTGTCTTCAATTTTCTTTTCCACAGACTCAATCCTCTTAGTGAGCTCTTCGAGCATTTTCATAAGTGTGGGGTCAGTCCCTAAGCCATTTTCATTAGATCTCTCTGGCGTTGACTGAGCACGTGATTGTTTTCATGTTCAGATACACTCGGGGTTTTATTTGACTTTGGAATTGAGCGATGGAGATTTGCTGAGCCTGCAGCATCTCGAATATTACTTTGAGATTGACTCCTCCATCCCCTACTCCAGGTGTTCCTTAGTCCTTTGGTCGGACTTCCCTGTGTGCATTCCCTACGGGTCTGTGCCTAAATCCCCGTTTAGAGTATTATGGAAACTGATATCAATAGGCTCCATATGGCATTCCCTCAGGGTTTATGGGTGGCACACCGACCCCTGCACCGTTATTTTCTCCAAGACCCTCACTGTCATGAACATGAATGTTTTGTGTGGTAGACATGTTCAAGCGTGAGAATAAAAATATCTTGACAAGAAAAAGTATAAAAATAATGTGTTTAACGAGAATCAGTAAAGAAATAATCACTATTATCTTTAGCCCCACGGTAGGCGCTAAACTATTTACCTCAAATATATAAGTAACAATTACATTTGATTTATGGTTTTAAAAATATGTGAATTAGTTCAATACTAATTAATAATCAAGAAATATGAAGTAGAAATGAAAGATATATGTGAATCAAACCAATGTTATTTAGCAACAGTAACCTCGAGACGAGGACCTCGAGATGTCTTAGGGTTGTAAGAACAATTAAGTAGGAAATCTAAGTAAGAATAATTAAGCTAAGGGACAATTATGATGAACAATAGGCAAAAAGTAGAGAGTATATTCTTTGCTCAATAAAAGATAGTCTTACAAATGTAGGGTCCCCTTTATATAATGGAGGAACCCTAAATAAGAAATATTTCCATTTATAGTAGGGAATATTCTTGGTACAGTTGTCTAACCTTCTTGTACCAAATTGTACCATCATGTTCCGTGATTTGGGCCATGACTTTGGGGACGTGACATGAATCTAGATCGCTCTGGTACAAATACATAACGATTCTATTTCTAGGCCGAGCATACTTGACGTCGGTATTCCTCGAACTCCTACCTCCGGGCATTGCACTCTGTCTTCGAGCTTGAGTCTAGTCCACCGGTTCTGCACTTGACCTCTCCCAGACTCGATTCTAGGGCGAAACCTCGAGCTTCTACACCGAGAGCGTATGATTTTGACCGTATACAAAGTGCTAATCTATATAGAGAATATCTATTTATAGCCAATACAACAACCTAAAAAAGAGGACGATGATGGTCTTCCATAGACAACACGAATGACACATAGAGCATACTATTTGTCTATGTTCTCAACGTTAAACTATCCAAACTAAACGCATCCAGCAATTTTCTTCTATTTGGAAGCTAATCTAGCTAGTCGGCAACCGTATTAGGGAGAGTGATTTCAATTTCTTAGTACTCATCAAATGACAAATATCAATTTATTTTGATCTACCAAGAAACAGAACAAACGAATTAGATTGCTTGTTACGTGGATTCAAACTTCTGATCTTCTACGTACTTACATGTGATGTCAAATTTCTGTCATCTTCACACAAATTAAATAAATATAAAAATGATCCAAAACATTAGTGAGAATAACAATTTTTCACGCCCCAATCTCAAGGAACGCAACCAACGCTAAACCGAGTGACCCCAGTCGAACAAGCCTTCTAATCCTTTCCTACCCGGCCCATTCATGATCCAAAAAGAGGGTGCGTTGCCATCTACGGAACAGGGAAGAGATATGCATGCATAAACGTTGCTAGTCCATTTTCATCATATACATTATGCCATAGTTACATTTTCAAAAGTACATACAATTTACAACTTAGTGAGAAAAAGAGCTTCAAAATTCAACTTAATCCAGTGAGCATTCCTATTACCGTACATGGCCACCTAAATATTTACGGAGCCTCTAAAGATACAACACACAAACATGACAATATCGGCAATAAGGCCCCGGCTATACCTCAAAATGTGGTAACTTAAACAAAAAAAGAACCACATGACCCCTGAAAGAAATGGGGGCTCACCAAGACTATTATGAGGAGAGAAACAGAGTACTACTATTTGCAATCGGCGCTATCTGCGATGGAACCACCTACATCCATTTAAAGATATAATGCCCCCGATAAAAGGGATGTTAGTGCTATCGAATAGTACTAGTATATAAAGGCAAATACCAATCTTAATAGAATGAATAATGAAACAAAGAGGAGGCAGTCATAATAATCAATAAGTGCTTCACAGAAATACAAAAGAAATACCAAGTAAAGATCACATATTTCCGATTCAATTTTTTCATCTTTTTAGGTTGATAATCTCAGTGCCTGATAAGTTGGTATTTTACCAACTTATTTCCTGTTTATACCTAAGTTATTGTATTATGTTTTTGAGAAACTAAGGTATTTTCTGAGGTTTAATGGCATATTTTAGGCATCTAGTGAGTTAGAGAAGAAACGGAAGAAACCAAGTCAAAATGTGCAAAATTGTGAAAAAATGCAACTACCAGAGTACTTTTCGCGATCGCAAATAGTGTCACACATAAGGCTAGGAGAATATGCATCGTGATCGCAATGATGTTTCAGCGAACACGATGAAGAAGTTGGTCACTTCCCCTGAAATGCTCTACGCGAACGAATGATTCTGTTCGCGATCGCAATGGTCTGCACCAATGCTCTACGCAATCGCAACCCTACTTACGTGATCACAATTTATTCAGCTTGGGAAGGAATCTGGGCAGCTTTGCCATTTCATGATTTTGCCCCCAAACCCATTTTATACACGACCTAGATATCTTTGGACATATTTCTGGCTTATTTTCAGTGCACACACTATAGAGAACAATTTTTGGAAGCTAGGGTTCTTGCACACACACTTGAATCTTGAATATTTGAAGCTTTTGATTGAGAATTTCTTACTCCTTTATGCTCATTTCTTCTTTTGTTTACTTTGTATTGAATATTTAAATGTATAGTATTTATTTTCAATACTTGAATCTTGTTTTTGGAAATATTCTTGTTTAAAGTATGGATTAAATACCATGTTGTACTTATGTATTGAATGATTTTTATTTATTATTGAAGTGAGTTGTTGTTTCTTTAATTATTCTTGTTTTTTAATGTTTCCAGAGGAAATAGCTAGCCCTAGAACTGGCCTATCTACTTCAAATCAATTTTGAAAAAATATTAATTAACAAGAACTTGAGGCTTTACCTTCACTTTCTAGACTCTACCTTGGAATAGGATTGAACTACTTGTAACCATATATGGGTGTACCTAATCTCTTAATTGTGTTAGGGATAATTCAATTAAGAAGTCTTGTTGGTCTTCGGAAGAAATTAATTTAGAATTGTTGACTGTGGTTAATTAACATAAACTTGCTCATATCTGTAAAACTGTAAAATACATTGGATCGTTATTTGAATGTAATTTCCGATGAATCTATTATTGTAGTCATTGATCAGTTTAATTGCTTTCTAGGTTAGTTTACATTTAATACATTTTAGCTATAATATTTTCACAACCCACTTCTAAGTGTTTGTCATTGCATAAAATGTGATAATTCTCTTACATTTCTAATCCTGTACATATTGCTCTCTGTGATATTCAACCCCAACTCATAGTTGGGTAGTTTATATTGCATGTGATCGTGTCCATTTAATTTTTAGTAGTGGTTTGGATGTCATCTAAATTGGCGCCGTTGTCGGGGAACAGTTTATCTTAATTTAGGTAGTTTGAGAAATAAGCGTAAGTGCTTTGATCCAAACTTGTGAATATTGGTGTAATTATCTTTCTTACCTTGGTCTATTTTTCTTTTTTGTTTCTTGTTTATTTTCTTAGTTTAGATAAAATAAAAAAATGGTATCTTATAATGAAGATCGATTGGATGATAGTTGTTCATACTTTACCCTTATCTTTATTGTGGAGGACCACACTTGTGAAAAAATTATTTAAATTCTCCCGTGGGTGGATTGTTCTCACAATCCAAAAACCACGAGTGGAGTATTTTTGATAAGTGTGGTCCTCAAAATGGTTATTGGTGTGATTGTGTTTATTTGTCCTTTCCTTCCCAAAGACCCCGCTATGATGATTCTACTATTTGTAATGAAAATTTAGGGATGAGGAAGTGGAAGAAATTGAGCATGGCCGAAATGGAGAGTTCAAGCTCATGATGGAGTGCTTACTTGAAAAAGGAAATAAAGAGCAAAATGCCTTGGAAGTGTTTTTGGAGAATATTCTCCAAAATGACTTGGCACTTGAAAGTTTAAACTCACAAATGGAAGAAATGCTTGAAGCCTTAAAGGTCCAAAAAGCATCGGAAGTGAGTGATAGCCAAGAACCTTCCTTAGAGGATGAAGTAAAAAATCATGCCGTGGCACTTAATCAAAACCAAGAAGAACCTCTCAAATACTCAAAATGAGAAGATGATGCTCATGTTGGAGGCCATTCTTAAAAATATAGAGAAGTACAACTTTGCACTCGAGGACTTGAAACAAGGCGTGACTTAAAATGATGAGCATATCCGCACTTTGGAGAATCAAATGAAATCATTGATTGAGGCTCATTATGCCTATCAATTTGGTGTGGAATAAGATAAAGAAGAGTCCAACTCCAAGGGAGAAAGTGAGCTTTAGTTTGAATAATCAAAAATTGAACATCCGCCAACCGACTCCATATGTATTAGTGATGCCAAGAAAAATGAGGAATTAGAGTCAACATGAGCAGTTGAAAAGATGGTTGAGATTGACTCTAGTCTAGGGGCAAATAGAGGATGTCAAAATCCGAAAAGAATTGTAACTTGGAGGGTTGAGTTCACATACCAAGCACATTTTAACATTGAAATTGTGTGGTGATAAGGGAATTGAACTACACGAGTCAATGATGGAATGCAAGGAGGAAAGGCAAATGCCATAAATCTTATAATTCAAGGGAACAAGAAGGCAAAACATTCCTCACATGATATTCAAGAAGTGCAAGATGAAGGAATTAATTTTTGGCTTCATTATCTATTTACTGCCTCACAAGGCTCGTAGTCACAAGCTTGATTCCAAGTTAGATACCTAGTTCGTATCGTCAAGTGACGAGAAAAGTGATAAAGTTGATCCACTTCATATCATGATGTTAAATGCGGAACTTGCTGGGTGGCAACCCATCATTTTCAAACCAGTAGCTGAAGAAAAATTGCAGAAAACTGCAAATAATTGTGATCGCAGAAAAAGGCAAGTGAGCGCGGAGAACAAAATTTTCTAACCCTACATGATCGCTAAAACAAGGTCACGATCGCGACCATTAGGCATAATTGTTTTATACAAACATACTACTTTCCTCGCGATCGCCGTTAACAGGTAAGTTTTTAATTTCAAAACATTGGAAATACACACGCCCACTTTCACCCTAACAAAGAATGAAACTCTCCTGCTCCTCTAACCCCTGAAACCGTCCCAAATCACTCTTGCTTCAACTCTATTGCATCACTCCTTCATCATCCTCAAGGTACGTCGATTTCTCCCTTAACTCTCATTTTTCCTATTCTTATGGTGAATTAGTGGAAAGACAACCCTATTTTCGAAATTTTAGGGCTTTAATTATTGTTTTCTTTGTTAATTGAAATTGTTGGGTGATTTGTGTGCTAGCTTGCTATGAGAGATTGGTTGAGAGTGTGAGTGAATTCCATGAATTTTGGGTAAATGTCCATGGGATGATGGTCTGAACTTGCTGAGGAATGTGGAGCACACAATCTGTTTGATGGAATGCCCAAACAAACTGTTACTGAGTGAGGAAGAAGACCCTTGCGATTGCGAGGCCCCATTCTGAAATCGCGTAGGTCTAATTTTCCCGGGGACCATAATTGCACATTGTAATCACGTATAACCTTCTGCGACCGTGATGCTTTATTAGAGCTGGATTTTTGGCTTTCTTTAATGGATAGAATTCCTCTTTCCGTCGGAGGCGATGGAAGTGGTCCTAGCTTATCGAAAAAACCTTCCTTTGATCTCAACATATCCGCAAACTTTTTGTTCTTCACAGCGTGTGAAAAATTTTGTGATCGCGTAGCTTTACTGCCTTGGAAACCATTTGCTCTTCGCGATCGTGATTCAGTGATGCCCAGGCAACAAACAGTGTGTTCTCCATTTCTGATCCTAATGTCTTTTAATTTAATTCTTTAGCTTAAATACCTCTTAATGCAGTGCTTTTGCAGTGCTTTAAGTGTCCATATAGGTGTTTAACGTATATACTCCTTTGTAGGTACTTTGAGCTCTAAAATGGATTCGACCCCAAATGAAAATTTTCAAGAATACATCGAACAAGTTGTCGAAGAGGAGTATTTTGATTGGGACCCAACGCTACGACAAACAACTGTGTAAAAGTATGGTTAGGGAAAGAGGCATTCTCTTGACCGGACTTGAAGGTCCATGGCCCAATTTCAATGGTAGATTAGTATCAAGTGAATGGATTTGCTTTGCGGAAGAGCCAAGACTAACAAATAATGAAGTGATCCGAGAATTTTATGCAAATGTCGCGGAGAGAATTCAAGAATGATTTGGTTGTTACTGTAAGAGGCAAAAAAGTCTGTCTTAGTCCAAAGCTGATCAATGCACATTACAATCTTCCCAATGGTAATAATCAAGTGTACTAGGATCGAGCTCAAGACTTGGGCACACAGTGGTTTGTAGATGATTTACACGGTGGGAAGATGCCGAACTTGATGAAAAATCACTCTAGGATCGAGTCTTATGAGTTCACTGCAAAGGCCAAGACTTGGCTCTCCATTATCTATGCTTAAGTAATACCTTCACGTAATGAGACAGAGGTTACACTTGAGAAGGCAAGAGTGATCTGCGCTATCATGGAGGGCATACCAGTGAACTTGGGACAACTTATTCTCGATGAGAGAGCAGAGGTTGCTGCAAAGAGGACCAAGAGCTTGTTCTTCCCACCCCTGATCACCCATTTATGCTATGAAGTAGGGCTGGAGAATAGGCCTATAGAGAAGGAAAATAACCCAGAGAATCTCATCCACCCACTGCTGAGAAAGGGAGCAGGGAATGCACAAAAGAAAAGAAAGATTGATGTAGCATCTCCCTCCTTTAGCCAGTTCCCTAATACCAACACTAAGACACGTTATGCTCCCGCGGATGCCACTGGCACATGTACTACTATCACACCACTTGAGTAGGGACCTATCACTCTCAGGTATATCTCTCGTCAGGTCTATGGCATGGAGATGCAGGTTCGCTAGCTTATAGCTTGTCTTCCTTCTGGACCGTCCGGAGACAGCACATCTGCAGGTCCAGCTGGCCAAGGAAAGGCTCCGACTTTGTCAGATGCTAAGGAGCAACAATCTATTTAAGCCAAGTTGGGGAAGATTGAATGGAGGCAACAGAAGCAAAGAGATCATAAAAAGAAGTAAAGCAAATTTCTGACAAAGATAATGAGCACCTTCACGATGTTTTGTGGACCAGACGATGTTGACGAGGATTACTTGGAACTTTCGATTCCCAGTACCTCCAGCTCCGAGTGATGCCATTTGTAGAGTACCTCTTTCATTTTAGCTTGTTTTGTTTAGTTACATTAGGAACACTGCAATACTTTAGGTTGGGGGTGGCTCATATATGATGGATATCTGTGGAACATGATTATTTTTTGTGTACTTGTATAGATTAGTTGACATTTATAGTTTGTTAGTAATGTTTTGTAGTTTAATTCTAGCATGTTAGCGTGAGCATTTTCTTGTTAGTTTGTATTTCATCATCGTATTAATGAAACTCCTTGGTTTTTCTTTATACCATGGTTCTTTTTCAAGGAATTTATTTGTGTTGAACCGGGTGACTTTTCCATACCACCTCGCCATGACCATGACTCATTTTCGTGTTCTAGAGCCATAAAATTAGGATTTCATCTGATTCCTAGATTTTCGTGTGATATAGCCCACACTTTCTACATGGGCTCGGGCCATCGGAATCAGATCGCTCAAAAAGGTTTCGGACTATAAAAAATGACCTATGGAATAATAGTCACTGCCTCGCCATGAACATTTCTATTTTTTGGTATTTTAGGGCCATAAAACTGAAATTCTGCCAAGCCATCGTACGTGGATCACCTAAAATTGTTTGTAAAATCTAAAAGAACCTAAGGATAAATATCAACTGTCTTTCCATGACCATTGCCCATTTTATAATATTTGAAGGCTATAAAACTTGAATTCCGCCCAATTCCTACATTTTTGTATGCTATAGCCAACATTTTCTACATGAGCTCAAGCAATCGAACCCGGATCGCCTAAAATTTTGCAAGAACGTCAAAAATAACATAAATAGCAATAGTTACCTCCTTTCCATGACCCTTTCTCGTTTTTATCATTTTTGCGCCATAAAATCGGAATTCTACCAAATTTTTAGTTTTTTAGGTGCTATAACCCACGCCTTCAGCATGGGCCCTAGCCACATGACCCGTATCACCCAAATTGCTGAACCATAAAAAAAGACCCAAGTAGTAATAATCACCTCCTTGCCGTGATCATTGCTCCTTTTTGGAATTTTAGGGCCATAAACCTAGAATTTTACTGATTCCAAGATTTTCGTTTGCTATAGCCTATGTCTATGTATGGACCGGGGCCACCGGACCTGGATCGTCTATATTTTTGTCGGACCATCAAAAATGACATAAGTAGTAATAGTCACCGCCTCTCCATGATCGTAAGGCAAAAACAAAAAAAGATAAACAATAAAAATAACATAGACGGTAAGCCCTATCATTTCCTTAGTCTTCTTGTACATCTTTAGTTTTGCTAATGCTAATCATTCATTCCTTTGTTGTTAACGATAAATATTGTGAAAATATTCAGTGTTAAGATAATCTCATATAAGCAGGGCTGAGGCATAAGTCGACCTATGGATTCAACTGAATCCAGTAATTTTATTTCAAATAGTATATGTAGTGTTTAAAATTCATTAAATATATATATATATATATATATATATATATATATATATATATATATATATATATATATATATATATATATATATATATATATATATATATATATATATATATATATATATATATATTAAATTTATAATTCAATCACTAACATTTGAAGTCGTGTATTAAAATTCATACCCATAAATTGAAATCCAGCCTCTGCATATTAGTCATTTAACGCGTTTCTTTTCCCTTGGTAATCATATTAAGACCTTGATATGATATATAAAGTTAGCAACAAACATTTTTATTCTATTAACAATATCCCGTATGTTTCTTTTACCAGGAGATGATTAAGCTCCTCGTTGGTCCCTTACCTGATGTAGTCAGGTTTAGCAGGACTTTTTTCTTCATAATTTGCTGGTCGATCACTGAAAGATCATGATCTTTTAGTATCTTAATTTGTTGAAAACTCATCTTAACCTTTAACTATTAAAGGAATGAAGAATCAATTTTTTTCGGTTTTCCATTTGACATTCGGTGCACAATAAAGTCCGATTATATCCGAATTCGCAGCACGTATCTCCCTATATGAGCGGAAGCGTTTTATACAAAATTTTTTTTCATATTTAACGTTCGAACCTGAGAGGCTGAGACCATAATCACTTCACCTTCAGCTCTTAAAGAAATAAAGAGACACTTGACTCTTGACGCTTTTGAAAAGGTAATTCGTTTGCTTATAAATATGGTTCTTTTGTACTAAAAGAATCAAGTCAAAAAGTTTATGAATTTCTCTGCCGATTTTAAAGAAAAAGCTTTCTCCTAAAATCTTCTTAAGCTTTACTCTAATTTTTCTAGCGATGTTTTTCTAAAAATGCCATAAATGAGAAGGAAAATCACATGCAGCACCACTCATATTGGCATGTGATCTTGTGATCCAAGCTTGTATAATAAGCAATTAACAAGTAGCGTAGCTAGTTCATTAATTGAATGTCACGACCTGAATTTTTTACTTTTGGGAGTTGTGATGACGCCTATTAATATAAACTAGACAAACTAATTATTTGAACAATTTAACTTTTCACTTATTTTATATTCTTCATAATTACGAAGATATAGCATTTAAATAGTGAAATTTAACATAAGCGGAAGAAAGACAATAATTATTTGAATATTAACACCTAATACAACTGTTTGAGTCTCGACTATTCAGACCTGATGTTACAGTTTCACACACGGTCTAAGAATTCTACAAATGAAGGCCCGAAAGAATTAATATTGTCCCTGAAAATACATGTAAGAAATAGGAAAGTAGATAGAAGGAGACGCCAAGGCCTACAAATGCCTGCAGGGCTACCTTGAGTCGCCTGATAAACAAGATCTAGCAATCTCACTGCAGTGTGAAATCTACAACATTGGGGTCTGCATATAAGAGTACAGAGTGTAGTATCAATACAACCAACCCCATCTGCCGGTGAGTGTCTAGCCAAACCTCGGCGAAGTATTGACGAGGCTAGGACCAGGCTCCAGATAAACTTGTGCAGTTATACAATATATGGCGGAAAAGTAAACAGGTAATAAGCAATTAGAGCTAGGGAAGGGGAACATGCTGCGGGGGTGGCAGATAACCAGAATATCAAAAAATAATAAGGAAACTGTAATTTAACTCCTAACACGGATAAAGAGAAATAAATGCAACTTTCACTTGCAATTTCATCTTGTTGCATGCAGGCAATCCGATCCTATTTCTCATCGTGGTAGGCATACCACTCGCTCCCATTTTCCTAATATCTCGTGGTAGGCGTACCAGCCACTCCCATTTTCATATATTAATAGTTCTTGCAAATAAAATTACTCCAACAACCGTAATAATTAATGCAAATTCATAAGACAATAAGTACACAATAATTATGATTCACCGAGGAAAACAAATAATGGCAAGTAGCAATTTATTATGGACTTTAAGGAGCAAATAGGTAATTTTATATTTAATATGCTAAATATCAAGTAGCAATTAAGTCACATAAACATATAACAAATATAGCATAAGTTCAATAATAACTAGTGGCACGATAAAGGAAAATGCTAACATAAAGAATCACAGTAATTGTGAATAAGACAATTAATTCACTCGAACTGATTACACGAAATCATAACAAATGGCAATAAGTGCACGACATCACCCTTTGTACTTTAACACTCTCTCACCAAAATAATTCATGATATCACCCTTCGTTCTCTACACTCTTCCTCACCCAAGCAACAATTACAAAACAATTAGGGCAAGGGAATCAATGACATCACCATAAAGTCAAGTAACAACAGAAAATCAGTAAAATAAACGTGAAGAACAACATAACTCAATTATTAGCAAGAATTAGGGAAATCAACGACAAGTGTGCAAACAATGATATAATAAAAATGTGTGCGGTATCACCCTTCGTGCTTTTACTCTCATCTTTACCAAGCAATGATATAATAGAAATGTGCACAGAATGGTACATCATGCGGCATGGCATCACCCTTCGTGCTTTAACACTCTTTTCTCACAATAACAAATAATAGACGACATCATCCTTCGTGCTTTAATACTCTTCCTCACCCAAACAACAAACACAAACGAAGGGAAAAGGGAGTAAATAAATAATAATAGAAATTCCGGTAAGGGAACACAATTTAACAGTTAAATCTCGACAAGAGAAAAATGTCAATAAATCTCAGCATTCCTGCAAGGGAGACAATCAACAAAGTCACAAACATCCCGACAAAGGAACAATTTAATAACTCTTTCTCTTTCTTTTACTTCTCAATTCGTTTCACCACTTGAGCCAATGCTCCAAAGGGTTCAGTAATCTCACATACTTTCACAATTTGTAATATACTGGAGCAAATGCTCCTCGATGTTCAATGGTCACAATTTCTTTTACCAACTTTTCATAACATATAGAAATCATCACTAAGGCATGAAAGAAATAATGAAATCATGATATTCATAATATAAAGACTCACGGTCATGCTAGACACCAATGTATAAATATTTGTCACCATGCCTATACGTCGTACTCAACAATTATCACATAGCGAATAGGGCTCAACTCCTAATCCCTCAAGCTAAGGCTAGAACAAACACTTACCTCAATGTCATGAACATCACTCAAGCCTCAATTATAGCTTTACCCCTTGATTCCACCACCAACTCGTTCGTATCTAATAACAAAATAACTTATTTACATCAATAAACGCTGAATGAATCAACTCGAATGCATGAAAACAAGTTTTCCAAAGTTTTATCCAAAAAGTCAAAAGTCGGCCCCAGGCTCACGTGGTCAAAACTCGAGGTTCGAACTAAAACCTCATTATCCATTCTCCTATGAACTCATATATATAAGTTGTTTTGAAATCGGACCCCAAATTGAGGTCCAAATCCATAATTTTTAAAAAACCTAGGTTCTACCCAAAACACCCAATTTCCCTATGAAAATCCTTGATTTTTAGTTGAAATCATATTAAACGATATTAATGATTGAAGAAAACTTAGTTAAAAACAACTTACAATGGGTTTGGAGAAGAAAAATTGCTTGAAAATTCTCCTCTTATGTTTTAGGGTTTTGAAAAAGTAAAAAATAACTGAAAATCCTCTCTATTTGTACCCCTAACAGACCTCCTGTGCGGACCACACTAAATGGACCGCGGCCGCACAGGCTCATCTGAAGACCTGCGGTTCAGCACCCACTGTGGACCGCACAAAGGCGACTGCGACCATATTGCCTCCACTATGGACCACACAAAGGAGAACATAGCCGCACAGCCTCCACCACAAACCGCACAAAGGCGATGGCGGCCGCGCGGGCCCGTCCGTGGTTGCACACGATTTCTCACGGACCGCACAAGAGGGTTCATAGGCCTTAAACTTTCTGAACCTATAACATCTGATTTCTAACCCTAAGGCATCCCTGGACCTACCCGAAACTCACCCGAGCCCTTGACACTCCAACCTAAATATACACATAACTTCAAAAACATTATACGAACATATTCATGTGATCAAATTACCACATTAACATCAGAAACATTGAATTAAACATCAAGATAAATGAAATTTCTCAAAACTCCTTTGAACACAATATTGCCAATCAGGGTCTAGATCATGTCAACTGACGTTTGTTTTCAACCAAACTATACCGAGATGACTTAAACCATATATAAGACCTGTACCGGTCACCAGAACAAAAATACGGGCCCGATACCATTGCTTTCTAATCATATTTCATTTCAAATTCCCTTAATCAACTTCAAAAAACAATTTCACTTAAAAATTCATTTCTCAGACTTGGGGCCTCGGAATTCGATTCCGGTCATACGCATAAGTCCCATGTTTTCCTACGGACCATCCAGGATTGTCGAATTACGGGATCATGTCCATTTACCAAAATGTCTGCCAAAGTAAAATTAATTCATTTTAACATTAAAACATTGTGTTTTTCACAGAATTTCACATTTAAGCTTTTCGGCTACGCGCCCAAACTGTGCACGCAAATTGAGGCGACTCTAAATGAGGTTTTTAAGTCCTTGAAAGCACAGAATTGATTAAAAATAGGTGATGACCCTTTTGGGTAGTTACATTCTCCACCTCTAAAACAACCGTTCATCCTCGAACGGACAGAAGAAGAAAGTACCTGCGTCAGGGAAAAGATGAGGATAACGGCTTCGCATATCAGACTCGGACTGCTAGGTCGATGCCTCAGGAGGCTGACCTCTCCACTGAACATGAACAGAAGGAAAACTCTTGGATCTTAGCTAACGAATCTACCGGTCTAGAATAGCCACCGGTTCTTCCTTGTAAGACAAGTCCTTGTCCAACTGGACAATGCTGAAATCTAACATGTGGGATGGATTATCGTGATACCTCCGAAGCATGGACACATAAAACACTGGATGCACAATTGACAAGCTCGGCGGTAACGCAAGTCTATAAGCCACCTATCCCACTCGATCAAAAATCTCAAATGGACCAATGAACCTGGGGCTAAGCTTGCCCTTCTTCCCAAATCTCATTACGCCCTTCATAGGCGACACTCAGAGCAATACCCGCTCACCAACCATAAAAGCCACATCTCGAACCTTGCGGTCTGTTTGCCTAGATTGAGTTGTACGAAGCCTATCCTGAATGATCCTGACCTTGTCCAAGGCCTCCTGAACCAGATCCGTACCCAGCAACCGAGCCTCTCCCCCCTCAAACCATCCGACCGGAGATCAACACTGCCGACCATATAAAGTCTTATAAGGAGCTATCTGGATACTCGATTGGCAGCTGTTGTTGTAGGCAAACTCTTCTAAAGGCAAAAACTGATGCCCCCAACCTCCAAAGTCAATAACACAAGCGCGGAGCATATCCTCCAAAATATGAATAGTCCGCTCGGACGACTCGTCTGTCTGAGGATGAAATGCTGTGCTAAACTCAACCCATATGCCCAAATCTCGCTGAACTGCCCCTAGAAGGGCGAGGTAATTGCGTTCCCCAGTCCGAAATGATAGATACGGGCACACCATGAAGGCGAAAAATCTACCGAATATAAATCTCAGTTAACATCTCAGAAGAATAGGAGGCTGCCACATGAATGAAATGCGCTGACTTGGTCAGCCTATCACCAATGACCCAAACTGCATCGAACTTCTTCCGAGTCTGCGGAAGACCAGTAACAAAAGTCCATAGTGTTTCGCTCCCAGTTCCACTCGGGAAGCTCAATCCTCTAAAACAATCCAATTGGACTCTGATGCTCATTCTTAACCTTCTGACAATTTAAACACCGAGCCACATATGCTACAATATCCTTTTTCATTCTGTGCCACCAGTAATGATGCCGCAAATTCTGATACATCTTCGCGACGCCTTGATGAATAGAATACTGAGAACTATGTGCCTCCTCTAAAATCAACTCTCAAAGCCCATCCACATTAGGCACACAAACTCGACCCTGTAATCTCAAAATCCCATCATTACCTATGGTAACCTGCCTAGCATCTCCGCGCTGCACCGTGTCTCTAAGGACACACAAATAGGGATCATCATATTGTTGATCACGGATATGCTCCAACAAAAAAAGAACGAGGGACCGTGCAAGCTAACACTCGACTAGGCCATAAATATCCAACCTCACAAATCGATTGGCCAAAGCCTGAACATCAAAAGTAAGCAGCCTCTCACTGAGCGGAATGGAAGCAAGACTGCCCATACTAGCTGACTTTCTACTTAAGGCATCATCTACCACATTGGCCTTCCCCGGGTTATTTAAGATAGTAATACCATAATCCATCAACAACTCCAACTACCTCATCTACCTCAAATTCAACTCCTTTTTCTTCAACAAGTATTGAAGACTCTTGCGGTCCATGAACACCTCACATGCCATGCCAGACAGACAACGCCTCCAAATTTTCAACGCGTGAAAGATGGCTGCCAACTCTAAGTCATGAACTGGATAGTTCTTCCCATGAATCTTCAACTGCCTCGAAGAATAGGCAACAGACTTGCCATCCTGGATCAACACTGCACCAAGCCCAACACGGGAAGCATCACAATAAACTGTATAAGGCCCTGAACCTGTGGGCAAAACCAACACCAGTGCCGTACTCAAAGCTGTCTTGAGCCTCTGAAAGCTCACCTCACACTCGTCTGACCGTCTGAACTAGCAACCTTCTGGGTCAATTTGGTCATCGGGGTTGCGATCGATGCGAACCCCTCCACGATCCAACAATAGTAACCTGCCAATATCAAGAAACTCCAAATCTCTGTAGTTGATGCTGGTCTAGGCCAATTCTTGACTGCCTCAATCTTCTTCGGATCAACCTGAATACCCTGTGCTGATACGACATGACAAAGGAATGCAACTAAACTCAGCCAGAACTCACACTTCGAAAATTTAGCATATAACTGACTATCCCTCAGGGAACACACAAAAAACATACACATAACCAATAGAAGGAACCTCAACACTAGAATCACGAACAAATGCCAATTAGGCCCAATACCCCTTCTCAACCATATATCGAGCCTTCACATACGAGATAAAACTATAGGTAGAATAACCAGGAGTCCCTCTCCATTCTAAACGAGGCATACCCGGTAAAACTAAGGTTACAGTCTTGGAATAACAGTTCAAGATAATGTGGTAAGGTGATAACCAGTCCATCCCTAATATGACGTCGAAATCAACCATATATAGAAAAAGCAAATATACACGAGTCTCAAGACCTCCAATACCACTATACATGATCAATGATCACGATCCACCATAATAGAATCATCCAGCAGCGTAGACACATAAAAAGGGGCACTCAAAGAATCACTAGGCATAACCAGATACAACACAAGATAAAACTTAAGCTTCTGTACCACACACCAGAACAGTACCTGCACCTCCACCTCTAATACCTTTACCTCCAACCCTAGCATCTCTACCTCCACCTCTAATACCTCTACTTCCATCTCTAGCTGGCTGAGCGGGCTAGATGAATCCCTCAATAACCTCCTCACTCTCTCTCACAGTGGGAAGTATTATAAGAGTATGGCGAGCCAAGTCAATGAATCTGATATCGTACTGAGTAACGATCATAGAACTCTGCTGGGGGCGCTCAAACTGCCTCCGATAGACTTCTTTCTGAGTGATGGGAATAAACTTCTCTAGAAATAGTTGCGTGAACTATTCTCTAGTCAAGGCTGGTGATCCGGCTAGTCTAGCTAAGCAATAATCCCTCCACCAGATCTTGGTAGATCCACACGAGCGAAGTATAGTAAAATCGACCCCATTGGTCTCCACGATCCCCATGTCCCTGAGAACCTCATGATAGTCGTCTAGAAAATCATGGGGATCCTCAGAAGATTCACCGCATGAAATAGTACTAAAGAGATCAGTGGCACCTATCCAACCTCCGCAAAGCCTCGAAGACGTAGCCGATCTATCACCGATCTATGCTGCTGCTTAGCTGAAAAACCGGTACATGATCTTGTCATTCGAGAAAGAACAGAGTAGAAATCCAATTAGTAGTGAGTAACAAATCCGCACGACAAGAAAAAACAACCGTGGAATTTTCCTAACTCAGTAGCCTCTAGGGGATAAATACATACGTCTCCGTACAAATCCCTCAGACTCTACCAAGTTTGTCTATGAACTGTGAGACCCATGTAACCTAAAGCTCTAATACATATTTGTCACGACACATATTTTTCACGCTTGGGAGTCGTGATGGCACCTACTAATGTGAGCTAGGCAAGCCAATTATTTGAAAAATATAACTTTTCACCTATTTTATATTCTTTAACAATTACAAAGATATAACATTTAAACAACGGAATTTAACATAAGCGGAAGAAGAACAATAATTATCTGAACATAAACACCTAGTACAACTGTTTGAGTCTTGACTACCCAGACCTGGTGTCATAGTTTCATAAACAGTCTAAGAATTCGTAAAATGAAGGCCCGAAAGAATTAAATACAACACTGTCCCTGGTAATACATGTAGGAAATAGGAAAGTAGATAGAAGGAGACGCCAGGGCCTGCGAACGCCTGCAAGGCTACCTCGGGTCGCCTGATGAACAAGATCCAGCAATGTCACTACTGTCTGAAATCTGCAACACTGTGGTCTGCACAAAAGAGTGCTGAGTGTAGTATCAGCACAACCGACCCTATGTGCTGGTAAGTGTCAACCCTAACATCTGCGAAGTAGTGACGAGGCTAGGACCAGACTCCAGATAAACCAATGCAGTTATATAATATATGGCGGAAAAGTAAACAAGTAATAAGCAATTAGAGCTTAGGAAAGGGAGCATGCTGCGGGGGTGATAGATAACCAGAATATCAAAGAACAATAAGGAAACAATAATTTAACTCCTAACACGTGAAAAGGGAAATAAAGGCAACTTTCACTTTCACTTTCAATTTCATCTTGTTGCAGGCGTGTAGTCTGATCTAATTTCTCATATCTCGTGGTAGGCGTACCACCCGCTCCCATCTTCCTCATATCTCATGGTAGGTTTACCACCCGCACCCGTTTTCATATATTAACAGTTCTTGAAAATAAAATTACTCCAACAACCGCAATAATTAATACAAATTCATAAGACAATAAAAAGTACACAATAATTTTTATTCACTAAGGAAAATAAATAATGACAAGTAGCAATTAATTATGGACTTTAAAGAGCAAACATGCTATTTAATATTTAGTATGCTAAATGTCAAGTAGCAATTAAGTCACATAAACATGTAAAAATTATAACATAAGTTCAATAACAACTTGTGACACAATAAAGGAAACTGCCAACATAAAGAATTACAGTAATTATGGAATAAGATAATTAATGCACTTGAACTTATAATAAGAAATCATAACAAATGGCAATAAGTGCACGACATCACCCTTCGTACTTTAACACTCTCTCACCAAAATAATTCATGATATCACCCTTCGTTCTCTACACTCTTCCTCACCCAAGCAACAATTACAAAACAATTAGGACAAGGGAATCAATGACATCACCATAAAGTCAAGTAACAACAGAAAATCAGTAAAATAAACGTGAAGAACAACATAACTCAATTATTAGCAAGAATTAGGGAAATCAACGACAAGTGTGCAAACAATGATATAATAAAAATGTGTGCGGTATCACCCTTCGTGCTTTTACTCTCATCTTTACCAAGCAATGATATAATAGAAATGTGCACAGAATGGTACATCATGCGGCATGGCATCACCCTTCGTGCTTTAACACTCTTTTCTCACAATAACAAATAATAGACGACATCATCCTTCGTGCTTTAATACTCTTCCTCACCCAAACAACAAACACAAACGAAGGGAAAAGGGAGTAAATAAATAATAATAGAAATTCCGGTAAGGGAACACAATTTAACAGTTAAATCTCGACAAGAGAAAAATGTCAATAAATCTCAGCATCCCTGCAAAGGAGACAATCAACAAAGTCACAAACATCCCGACAAAGGAACAATTTAATAACTCTTTCTCTTTCTTTTACTTCTCAATTCGTTTCACCACTTGAGCCAATGCTCCAAAGGGTTCAGTCATCTCATATACTTCCACAATTGGTAATATACTCGAGCCAATGCTCCTCGATGTTCAAAGGTCACAATTTCTTTCACCAGTTTTTCACAACATATAGAAATCATCACCAAGGCATGAAAGAAACAATTAAATCATGTTATTCACAATATAAATATTTAAGGCCATGCTAGACACCAACGTATAGATACTCCTCACCATGCCTATACGTCGTACTCAACAATTATCACATAGCGAATAGGACTCAACTCCTAATCCCTCAATCTAATGTTAGACAAAACACGTACCTTAATGCCTTGAACACCGCTCAAGCCTCAACTATAGCTTTACCCCTTGATTCTACCACCAAATCGTTCATATCTAATCACAAATCACTTATTTACATCAATAAATGATAAATAAATCAACCCCAATGCATGAAAATGAGTTTTCCAAAATTTTATCGTCAAAAATTGCCCCCGAGCCCCACATGGTCAAAATCTGTGGTTCGAACCAAAACCTGATTACCCATTCCACCCACGAACTCATATATATTATTTATTTTGAAATCGAACCTCAAATTGAGGTCCAAATCTCCAATGTTTGAAAAATCTAGGTTCTACCACAAATATCCAGTTTTCCTATGAAAATCCTTGATTTTTAGTTGAAATCATGTTAAAAGATGTTAATGATTGAAGAAAACTTAGTTAAAAATGACTTACAATGGATTTGAAGAAGAAGGGTTGCTTGAAAATTTGCCTCTTATGTTTTAGGATTTTGAAAAAGTGAAGAGTAACTGAAAATTCCATATATTTATACCCCTGGCAGACCCCCTGTGCGGACCGGACTATATAGACCGCAGCCGCACAGGCTTATCTGAAGACTTGCGGTTCAACACCACCGCGGACCACACAAAGGCGACCACAGCCACGCTCCCTCCACCGCAGACCGCAAAAAGGTGATTGCGGTCGCAAAGCCTCCACCACGGACCGCACAAAGGCGACCACGGCCGCGCTGGCCCCTTCGTGTTCGCACAAGATTTCTCGCGGACCACACAAGAGGGTTCAGAGGCCTGCAACTTTCTGACCTGCAAGATCTGTTTTCTAAGCCTAAGGCATCCCGGAACCTACCTGAAACTCACCCGAGTCCTCGAAACTCCAACCCAGATATAAGCACAATTTCAAAAATATTCTACAAATATATTCGTGTGATCAAATTACCAAGATAACGTCACAAACATCAAATTAAACCTCAAGATTACTGAAATTTCTCAAAACTCCTTTGAACCTAAAACTTTTCCATTAGGATCCAGATTATGTCAACCGATATCCGTTTTTAACATAACTTTATAGAAATGACTTAAACCATATACAATACCTGTATCGAGCGTCGGAACCAAAATACGTGCCCGATACCATCGCTTCCTAATCAAATTTCATTTCAAATTCTCTTAATCAACTTCAGAAAATAATTTCACTAAAAATTCATTTCTTGGGCTTGGGGCCTGGGAATTCAATCCCGAGCATACGCCCAAGTCCCATATTTTCCTACTGACCCTCCGGGATCGTCGAATCACGGGTTCAGATCTATTTATTCAAAATATCGATCGAAGTCAAATTTATTTATTTTAACATCAAAACTAAGCATTTTTCACAGAATTTTGCATTTAAACTTTCCGACAACGCGCCTTGACTGCGCATGCAAACTGAGACGACTCTAAATGAGATTTTAAAGGCCTTGGAAACACATAATTAATTGAAAAAGAGGTGATAACCATTTTGGGTAGTCATATTAAATCATCTGCGAAGTTCAATTACCATTAGAAGTATATAACAAAAAAACAATGCTAATTTAGTACTGCCTTTAATTGATCCACTATAATTGATTTTTGGTCTTTTTTCTCTTTGGTCCATAATATTTAACTTTTTATTATGTCACGAAGGAATTAACATCATTTTTCAATACCTCCTTGGAGTAAAGAATCTCAAAGAATCTATTATATTTTCAATGAATAATTTAAAGAGATAGTAAAGATTAACATGATTAATTTTATTATTAATTAATATAAAAAACTATTTACTTAATATGTGTAAAAATAACAAAAAATTATTTAAAGTCCAGAGAAGTATAAGTTAACTAATATAAATATTTACTATTCATTGACTAGATGATTATGGAGATGACCTAGTTACCACGACACTAGTACATATGATTTCAAACTAAAATTCAGGAAGTTACCATGGTTGCAATAGGCTTTAGAGGAAGAAGAAAACAGGTTTATTTAAAGTAATATATTCTTTTTATTGTAAACAATTCAATTAGAACTTTTAATTGTTAATACTTAATATTAATACCCAATACAGTCCTTGAAAAGAATGGACCTTGGGCCTAACTCAACCCCAAAAGCTAGCTTATAAGGGTGAGGATTGCCCAAGCCATATAAGGAGACCAAGGACCTCAAATCCCTCCGATGTGGGACAACTCAACAGTCCTGGCTAACACAAAGCTGTTTACAATCATAAAAGAAAAAATCCTATAGTTTCTTTTAATCAAATGGACAATGCTAGTTTAATAGAGAATTTTAATAGCCAGATGCATAGTATAAATACTATGGATTGCGTTCAACTTTAATTCTAACATGCATCATGCCAAAAAAAGGATGTCAATTTAAGTCAACCCATTATTTAAAAAAGGTACTCCCTCTTTTCATTAAAGTGATTTTCAAGCTGTTTAACAAACTCATTAAGAAAGTTACTTAATAATACTAATTAAATAGATTATTTATTAAAAGATCCTTTGATCTATGCATGGGAAAATGTAAAGAAATTTTGAAAGACTTCTTATAAAGTTGTTAAACGTTTATTAGGAAATTGTAATTTTGAAAGAAAAAATTATACCTTCTTGATTTCGTAATAAGTTACTTATTTAGACCAACTTAAAAAGGTTAGAGAAATCATTAAAAAGAAACGGAGGAGTAAAATAAAGAAGCTATAGGATGCATTAAAGTTAAGCTATGCCATCGTGAGCACGACTTGAACGAAAAATAAGTTCAGAAATAATATTAAAAAACGCAACTATAGCACATGCTTGAGAGGTAGTTGAGGCCTATAAATTACGAACTTTTAAGAGCAATGATATACTCCTCCAAAAATATCATAAAGTTGAAATATTGATCCCAGCATGGCAATGTTTAAGCTTAATTTCGTTATCACTATTCTTATCATCGCACTCACTAGTTAGTATCTATCTCTATATTTCTTTACATTATGCTTCTACATTATGTATTTTGTTAATATGTATATAGGTATATACATGACTTTGTACATATTTCATATGAATCCATAATGTTCATTTTGTTTCATTATATGATATTTAAATGTGGATTTTCAGTATTATAGTTATAATTATTTTATGTTGATATTTATGATGGTGAAATATTTCAGTGAATGTTCCTTTGGTCGAAAAGTAACTCCATTATCGATATTTTTATCATGGCAATCTCTAGTTAGTATCCATCTTTATTTATCTATATATTACACTTATAATTATATTGCGTTAGTTAATATGTATATAGATACGTATATGAATTTGTGCATACTTCATATGAATCCATTAATGTATACCCATACCATATGTTCCATTATATGATGTTTAGATGTAGAGTTTTCATATTATGTGGATGGTTATTTAATTATAATATTATGATATTGGTGAAATTTTTCAGTCAATGTGCTGAGATTCTCAAATAATCAAGTCGTAGCAACACCTGATGTTGATCATGTTTCAGAATTTAGGAAGAGATTGCTCCCACAACTGAATACTTGTTTGAGATCTTGTACTTCGAGCATTGATTGCAATGATTGTTGGATTTGTTGTGCTTGTAGATACTCTGTGGTAAGTGGCTACACGTGTGATTTGCACTTGTAGTGTCGTCGCAAAAACACTTCTACAAATTCCTATTATATGCATTACTGTGTTCTTGTGATTTTAACGTTTTTATTTCTCTTTTTCTTATTTATTTGTCTTTTGTGCTTTGTAAAAGTAATAAAAGAAGTCATGAATGACTTTCTATTTCGATACAATAATCTTTAAATGTATCCTTTGTACGTTGTAAAAGTAATGCAATAAACCTACGTAAGGTTCTTCCGTCCTATTCCTTTACCCTTCCATATTTCTATAACTTAGTGTTTCCTTTATTATTTATTATGGGATTTTCTTTGTTTTTGTTTGTTGGGTTCTTGTGCTCTAAAGAAATCACTCCACAAGTTTAAAAAATTACATTATTTATATGCACAAAAAAGTGAATTTTAAGTACTAACGAGTGACTTTACTATACTATACATAAAGTTCGGTAAACATGTGAAATCAATTAAACTTTTTAGATACGCAATTAAAAGTTGATATGGAATATAAATAGAGGGGTAGAGTGATCAGTTGAAGACTATTATTCTCGTCGCAAATCTGTTATTTCGCATTTGGATTCTTCACTGCAAGAGAATCGGCTTATATATAAAAGGGCAGCCAGATACATTAAGTTTCCGTTATACGTGATATTTAGGGAATGAACGAACTATAAGGATCTATTATATGCAATCTTACCCTGTATTTTTAACAAAGAATAATTTTTACAGCTTGAATTCGTGACTTTCTGATCACATAACAATAACTTTATCGGTACGCCAAAAATCCCCTATCAACCGGCTTATATTATTATACATTTTTTCCTATGAGAGTACTGTCTGATTTGATATAAATATCCTATACGAATAAAGTTGGCATCAATTCATTTTGCCACTCTCGACTAACTTTTTTTGCCACTCTCGACTAACTTTTGTACCTTTTAGATACTCTATTACACACCAAAATACACCAATTAAACGCAAGACGCTGACATGCACAAAAATATAGACATCTTGTCTTCCTATTATCATCTTCCCTGTTTTTCTCCCACTGCATAGCTCGCACCTCCATCCACCTGCGGAGCCACATTTATTCATGAGGTATCAATTTACACTTTTTGACTGGAAAATTGTTCTGTGTATCTAAATAAAAAAAAGTATATATACAATATATTGACTTCTCTTGGGTTCTTTATAGGTTTAGTTTTTAATTTTTGACCATTTTTAGTGAAAAATATAATGTGATGACCCAATAGGTCATCTTATATTTTAAAATTTAACTCCGTGGTCCGAAATCTTAAATATTTTTTAGTCTTTCTAGATTTATGTGCGCAATCCGGGTGTCTTTTCGAAAAATTTTTATGTGAAAAACTGAGAAAAATATGAAATTTTGCTTTGAAATCCACTTGAAATGACTGGTCAACATTTTGAGCAAACATATCTGGATTTATGTTTTGACAACCCCGTTGGGTCTGTATCATGACTTGTGACTTGGGCGTATGGCCGGATTCGAATTCGCAAGTCCCTAGCTCGAGTTATCGCATTTTATAAAAATTGAGATTTAAGGCTTAATGAATTGGAAATGGTTGATCAATGTTTGACTTTAAAATATCGGGTCCATATTTTGGTCTAGAACCCAGTATAGGTTCAACACTACATTTATGACTTGTCTGTCAAATTTGGTAAGAAACGGAGTTGGTTTGACGTGATTCGAACGTCCGATTGCGAAAATAGAAGTTTCAAAGTTTTCTTGAAAATTTTAATTGATGTGGTGTTCAATTTGTAGTTCTAGGTGTTATTTTGACGATTTGATCACGTAGACAAGTTTGTATGATACTTTTAGACTTGTGTGCATAGTTGATTTAGAGCTCAAGGGCTCGGGTAAGTTTTGTGTAGGCTACAAAGTGAATTTAGACTTAGAACATTGATGTTGTGCTCCAGTTTTTGTTGCAGACCTCAAATCTCGCAATTGCAAGGTCAACCATCACATTCGCAATCACTACTGGGTTCTCATTTGCGATCTACTCATCGCATTTGCAAAGAGTAGCTGGGGAGGCCAGAGCAGCATTTGCGAACAAAACTTTGCTCTTGCAAAGTGGGAGCTGGGTAGGCAGTGATCGCAAATGCGATCAATGGTCGCATTTACGGTGGATCAGAGTTCGCATTTCCGAACTATTATTCTCATTTGCAAAGAAAGCAGGGGTGTGATGATCTTCACATTTGAGATGGATTCTTCGCATTTGGGGGGTTCGCATTTGCGAATCCCAAGTCGCAAATGTGGCATATGCAGCTGATCAATATGACTTAGACGGGATTTTTGCTTCATTCTTCAAATTTTCAAAGCCTAGAACAGTAGAGGCGATTTTTCAAAATCATTTCTTCCCCCAAATCATTGTTAAAGTTATTCTAACCTAGTTCCTCTCAATATTTCATAATATTTCACGAGTTTTTAACCTAAAATCTAGAATTTTCACGGTGGAATTGGGGTTTTGGGATAGAAATTAGGAATTTGTTAAATTGGAGATTTAGATCTCAATTTAAGGTCGGATTCTAAAATAAGTTATTTAACCAGACTCGGGAATGAATGAGTAATCGATTTTTGGTCCTTCGGGATTGGACCAAGTGGGATCGGGGGTTGACTTTTTCAAAAATGTCATAAATTAAATTCTTTACAATCATGGGTAGTACCTAATGCTTAATTTGAATCGTTTGGTTGGTAATTTGCTAGACTATATTGGTCTGGAGGCTTGTTTGAGAGGAAAAGCTGTGATTCAAGTAAAGCAAATACAAAGAACAATAAAAACAAACAGCACAAAAGGTGACCAAATTTTTGGGTGAATTTTCAACTGCTCGAAATATTGCTTATAGGTTGTAATGTGAGTGACCCACCTTAGCCTCGTCACTACTTCATCGATGTTAGACTTGGCACTTACAGAGTACATGCGGTTAGTTGTACTAATAATACACTCTGCACTTCTTCTGTAAATTTTGGCATTGGTCCTAGCTGATCGAGAGGCATAACAACTCGGACTGGTTCATTGGATACTCAAGGTATATCTATTAGCATTTGCAGACCTTGAAGTCCCCATCTATCTTTACCCATTTTTGTTGTTTCTTTCGTTCAAATAGCTATATTTCTTTTAGACTCTTACATGTGTTAAATTCTAGAAAATCATGAATTATGACTCTAGATCCTGGTTATAGCAAGTGTTAAAGTATTTATAATACTATGTACTCGCCTTATTTTGTGTTAGCTTAATTGATGTTATTTACTGAATTGAATAAGGATCAATTTAGTAATTCTCTAACATTGGCTTACCGAGAAAGTTAAATATTTGGCATCATCACTGTCTCGAAGGTGGGAATTTTGGGTCATGACAAGTTGGTATCAGAGCCTACTCTGACTGAACTACTCCGGCTTTGCCGCGACAACCGACTGAACTATTCCGACTGGATGAGCTGTTGGATTTTGATACTAGGGAGCGATCTGCTTCGGAGTGTGAGTAGCAGGAGTCTTGCTCCTCCTCCAGCCTGAAAGACGGCTGGTGTCATGGGGAATGGGCCAGTCTGGGCCACACTTTTCATAAGGCCCACCAAACATACCAAAGTGTCATGAAGCACCAGGGTGGCAATGAAGCCCTCTGAAACCCGAGCTGGCCCAACCGAAACAGTCTGGGCTAGAACCTCCCTGTCAAACTCCACTTGAGGTTGCACTGTTAAGGCTGCTGCTCGGGCTCTAGGCTATGACTTGCCCTTTCCTCATACTCTTAAATGGCCTTGACCTCGACCTCTACTTCTCATAAGAGTTGCCACTAGAGACTCTGGCTGCTACTTAATTGAAAATTTGGAGGAACTATCTTTACAGCGTGCCGTGTGAGGTTTCATGGTTTATCAGACCCTTCAATATTTGTTCAAGAAAAATGATCTAAACTTGAGGCATAGAAGGTTGTTGGAGCTATTGAAAGACTGTATTTCGCCATCTTGTATCATCCGGGGAAGGCCAATATGGTGGCTGAGGCCTTGAGTAGCAGGGCAACGAGTATGGGCAGCCTTGCCTTTATACCCACCGGTGAGAGGCTGCTTGCATATGATGTTCAGACTTTAGCCAACCAATTTGTGAGGCTGGACATTTTAGAGCCCATTTGTGTTTTACCTTGTAGAATCCCTAGGTTGTTTTAGTTTGATGGCATCATAGATCGAAAATGTGACGACCCTCATTTGTTGGTCCTTAGGGACACAGTGCGTCACGTTGGTGCCAAGCAGGTTCTTTTTAGAGATGGCAGAGTTTTGAGGATTAGGGTCATGTTTGTGTGCCTAATGTGGATGCACTTTTTGAGTTGGTTCTTAGGAAGGCCCATAGTTCCTGGTATTCTGTTCATCAGGTTGCCGCCAAGAGGTATGAGGACTTGCGAAAACATTATTGGTGGAGTAGTCAACGCATTTCATTCCTGTGGCAGTTACTTATTCTTCGGAGCGGTTGGCAGAGATTAATATCCGTGAGATCGTCTGTCTTCATAGTGTGCCCATATCTATAATTTCTAATCGAGGTACACAGTTAACCTCACACTTCTAATGGGCAGTACATTGTGAGCCAGGCACGTGAGTTGAGTAAATATTTCATCCTCAGATGGACGGACAACCCGAGTGCACTATTAAGAGTTTGGAGGATATGCTCTGCACATGTGTTGTAGACTTCGGAGGATCGTGGGATTAGTTCTTGACCCTTGAAGAGTTTTCGTACAACAAGAGCTTCCTGTTGAGCATTTAGATGGCTCCCTATGAGGTATTATATGGTAGGTGGTGCTGGTCGCCAGTTCAGTGGTCCGAAATCTTAAATATTTTTTAGTCTTTCTCGATTTATGTGCGCAGTCCGGGTGTCTTTTCGAAAAGATTTTATGTGAAAAACTGAGAAAATATGAAATTGTGATTTGAAATCCACTTGAAATGACTGGTCAACATTTTGAGCAAACATATCTGGATTTATATTTTGACAACCCCGTTGGGTCTGTATTATGATTTGTGACTTGGGCGTATGGCCGGATTCGAATTCCCAAGTCCCTAGCTCGAGTCATCGCATTTAATAAAAATTGAGATTTAAGGCTTAATGAATTGGAAATGGTTGATCAATGTTTGACTTTAAGATATCGAATCCGTATTTTGGTGCTAGAACACAGTATAGGTTCAACACAACATTTATGACTTGTCTATCAAATTTGGTAAGAAATGGAGTCGGTTTGACGTGATTCGGACGTCCGGTTGCGAAAATAGAAGTTTCAAAATTTTCTTGAAAATATTAACTGATGTGGTGTTCAATTTGTAGTTCTAGGTGTTATTTTGATGATTTAATCACGTAGACAAGTTTTTATGATACTTTTAGACTTGTGTGCATAGTTGATTTAGAGCCCGAGGGCTCGGGTAAGTTTTGTGTAGGCTACAAAGTGAATTTAGACTTAGAACATTGATGTTGTGCTCAAGTTTTTGTTGCAGGCCTCAGATCTCGCAATTGCAAGGTCAACCATCACATTCGCAATCACTACTGGGTTCTTATTTGCGATCTACTCATCGCATTTGCAAAGAGTAGCTGGAGAGGCCAGAGCAGCATTTGCGAACAAAACTTTGCTTTTGCAAAGTGGGAGCTGGGTAGGCAGTGATCGCAAATGCGATCAATGGTCGCATTTACGGGTGGATCAGAGTTCGCATTTGCGAACTCTTATTCTCATTTGCAAAGAAGGCAGGGGTGTGATGATCTTCACATTTGAGATGGATTCTTCGCATTTGGGGGGTTCGCATTTGCGAATCCCAAGTCGCAAATGTGGCATATGCAGCTGATCAAATATGACTTTGACGGGATTTTTGCTTCATTCTTCAAATTTTCAAAGCCTAGAACCGTAGAGGCGATTTTCCAAGATCATTTTTTCCCCCAAATCATTGTTAAAGTTATTCTAACCTAGTTCCTCTCAATATTTCATTATATTTCACGAGTTTTTAACCTAAAATCTAGAGTTTTCATAGTGGAATTTGGTCCAGACTCGGGAATGAATGAGTAATCAATTTTTGGTCCTTCGGGATTGGACCAAGTGGGCTCGGGGGTTGAGTTTTTCAAAAATGTCATAAATTGAATTCTTTACAATCATGGGTAGTACCTAATGCTTAATTTGAATCGTTTGGTTGGTAATTTGCTAGATTATATTGGTCCGGAGGCTTGTTTGAGAGGAAAAGCTGTGGTTCAGCAGTGAGTGATCTTTGGAACGAGGTAAGTGTTATGTCTAACCTTGACTTGAGGGAATTAGGAACCCTCAGACTATTTACTATGTGAATTTCATGTGAGCGGCGTATATGTGAGGTGACCAGTACTTATGTGCCGCCAAATTATCTGTGTTCCTTGTTTTCCCGCTTCTCTTACATTATCTCTTTCCTTTTCTTAATTGTTACATGCTCTAAATGTGTTCCCATGCATAATTTCTACATTTTAGTCTCTTGTTTCCTCCTGTTCATGATATTAGTTCTTTTTTCTATATTTTCATGATCTCCTACTACTTGCTCAATTTGGTGGATTTGTATCCTCTAGTTGTAAATTCTGGATTGGTCTCATTGTGTAGTATTGCTTATTCGGATTATCATGTTGTACAAGGTTCCTATTTGTCTCAGTTTTGTGTTTATGAATTGTAAATGGTTTTCTGTGATTTGAATTGTAAGTTTTACAATGCATATTAAGTACTTGGTATTGATATGGTGTGATCGGGTTGTACGTCGCAACAAGCTAAATGAGGGTTATATGTTGAGGTGGAATAAGGGTGAATCTAAATTGTGCGGTGGGAACGGGTTGCATATCGCAACATGTGTAATAAGGATGGATGGTTTGATTGAATAAGGGTGCACTATGAGTATGATATTGTGATATGGCGATATCGGGTTATGCGCCAAAACACATTTATATATATTCATTGTTGTTTATGTTATTATGAGTAAATAAGGGAGGATTATGTCATGTATGGTGGACTCGAGTTTCTCACCGCAACAATGTATGTGTTTATATTTCCATGATTTGTGTTAGCTTTACGGTATTTTCTTTTGCATTTGAGGGTTGGTAAATATTGAATGTTGCTGACTTATATCTTTGAGTTATAGTTATCACTTGAAATTTACTGGTTTATTCCATTATGTATTCCTTTTTCTGTCATTATTTTATATATTGCATATATGTTGTAGTGTGAGTGACCCACCTTAGTCTCGTCACTACTTCATCGATGTTAGACTTGGCACTTACAGAGTACATGGGGTTAGTTGTACTAATAATACATTCTGCACTTCTTCTGTAAATTTTGGCATTGGTCCTAGCTGATCGAGAGGCATAACAACTCGGACTGGTTCATTGGATACTCAAGGTATATCTATTAGCATTTGCAGACCTTGAAGTCCCCATTTATCGTTACCCATTTTTATTGTTTCTTTCGTTCAAATAGCTATATTTCTTTTAGACTCTTACATGTGTTAAATTCTAGAAAATCGTGAATTATGACTCCAGATCCTGGTTATAGCAAGTGTTAAAGTATTTGTAATACTATGTACTCTCCTTATTTTGTTTTAGCTTAATTGATGTTATTTACTGAATTGAATAAGGATCGGTTTAGTAATTCTCTAACATTGGCTTGCCGAGAAAGTTAAATATTTGGCGTCATCACTGTCTCGAAGGTGGGAATTTTGGGTCATGACAAGTTGGTATCAGAGCCTACTCTGACTGAACTACTCCGGCTTTGCCTCGACAACCGACTAACTACTCCGACTGGATGAGTTGTTGGATTTTGATTCTAGGGAGCGATCTGCTTCCGAGTGTGAGTAGCAGGAGTCTTGCTCCTCCTCCAGCCTGAAAGACGGCTGGTGCCATGGGGAATGGGCCAGTCTGGGCCACACTTTTAATAAGGCCCACCAAACACACCAAAGTGTCATGAAGCACCAGGGTGACAATGAAGCCCTCTAAAACCCGAGCTGGCCCAACCGAAACAGTCTGGGCTAGAACCTCCTCGGCAAACTCCACTTGAGGCTGCAATGTTAAGGCTGCTGCTCGGGCTCTAGGCTATGACTTGCTCTTTCCTCGGACACTTGAATGGCCTTGACCTCGGCCTCTACTTCTCATAAGAGTTGCCACTAGAGACTCTAGCTGCTACTTAATTGAAAATTTGGAGGAACTATCTTTACAGCGTGTCATGTGAGGTTTCATGGTTTATGAGACCCTTCAATATTTGTTCAAGCAAAATGATCTAAACTTGAGGCATAGAAGGTTGTTGGATCTATTGAAAGACTATGATATCACCATCTTGTATCATCCCGGGAAGGCCAATATGGTGGTCGAGGCCTTGAGTAGAAGGGCAACGAGTATGGGCAGCCTTGCGTTTATACCCACCGGTGAGAGGCTGCTTGCATATGATGTTCAGACTTTAGCCAACCAATTTGTGAGGCTGGACATTTTAGAGCGCATTCGTGTTTTACCTTGTACAATCCCTAGGTTGTTTTAGTTTGATTGCATCATAGATCGAAAATATGACGACCCTCATTTGTTGCTCCTTAGGGACACAGTGCATCACGTTGGTGCCAAGCAGGTTCTTTTTAGAGATGGCAGAGTTTTGAGGATGTAGGGTCATGTTTGTGTGCCTAATGTGGATGCACTTTTTGAGTTGGTTCTTAGGAAGGCCCATAGTTCCTGGTATTCTATTCATCAGGGAGCCGCCAAGAGGTATCAAGACTTGCGACAACATTATTGGTGGAGTAGGACAAAGAAGGATATAGTTGCTTATGTTGCTCAATGTCTAAATTGGCAGCAAGTAAAGTATGCGCATCAAAGACCTGGTGGTTTGATCCAGAAGATAGAGATTCCTGAGTGGAAGTGGGAGCATATCACTATGGACATCATTGTTGGACTACCATGGACTCAGAGGAAGTTCGATGCAGTTTGGGTCATTATTCACAGGCTGAATAAGTCAACGCATTTCATTCCTGTGGCAATTACTTATTCTTCGGAGCAGTTGGCAGAGATTAATATCCGCGAGATCGTCCGTCTTCATAGTGTGCCCATGTCTATAATTTCTAATTGAGGTACACAGTTAACCTCACACTTCTAAAGGGCAGTACATCTTGAGTCAGGCACGTGAGTTGAGTTGAGCAAAATATTTCATCCTCAGATGGACGGACAACCCGAGTGCACTATTAAGATTTTGGAGGATATGCTCTGCACATGTGTTGTAGACTTCGGAGGATCGTGGGATTAGTTCTTGACCCTTGAAGAGTTTTCGTACAACAACAGCTTCCTGTTGAGCATTTAGATGGCTCCCTATGAGCTATTATATGGTAGGCGGTGCTGGTCGCCCGTTCAGTGGTTCGAGCCGGGGTGACTCAGCTGTTGGGTACAAACCTAGTATAGAGATGCCTTGGATAAGGTCATGATTATACAGGATCGACTTCACATAGCTCAGTTCAGGAAAAAGAGTTATGCCAATGGTAGAGTTTTTGATGTTGCATTCATGGTCGAGGAGAGAGTGTTGCTTCCAGTATCACCCATGAAAGGTTAAATGGGGTTCGAAAATAAGGGCAAGTTGAGCACTAGGGATATCAGGCCCATTGAAATTCTTAAGAGAGTGGCAGTGGCTTACAGGCTTGTGTTGCCACCGGGGTTATCAGCAGTTCATCTAGTGTTCCATGTATCATGGTGATCCGTCGCATGTGTTAGATTTTGGCTCTGTTACTTGGATAGGGAATTGACTTCCGAGGAGGAGTCGACGACTATTCTAGCCCGGAAAATTCACCGGTTGAGGTCAAAGAGTTATCCTTCAATCCGAGTGTAGTGGAGAGGTCAGCCCGTCGAGGCAGATACTTGGGAGTTTGAGTCGGTCATGCAGAGTAGATATCCCTACCTTTTCACCAGTTCGGGTACTTTTCTACGTCCCTTTTGAGGACAAACAATTGGTTTAGATGGGGAGAATGTGATGACCTGATAGGTCATCTTATGTTTTAAATCCTAATTCTGTGGTCCGAAACCTTAAATATCTTGTTTTAGTCTTCCTCGATTTGCGGGCTCAATCTGAAATATTTCCGGAAAGCTTTTATATGAAAACTAAGAAAAATATGAAACTTTTCCTTGAAATCCACTTGAGTTGACTTTGATCAACATTTTGAGAAATGGACCTAGATGCATGTTTGACACTCTCGGTGGAACAGTATCGTGATTTAGGACTTAGACGTATGCCCAGAAACGAATTCGGAACTCCCTAGACCGATTATCATATTTTATAGAAATCGATCAATGGGTCGCATTTGCGGGGATCAGAGTTCGCATTTGCAAAAATAATGGTGTAGTGATCTTTGTATTTGCAAATCCTAGGTCGCAAATGCGACATCTTCAACTGATCAAATACAACTTAGACGTGATTTTTGGTAATGTTATTCCGCAAATCATTGGTAAAGTTATTCTAACCTAGTTCATTTCAATCTTTCATTAAATTTCACAAGTTTTCAACCTAAAATCTAAAGTTTTCATGGTGGAATTGGGGAGTTTTTGGGTGGAAATTAGGGATTTGCTAAATTGGCGATTTAGACCTCAAATTAAGGCCGGATTCCAAAACAAGTTACATAACCAGGCTCGTGGGTGAATAGGTAAACGGGACAGTTATTCCAATTACCACCACAAATAGTACAGGATTGAGATGGTGCACACAACTCGATATTGAATTTTTTTTACAATATTGCCACAAGGAGGGTCCTTTACCATATGGACAAGGATCACAAAAACAAGAATACTTACTATCCATCCATTTTTTGTTCAAAGATTCCATCTAAAAAAAATATAATACTGACTACAGTAAAATAATATTCAAAACTTAAATAGTAAAAGTAAAAAACTAATATAGTAATATAATTAATTATTAAGTGCCCGGCAACGATGCCAAAAATTTGTTTCTCCCAAATGCACACGCATTATACGTTATAGGCATGTAATATAGGATTGTAAGTCCAGATATCGTATCAACAAGGATCTCTGATTAACTAGTTACTAAATTAAAATAAGACAAGTAATCTATTCAAGCGATATTATAAAGTATAAGTTTTTAACTAAAATTAATCTAGAATAATAAATTAAGAAATTAAAGGAAACAAGTCTGCAATCTTAGAGATGAATTCAATAGAAGAAAATATTCTAGAGCTATGGATTAGCTTACAATCTTGTTGATTTTTTCACTTAAATCGTCTAAGAACAATTCACACTTCAAGCTACAACGTTCATGTAGCACCCAAACTCTAAAACTAATAAACTATAAAAATTAAAAGAAGAGAATAGAAGAAAAACTAGTTATAAGCCTCCTCCAAATATGGTGTGTGGTCCCTCACGTCTATTCTCATTCAAAGTATGTTAGATCTCCCCACGTGAATTTTCTTTCAAAGTATGTTTAGATCCCCCTTTTATATGAGTTTTGGGAGGGAGGGGGGGCTTGGGCCGAAATAACCTTGTCCAAGATGAAATAGGAAAAGTCTCGCCCTCGCGTCCAGACCAATGCCAGGTGCTGGCCTTACTGCTGAAACTAGTGTGTTTTCATGTTCAATTCTGTCACGAGCCAAAACTAAGCCTGTCGTGATGGCGCCTATCGTGGTACTAGGCAAGCCGACACACTACCAGAACAAAATGATATTTTCAATTTTTAAGAAAATTCCACGATACTTAACATAAAACCTTCATATGGAGCTCAAATCAAAACAAAAGTGCGGAAAAGAAAAGCCCGAAATCAAGGTGTCACTAGTCATGAGCATATACTATAATGTATCTGACAACATCAAGACCAACATAGTCTAGAAAGTAAGTAAATACATCTATAGGAAAATAAGAGGAAGGAAAGCAGGGATGTGATTGCCAGGTAGCTACCTTGCCAACTTCGATGGATCTACAACTGATCAATCAACACTCGCCCGAGTCTAGAAACACCAGGATCTGCATACAAGGTGTAGGAAGTAATGTGAGTATGCCAACTCGGTAAGTAACCAAAGAATATAAAAGTTGAGCAGTAGTTACGAGCAATAAAACATATATAGTTCTTACCATGAAATCTCAATAGAATACAACAGTCTTTTGAAATCAGGGTTTTGAATCTACTCAGCTCATTTGAATCCAGTTTCAGTAAAGCCGTTTAAAATATATTTCAATAGTTTTCAAATGAAATGATGAAACAGTGAGTAAAAATGATGAAAATATAAACAGCCCCTCTGGCAACATATATCATAAATAGCCCCTTGGGTAAACATCACTCGTGAACAACCACGGGGGCAAACCTGAATCATACATATCCCCTCGGTCAAAACTCACAGTCACTCATATACAGCCCCTTGGGCATTACCTCACACTCTCTTGTAAACAACCACTTGGGTACAACATGAATCAAGAATAGCCCCTCGAGCAAAACATTATATCACTCACTTAGGATACCTCCTCACTGAGAGGTGTACAGACTTCGGAGAGGCTCTTACAGCCCAAGCGCAATAACAAGCCATCTCGTGGCATAAGTCAACCGGGCCCTCAACCTCATAACAGGCCACCTCGTGGCATAAATCAGTCAAGCCCACGACATCACAAAAATCATGAATCAATAACAACATGTTGCGGCGTACAACCCGATTCCATAATATCCTCACAACACAGGTCCTCAGCCTCACTCAGTCAGAAACCTCTCAAGCCACTTGGGCTATCAATAATGGGATGCTCAACCCAAATATTATTTTGTGAATCAAAACGGAGTAATAAAGACTAAGTTATGAAATTAGTAAACACAACATGACAGAGTATAGTTCTTAAATCAAAAACAGTGAGAGGATAATAAGAAAAATCCCCTAAGGGTGCAAACAGCTCTGGCACAAGGCTCGAATATGGCATTCAACCTAATTTATAGGAAATTATTTCATAAACACATATGTATCATATAATTTAAGTCAAATACGCAACTCATAGTTGCAATGGGGCGGACCAAGTCACAATTCCCAATGGTGCACGCCCACATTCCCATCACCTAGCATGTGCGTCACCTCAAAATAGTAAAACAATGTGAAATTGGGGGTTTCATACCCTCAGGACTAGATTTACAATAGTTACTTACCTCAAGCGAGCCAATTCCAATACCAAGCAAGCCAAATGATGCTCTAAAAATACTATCTCGTGCGTTCCGACCTCCGAACAGCTCTAAACTAACCAAAAACAACTCAAATACATCAAACAAGGCTAACTAAACCAACCCCAGTCGAAAAATTAAGGTCGAATCTTTAATCAAAAGTCAAAAATTGGTCAAAAAGCCAAACCTGAGTCCGCATCTCGGAACCCACCAAAACTTACAAAATCCGACAACTCATTCAATTATGAGTCCAACCATACTGGTTTCATCCAATTCCGACTCCGAATCGATGTTCAAAACATAAAAATTCACTTTATGAAACATTTGGCAAAAACCCTCAAATTTCACTTTGAAATCTTCAATCAAATACCAAAAGCGAAGACAGAATCATGAAATATAACCAAAATCGAGTAGAGAACACTTAACCCAATACATATGGAGAAAATCCCCTTTAAAATCACCCAAATCCAAGCTCCCCAACTCAAACTTTGACCAAATAACAAACCTTTATTTTTTATATTTTTCTGCCAGATGTTTTGCCTCGATTCTCATGTCAAACGATCTCGAAACTCATTTTGATGCCTCCAATGTATTTCTCTATAAGCCACACTGATTCGATAGTATAGCTCAAACTGAAACTGATACAACACTTAGCCGCACAATCAACTTATCATTAGCAGACTCCCCCACTTAGCTCAAGGCCATAGGTCAAAACACACAAAACTCATAATGGCCATACTCTATTACTGCCATAATACCATAGTGAAATTGAATTAAATCCTTCATAAGCTCATGCAATACAAACCATCTAGTACTTCAAATCATCTGCGAATCTCACATTCACCCTCGTAATAGTCAAGAAAACTCTTATACGTGATCCAAACTCAATCTGCAGCACATATAATTCACTGGTAAAGGAGGACTCGCTACAAAACATCATAGGGATCACACGCGCTCCGGAAACCCCGCATGAGATAACCCACATGCTTCGTCTCAAACTAACATCTCTTTATAGCCTTCCATCATCATAAACATCACGCAATCACTTAATCTTCCTGAGTCTGAACCCATATCATGACATGAAATCTACTTCATTCACCAACTAAACAACATGAAAATATCCTTCAACATACCCATAACTCGGGGCTATACATCAAATCAAAATGGAAATAAATCACCGAATAGTTCTTTCTACCCTTAAGTAGACTCTCCTCGTGACATCCAAATCATATGAACATATCTCGCAGTCGCATCATGCTCATCACGTAGCCATCGAGCCATCACTTCCACTAATGGGGACACTACCGAACATAAAATTCAAAAGAACGCACTCTTACAATCAACACCTCAATATTCAAGCTATAGGAAAAGTTGGACCCAAGTCCTCCAAACTGGCCCAACATCAATACACAAAAATTAATTCTCGCCTCTTATTCAGGGAATCACAAGCCGTCAATGCACAAGTAATACTGAGGGCTGATACGCGTATACGAATTTCAAGAGTTACATTTCTAGCTGAATCAATGTCGTATGATAAGAATTCAAGAATGTGGGATTTCCTAAAGGTCCTATAGCCTCTCGAAGATAAGTACAAATGTCTCTGTACTGATCCACGAGACTCTACTAAACCTGCTCATGACTCATGAGACCTATGTAACCTAGGCTCTAATACACTTGTCACGACCCAAAACTAACCCTGTCGTGATGGCACCTATCATGGTACTAGGCAAGACGACACACTACTAGAACAAAATGATATTTTCAATTTTTAGAAAATTCCAAGCTACTTAACATAAAAACTTCATAAGGAGTTCAAATCAAAATAAAAGTGCGAAAAAGAAAAGCCAATCATCTGGGTGTCACTAGTCATGAGCATCTACTATAATGCATCTGACATTATCAGGACCAACATAGTATGGAAAGTAACTAAATACATCTAAAAGAAGATAAGAGGGAGGAAAGCAAAGCTGCGATCGCCAGACAACTTCCTTGCTAACTTCGATGGATGTGCAACTAATCAATCAACACTTGCTACCGAGTCTAGAAACATCTGGATTGCATACAAGGCACAAGGAGTGACATGAATACCCCAACACAATAAGTAACTGATAACTAGGGATAATGATGCATTTTGCACTCCTTCTTACTTGAGTTTTGATAAGAAATGTGTACAAAATAGTCCCAAAGTCTTACATGTTGTACTTGAATACAGGGTTTGATCAACAAGGTGACAATTCGTCAAAACTAGCTCAAAAAAAGAGTGAAACATACACAAGTACTAAGAACAAGTCCAAGCACAGTATAGCAGGACCAATGCAGCCGCACTCCATTCTGTGCGGTCCGCAAAGAGGAAGTTTAGAGAGGTGCATTTCAGAAATTCAAGCAATGCGTCCGCAAAGCATTTCATGCGGACCGCATTGCCTTCATTACGGCCACCTCGATATTGTGCAGTCCACAAAGATGGAGTTCAGAGATTGCCAATTTGGGAGTCATTGCCAACGTGGTCCGCGGTCCATATTGTGCGGATCGCAACAGAAGCCACCGCGACCGCAGTGCATTTTGTGCGGCCCACAGTGGCCTAGTTCAAAGAGCAGAAGTTTTATGCCAAGAGCCTTAGTGCAGCAACACTCAATTTTGTGCGGTTCACACTACCCCCCGCAGGGGTATTTTTGTCCAAAAAATTTAGCCTAGTACAAATAGTTTCTTTTTTCATTTTTAGGTCATCAGTTGTAGTTTTAAGCTGAGTTGCGCTCATGAACTGTGTCTTTTTACTATTTTGGGTAATTTTACAGTAGTTTTATCATTGAATCTTCAAGTGTTAACTACTAGTTAAATATTATGGGTTTTTATTCATCTATTTCTTTATTTCCTTCTATTATTATGAGTAGGTACACCCAGTAGCTAAGATTGTGGCTCAACCTTAGTATGGGTATTTGATGGGCCTTGTGTTTTAAGGCTTGATTGTCTATGGGTGTTTGATATTTGGTCTAATTTATTGTTTTAATATTGAATTAGTGGTTGCAAACATAAATTTTTGCCTATTTGACTTGGGCTCTTCTTGAGAAAGAGAGCCTAAGTCTAGGATAATTAGTCCAACAAGAAATTTGGGCATATTCAAGAGATTGCTAGCCCCAATTAAAGGGTTAAACCTAGAGATAGTAATACCCGACTTGAACCTCAATTGCTTGCACAAATTATCATACCCAATTGGTCTTGAAAAAGTAAAAGAAGGAAAAATCACTCAAAATACCGAGAGGAATAGTGTGAGTAGTGTCGTGCAATGGTTATATCGTAATTCCCAAAATGACAACGTAGCCTTAGACTCAAGAACACATCAAGTATCCTCCTAGGAGAAAGTGACTTCCCTAGTGCCTTTTAACTAGTTAGACAACCTTCAATAGTTTACTCTTAGTTTAACTTAGCTTAATTTAACATCTTACTAGTATAAATTAAGAAGTAATATCAAAACCAATTATGACTAGAAGTGTAACTAGGAGCAATTACGCATCTCTAATTTAGATAGAAACTCAATTCCCATCTCTAGCTCCTTATGGATATCGATCCCGACCTTCTTGGGTAAAAGCTGATTCCACTACTCTTGCTACTTTGTAGTAGTGCAGGGTTGGCTTCGATCACTTTTTGGCATCGTTGTCGGGAAGCTAATGGTTTTGGCTATCTATCTAAATAGTTTTGTGTATTGTTATTATTTCCTTCTTTGTTAGTAATTTGTGTGTGTCACAACTTCAGGTACTAAATGGCAGCAACAACGTACCTCTTGGAGATATTCCGCTGGGGAGGATGTAGATGACAAATTGATGGTGAGGTTCCTGTAGTACCTAAGGCTCAAAGGAGAGGCGACATGCCAATGATAATATTCCAGACCCTTCCCCACCAGCTCCAAGAGTGGCTCCTCTAGTGCTTCCAAACCAAGGCTATGCAAGTGCAATTGTCCCACCCTGGATGCAAGCAGGCAATTCCCAAAATTACCAGTGTGATGCTGATATTGCTGGACCAACTTGGGATTTCGGTGGCACTGCCAATCAAAATTCTTACAAACATCTCAAGGGTTTCGTGGATACCTTTTGGGGAAGCAAGCAAACAAATGTGTTAGAGGATGCACTTCGGTTGAGACTATTCCCTTTCTCACTTAGAGGGATGGCATTGGATTGGCTTGAGCGACTTCCCAACCATTCCATTAGTACTTGGGATGAGTTGGCGGGTAAGTTCAGTGCAAAGTTTTTCTCGTCGAGGCACATGGCAGCATTGAGAGATAAAATCTTTGCTTTCAACCAGGAGCCCATCGAACAATTACATGAGATTTGGGAGCGATATAGAAAAATGGTAAAGGAATGGCCCAACAATGATATGACTGAGGCGATAATCCAACAGACTTTCTACCAAGGTATTAACACAACAAACCAGTGCATAGTGAACCAACTTGCTTGGGGAAACTTCATGAAGTTGTCTTATGATGAGGCTATTGACATTCTTGACGAGATGGCTGACACTTCTTCCGCTTGGCAAAGTAGAGCCAATGTACTCCAACGTCACTCATTTGCACAAAGAGTGACATGATCATGGGTAGGCTATAGCGGAGCTCACAAAAACAATGTACCATCTAGCAAAGGCACAATTATAACAGGTTCAAAATCTGCGCCAAGTGAATGCTATGGAGGGTGTCAACATGCTAGTGAACAAAAAAAAGACAAAGAGGTCAACAACACCAAGAGAGTTTGAATCAATTTGACAATGATTGTGGTGGATTCCAAGATGATGGATATGATGGGCAGAATGAAAAAGTGCAATACGCGAACAATTATCAAGGCCAAGCTTCTATTGCCTCGCCATGACCGTTACTCATTTTTGGCGTTTTGGGGCAATAAAACTGCAATTCTGCTGATTTGAAGATTTTCATGTGCTAGCCCATGCCTTCTTCATGGGCTCGGGCCACTGAAGCTAGATCGCCTAATATTTTATCGGACATAAAATATGATCTAAGGAACAATAGTCACTCCCCCCATGACCATTACTTGGTTTTTAGCATTTTAAGGCCGTAAAACTGGAACTCCGCTTGGTTTCCAGATTTTCGTGTGCTATAGTCCACGCCTTCTACATGGGACCGAGCCACTGGACATGCATCACCTTAGATTTTACCAAAGCATCACAGATGACCTAAGGAACAATAGTAATCACTTCTCCAGAACTATACTCATATTTTGGAGTTTTAGGGCCATATACTAGAATTCTGCCAGATTACTAGAACTTTGTGTGTTATAGCCAACACCATTTGCATGACCATTACTTATGTGCATGCATCCGGGCGACCGGACTTGAACCACCAAAAAAATTTTCGGCCTTTCAAAATTTCCTAGGAAAAAAATTCATTGCTTTACCATGACCGTTCCTCATTTTTTGTGTTTTGACGCCATAAAATTGAATTTTGCCCAATTCCCAGATTTTTGTGATACCCCACGACATCTGCATGCATTTGAGTGACCAGACCCGAATCGCATAAAATTTTTCGGGCCTTCAATGACGACCTAAGGTACATTAGTCTTCTCTTCGCCATGACCGTCCCTCATTGTTTGGTGTTTTAAGGCTATAAAGCTTGAAATTTGCCCGATTCTTTGATTTTCGTATGCTATAGCCCATGCCATCTGCATCCATCCGTGCGATCTGACTTGAACCACCTAAATTTTTTTCAGACCATCAAAAGTGACCTAAGGAATCATAGTCACCGCTTCTCCATGATCATTTCTCATTATTTGGCATTTTAGGGCCATAAAATTGGAATTCTGTCCAATTCCTATATTTTCATTTGTTATAACCCACACCTTTTGCATGGGTCAGAGTCCGATCACCTAAGATTATATCGGACCCTTAAAAATGACCTAAGGAACAATAGTCATTGCCTTGTCATGACTGTTACTCGTATTTTGGTGTTTTAGGGCTATAAAACTGGAATTCTGTTCAATTTCAAGATTTTCGTGTGCTATACACCATGTCTTCTTCATGGGCACGGGACATTAAACTTGGATCGCCTAATATTTTACTGGACCATCAAATACGACCTAAGGAACTATTGGCACCGCCCCACCATGACCATTACTTGGTTTTTAGCATTTTAGGGATGCTAAACTGGAATTCCGCGTGATTTCAAGATTTTTGTGTGCTATAGCCCACGCCTTCTGCATGGGCTCGGGCCACTGAAAAAAGATTGCCTAAGGAACAGTAGTCATCACTTCTCAATGACCTTACTCGTATCTTGTGTGCTATAGCCAACACCATTTGCATGCATCTGGGAAACCAGACTTGAACCGCCTAATATTTTGGCAAGCCTCGGAAAAGGACTTAAAGGAATAGTAGTCATCGCTTCGCCATGACCATTCCTTATTTTTTGGCGTATTAGGGCCATAAAATTGAAATTTCGTCTGATTCCCCAATTTTATGTGCCATACATTACAGTGACAAGAACTGTACTGCTAAAAATTGCCCGACCTTCAAATATGACCTAATTAACAATAGGCATTGCTTCTCCATGACCGTTCCTAATATTTTGGTGGTTTAGGGCCATAAAATTGGAATTTTTCTTGATTATCTAATTTTCTTGTGTTTAGCTCGCGCCAAATGCATGCATCCGGGTAACTATACATGAACCACCTAATATTTGTCATGCCTTGAAAATGACCTAATGAGTAATACTCATTGCTTTGCCATGATCATTTCTTGTTTTTTGGGCATTTTAGGGCCGTAAAATTAGAATTTCGCCCTAATCTATATGCATCCATGCGACTAGACTCGAACCACCTAATATTTTGTCAGGCCTTCAAAAACAACCTAGGAAAAAAATTCATTGCTTCACCATGACTGTCCCTGATATTTTAGTGGTTTGAGGCCATAAAATTAGAATTTTGCCCAACTCCCAAATTTTCGTGTGTTATACCTAACGCCATCTACATGTATTTGGGCGACCAGACCCAAATTGCCTTATATTTTGCCAGGCCTTCAAAAATGACCTAAGGAACATTAGACATAGCTTCACCATGACCGTCCCTCGTTTTTGGAATCTTAGGGCTACAAAGCTGGAATTCTGCCCGATTCCTTGATTTTCGTGTGCTATAGCCAATGTTATCTGCATGAATCCATGCGACCGGACTTGAACAGCCTAAATTTTGCCGAACCATAAAAAATGACCTAAGGTACCATAATCACCGCTTTTCCAGGACAATTTCTCGCCTTTTGGCATTTTAGGGGCATAAAATTGGTATTCTACCTGATTCTCAGATTTTCGTTTACTATAACTCCCCCCTTCTGCATGGGTCCTGTTCGATCACCTAAGATTTTCCGGACCATCAAAAATAACCTAAGGAACAATAGTCATTCCGTGCCATGATCGTTACTCATCTTTTGGTGTTTTAGGGCAATAAAACAAGAATTCCATTCGATTTCTAGATTTTCGTGTGCTATTGCCCATGCCTTTTTCATGGGGTCAGGCTACCGAACCTAGATCACCTAATATTTCACTAGACCATCAAATACGACCCGAGGAACAATAGTCACCGCCCTTCCATGACCATTACTTAGTTTTTAGCGTATTAGGGCCATAAAACTAGAACTCCGCCTGATTTCTAGATTTTCATGTGCTATAGCCCACATGGGCCACCGGACACGGGTCGCCTCCTACATGGGCCAGGGCCACCGGACACGGATCACCTATGATTTTACCAAAGCATAAAATGACCTAAAGAATAATAGTCATCACTTCTCCCATGACCATACTCATATTTTGGCATTTTAAGGCCATAAATTAGAATTCCGTTCGATTATTAGAATTTTGTGCATTATAGCCAACTACATTTGCATGCATCCGGTAAACCGAACCCGAACAGCTTAAAATTGCTGGGCCTCCAAAATTGAACTGAGGAACAATTGGCATCGCTTCGGCATGATCGTTTCTCATTTTTTGGCTGATTAGGGTCATAAAATTGGAATTCCGCCCGATTCTCAAATTTTCGTGTGCTTAGCCCATGCAAACTGCTTACATCAGGGCAACCGTACATGAACCACCTAATATTTTCCCAGACCTTCAAAAAAGACCTAAAGAATAATAGACATCGCTTAGCCATTATTGTTCCTCAATTTTTGGCGTTTTAGGGCCATAAAATTATAATTCTGCCTGATTCTTCGAATTTCCTATGCTATATTCCACACCATCTAAATGTATCCTGGCGTCAGAACTCGAACCACCTAAATTTGGGTGGGCCTTCAAAAACGACATAGGGAACAAAATTCATTGCTCTGCCACGACTGATCCTCATTTTCGGTGTTTTAAGGCCATAAAATTAGAATTCTCCGCAATTCCTAGTTTTTGTGTGTTATAACCCATGCCATCTACATGCATTAGGGCGACCAGACCTGAACCGCCTATAATTTTTCGGGCCTTCAATAATGACCTAAGGAACATTAGTCATCACTTCGCCATGACCATCCTAATTTTTTGGTGTTTTACGGCTATAAAGCTGAAATCTGCCTGTTTCCTTGATTTTTGTGTGCTATAGCCCATGCCATCTACATGTATCTGTACGACCAGACTTGAACTGCCTAAATGTTTTCTGAACCATAAAAAACGGCCTATGGAACCATAGGCATCGCTTCTCCTTGACAATTTTTTTCGCAATTTAGAACCATAAAATTGGAATTCCACCCGGTTCACAAATTTTCGTTTGCTATATCCCAGGCCTTCTGCATGGGTCCATGTCCGATCGCCTAAGATTTTACCGGACTATTAGAAACGACCTAAGGAATAATAGTCATTACCTCTCCATGACCGTTAATCATATATGGGCGTTTTTGGGCAATAAAACTTGAACTCTGTTTGATTTCCAGATTTTCGTGTGGTATAGCCGATTCCTTCTTTATGGGCCCAGGCCACTGCAATTGGATCGCCTAATATTTTACCGGACCATCAAATACCACCTATGGAAAAATATTCACCACCATGCCATGACCATTACTTGGATTTTAGCGTTTTAGGGCTATAAAACTGAAATTACGCCTGATTTCGAGAGTTTCGTGTGCTATAGCCCACGCCTTCTGCATGGGCCTGGGCCACCGGACTAGAATCGCCTATGATTTTATCGAAGCATAAAAAATTACCTAAGGAATAATAGACAACACTTTTCCTTAACCATACTCGTATTTTGGTATTTTAGGGCCATAAATTAAAATTTTGCTCGCTTATTAGAATTTTGGTGTGTTATAGCCAACGCCATATGCATGCATCTGTGGAACAAGATCCGAACCTCTTATAATTGTCAAGCCTTTAAAATTGACATAAGTAACAATAGGCATCACTTATCCATGACCGTTTCTTATTTTTTGGCGGTTTAGGGCCATAAAATTTGAATTCCGCCTGATTCTCTAATTTTTGTGTGCTATAGCCCATACCAACTTCCAGCATCAAAGCAACCGTCCATGAACCGCCTAAAATTATGCCAGGCCTTTAAAAAATACCTAATGAATAATAGACTTCGCTTTGCCATTATCGTTCCTCAATTTTTGGCGTTTTAGGCTATGAAATTAGAATTCAGCCCGATTTAGATTTTCCTGTGCTATAGCCCATGTCATATGCATGTATCCGAGCGACCAAACATGAACAACCGAAAATTTTGCCGAGCCTTCAAAAGTGTTCTAAGCAAAAAAAATTCATTATTCCGTCAGGACTGTTCCTCATTTTTTGTGTTTTAAGGCCATAAATTTGGAATTCTCGCAGTTCCCAAATTTTTATGTGTTATACCCCATTCTATTTGCATGCATTCGGGTGACCAGACCCGAACCACCTATTATTTGTCGTGCCGTCAATAATGGCCTAAGGAATATTAGTCATCACTTCGCAATGACCATCCCTCATTTTTAGCGTTTTAGGGCTATAAAGCTTGAATTATGCCCGATTCCATGATTTTCATGTGCTATAGCCCATGCCATCTACATCCATCCGTGCGACCAGACTTGAACTGCCTAAATTTTTTGTGGTCTATCAAAAAAGACCTAAGGAACATAGTCACTACTTCTTCATGACCATTTCTCATTTCTGGAATTTTAGGACTATAAAATTGAATTTCACCTGATTCACATATTTCCGTTTGCTATAGCACACACCTTCTGCATGGGACAAAGTTCGATCGCCTAAGATTTTACCAAACCATCAGAAACGACCTATGTAACAATAGTCATTGCCTCTCCATTACCGTTGCTCATTTTTTGATATTTTTGGGCAATAAAACTTGAATTCCATTCGATTTCTAGATTTTTGTGTGTTATAGCCGATGCCTTCTTCATGGGCATGGGCCATCGAACGTGGATCACCAAATAATTATCGGACCATCGAATATGACCTAAGGAAAATTAGTCACCACCCCTCAATGACCATTACTTGGGTTTTAGCAATTTAGGGCCATAAAACTAGAATTTCACCTCATTTCGAGATTTCTGTGTGCTAGCCCACGCCTTCTACATAGGCCCGGACCACTAGACCCGGATCGCCTAAGATTTTACCGACCCATCAAAGACGACCTAAGGAACAATAATCAATACTTTTCCATTTTGTGTGTTACAGCCAACGCCATTTGCATGCTCTGGGAAACCGGACCCGAACTGCTTAAAATTATCGGGCCTTCAAAAATAATCTAAGGAACAATAGGCATCACTTTTCCATGTCAGTTCCTCATTTATTGGCAGTTTAGGGCCATGAATTTGGAATTTCACGTGACTTTCTAATTTTCATATGGTTCCCCACGCCAAATGCATGCATCCGGGCTACCATACATGCATCTAAACTTTTTCCAGGCCTTCTAAAAAGACCTAAAGAATAATAGTCATCGCTTTGCCATTATAGTTCCTCATTTTTTGGCATTTTAGGACAATAAAATTAAAATTCTGCCCGATTTTCAAATTTTCATGTGCTATAGCCCATGCTATCTGCATGCATCTGGGCATCCGAACTCAAGCACCTAAAATTTTGTTGGGCCTTCGAAAATGACCTAAGAAACAAAATTCATTACTCTTCCATGACGTTCCTTATTTTTTGGTGTTTTAAGTCCATAAAATTTGAATTGTGCACTATTCCCAGATTTTCGTGTGTTATATCCCACGTCATCTGCACGCATCTGGGCGACCTGACCCGAACACCCTAAAATTTGTCAGTCCTTCAATAATGAACTAAGTAACATTAGTTATCGCTTCGCCATCTATATCCTAATAGGGTCAGTGAGTCCTTCAATAAATCTCGTCACCCCTTCTCTCTCTCTCTTTCTCTCTCTCTCTCTCTCTCGGTAGGAAGCAAAAGCATAGCGTGACAAACTAGATCCACAAAATAGGTCTCGTACTGAGTAACAATCATACTGTCCTATTGGATATGCTCAAAATGCCTGTATTAATCCTTCCTCAGTGTGATAGGGAGGAAATTCTCTCGAAATAGCTAAGAGAATTGGTCCCAATTAAGACCAGGCGACCCAGATGGTCTGGTTGATACAAAATCCTTCCACCACCTCTTAGCGGAACCCGTTATCCGAAACACAACAAAACTGATCCCATTGGTCTCAACTATCCTCATGTTCCTTAGTACCCCATGGCCACGGAAATGATAATCTTATGGGTCCTTAGAAGAGGCACCACTGAAATTAACTGGGATGAGCCTTATGAACTTGTCCAATCTCAATAAGCCCTCAGATTACATGGCGGGCCTATCACCGATCTATGCCGCAACAACAGGTAGAAATACCTTAGTTGGCAGGGGTACTATTATCTGATACTAGGAAGCCATCTGCTCTGGAGTGTGCGTAATAGGAGTCTGTGTTCCTCCTCCAGCCTAAGAGACCGCCGGTGCCATATGAAATGTACCGGCCTGGGTGATAAGTAGGGATTTTGACCACTTATTTGCAATTTTTTACTTGTATTTTAGCTCAAAAATGCTTAAAGGTATTCCCAGAAACAAACAAAATATGCTTACTTGCAGGAATATTGGGAAACAAGCCAAATAAATCAAAATCAACACAAAAATAAGTCAAAAGTGAACAAGAGCCAAAAATGGAAAAAGAGGCTAGCAGTGCAGACCATACAATTCTAGTGCGCTGTAGAATAAGATTTAGAGTGAAGGTTGTAGCCATCTCATACAGTGCGGACCGCACCAAAATATGCGGCCGCAAAAGGACAAGTGCGGCTGCAATTATTATTATGCGGTTTGAGAGATTGAAGAATCAGAGAGTTGATCAGAGTCCAAAAGCTAAAGAGTGCGAACCGCATCACTTTTGCGCGACTACAAAATCCGTGCGTCCACAACCATTTTTATGCGGACCATAGAAGAACTCAAGTTCTAGTCCCAAGTTCCCAAATGTGCGGACCACACTAGAATTGTGCGGCCACAGAAGAACATTTTGCATTCCGCATCAGAATTATGTAGCCGCATAACCTCCATAGGGGCATTTTTTTCAGATATTTTCAGTTTAGTATAAATAAAACTTTTTGTCATTTTTAGGTTAATTTTAGTTTGTAGAGGTGCACTTGAACGTTTTTCTTTACTTCTTTAAGTAATTTTTTATTAGATTGACTTCTTAACAATAGATTTTCATTGTTTAATCTATGGTTATGCATTCTATCTTAGTTTTTTCTTATATTTCTTTATTTTTATGAGTAGCTAAATATTTAGCTTAGGATTGTGGCTCAACCCTAGTGTGGATACTTAATGGGTGTTTATTATGGGTTTTTTTGTGATTGGGTTAGTGATATATAGCCCTGTTTAAGCGTAAATTCTAGAATTAATGCTTGCAAACATTGATTCATGACTTTTTGACCTAGGGTTTTCTTGAGAAAGAGAGACTAGGTTTAGGAAAACCTAGCTAGCACGGAATGGGAATGAATTCAAGAATTTTATAGCCCCAATTAAATGGTCAAATCTAGAGATAATAAGATCCAACTTGAGCATATATCACTTGATTTGTGCAAATACTCACTTGGGCTTGAGAAAGCCAAATCAGGGAAAATCACTTAAACTATCGAGAGGTACAGAGTGAGCAACTGGGTGTGTTTGCAATATCAAGAACCTGATAAATCTAATTTCCCAAATAGTTTATAGCCCGTTAGGTAGACTCCTAGATGGAGGTCACGACCCTAGATTCCTTTATCATTTAAATAACACTCAAAACCAAAAACAGTGTCTTCTAGTTATTATTTGCAATCATTTTCTAAACATAGAATAGAGAACAACCAATGAATATGTGGAAGTCCAATCTAAGGCACATCATACATTTACTATAGTTGTATACCAATCCAAATTCTAAATCCATGTGGATTCGATCCCGACTCATGTTGGGTTTATCATTGCTTCGACCGGCTCACTACCTAATTCTGTTGTGAGTTTGGATGAGATCAATTTTTGGCGATGTTGCCGGGGAGTTAAATGGATTTAGCTATATATCTAGGTTTTTGTGCGTTTTGTTTTTCTTTCCTTCCGAGTTACTAATTTGTGTTTGAATTTATTTTAGGTATGAAAATGGCTCTCAACAACGATCCTATTGGAAAGTGCCATTGGGGAAGGATGCGGATGATGATGCAATGGATGAGGTTTTTATTGAAACTCAAGCTAATTGATAAGGCCGCCCGCCTCACGACAATGTGACCGTCCCTCCCCCACCTCCACCAAGATTGGCAGCGCATTGACAACTGCCAAACAAGGATTATGAAAGTGCTATAGTCCCGCCCCGCATTAGAGTAGGTAATATCCAAATCACCAACGTGATGCTTACACTACTTGAACAATGGGGTTTCTTTACTAGGGCTCCGAATCAAAGTGCCTACAAGAATCTCAAGGGGTTCGTCGATTCTTGTTAAGGGAGCAAGCAAACAAATGTTTCTGAGGACGCACTCAGGTTGAAGCTATTTCCCTTTTCTCTATGCGCAAACGCATTGGACTGGTTCGGGAGGTTGCCCAACCATTCCATCACCACCTGGGATAAGTTGGCAGAAAATTTCATTTCCAAATTATTCTCTCTGAGACATATGGAAACGCTTCAAGATGAGATTCTCACCTCCAAGCAAGAACCTAATGAGCCATTGCACGAGGTTTGGGAAAGATATTGTACCATGGTAAAAAATGTCCGAACAATGATATGATCTAGCAAACCTTGTATAGGGGGATCCACACAACTAATCAATGTATGGTTAATCAACACATCGGGGGGAGCTTCATGAACACGCCATATGTCGAGGCTTGTGAAATTCTTGATGAGATGGCGGTTACCTTTTTGGTGTGGCAAAGTAAAGCTCATGTTACCTACACAAGGAGCCACATGAAGTTGTGCAAACTATGGACGAGTAGACAACTACCATGAACTAATGGGCCAAGGCTTTGCTTCAATAAGTTCAAGGGCCGAAATAAATGCATGCATGGAAGGTGGGAATATGATGGTCGACAAAAGACGTCAACAAGGCCAAGAAATGCAAAACCGTCTGACAAAATTTATGCAAGTTGATAGTGGTTATGATCCAAGTGATTCATTCAATGAGCAAGATGAAGAAGTTCAATCTGCCAGAAATTATCAAGGTCAAAAAAACAATGCTCAAGGACAAAACCAACTACAATTGAGGCCACAGGGGAACCAAGGTAATTGGAATAACGAAAACCACCAAGGCAATTGGAGTGGTGGTAGTTCTAATAAAAGAAATTGGAACAATCAAGAAAATCAAGGCAATTGGGGTAATCAAGGCAACTAGTGCAACAACAATGAAGGCAATTGGGGACGCAATAATCAAGGAAGGTGGAATAACAACAACAACCGGGGACTAGGTTTTCAAAGGCCTCCAATGTTCCAACAACCAAGCAATCTACCTCCCAATCCTTCTCAAGGCCCGAGCTCTTCTTCCAATGAGATGGGTATAATTAAAAAACATGTTTAAATAGATGATGGAGAAGAATGCCGACTCCGATGCTCAAATAGTCTTGCACAACACTTCTATTCAGAATTTATAGGTTCAACTAGGCCAAATGTCACAAGCGTTGAACACTCATCCTAAGGGGGCAGTACCTAGTGATATAGTGGTGAACCCGAAGGGTGGGAATAGTACGGGAGATGCTATGGCCGTGACTAGTAAAAGTAGAAAAGGTGGAAATGCAACCACCTCAATTCAGAGAAGGATTGTGGATGAAGATGTTGTGGTTCAAGAGGATGAAATCCCAAGCAATTTGGTTCAAGCTAGTGAAGAAGTGAGAATAGATATAGGTGAAAGTGTGGAGGAGACTCAAGAAGAGGTAAACACATCTACGGAACACGTGATTGATATTCCAGAGCCGGTAGTGCCAAAAGCTAAGCCACCAATTCCAAGACCTCCTCCTTACCCTCAAAGGCTTGCAAAGCAAAACAGTGATTCAAAAGGTTTATTGATATGATGAAGAGTTTGTCCATAAATGTGCCATTGGTTAAGGCATTAGAGCAAATGCCGAGATATGCAAAATTCGTGAAAGATTTGGTAGCGAAGAAAAGATTAATGAATTGTGAAACACTAAAGATAAATCATCAAGTGAGTGGTATTGTGCACTCAATGGCTCCAAAGTTTGAAGAATTGAGAGCTTTCACAATCCTTTGCAATATTGGGAGCGCCGATTTTGCCAAAGCATTATATGATCTTGGGGCAAGTATCAACCTGATGCCCTACTCTATGTTTAAAACTCTAGGAATTGGGAAACTTAGACCTACACCATGAGGTTGAAAATGGCGGATCGAACAATAAATAGACAATTGGCATTACTGATGATGTACTGGTTAGAGTTGATAAGTCTATCCTCTCAGCGAATTTTCTGATATTGTGAAGTGGACTATGAGATGCCTATCATTTTGCGTAGACATATAGGGAAGGTTCTTGTTGATGTGGAAGCCAGTGACCTCACTTACTAGGTGGGTGATGAAAAGGTGGTTTTCCATGTTTGAAAATCAATGAGGCAACCGAATACTAATGAAGTTTGTTCATTTGTGGATTTGGTGACCGACGTGATAGTTGATGATGAAAGTGCAACAATGAATGTTGAGGACAAATTGGAAGCAGTTTTGCTCAATCTTGATGATGATAAGGAGACTGATGGCTATGTGGAGTGTGTAAATGCTTTGCAAGGCATGGGGTCATACACTTATGAGCCCCAAAAGCTATCTTTGGATATTGAAACCAAAAGAATCCTCCAACAAAGACCTCAATTGAGGAGCCTCCTACCTTGGAGTTAAAGCCATTGCCATCGCACCTCAGGTATGAATTCCTTGGTCCTTCTTCTACTTTACCGGTTAGTCATTCTTCTTGCTTAACTAACATGCAATTAGATTCCACTTTGGAGGTGCCATAAAGGAGGAAAAGGGAAATAAGTTGGCCTTTGGCAGATATCCAGGGCATAAACTCTGTGTCACATCCCAAACCTAGGGTCGAGACAGGCACCCGGTGCCTCACCTATCCTTGCATACCAACTTGCGACTAAGGGACTCTGAAAATGTAATGTGATACTTTGGCTTTGGGCCACATTGCAAGACTACTGCAAATGCTAACAAAATATCAATATAAAGCTGGGCCGACAAGGCCGTCATAATTAGCAACCTACAAAACAACTAATATACATACAAGGCCTACAAGTCCAACACAATGCACTAACTGATAAGATATGTCTACAAACATGTACTGATAGATATACTGTGATCGGAGTGGCTCCCCCGCCTACTCATAACATATATTTATATATACATAGATGTACACAAAGCTTTAGGCCCAGAAACATAGAAAGGCATGGAGCTTACCGATCAAGCTGAAATCGAGCAACACTTAATAAGAATGTCTACCCGCCTATCTGTCTGAACCTGCATGCACGAAATATAGTGCCCCCAGAAAAGGGATGTCAGTACAAAATAATGTATTGAGCATGTAAGGCTATATATTATAAGCTGAAACTGAACTAATAATATGATAACTAAAATAACTGGAAGTCAAAGATAATCCGAAGATATGCTTACCTGCTGATACTTACTCAACTCTCTCAATATAGTAAGTAAAATAAATGTCTGGCCCTATAAGGGTCGGTATATATATATATATAATTGCTCTGCCATTATAGGAACGCTCATAGGCGCTCGGTCATACTCGGCTCTGTATCTCGGCCAATTGGGCTCTCTCATAGGCATTCGACCACAGTAGACTTAGTATATAACTTACCATCTGATCAGAAGTTGCCCAATAGGGGCCTACCTATCAATTATAGCTTGATGTTAATGAAAATATTTGTAAATTGTATATATAAACGCTTTGCTCTCTTGACTATAAAAGGGAAATACTCAATAAAATATGAAGTTCCGATAAGGAGAATATTGTAACTTATAAAACTAAAAAAATATGTCTAATTTGCGAGACTAGCAAAATATATATAAATTTCGGGATATGAACTTTTCTTTATGCCTCGTTATCAAACTTGTGTAATGATGAGATCATGCAAAAATAAAGTAAGGTCTTAGCCTTAATATATCTAGAGTAGAAAAAATACGTATAATATTCTTGAAAAGGTTACACCGTACTCCCTTAAAATCGCAAACTCTCACATTGCTAATGTGCTAAGAAATCTCGTTGGATTTCTTTTGTAGAAATTAGTTGAAAATTTCTTAGAAATCTCTTTGAAAGCGTTAGGCATGCTTGTAGGAATTGTTACTATCAGGTTTTAACACCATTGAAGTGGAAATATTAGAATGAATTGCTAGTGTTTGATTGTAGTTTTTTTTTATTTTGTAATTAATATCTTAGTTTGCCACCTACCCAACAATGACTAAGAGTCATGTGATTAGGGGTTATCTTGCTGCCACATGCTACTTAAACTTTCAACCCTTTCACTCATAATATGAGTCATAGTTTGGGCAAGGTCTTGTTGCCATATTGGACTCCTTAATTTCATTACCCAATAAATTAATCAATTATCCGCATAATTAAGAATTATCTTAAATTACTTACATTACTATTTATTTTTAATAGCCTTTTATATATCATCCTATCATGCTTATATGGTACCTTCTATGGTACTAGTCTATAAATATCGGGTATTAACGCTTGGCCCGTATTTTATCCCAACATGCAAAACGTGAACGAAAATTTATTTTTTTGACTTGCTTCCCCTCTCACTTTCGCGAATTTACTTATTATTTGTTTGAAATAGCATAGTCCTTATAATCTCCAAATAATCTTTTCCTTGGACTGATGTCAATTACCTTACGACAAATTCAACATACAATACTACATGGTGCAACACCATTATTATTAAATACTACGAAGCATAACATCATCATAATGTAATACTACAAAGCGTAATATCATCGTAATATTGGGGCGTAACACCCCGTTTTTGCACGCACAAGGAGGAGGGTGTAAAACCCTTCATTGAACATCAAAGAATATTGAATGAAGAAATACAAGAGGTGGTGAAGAGGAAGATAATCAAGTTGTTAGATGTCGGAGTTGTCTGCCCCATTTTCGATAGCTCGTGGACCTCTTTGGTACAATGTGTCCCAAAGAAAGAAGTCATGAATATGGTGACAAATGACATGAATGAATTGATCCCAACAAGAATTTTCACGAGGTGGAGAGTGTACATGGACTATAGGAAGCTAAACAAGGTCACTTGGAAAGATCATTTCCCGCTTCCGTTTCTTGACCAAATGCTTGATAGGTTGGCTGGACGTGCATTTTAATTCTTTCTGCATAGATACTCCAGCTATAACCAAATCCTTATTGCTCCCGGGGACCAACAAAAGACCACTTTCACTTGTTCGTATGGTACTTTCTCATTTTCAAGGATGCCTTTTGGGTTGTGTAATGCACCAGGGACTTTTCAATGGTGTATGATGGATATTTTCACCGACATGGTGGAAGATATTATAGAGATTTTCATGGATAATTTTTGTGTGGTTGGAAATTCGTTTGATGATTGTTTGAACAACTTGGATAGAGTGTTGGATAGATATGAGGAGACCAATTTGGTTGAATTGGAAAAGTATCACTTCACGGTTGAGAAAGGCATTGTCCTCAGCCACAAAATTTGAAACATGGTACTGAGGTTGACCAAGCAAAAATTGAGGTGATCTCCAAGCTCCCTCCTCCTACATCCGTAAAGGAAGTGAGAAGCTTCCTGGGTCATACATGTTTCTATTGCAAATACATAAAGGCCTTCTCTAAGACGTTGAACCCATTGTGCAAACTTTTGGAGAAGGATTCAGAGTTCCATTTCAATGAAGATTATATGAAGGAATTCAAGTTGCTTAAGTTCAAGTTGACTACTACTCCTATTATCACCACATTGGATTGGAGTTTGCCTTTCAAGCTCATGTATGATGGTAGTGATGTTGCGGTTGGAGTGGTGTTGGGGCAAAGAATCAACAAAATCTTCCATCCGGTCTACTATGCTAACAAGACCATGAATGACACCTAAGGAAACTACACAGTGACCGAGAAGGAGCTACTTGCTATTAGTTTTCCATGGAAAAGTTCCGGCCATATTGGATGGGTACTAAGGTGATTGTTCACACCGACCATAAGGTGCTTCTATATTTTATGAGCAAGAAAGATTCTAAGGCAAGGTATATGCCGTGGGTGATTTTTTGCAAGAGTTTGATATAAAGATTCAAGACCGCAAGGGTAGTGAGAATCATGTGTCGGACCATTTGCCTAGTTTAGAGGAGGAAGGGAGGCCATATGACGGACTTGAGATCAATGGTTCACTTCCCGACGAGCAACTCCTATCCAGTTTCAGTGATTAGGATGCCATGGTTCGCCGATCTAGCCAATTATCTTATGAGTGGTATTATACCGAATGTGTTTGTTCAAACCAAAGGAAGAAGCTCAAATAGGATGGCTTGGATTATTATTGGAATGAGCCATATCATTTTCGGGTATGTACTGATAGTGTGATCCAGTGATGTGCGCCAAAAGAAGAACAAACAAGAACTTTTAAAGCTTTCCACTCTTCACCGTATGGTGGTCATCATAGTGGAGCTAGAATGACTGCAAAGGTTTTGACTTGTGGATTCTATTGGCCTACCCTCTACAAGGATTCTAGTGTACTTGTCAAGAGTTGTGATGAATGCCATAAAGCCGGTGAGATTTCTAAGAAGAATGAAATCACCCTTACAACCATTTTAGAGATTAATATCTTTGATGTTTGGGGTACTGATTTCATGGGACCATTTGTAAGCTCTTATGGGAACTCTTACATTTTGGTTGTTGTGGACTATGTGTCAAAATGGGTTGAAGCAGTGACTTTTCCGAACAATGAAGCTCGAAGTGTTGTGGATTTCTTCAAGAAGAACATCTTCACAAGGTTTGGTACTCCTAGGGCCATTATTAGTGATGGGGATTCACATTTTTGCAACCGAGCTTTTGATACCTTGCTCCCAAAGTATGGTATCACTCATAAAGTCTCAACCCCCTCCCATCCTCAAGTAAGCAGATAGGTTGAAGTCTCCAATCAGGAAATCAAGAGCATTTTGTAGAAGACTATGAATGCCAACCATTCTGATTTGTCAAGAAAACTTGATGATGCACTTTGGGATTATAGAATGGACTACAAGACGCCGATTTGGATGTCTCCATATCGGTTAATATTTGGGAAGGCATGCCATCTTTAGGTAGAACTTGAGCATAAGGCCATGTAGGCTTTGAAAATTTTGAACCTTGAGTGGGATCCAATTTTAAACCTGAGTGCGGCCGCACAATTTTGATGCGGACCATACTCATTACATGCTTTGGAGATAACTGGATGCGGACCGCATAAAAATGAGTGTGGCTATAGCATCAGCGAGGACCGCACAAAATGTGTGCAGTCACAATTCCTTAATCAACTTTGACAGTCCAACTTCAGAGACTATTTATTTTGACACTTAGTTAAATTTTTCATGCACAATCCCTGCAATGCACACCCATTCATGCATATACTTCAAAACTAGTTAGCACAAAACCAAGCCAAATTTTTCATGCAAACCTAAGAGTCACATTTGAATGAACTTGATGAATTCCGGTATCATGTCTATACAAGTTCGTCCCTTTATAAGGAGAAGATAAAGCACCTCCATGACAAGTATATCCACAATAAGGAATTCAAAGAAGGTGATTTGGTGCTATTGGTCAATTCCAGGTTAATAATGATCCCAAGCAAGCTGAAATCAAGATGGGGTGAGCCCTTTGAAGTAGTGAATGTAACCCCCTTTGGTGCTCTAGATTTGAAAAATAAGAACATTGAGGTGTTTAGAGTATATGGGCATCGGGCTAAACATTATCTTAGAAAGGTTGATGATGGACACATTGTGGCGGTCCTTCATTTCAAGTGATTGGTAATCTGCTTCGTGCTGCGATGATAAATCATACAGTTTTTGGGAGGCAGCCCATGTCTTTTTCTTTCTTTTATTTTTATTCTTTTTAGATAGGCTTGGTTTTAGACAAGAGGGTTTGCTCTGATGGAAAGCAACCCCCACTTCCAACCGATAGGTTGTGAGTTCGAGTCTCCCCAAGAGCAAGGTGGGAAGTTCTTGGAGTGAAGGACACCGGGGGTCTATTTTGAAATAGCCTCTCTACCCAAGGGTAGGGGTAAGGTCAGCGTACATACTACCTTCCCTAGACCCCACTAAGTGGGATTATACTGGGTTGTTGTTGTTGTTGTTATTATAGATAGGCTTGGTTTTGTGCTAACTAGTTTTGAAGTGTATGCAGGAATGGGTGTGCATTGCAGGGAATGTGCATGAAAAATTTGGCTAAGTGTCAAAATGCATAGTCTCTGAAGTTGGCTTGTCAAAATTGCTTGAGGAATTGCGACCGCACACATTTTGTGCGATCCTCACTGATGCTGTAGCCACACACATTTTTATGCGATCCGCATCCACTCATCTTAAAAGCATGTAATGAGTGTGGTCCGCATCAAAACTATGCGGCCGCACTCAGGTTAAAAATTGGGTCCAATGGGTAAAAAGAATAAATAGAACTTCTCTCTTCCTTTTACGCTTTTCGAACTTCTAAGCCCCGAGACTAAGCTTGCATAGTGAATTTCCTCATTTGAACTCAAATTATTCCTTCAATTCATCACTTGCATCTTCATTATCAGTATGTTAAACTCCTTATTAGATTTTTAAATCATTTATCTGTTTTTTTTTCTTAGACTTAGGGTTAATTACATACTTAAAATGTCAATGTCCCGTTGTTTGCTTAAAATCATGTGGGTAGCCTTTTGTATTATAATTGGGGCCTGGGTAATGTGCTAATGAGGTTTGATTGCTAAAACCATGTCAGTTTGAGAGCAAAAATCGCATAAACTCGTGCCGGTGAATTTTGAATTATGCAGCCGCACATTTTTGTACGGTCCACAATAGAGGTTATGCGGCGACACTCCTTTTTGTGTGGTATGCAGCTTTCTAAATTCTAAGAATATTGAGCTTGACTTATGCCCGCATTCATTTTTGTGCAGTTTGAAGAGATGAAAGTTCAAGGACCCCAGAAGTCTGAACCTGGGCCTCTGCATCTGTCCCTCATTTTTTGGCGTTTTAGGGCTATAAATCTGGAATTGTGCCCGATTCCTTGATTTTTGTGAGCCCATGCCATCTACATGCATCTGTGCCACCGGACTTGAACTTCCTAACGTTTTTCTAGACCATCAAAAACGACCTAAGGAACCATAGTCACCTCTTCGCCATAACCATATCTTGTTTTTTTTGTTGGTATTTTAGGGCCCTAAAATTGGAATTCTGCCCGACTCATAGATTTTCGTTTCTATAGCCCACACCTTCTGCATGGGTCCAAGTCCGGTCGCCTAAGATTTTACCGGACAATTAGAAACGACCTAAGGAACAATAATCACTGCCTCTCCATGATAGTTACTCATTTTTTGGCATTTTAGGACAATAAAACTGGAATTCCGTTCTATTTCCTTATTTTCGTGTGCTATAGCCCATGCCTTCTTCATAGGCCCGGGTCCACCAAACCTGGATTGCCTAATATTTTACCAGACTATCAAATACTACCTAAGGAGAAATAGTCACCACCCGACATGACCATTAGTTGGTTTTTAGCGTATTAAGGCCGTAAAACTAGAATTCGGCCTAATTTTAAGATTTTCGTGTGCTATAGCCCATGCCTTCTGCGTGGTCTCGGGCCACTGGAACTGGATTGCCTAAGATTTTACCGAAGCATAAAAAATGACCTAATTTACAATAGTCAATACTTTTCCTTCACCATACTCATATTTTGGCATATTAGGGCCATAAACTAGAATTCCGCTCGATTACTAGAACTTTGTATGTTATAGCCAATGTCATTTGTATGTATCTAGGAAATCGGAACCGAATTGCTTAAAATTGTTGGGCCTTCAAAAATGATCTAAGGAATAATAGGCATCGCTTCGCCACGACCGTTCCTTATTTTTTTGGCGGCTTAGGGCCATAAACATGGAATTTCACCCGATTCTCTAATTTTCGTGTAGTATAGCCCATGCCAGTTGCATGCAATCGGGTAACCTTACATGAACCGCCTAAAATTTTTCCAGGCCTTCAAAAAAGACCTGAAGAATAATAGTCATTACTTTGCCATTATAGTTCCTCGTTTTTTAGTGTTTTAGAGCCATAAAATTAGACTTCCACCCAATTCTCAAAATTTTCTGTGCTATAGCCTATGCCATCTGCATGCATCCACGCGTCCGAACTCAAAACACTTAAAATTTTTCCAGGACTTTAAAGAAATTATCTAAGGAACAAAAGTCATTGCTCTGCCATAATCGTTCCTCTTTTTTTGGTGTTTTAAGGCTATAAAATTTGAATTCTGTGCAATACCCAGATTTCGTGTGTTATACCTCATGCCATGTTCATGCATCCGCGGGACCAGACCCGAACCGCCTAAAATTTTGTTGGGCCTTCAATAATGACCTTAAGGAACATTAGTCATTACTTCGCCATGACCACCCCTTATTTTTATGCATTTTAGGGCTATAAAAGTGGAATGCCCGATTCCTTGATTTTTGTGTACTATAGCCCACCATCTATATGCATCCATGCGACCGAACTTGAATTGCCTAAATTTTTTCTAGACCACCAAAGACGACCTAAGGAACCATAATCACCACTTCACCATGACCATTTATCCCATTTTTGGTATATTAGGGCTATAAAATTGAAATTCTGCCGGATCCTCAAATTTTCATTTGTTATCCCCCCCCCCCCCCCCCCGCCTTCTGCATGGGTCCAAGTTCGATTGCCTATGATTTTATCAGACCATCAAAAATGACCTAAGGAACAATAGTCATTGCCTCTCCATGACCATTACTAATTTTTTGGCGTTTTAGGACAATAACACTGGAATTCCATTCGATTGCTAAATTTCATGTGCTATAGCCCATGCCTTTTTCTTGGGCCCGAGCCACCGAACCTAGATCGCCTAATATTTTACCAGACCATCAAATACGACCTAAGGAAAAGTAGTCACCACCCTTCCATGACAAAATACTTGGTTTTTAGTATTTTAGGGCCGTAAAACAGGAATTACGCTTGATTTCGAGATTTTTATGTCCTATAGCCCACGCCTTCTGCATGGTCTCAGGCCACCGCACATGAATCGCCTAAGATTTTACCAATGCATAAAGAACGGCCTAAGGTACAATATTCAATACTTTTCCATCACCATACTCGTATTTTGGCATTTTAGGGCCATAAACTAGAATTCCGCTTAATTACTAGAATTTTATGTGTTACAACCAACGCCATTTGCATGCATCTGACCCAAACCGCTTAAAATTGTCGGGACTTCAAAAACAACCTAAGGAATAATAGGCATCGCTTCTCCATGACCGTTTCTTTTTTTTTGGCGATTTAGGGCCATAAACTCTAAATTCCGCCTGATTCTCTAATTTTTGTGTGGTATAGCCCACGCCCAACTGCATGCACCCGGACAACCGTACATGAATCGCCTAAAATTTTGTCAGACTTTCAAAAACGACCTAAATTATAATAGTCAATGCTTTGCCATTATAGTTCCTAAATGTTTTGGCGTTTTAGCGCCATAAAATTAGAATTCCGCCTGATTCTCAGATTTTTCCTATGCTATAGCCCACGCTATCTGCATGCATTCGGGCGACCAAACTCGAATCACCTAAAATTTTGTTGGGCCTTCAAAAAACTTATCTAATGAACAAAAGTCATTGCTCTTCCATGGCCGCAATAATTTTTATGCGGTCCACAAGAATGAAGAATCGGAGAGTTCATCAAAGTCCAAACGCTGAAGAGTGTGGACCGTATCACTTTTGTGCGGCCGCAAAATCCTCAATTCAGCCGCAACCATTTTTATGCGGAACGCAAAGGACCTCAAGTTCCCAAGTGTGCGGATGGCACCAGAATTGTATGGTCGAAGAAGGACATTTTGCAGTCCGCATCAGAATTATGGTGCTGCATAACCTATGTAGGGGCATTTTTTTCAGATATTTTCATCTTAGTATAAATAAAACTTTCTGTCATTTTTAGGTTAATTTTCGTTGCCAGAGGTGCATCTAAACATTTTTCTTTACTTCTTTCACTAATTTTGTATTAGATTGACTTCTTAACACTAGACTTTCTTTGTTTAATCTGTGATTTTGCATTCTATCTTAGTTTAGTCTTGTATTTCTTCATTTTTTATGAATAGCTAAATCTTTAGCTAGGGTTATGGCTCAACCCTAGTATGGATATTTAATAAGTATTTAATTTTAGGCCTTGTTTGTTTTTGGGTTATTGATATCTAGACCCGTTTAAGATTAAATTCTAGAATTAATGGTTGCAAATATTGATTCATGCCTTTTTGACCTAGTCTTTGTTAGATAAAGAGAGACTAGGTTTAGGAAATCTTGGCTAGAGAGGAATTGGGGTGAATTCAAGAAATTGATAGCCCCAATTAAAGAGTAAAATCTAGATATAGTAAGACCCAACTTGAGCATATATCACATGATTTGTGCAAATACCCACTTAGGTAGCCACGTAGGTAGAGGTCACGACCTTAGATTTCTTTATCATTTGAAAAACACTCAAAACCAAAAATATTGTCTTGTACTTATTATTTGTAATCATTAACTAAAAGTAGAAATATAAAACAACCAATGAATATGTGGAAGTCCAATCTAAGGCACATAACACATTTACTCTAGTTATATACCTAACCTAGATTCTAACTCCATGTGGATTCGATCTCAACTCGTGTTAGGTTTATTATTGCTTCGATCGTCTCACTACCTAATTGTGGTGTGAGTTTGGGCAAGATCATTGGGCCACACCTCTCAATAAGTCCCATCAATGGGACTAGAGCATCCTCAAACACTAGGGTAGCGATGAACCCATCTAGGACCTGAGCTGGTCCAACAAGTACTGTTTGAGCTGGAACCTCCTCATCAAAGTCCACTTTAGGCTCCACTACTAGTGCTACTACTCGAGCTCTGGGCTGAGCTTTGGCCTCAGCCTATGGAGTGACCTTAGCCACATCATCAACCCCTAGTAGTATCTTTCATTAGGGGCTCTAGCTGAAGATGTAGTACGTGGTCTCTCCATCTACAAAAGGATAAGAGTAGAAGAGTTCAATTCTCAATGAGAGAATAAAATCACACTCCAGAGAAGAATAGAAGTGACATTTGTTCCTAAACTTCATATCTTATGGAAAATAAGTACAGACATCTCCGTACCAATAATCCAGACTCTACTAAGCTTGCTCGTGACTTGCGAGACCTAGTCAAATAGTGCTCTAATACCATCTTGTCACGACCCGGAATTCCCACCTTCGGGATCATGATGGTGCCTAAGGTTTCACTTTCTAGGAAAGGCAACGTTAGAGTAATTCTTTACAACTTTTAACCACTTCAAAATATTTAACCACTTAAATAGAAATGAAGTCCAAAATAAAATATGAAATAGTGTAATAATCTGTTATCTAGTACAACTCGGATGTCGAGTCACAAGTACACAAGTTCTAGAGGTTCTACATATAAAATCTGAAATAAATACAATTGTCTTGAATGAGAAGAACAGTAAAATAAGGAAGGAGGGAGGGGACTTAAAGGGCTGCGGACGCCAGCAGATCTACCTCGAGTCTCGAAATGCTAATACGAGCTGATACGCCTCACGAATAGTTAGGACCAATACCAAAATCTACACAATAAGTGTAAAGTGTAGTATGAGTACAACCGAACCAATGTACTCTATAAGTGTCGAGCCTAACCTCGACGAAGTAGTGAAAAGGCTGTGACGGGACACCCAGATAATTAAACATGTGCAGATAACAATATACGTACAACATAACAACAACTAAAGGCTAAACATGTACTATTGGGAGGGTCTATGTGAAAGGGGTACAAGATACGATGACAATAGCAGGGAATGATAGCAAGAAATAGTCAATAAACCTTCAACTAAATAAATGAATAAACATAATGAATAAAACTGTACGGCATCACCCTTCTTGATTCTACTCTCAGCCTCATCATGAAACAGTAATAACGGCACGGCATCACCCTTCGTGACTTTACTCTTAATCTTTCCATAAAATGATGAATACGATAGGGCATCACCTTCGTGCTTTTACTCTCAATTTTATCATGAAAAAACATATACGACACGACATCACCCTTCGAGGTTTAACTCTCAAACACGGCACTGCATCACCCTTCGTGCTTTAATACTCAACCTTTCCATATAACAATGAACATATAACAATAGGGATATAAAATAAGCAAGATCAAGTCTACGTCAACAATGGTTTGACAATACAAACATCGACTACATAAATAATACTCAGTTATCACAAATAACAAATAAATGCGGAAAGAACAATCAAATTAATAATTAACTAGTCTAAGTATGGATATCACGATTAAAGAAAGAAATATATTACAAGAAACAAGTCCCACCCACATGAATGACCCAACAACAACGTAGAAGTACTCGTCACCTCACGTATATGTCATAACACTACATTTAGGAATGTAGCAAATAGGCAAACAAGTCCTAATCCCTCAAGTCAAGGTTAACCACGACACATACCATGCTCCAAAATCAGCTCAAAGCTCAACTATGGCTTGCCTTTCGAACAAGCCTCTGAACCAACCAGACCTAGCAAATTATCAACCAAATGATTCAAAATAAGCCTTACGAACTACCTACAAATGAAAAAGGTTCAATTTAGGTCATTATTAAAAAAGCTAAAAAAGTCAACTCCTTGGCCCGCTTGGTCTAAACCAGAAATTCGAACAAAAACCTGATTATCCATTGCCTGAGCCCTGTTATGTAATATGTCTCTAAATCTAACCTCAATTTGAGGCCTGAATTCAAATTTTACAAAAATCCCTAATTTTACCCATACTCACGATTTCTACTATGAATTCCTGGATTTTAGGTTAATATCTTATTTAATATAATGGTAAATTTAAAGAAAGTAGGTTAAAATCAATTTCCAATGAATTGGAGAAGAAGAGCTCTTGGGAAAATCACCTCTAGGGTTTTCTAGGTTGTTAAATTTGAAAAAAATGAACAAAGTCCCATTTCTCCCTTCTTAAGTCCACGCGCATATGTCTCAACTTCAAACTGGGGTTCACAGTTGCGAACCCCACAAATGTGAAATGACTTTAGAAAATGCAAAATCTTCAAACTTTTGCTGCCATCGCTATTTTGATGGTTTGCTTGCAAATACGAACTTGGACTTCTCGCAATTGCCACCATATTGATCGCAATTGCGAACTCTATTGATCCAGCCCCACTTCAGATATGAGAATATTTTCATTGTTATTACGATCATGATAGGAATTTGTTTACTTCCCAAATGCGAATACTAACCTCGCAATTGCGAGGTCAAAGACCTACACCAAAATAGAAAAATACCAGCATTTCTTTTAAGTCTAAACTCACTCCGTGGCCTATCCAAAACTCACCCGAGCCCTTGGGCTCCAGACCAAACATGTACACAACTCCAAAAATATCATATGAACTTGCTCGTGCGATCAAATTGCCAAAATAACACATTGAACTATGAATCAAACACCAAATCAAATGAAATTTTCAATAAAACTTAAGAACTTCTATTTTAACAACCGGACTTTCGAATCACATCAAACCAACTCTGTTTTTACCTAATTTTGGATACAGTCATAAATATAGTAATGGACCTATACGGATTTTCGGAACAAAAATACGAACCCAATATAATCAAAGTCAAACATTAGTCAAACCTTGAAATTCATTAAGCCTTTAAACTTAAAAATTTTCTATAAAAATCGATAACTCGTGCTAAGGATCTTCGAATTCGATTCCAGGCATACGCACAGGTTCCAAATTACATTAAGGACCCACCCGGACCTTCAAAATATAAATTCGGGTCGGTTGTTCAACATGTTGACCGAAGTGAACTCAAATAGATTTTTAAGGCAAAATTTTATATTTTATGAAATCTTAACATTAAAACCTTTTTGGAAAATATTCGGACTCCACACCTAAATTGAGGAAGGATCAACGAAGTTATTGGAGGCTTCTAAATGCAAAATTAAGGTTTAAAACTCTAGATGACCTATTGGGTGATCACATCCTATCTTTCAATTTATGTATTTAGTTTTATTTTCCAAAAAGAGTATCAGGTTTTGTTGCTATGTATAGGTGCTCATGCACTCGGTGACACCTCGGTTTTTTGAGGGATTTTGTATTGAGCTATGACTTCCTATTCTGCTTTTAAAAAAGTTTTTTCCCTTAAATTAAACTATTCTCGTATCTTTCAAAGATTCTATGGGTTGGAAATGTCGCCCAAATTTTTGAAGATTGGCATGGATATTAGCGCCCGAAAAAACTAAAAATCGGCATAAATTCCTTCTTTATGGACCTAAAGCATATGCAAATCTGTGATTCGTCTTGCATTTCTCTTTTATGATCCTAAAATGCCAAAAAAAGGAATGGTCATGGCAACGTGATGATTATTATTCATTATGTCATTTTGTATGAGCTTGCAAAATTTAGGAGATTTGGATTAGGTTTCACGAATTCATGCAGATGGCAAGGACTATAGCATATGAAAATTTTGAAATTATCCTAAATTCTTTTACTATGGCCCTAAAATGGCAAAAGATGAGGAACGATCATGGCAAAGAGATAACTATTGTTCATTAGGTAGTTTTTAAGTTCCCAAAGAAATTTAGGAGATTGTAAGCCGGTCAGCTGAATTCACGCAGATGGTGTGGACTATAGCATAGGAAAAACTAGGAATCATCCTAAATCTTATTGTATATCCCTAAAATGTAAAAAAAAATGGCCATGGAAAAGAGATGTTTTTTTTTCATTAGGTAGTTTCCTATGGCCCGCAAAAAATTAAACAGTTAGGTTTTGATTGCTCAGATGCATGTAGATTGCAAAGGCTATACCATACAAAATTTGGAAACTCGGTGGAATTCCAATTGTATGGCCCTAAAATGTCAAACAATGAGTAATAGTCATGGAGAAGTAATGACTATTATTCTTTGGACTTTTTGAAGGCCCAACAAAAACAAGTTTGGTCGCATAGATGCATGCAGATGTCATGCGCTCTAGCACACAAAAATCAAGGAATTGGGCGTTCTAGTTTTATTTACCTGAAACGTCAATACATGAGAGACGGTTATGGCGAAGCGATGACTAATATTCCTTAAGGTCATTATTGAAAGCCTAACAAAATTTTAGGCGATTCGGGTCTGGTCGCCCGGATGCCAGCAGATGGCACACGAAAATATGAAAAATGGGAAGAATTACAATCTTGTGGCCATAAAATACAAAAGTTTCCCTTAAGGTGGTTCCTAGTATCGTCAGGTGGATCTCGATGGTTGTTGCATAGGAGAAAGGGCAGGGGTATGATAAGAGGCCTAGTAATTTTGGTGGATTCAGTGGTGCCTCATCTGGAGGCAGGGGTATTTTTAGTGGAGGCAATCTTCCTAGGAAGTTTCATTAAGTTCTCTAATCATCCAACAATGTTTTAGGTGGTCGCGGCCCTCATATGTCTCATTCCGACCAGCTAGCACACAGTGCACCACCAGCTCCTATTAGTGATCCTCCGCTCTAATGTTTTCTAGGTGGTTACTCGGGTTGATAGGGTTAGTTTCAGGGTTAGCACTAACTGCAATCGAGGTCAGATTATACTTGTGGCGACTCGAGGCACATTGCTAGATATTGCCCTTGGAACGGACAGCTCATAGTAACAGAGTTCTCGTGCCATGGTTCCCGCACCGGTTCCTTCACCACCCGCTCATCCAGCTAGAGGTACGGTCAGGCAGCTAGAGATTGAGGTCAAGCCATTAGAGATGGAGTTTCGGCCACTATAGGTGGAGGCCAGCCAACTAGGGACCATCCTAGAGACGTAGTTTAGAGTGGAGGGGCCCCGCCCCAATTTTATTCTTTTCCAGCTAGGGCTAAAGCTGAGTCATCTGATGTTTTCATCACATGTATTTTTACTGTTTTCCATATAGATGTTTCAATTCTATTTGATCTGGGCTCTACTTATTCCTACGTATCATCCTATTTTACTTCATATCTGGTTGTGCCTCATGATTCTTTGAGTACTTCTTTGTATGTTTCCAAACCTATAAAAGATTCTACTATTGTAGATTGTATCTATCACTCGTGTGTGATTACTTTTTTGAGTCTTGAGACTAGCACAGATCTCCTACTTCTCGATATGAAAGAATTTGATGTCATCTTTGGTATGGATTGGTTGTCACCTTATCATGCCATACTGGATTGTCATGCCAAAATGGTGAACTTAGCCTTGCCGAGGTTGCGGATCTTGACCATTCTACCAGAAGAGTTATCTCTTATATGAAGGCTCGACATATGGTTGAGAAGGGCTATCTAGATTATTTGTCTTATGCCTGCGATTCTAGTGCGGAGGATCCTTTCATGGATTCAGTACCAGTTTTGTGAGTTTCTAGAGGTGTTTCTTGCATATCTTCAGGAGATGCTACCCGATAGAGGCATTGACTTCTGTATTGATTTGGAACCAAGCACTCAGTCCATTTCTATACCGCCATACCGTATGGCTCCACTAGAGTTGAAAGAATTGAAGAAGGAGTTGCAAGATTTAATTGATAAGGGATTCATTAGACCTAGTGTCTCGCCCTGGGGTGCGCCTGTGTTGTTTTTGAAGAAGAAAGATGGATTGATGAGGATGTGCATAGAATACCGACAATTGAACAAAGTCACCATCAAGAACATGTATCAATTGCCGAGGATTGATGACTTATTTGATTAGCCTCAAGGTTCCAAGGTGTTTTCAAAGATTGATTTTAGGTCTGGCTACCATCACTTGAGGATCGGGGCATCTAATGTCCCTAAGACAACTTTTCGAACATGGTATTGGCATTATGAGTTCTAGTGATGTGAATTGGGCTGATAAATGCCCCAGTAGCATTTATGGATTTGATGAACTGGGTGTTCAAACACTATTTGGATTCTTATTGATGATATCTTGATCTACTCCCACAATTGAGAGGAGGACGAGAAACATCTTTGATTGTACTTCAGACCCTAAGAGACAACCAGTTATATGCCAAGTTTTCAAAGTTAGAGTTTTAGTTGGACTCAGTCACTTTCTTTGGGGACGTCATAGTGGCAGAGGGAATTCAGGTGGATCCTAAGAAGATTGAGACTGTTCAGATCTGGCCTAGACCAACTTCAGCTACGGAGATCTGCAGTTTCTTGGGTTTGGCAGGATATTACCACAGTTTGTGGAGGGGTATTCATCTATAGTAGCACTATTAACCAGGTTCACCCAAAAGGGTGCCCTGTTCAAATGGTTAGATGGGCGTGAGGCAAGGTTCAAAAGCTCAAGATTGCTTTGACTATAAATCCAGTGTTGTTGTTGCCCAGAGGTTCAATATCTTATACGGTGTATTATGATGCATCTCATATTGGGCTTCGTGCAGTATTGATGTAGGATGGCAGCGTGATTACATATACATCACGATAGTTGAAGGTTCATGAGAATAATTACCATGTTTATGACTTAGATTTGGAAGCCATTGTTCATGTGTTGAAGCTTTCGAGGCACTATCTTTACGGTGTGCAATGCGAGGTATTAACAGATCATCAGAGTCTATTGTATTTCTTAGAACAAAAGGATCTCAATTTGAGGCAAAGGAGGTGGTTAGAACTATTGAAAGATTATGATATTAGTATCGTCCCGGGAAGGCCAATATTGTGGTCGATGCCCTGAGTAGAAAGGCAGTGAGTATGGGCAACCATGCGTATATTCTAGCCGATGAGAGACATTTTGCATCAGATGTTCAGTCTTTGACCAATCAGTTCGTGAGGTTGGATATTTTAGAGCCCAGTCATGCTTTGCCCGATCTTCCTTATATAAGCGCATCAGGAAGCGACAATATGATGAGCCTCATTTTCTTATCCTTAGGGACACAGTACAACACGGTGGTGCCAAGCAGGTTACTGTTGGAGATGATGGAGTTTTTAGGATGCAGGGTTCTATTTATGTGCCCAATGTAGATGGACTTCATGAGTTGATTCTTGAGGAGGCCCATAGTTTCTGGTATTTTATTCATCCGGGAGCTGCGAAGATGTATTAGGACTTGCGGCAACATTACTGGTGGGAGTGTGTCGCTATGGATTTTGTTATCGTACTACAGCAGACCCAAAGAACGTTCGATGCAGCATGGGTCATTGTGGACAGGCTGACCAAGTCAGCATATTTTATTTTTGTGGTAGTTACCTATTCTTAAGAGTGGTTAGCTGAGATCTACATCCGCAAAATCGATCGTCTTCATGGTGTTCCTATGTCTATCATTTCTAATCGAGGTACACAAATCATCTCGCATTTATAAAGGGTAGTACAACATAAGTTGGGCACTCAGGTTGAGTTGAGCACAACATTTCATCCTCAGACAGATGGATAGTTCGAGCGGCTGTGCTTGTGTTATACATTTCAAGGGTTCTTAGTATCAGTTCTTGCCACTTGTGGAGTTTTCCTACAACAACAGTTACCATTCGGGCATTCAGATAGATCCCTATGAGGCATTATACGAGAGGCAATGCCGATCACCAATTTGATGGTTCTAGCTAGGGGAGGCTCAGGTGTTGGGTACAGATATAGTACAGGATTCCTTGTATAAGGTCAACATTATTCAGGATCGACTTAGCACGGCTTAGTCTAGGTAGAAGAGTTATGCCGGTCATCGAGTTCATGGTGCTGCGTTCATGGCTGGAGAGAGGATATTGCTTCGGGTTTTACCCATGAAGGGTGTGATGAGGTTCGGGAAGAAAGACAAGTTGTGCCTTAGGTATATCAGACCTTTTGAGAGTCTTGCCTGAGTGGGAAAGGTTGTGTGCAGGCTCGCATTTCCAACTAGTTTATCAGCATTCCATCCATTGTTCCATGTGTCTATGCTCTGAAAGTATCATAGTGATCTGTACCATGTGTTGGATTTTAGCTTAGTTATGTTGGGAAAGGATTTGCCTTATGAGGAGGAGTCGGTGGCTATTCTAGCGCAACAAATTTGACAGTTGAGGTCAAAGAGTTATCCTTCTATTCGAGTTCAATGGAGAGGTCAGCTAGTCGAGGTAGCTAATTTGGAGTCTGAGTCATATGTTCGGAGTAGATATCTACACCTTTTCACAAGTCCATGTACTTTTCTATGTCCGTTCGAGGATGAACAGTTGTTTTAGATTTGGAGAATGTGATGACCTGATAGGTCATCTAGATTTTTAAACCTTAATTTTGCATTTTGATGCCTCCAATAGCTTTTTAAAGCCTTCCTCAATTTGCATGCACAATCCGAGTATTTTTCCAAAAGGCTTTTATGTAAAAATTGATAAAATATGAGATTTTGCCTTAAAAATCCGTTTGAGTTGGCTTCGATCTCCATTTTTGAGCAAATAGACTGCGATCCATATTTTGACAGTCCCTGGTGGTCTATATCGTGATTTGGGGCCTGGTCTTGATACCCAATTTATTTCCTATGTATTTTTATGAAACAAACTTTCAAAATAGCATGTGCATGCATATACAAGCATGCCCAAGAATTTTGGTATTTTTTCCTAATATTTAAGGATTTTTAGATCTATTTATTGTCTATTTTTAGCGATACAAATCAAATAATTATTCCCAAAATTATTATTTTGGTGAATAATTTATTTCTATTCTCATATTTACACCAAAATGTAATTATGGTGATTTTTTTATATTTTTGGAAATTCATTTATTATTCTTAAAGCTAAATTGCATATAATTGCGATTATAGCCTTTTTTACGATTAAATTCATTTTACAATTTCAAAATTATTTTCAGTATTTTTAGATTAATACTTATATAATATTTGTTGGCTTAGTATTTTTAATTCACTTATAAAATCATTATTATTATTTTTATAAAATAAAAAGTGGAAAATTGGCTATTTAACATTTAGCCCATTTTATTCTCAATTACAACCTCATTTCCTTTCAATTTTAGCCTCAATTTGACCCCAATTCCACCGCAAATTAAAACCAACCCAATTCCAATTTTAATCCAACCTACGGTCTGATTTTATAACGCATGTGGCTCCCCTTTGATCCTGGTCGTTGATCATTTTGATCAATGAACGTGACTCTTTCTTTCCTTTTCAATTTCTAAACTCAACTAAACCTAATTCATTCTGTCAGAGATGTTGCCTTTGAACCCCCTTCGTCTCTCAAACTCTCTCTCGCCTCTCTGAAACCCTAATCGATTCCCACCTCATTCCACCATGATTCCACTGGAATACATGCCATTCCAGGTCATGGATGTCTGTACTCACACTATCTCACCATTAAACCTAAGCTACTCGAGGTTCTGAAGCCCGACTTTAATGATTCTCTTTAGATCTTTCTCAGATCTGTAGATCTATGGCCTATCCGGCCGTTATTCCGGCATGTTCAAGCAATATGAGTCTTTTCGACTTAGGATCCAACTTTCCTCCAGATCTTTCGTATTCTAGGGTTTTCTCTGCAACTCTAAGGCGTCTGAGGTTCTGTACTTGCTTATCTTTCTTAGGTCTATTCCATGCTTGGGCTTTACTTGTCTTTTTAAAGGTTTTCCCCAAATTTCCTTTTTTTTTTTAAATCGTTCAATTTCTATTTTAGGGTTTCTAAAAAGTTTTCTTCAAATAATTTTTTGATTCTTCCTGTTCTTTCTTTACGTGTGTTTTGTGCTCGTACTTTTTCCTCTTATTACGCATGAATTTTCTCTCTTATTTCTTTTCTATTATGCAAGGCTTTTCTATCTTTTGCTATTATTTTTATGCTTGCATATTAATTTCTGTTGTTTTCCTTACTCTTTGCTATATGTGTTTATAGTTAAATTCTGTGATTTTTGTTCACTTTACTGAACATTGTTCGTGTTCCTGCTAAGCATCTTTTTCTCTACTGTTGTTTAAAAACTCGTATCATCTCTTTATTCTGAACCTTTTTTGTGCACATTTGTCTCTGAAAGAGACTCCTAAGCCTCTTTCAATCACCTGTTTTCTTACCTCTATTGTCTAACTCAATTTAAAAACCTAGGATTTGGGGGTTTTCTTTGGGTAAATGGTATTAATGTTCCACTTTAGGACCCTAGGCTTTCAGACTCCCTATGAGTCTGTAATTGAACTTGCAATCCCTTTTGCTTGTGACCCTTTTTGCTTGTGAGGCTTTCAATGTTAAACTCTATTTCTATGTAACCTAACAACTATTTTATTTTGATATGTGTGCTTTATATGTGAGAAAATTCCTCTTTCAAAAAGGTTTTCACTAACTAAGTGATTGATTCTCAAATCCCTTTAATAAGGCTAATGATTTGTCACTGATTTTTTTTTCTTCGATTGAACATCCTTTACCATTCTTCACTTGGTTCATTCAAATTGAACTTGTAAATTTGGTTTCATGGCTGTTTTATTGATTCCCTTGCCATATTTGGCACAAACCGTGTGTTATTGATTGCTTTTCTTAAATAAATTCTGTGTATTTACCCCTTTTGTGCTGCTCCAAAAGGTTTTAATCAAATTTTCTTTCCTTAACTGGTTTTCACCCGTTGGAATCAGAATCTCTTAACCAAAGGGAGATTTATTTCAATGATATTTCCTTACCTTTCTTACCGGTTTTCGTTGCACTATAAAAAGGACTACCCTTCTACACTTTTAAGATACTTCCAATTCAACACTTTCACATCCACACTTCGAGATCTACACACCTTAGAACTTTAAATTTACACTCTATGATTTTCATCTACACACCACCTTCACTACTAGTCTTCCAATTCAGTACTTGCAATACTGTTTTGAATTCAACACTCTGCTTTCCTAGATATCTTTTGGAATCACTTTGTTTTCAACTTGGCTTTCTCAAGACTAGTGTTTTTCTTACCTGTTTTCCCTAAAAATGGTGTGTCTTTTATTTAATTTTTTGGCTCATCCCTATGCGTTTACTTTACAGTTTCAGCATTCTTATTTATTTTACTGCTCATGTTCGATAATTTATGCTAATTATGTTCTTTCCTTGCATCTTTTCCATTGTGAATCCTTACCCCTATTCCCTTCTATGTGCTTGAGTTAAGGTTTCTGGCCTGACAGTATCCTAATTACTGCCCAGGCCATAGCCTGATCCATAATGGATCCTAACTCTTAAGTTTGACTAACAGGCTTGTCAAGGGTGTGCCAACATTCCAATGTTGGGCATGACCACTAGCCTGCCATGGCTCTCCCTGATTCCCATCTACGCACTTACACTTGTTCTTAGACTCTTAAGTCCCCCCCCCCTCTTATGAGCCTTGCTTTGGGACCTTGAGTTCCTCCTAAACTTGGATATCTAAGGGCTGGCATTTCCACACTGCACTATGATCTTAATTCTGCAATGTGTTTGGGGTGTAAGCATCGCCTGGAGCCCCTTTGAGACTCTTGAGAATGTTGACATATCCCAAATATGAGAAAGGCTTTTGGAAATCTGATCTTGAAAGTTGGTTTATCTCATATTGTTTGACTTTGAGCCTGAATTAGGCTGTTTGGATGTAGCTGGAACTTCTGATGTAATTTTACTTTTCTGATTCATTTGGGTATGTAATAATTTGTAATAAATATTGGGGATGAGAAAGGGATGTGGATAAATTCATACAAAGGGTAGAAAACTTGCTTATAGGTTATATATAATTTCTGCATTTCTGCATTTTAGAACTCATTCCTATAAGTTTTCTTCACTTCTATATTTCTGCATCATAGAAATTATGCCTATAAATTCTGCACTTCTGCATTTTAGAAATTATGCCTATAAGTTCTGCATATAGAAATCATGATCTTAATTTCTCTGCACTTCTGCATATACATGTCATTAGGCAAACAATCATAGGTTTAATAATAATCAACTTCGTTCTAGATACCATGCATATAGGACTCTTGCATTTATGTAACCGTTTAAAATCAATGACGATTAGAAATCATGCATATAGGAGTAATCAATTGAACAAGCTTCGTCGATTTCATCTACGAGTCAAAAATAAGTCATAAGGTCGTTAAAAACTGCAGATCTTTTGTTCATATAACCAGCAACCCCTTTTTTTTAAATTAGTACGCTCTATTAGATGTCATGCCTATAGGTCTCATTTAGGCAAACTATTAGGTAACTAGTTAAATGTGTCAATTTTTCATAACTACATCCAAACAAAGCTAATTCGGACTTCTCATCTGCGAAATATGTGATGAATCAGCCTATCATATGCTTTAAAGTTAATTTAGACCATAGCTAGTACTTGAAGTCATGCTATATAATTTGCTCCTTAAGTAAGGAGGCCTATTTGAGCCTTAACTGCTATTTGCTTTCCCTCTAACTGCTACGTGTTCTTGCTTGTCACCATAAACTTTTATCCTTTTAAACTCTAAAAAGGCCCCGACTCTCTACCCCATTAGGATTGGTAGTCCTAACGCCTCCAGGACTGATAGGATTGGGACGGGTAATAGCATGCAATAGGTAAAAATACCATTACGTGCTTTAATACATTAAAAGAGTGGGAAGGGTAGATATGGATATGGAGTTGGTTTGACGTGATTCGGACGTCCTGTGAGCATTAAGTGGATGGAAATTATGGGAAATAAGTTATCTATGATGTTGTTAGTATAATTATGTTGGTTTACATGTAAATCTTGTTGAGGAAATTGGTAAATAGAAAAGGAAGTAACTTTAAAGCTCTTGGAAGTTGTCGACAGTGATATTATCTTGGGCTATTTTAGGAAACTTTAAAATTGAGTACAAGGTTGGAAATCCTTTAAAAGGTGTTAATTATTATATTGAATACATTACTATGTTCAAGAATGAATGAAAATGGGGTTGAAGGGTGCTAAAGGGATTCAGTCCGAGCTTGCTGCTCGTCGTGATATATTGATGATTTATTAATGAAATATTTTATACCCTATTGGTAATGTTGTTCTTATTAAATTTCTCTCATTGTTGTTGTTGGTATATGGTATTGGAGAAGGGCCTAGTTACCGGGGAGATGCTGCCCAAGTTTACATAAAAGAGCTACTAGTTTAAGTTGCAGACTTAGCCTTTACTCAGCACTAATTTTGAATCTTCTTATGTTATGGTAGATTGAGTTGAGTTGTTTGAAGAGTTGATTAGAAGGTATTAAGGACTCAATGGGTGTAAGGTATGTTAAGGCTAAACCTTTCCTTCATTTTGGCATGATCATGTAACTTGTGTTTGATAACAGGAGACAAAGAGAAGTTCATATTCCTAAATTTATGTACATTGGCCTAGTCTCATAAGTTCTAGTATTCTCCCTTATCGGGACTTCATATTCAGTTTATGTCTTCTTTCAACCAAGAGAGCAGAGAGTCAATATATATAAAGTATTGTAGTATTTTCACCACTGTCGAGCTATAATCGATAGGCAGGCCCCTATTGTGCAACCTCTGATTAGATGGTAAGTTATATACCGAGCCTACTGTGGGTGAGCGCCTATAAGAGAGCCTAGAATGGCCGATATACAGAGCGTAGTATGGCCGAGTGCCTATGATCGACCTTACCACGGAAGAGCAGTTACATCTATCAAGCCTTATGGAGCCGAACAACTATTTTATATACTATACTGTGAAAGTTGAGTCGGTATCAACACGTAAGCATATCTTCAGATCATCTTTGACTCCTAGTTACTATTAGTTCTTATATTATTATATCCGTTTCATCTTTTAGCTATTTTGTTGCCTTACATAATCGGTACATTATTTTGTTCTGAAGTCCCTTTTGTAGGGGATGCTGCATTTCATGTCTGCAGGACCTAATAAACATCTAGATAAACCTTTCCAGTAGACAGAGTCAAACATCAGCTTGGTTGGTAAGCTCCACATCCTCGGAGTTACCAGTTCTAGACCTTGGAGTCCATTTTATATAAACAAGTTTGATGGGTAGGTCAAGCCCTGTCCTGACCATAGTACAGTTCAGTTATCTGTAGAGGCTTACGGACGATCATATATAGTTTGGATATTAGTCAATGCTCATGGTGGCCTTATCAGCCTCTATATATATATGTGTATATATATGTATCTATATATATATGTGTATATATATATGTATTTATATATATATATATGTATATATATATGTATATATATATGTATATGTATATATATGTATATATATATGTATATGAGATTTGGATATGCTTACTCATCAGATGACTGAGACGATATTATTAGATGATTCAGAATATGGCCTCATCGGCCTAAGTTGAGGGTTACCCCTCCTAAGTTCACAGTTATAGAATGGTATGATAGGATCGAGTATGGCACCGGGTGCCGGTCACACCTCTTTAAATATGTGTCGTGACAAAAATATTTGCACTTTTGAAGTGGGGCTGGATCAAAAGAGTTCACAATTGTGATCAAGATGGTCGCAATTGTGAGAAGTCTAAGTTCGCATTTTTCAACAAACCATCGCAATTTCGATGGTAGCAGAAGTGTGAACACTTCGCATTTGTGAAGGACCTTTTACATTTGAGGGGTTCACAATTGCAAACCCCGGGTCGTAATTGTGAGTTCTGCGCTGAACTTAAGAAGGGAAAACGGGATCTATTCATTCTTTCAAATTTTCAAACCTAGAAAACTCTAGAGACGGTTTTCCCAAGAGCTCTTCTTCCCCAATTCATTTGTAAGCGATTCTAACCTACTTTCTTTCAATTGTCCATCGCATTTCATAAGATTTCAACCTAAAATCTAGGATTTTCATGGTAGAAATTGGGGGTTTGGGTAGAATTATGGATCTTTGTAAAATTTGAATTTGCACCTCAAATAAACCTCGAATTTCAAAACAAATTACATAATCGAGTTTGGGGGCAAAGGGTAATCAGGTTTTGGTCAAAAATACCAATTTAGACCAAGCAGAACGGGGGTTGACTTTTGTTAAATTTTTCAATAATGACCTAAGTTGAACCATTTTCATTAGTGGGTAGCTCCTAAGGCTTATTTTGAATTGTTTGGTTGATGATTTTCTAGATTTTGGTTGGTTCAGAGGCTTTTTCGAAAGGCAAAGTCATGGTTGAGCTTTGAGTTGATTTTTGGAGCAATGTAAGTGTCATGATTAACCTTTACTTGAGGGATTTAGACTTTTTGCCTATTTTCTACATGTCTAAATGCTGGATACGACATATATATGTGAGGTGACGAGTACTTATGCGTTGTTTTTGGGTCAAAGCATGCGGGTGGGACTTGTTTCTTGTTATATATTTCTTTCTTTGATCATGATAGTCATGCTTAGACTAGTTAATTATTAAATTGATCGTTCTTTGTCACACCCAAAATCCCTCTGAAGGAGTCGTAATAGCACCTAATCTCTAAACTAAGTATGCCTAGCATTAACAGAAATAACATTGATATTCACTTACTTCAAATTAGATAACTCTAAACACTTACAATTCTCAAAAAAGTAGTGCAAGTCAAAAGCTTTTCTAGGAGTAGTTATACATAGTAAATAAATCACTTTTCCAGAACAAAAGGAACCCCTGGAAATAAGTACAAATGAAGGTGACTTCGAGGCTTGCCAACGCAGCAACAGGTTTACCTTGACCATGATGATCGGCACAACTACTATCGATTAAATACCTGGACTTGTACAAAAATGTATAAAAGTGTAGTATGAGAACACCACATCGGTGCCCAGTAAGTATCAGTACTAACCTCAATAAAGTAGTGATGATGAACAGTCAAGACATCTACTGGTCAAATAAATTGAACTGGATATGATAATAAACTATTAAGATAAAGATAACAAAGCAATATCAACATCGGGGAGAAATCAAACTACAAATAGTAAAGACAATAAAGGGAAACACGGATGGAAACAAAAGATGACCAAGTAAATTAACACCAACATAGTTGGGACAAACAAGTAAAAATGTGCTCGAATAAAGAAGGCGATGTTAACTCAATCAATCACATCATTTTGATGCACAATTTTGACTCCTCAACGTCTCGTATCATAACCTCAATTTCCAAACCTTTAGAACACATGGCACCTTGTGCCCACATATTTCGATCTCACTTTGCACAACAACATCCTCGTGCTACCCAGTACATAATGCTTGTAACAAATATAATTACGATGTTCAAGGAGTCCCATTTATACAAAATAAGGTATAATATAGTTTCTAAACCAATTAGGAAATAAGCGAGAAAGATGAAGTTATTTTTGAGAAATCGTTTGAGTGAACAAAATACCCTTTTCAAATAAAAATAAAACATCGAATAAATTATCACCTTTAATATAGGTTTTATTAAATTAACACTTAATAGAGATTCCCTTTTAAATAAAATAAGACCTCAGACGGTTTAAGCAAATTTAATTGAGAAACTAATTAAAATAAAAATATAAAAATTATTGGAATTTGAAATATTGAAATGTATATATAAATACGGCAATTTTAAATTTAAAATCATACAAAGTAGCTTTACATTAATTCTTTTATTTTAAATCACTATATTACTAACTACTTAGAAGGACATGAGGAAGTGATCCAACGTAGTAAATTTACTTGAAAAATTAATTTGCCATAGTAATAGTTATGACGTGCAACCCCATCCCAACAGTCCACCCTTATTGCTCCTCATTATATCATAATTGTTTCTCCTATTGAGCCGTGCAACCCGATCCCACCTGTCTACCCTTATTAATCCTGTTGCGGCATGCAACCTGATCCCACCAAATAATATCTATTCTCCCTTATTCCTCCTCAATATATCACCCTCATTCCTCCTATTGCGGCAAGCAACCCGATCCCGCCAGACAAAAGCTTAAATCAACAACAATAACAACCCAACAACTCAATTATAAAAATTTCCACTACCAAGAGTATGAGTACATGACAACAATAGAATCACGTAAAAATCAAAGGAATACAACAACATTTACAAAAACAACAAGACATGTAAGGTACGTAATAACTACACAAGTAATCACAACAACATAGACAAGTAGCATATACGCACAGATTCATAGAGGAAGTCACAACTAAAAAGTAATAATACAAAAAGAAAGGCAATAACTTCAACTAAGGCAAATAAGGTCAAACAACGAGCAAGAGATACATAAATGCTAACAACATCTCAAAGAGCCAGTACATGTAGCCTAACAACAACATACCACATATTATGACAGTTTGACCAAAGGCATGAAAAAATGACTAGACAATCTAATAGGTCAACACCAAATATAAACTGTGTACGCACTCATTACCTTGCTCACATATAAAAATAGCACAATTGACTAAATTCCTAAGGGGTGATTTCCTCCACACAAGGTTAGGCAAGATACTTACCTTAATACGGCCAACTCAATACTCAATTTAGCTTTTCATTTACCAATTCACCATCTCTCCGCCCGATATAGCCAAAGAAGACTTAAATACAGCAAACAATGCAAGAGAAAATAATTTCAATTAACAAAGCTTTGATCCTTATACAATTTGCAAAAGTCAATAAAAGTCAACTCCACAGGCCAGCACCTCGGAACCCGACAAAATTTATATAACCCGAACACCCATTCATTTACGAGTCCAACCATACTAGTTTCACTCAAATCCGACTCGGAATCGACATTCAAAACTCAAAAGTTCACTTTATGAAGTTTTAGGGAAAAAAACCCCAAATTTCACTTTGAAATCATCAATAAAATGCCTAAAACGAAGATGAATTTATGAAATATAACCCAAATCGATTATAGAACACTTATACCTATCAATATAATGAAAATCACCTCCGAAAATTGTCCAAATCCGAGCTCCGCAGCTCAAAATATGATCAATGAACAAACTTTTGATATTAAGTATTTTTGTCCAGCTGTTCTGCTTCGTTTTATATGTCAAACGATCTCAAAACTCGTTATTTATGCCTCAAATGGATTCCTTGTGAAAGTTTAGTCAAGTTAGGCTTTTGAATTACTTCATTTCACCTTATAAAGAAGAAGATATGTTGGTTTCAATATTTGGAAATAGTGAGGATTTTTAAATACGAAGTCAGTGCTAATTTTGTAATTAATCTAAAAAAATTGGCAGCCCAATTCTTAGAAAAATGACCATAAATCCCCATAAAATGTCCAAATTTGATGGTTCTTTTTGCTATGGCTCCTTAATTACGATATGGATCTAATGCTTTAATCTAAACAGAAATTGGAGCTCATTTGTTTAATATTGTACCATTTATGCTTGAAGAAACGACGTCGAAACATAAGAAAAATGAGTGCAACACCACCCAAACATATTCGAAACTCACCCGAGCCCCTCAGGACCCTGTACGAACATACCAAAAAGTCCCATTACAAAACATGAATCTACTCGAGGCCTTAAATCATGCATAACAACATTGACACGACGAAAGGCACCTCAAATCAAACGTTCGACTTCTTAAAACTAGCGCAGAAACATATCAAATCAACTCAGAATGAACTCAAATTTTGCACACAAGTCCCAATAAATAATAAAGAGCTACTTATTCCCCCAAACTATGGAGTAAAGTGCAAATTCTCAAAACGGCCGGTCGGATCATTACATTCTCCTCCCCTTAAACCTACGTTCGTCCTCGAACATGCCAGAGTCGTTCCAAAGCCATCAACCACTTCATGAGCCCACCATACATACACCCAAGGGTGATTCCCCATCACCCAAACCTATGTAGGACTGACAATGCAACTTAACTGAAGGTCTCACTTCATCCTTATTCCTTAACCTTAGAATATAACCCAAACCTCAATATTTGAAATTCATCATAGGACCCAAATATCGCATTATCTCACTTTATAAACCTGAACATACCAAATCAAGCCATAATTCCAACCCATGGTACAAACACAAGATGTTCCATAAAACTTAAATGCCCGTAGCAATAACTTCTAACCACCATAGCTGCCCAAATAACATTCTGGACGTCGGTAATACACTTCACATTGAATAGAATCTTATTTCGGACCTCCACAATACTGTCAATGGAAAAGAAATGTTCGGGGAGTCATAACCGCCCATGAAATCAATAAATGAAAAAGCCCTCTCGTCTGTCAAAGGCCATTGCCCAAATCTTAGTAGAAACAACCTTATACTTCCAAACACTTCTCGCCCCCAATAAGATAGTGCTAATCCCATGTCTAACAAACTAATATTAGCCAATACAAGAAGCCCAACTAATGACTCATCATGGAACCACATGGATTCTCACGCCATACAGCTCGTACACCAACTTAGTAATAACTCAGTTATGCAGTACAAATAGAAGGAAATCAAAGTATAAGGATTATCTAACAAGTACAACACGTGTAACAACAAAAGTACAGCTTCATTAAATCATCACGTTGAGGGAAAACAAAACACCAAATAAACACAAAAGAAAGGGTATCCCACATAACATCCACTGCGGCATTCAGCCCGCTCCAGGATACTCATCAAGCTAAAGTGCTCGGGTTCACTGATCACAAGAATACTGATATCAAACACAATAGAGTGCACAAGTGTGATTGTGGGAAATAGAATAGAATTAATAGAACATGGATGAAATCAAGCACAAGGAAGGTGCAGTTAACCAATCAATATCACGAAGGCCAATTCGGCGACATCACCATAAGGCCTGAACGGAATTACAACATGCGTGGAGAATAATCATACAACCTCGCAACCCATCACAACAAAAGAGAGTAGCACATCACACAGGCCAGAAGAACAAATAATATCCATTCTTCCTGGTAACATATCCGTGATAACAATCTCACAAGAGCACACAAACTTGACCTGATATAAAATACATATTCTTGTTAAGCTTTCAAACAACCCCCAACCGAATCATGCTCCTTCCCAATTAGGTAAATATACTTCCAAAAGTCCATAACAACTTATCAATAATGTATGCTATCAGTTATTGCATTCTCTCATACATTTACAATCTGCAAACAAGAAATCGCATATGGAGACATCCAGCCCCCCAAAACCCCATGAATACAGAAATTTCCATACTCAAAATCAACTTTGCGAATCAAATGGCTGATACATCACTCACACCCCATCATCTTATTGAAGCACCCATATAGATTTTTCGGACGCGTAACAAAACCTGAACCTCAAAAGCCTCAAGATCCAGTAATCACCATGTTGCTAGCCACGCATCTATAAACAAAAATTCAAGGTCCTTTCCAAAATACACGCTCTTCACATATGCTATCTAATATGGCCAACATTTTATTAAATTCTGATATTCGTCTAGGAGAAAACCATAAATTACAACATTTTCCATATGGCCATTATAGACAACTAACTCAAGTCGTATCCATCACAATCAAGAACTCTCTAAGATTTGCCCGCACGCAACTAAGTCATCAGGACTGTACCTCCCCACTCAACCGAGTCACACAAACCATCCAGTCCAAGAGTACTGCTAGAAATACTGGTAGAGAATTCCCATTTAAAAGGACAAATTACCTCCATTGCTATGTTGACCCAACACCACAGAGCTGAGCCACTTCTTCGAGTATTCCTTGTCCCTCTGCTAGGGTAATACTTCTCCCCGTAGATGTGTAATGGTTCCAATCAAAATATAATCCTAGTATGAACCATATAGCCTAGAAGCTCATAAACCAGTGCGTTTCCTTTGAAGCACCACGTTCTGTCGCAAACACGATTGCCCACGCTAAATACACTTTCTATGACTCTGGAGTTGTTTCTTCGACTTCCTTTGATACTGAAATATAGGTTCATTAATGATGCGAAAACACCGTAAGACCCAATATCATCCATGCAAGATATCACGCCTTAGTCATATACAAATTTTGGAAACCTTCCAATACCAGATATACACATACCTCATGCCATAACTGATGTAAATCTGACTCTACAATCTGAATGCTAATAGTGGACTCCTCCACTTGGCGTGAAGCCATAGGAAAAAAACATTTAATGATCCACAAAACTAACCTTCATAGCTCACACAACACCAACCACAAATTAATCTAATACCCCCACCTATTCTGAATAATCGTCCACCACATGACATTGCCATAATCTCGTCGACTAGTCAACCAATTAAACCTTCTCAAGATCGTACTCAACAACCAGATGCCGGAACCCGGTGCACCTCCATATAAACAATTGAATAGGCTCTCAAGACCTATTTATCTTCAGTGTGGATGACACGTTGAGACAATGTCTGAACATCCCTGACTCCCTCGTAGCCCGTCTGTAGCATCACGAACCACCGATGCACGGTGGACATTAAGAGTGCAATATCCTACACGAGTGAATGTAAAGGAACGTAAGTCATAGGCTTCGATCTGAATCAATATCTCACGATAAGAAATGAAAGAAGTGAGATTATACTGATAGTTCTATTCCCTCTCAAAGATAAGTACAGGCGTCTCTGTACCGATCCGCAAGACTCTACTAAACATGTTTATGACTTAAAGAAACTATGAACCTAGCGCTCTCATACCAACTTGTCACGACCCAAAATCCCTCTGAAGGAGTCGTGATGACACCTAATATCTAACTAGTTAAGCCTGACATTAACAGAAATAACATTGATATTCACTAACATCAAATTAGATAACTCTAAACACTTACAATTCCCAAAACCAGTAGTACAAGTCATAAGCATTTCTAGGAGTAGTTATATATAGTAAATACATTACTATTTCGACACAAAAGGAACCAATGGAAATAAGTACAAATCAAGGAAACTTCGAGGCATGCAAACTCAGCAGCAGGTTTACCTTGAGTCTCCACCCCAACGATCCATGCAGCTACTATCAATCCAATACTTAGATCTGTAGAAAAATATACAAAAGTGTAGTATGAGCGCACCAGAGTAGTGTCCATTAAGCATCAAGACTAACCTAGATGGAGTAGTAATGAGGAACAGTCAAGATACCTACTGGTCAAATAAATTGAACATGAAATGATAATAATCTATAAAGATAAAGATATCAAAGTAATATAAACAGCAAGGAGAAATCAAACTACAAACAGTAGAGACAATAAAGGGAAGTACGGATGGAAACGAAAGATAACCAAATAAATCAACACAAACATAGTTGGGACACAGACAAGTAAAAATGTGATCGAATAAAGAAGGCGATGTTAACTCAATCCATCACATCATTTCTGATACATAATTTTGAATCATCGATGTATCATATCATAATCTCGACTTCCAAACCTTTAGCACACATGGAATATTATGCCCATATATTTCTATCTCACATTGATCAACAATATTCTCGTGCTACCTAGTACATAATGTCTATGAGTGGCAAATGGGAGGGTCAGGTCGGATATGGTTCAGGTTAAAATGGCTAATAAAAAAATGGATTAATTATCTGACCCGACCCATATTTAATACGAATAAAAAATAGGTTAACCGACGGATAATACGGGTAACCCATATTATCTATGACTTCTTGCATATGATCCCCTTTGGGAGAATTCTTAGTCTCTCTAACTTGAGGAACTCTCTATTTGAGGCTTTACAAACGTAAAAATTAGATCTATTGGTTATCCATTTTCTATATGGATAATATGGTTCTTATCCATATTTGATCTGTTTTTAAATTTTTTATTATCCAACCCATTTTTTAGTAGATAATATGGGTGCTTAACTGTTTACTTTGAACCAATTTACCTCCCCTAATAATGTGTAACAAATGCAATTAAGATGTTCGATGAGTCTCATTTATACAACATAAGGTAAAATACAGTTTCTAAATGAATTAGGAAATCAGCGAGAAAGATGAAGTTATTTTTAGAAATCGTTTGAGTGAAGAAAATACCCTTTTCAAATAAAAATACATTGTCGAATAAATTATCCCCTTTAATATAGTTTTAAATTAACACTTAATAGAAATTCCTGTTTAACTAAAATACAACCTCAGACCGTTTAAATAAATTTAATTGAGAAACTAATTGAAATAAAAATATAACAATTATTGGCACTTGAAATATAGAAATGTATATATAAATACGACGAGTTCAAATATAAAAGTCATATAAAGTAGCGTAATATTAATTTCTGTATTTTAAATAACTATATTACTAACTACTTAGCAGGATAGGAGGAAATGATCCAACGTAATAAATTTATTTTGAAAATTTATTCACCACAATAATAGTTTCAAGATAAGAATTCAAAGAACAACGAAAAGTTTATAACCCGATCCTCAAAACTCAATGGAACCCGAAATAAAAATTATCAAAGTCTTGAACAAATGAACTATGGTCTTATCAGTATCCAGCTATAACCAATCCCTAAGTGAAATGTAAAACTACCGAATAAATTGTACAGTCAGAGAGGAATACATAAGCACATATATTGATGCAGCGCGCATCCCAATCCCACCAATCCTCCCTTATTCCTCCGTAATAATTACACTAAGAGAAAACATTATATATATATATATATATATATATATATATATATATATATATATATGTATATATATATATATGTATATATATATATATATATATGTTGTGGCATTGCCTGATCCCACCAATCCTTCGTTGCTCCTCCGTAACAATTACAAAAAAAGTAAATAATATATATATATATATGTTGTGGCGCGCAACCCAATCCCACCAGTCCACCCTTGTTGCTCATCATTATATCACCCTTATTTCTTATGTTGTGGCGTGCAATCTAATCCCACATGGCCACTCTTATTACTCCTGTTGTGGCATGCAACAGATCCCACCAGACAATATCAATTCTCCCTTATTCCATCTCAATATATCACTATTATTCCTCCTGCTACGGCATGCAATCCGATTCTGCCAGACTTAAATCAACAACAACAACAACTACCCAATAACTCAATTATAAGAATTTTATTACCACGAGTATGAGTACACGTCAACAAGAGAATCGCGTGAAAATCAAAGGAATACAACAACATTTATAAAAACAACAAGACATGTAAGGCAGGTGATAACTACACAGGTAATCACAACAATTTAGGCAGAGTCATAGAGGAACTCACAATGAAGAAGTAATAAAACAGCAAGAAAGTCAATAACTTCGACTAAGGCAAATAAGGCCGAACAACGAGCAAGAGATAAATAAATGCTAACAACATCATATAGAGCATGTAAGTATAGCCTAACAGCAAGATACCGCATATTATGACAATTTGATCAAAGGCATGAAAAAACAACTAGACAATCTAATCGATCAACACCAAATATAAATTGTGTACCAACTCGTCACCTTGCGTACACAACTTTCACATATCAAGATAGCTCAATTGACTCAATTCCTGAGGGGTGGTTTCTCCCAAACAAGGTTAGGTAAGATACTTGCCTCAATATGGCCAACTCAATACTCAATATAGCTTTTCATTTACCAATTCACCATCACTCAGCCCAATCTAGACAAAGACGACTTAAATACATCAAACAATGCAAGAGAAAATAATTTCAATTAAAAAAGCTATGATCCTTACACAATTTGTAAAAGTCAACAAAAGTCAATTCCACGGGCCCGCACATCAAAACCCGACAAAATTTACAAAACCTGAACACCCATTCAATTATGAGTTTAACCATACTAGTTTCACTCAAATTCGGCTCTGAACCGATATTCAATACTCAAAAATTCACTTTATGAAATATTAGGAAAAATCCCCAAATTTCACTTTGAAACAGCCAATCAAATGCCTAAAACGAAGTTGGATTTACGAATTATAGCCCAAATTGAGTATAGAATACATAACCCAATTCATATAGTAAAACTCACCTAAAATATTGTCCAAATCCGAGCTCCCCAACTCAAAATATGATAAAATCAACTAACATTTGATATTAATCATTTTTGTCCAGTTGTTCTTCCTTGTTTTGCATGGAAACCAATCTCAAAAAATATTTTTGATGCCTCCAATGGATTCCTCATAACATTTCAGTCAAGTTAGGCTTTTGAATCACTCCATTTGACCTTATAATGAAAGAGATATGTTGGTTTCAATATTTGAAAATAATGCAGATTTTTAAATATGAGGTCAATAGCAATTTTGCAATTAATCTGAAAAATCTAGCAGCCCTATTCTTAGGAAAATGACCATGAAATCTTCATACGATGTCCAAATTTGATTATTCTTTTTACTATGGCTCCTTAATTATGATACGGATCTAATGCTTCGATCAAAACATAAATCGGAACTCATTTGTTTAATGTAGTACCATTTAAGCTTGAAGAATCGACGTTGAAATATAAGAAAAACGAGCGTAACACAACCCAAACCTATCCGAAACTCACCCGAGCCCCTCGTTGCCTTGCACGAACAAACCAACAAGTCCCATTACAAAACACGAACCTATTCGAGGCCTTAAATCACGCATAACAACATCGACATGATGAAACGCATCTCAAATCAAACTTAGTGAACTTTCAAACTTTCGATTTTTAAAAACTCGCGCTGAAACATATAAAATAAACTCGGAATGAACTTAAATTTTTCACACAAGTCCTAATACATCATAAAGAGCTACTTGTGCCCCAAAACTATCGAGCGAAGTGCAAATTGTCAAAATGACATGTCGGGTCGTTACATTCTTTCTGCATTTATGGGCTATCTGCGATAATTGAGTATCGTTTTTGAAGTTGATGTTGGTATTGTGGAACCATTGTTGATGTAAGACTTGATATTTCTTATGCTTTCTCCCTATTGTTATATGTTCATTGTTACATAATACGGGAGAGTGTTAAAGCATGAAGGGTGATATCATGCCGCGTTTGAGAGTTAAACCAAAAAGGATGTTATCGTACCGTACCTATTGTTTCATCATGAAATTTAGAGTAAAAGCACAAAGGGTGAAGCCATGGTATATTTATCATTTTATGGAAAAAATGAGAGTAACAGCACGAAAGGTGATGCCGTGCCATTATTATTTTTCATGGTGAGACTGAGAGTAAAAGCACGAAGGGTGATCCCGTGTAGTTTTATTCATTATGTTTATTCATTTATTTGGTTGAAGGTTTATTGAATGTTTCATGTTATCATTCCTTGTTGTAGTCACCGTATTTTGTATTCCTCTCGCAAGTCCCCTCTCAATAGTACATGTTTAGCCTTTATTTGTTGTTATGTTGGACGTATATTGTTATCAGCACATGTTCAATTATGTGGGTGTCCTGTCATAGCCTTATCACTACCTCATCGAGGTTAGGGTCGACAGTTACGGAGTATATTAGGTCAATTATACTTATACTACACTCTGCATTTCTTGTGCAGATTTTGGTACTAGTCCAAACTGTCCATGGGACATATCAGCTCGAATTTGCATTTGGAGACTCAAGGTAGATCTATTGGCATCCGCTTACCTTAAAGTCTCCTTCCTCCTTCCTTATTTTACTATTCATCCCATTCGATAGAGTTGTATTTATTTCAGACATTATATGTAGAACCTCTAGAAGCTCACCAGCTTCTAGACTCTAGATCCAAGTTTTACTACATATTGGATTATTGCGCTATTTCCTATTGTATTTTTTATTTCATTTCTATGTAATTTAATTGTTCTGAGTGGTTAAAATTTGTAAAGAATTACTCTAATGTTGGCTTGCCTGACAAGTTAAATGTTATGTGCTATCACAATTCTGAAGGTAGGAATTTCAAGTCGTGCTATAGGAAAAAGGAGGATCAAGGTCTGCAGATGCCAAGTAGCTACCTCGATGATGTCCGAACAGATATACTCCATGAACAACAACTGTTGTGCTCGAATATGCCTAGATCTGCACACAAGGTGTAAGGTGTATTCTGAGTACAACCAACTCAATAGGTATCGCAAATAAACAAGGAAAGGTAAGAGAACCCATTATGGTCATTATGAGTTCCTTTTGATGTCCTTGGGTAGACCAACGCCCCAACTATATTCATGTATTTGATAAATAGTGTATTTTAGCCTTATCTCGACTCGTTTGTCATAGTATTCACTGATGATATCCTGGTGAACTCTCGTAGCTAGGGGGATCACCCCAACATTTAAGGATTGTGTTGCAGCGGTTGAGATAGGAGAAACTTTAAGCAAAATTATCCAAGTGTGAGTTTTGGCTTAGTTCAGTGGTGTTCTTGAGGAATATGGTGTTAAGTGAGGGGATTTAGGTAGATCCAAAGAAGATATAGACAGTTCAGATTTGGCCCAGACTGTCTTCAGCTACAGAGATCGAGCTTCATCAGCTTGGCCGATTATTATTATTGCTTCGTGGAGGGTTTCTATTCTATTGCATTGTCTTTGACTAAATTGACCCAAATTGGTGCTAATTTTAGGTGGTCGGATGAGCGTGAAGAGACTATTCAAAAGCTCAAGACTGTCTTTACCACTGCTCCAGTGTTAGTTTTTCCTTCAGCTTCAGGCTCTTATACATTGTATTGTGATGCTTCTGGGATTGGTATTGGTTGTGTCCTCATGCAGAAGGGTAGAGTAATTTCTTACTCTTGCTCCAGTTGAAGCCCCATGAGAAGAACCACTCTGTTCATGATTCGGAGTTGGCTGCCATCATTCATGTAGTGAAGATTTGGAGGTTTTATCTCTACGATATGTCTTCTGAGGGGTTTATGAATCATCAAAGTCTCCATAACTTGTTCGAACAAAAGGATCTAAATTTGAGGTGGCGAAGATGGTTTGAGCTTCTAAAGGATTATGATATTACCATTTTGTATCATCTCAGTAAAGCTATGTGGTGGTTGTGCCTTGAGTAGAAAGGCGGTGAGTATGGGTAGCGTTGCATTCATTCCTATTGGTGAGAGACATATTATAGTTGATGTAAGGCCTTGGCCACCCAGTTCGTGAGATTAGATATTTCGGAGCCCATTCGCGTTCTAACAAGTGTGGTTTCTCGGTCTTCCATATATGATCGCATCAAAGAGAGCCAATGTGATGACCCATATTTGCTTGTCCTTAAGGACCCGATTCATCATGGCAATGCCAGAGATGTTACTATTGGGGATGATGGGGTGTTGAGGATGAAGGGCTGGATAGGTGTGCCAAATGTGGATGGGTTACGTGAGTTGATTATTGAGGAGGCCCACAATTTGCGGTATTCCATTCATCCGGGTGCCGCGAAGATGTACCAGGACTTGAGGTAGAATTATTGGTAGAGGAGAATATAGAAGGATACACTAGGGTTTATAGCTTTGTGCCTAAACTGTAAGCATGTGAAGTATGAGCATCAGAGACCAACATGATTGCTTAGAGGCTTGAGATTCCACGGTGGAAATGGGAGCAGATCACCATAGATTTGTAGTTGGTCTTCCACGGACATAAAGGAGGTTCAATGCTATTTAGTTGATTGTGGATCGATTGACCTAGTGCGTACACTTCTTTCCATTTGGGGCTGTGAGCATGTGATTTTTGCCTCGCTTGAATTATTCCAATAGAATTCATAAAATTAGGATTTGTTTTTTATTTTTGTAATTTAATTGCATGATTTTGTGTTCGACTGCATTTTGTGCGCATTTTTTAGTCAATATAATTCATAAAAATATAAACAATATAGCACCTTTTGCATTTAGGATTTAATTTTATAGTTTTAGTTTGTTAGTTACTTAATATTACCAAAAACAAGAGAAAATAAAAAAACAATGATTTTACATTTTTATTTTAGTTTTTGTTTTAAAATAAGACTTAATTAATTTTAAGAAAATTAATTGGTAAAATTTTAGAGTTAAATCATGGTTTGTATTTAATAAAATCAAAACTTGTATTAAAATAAATAATAAAAAAAAGATTTGGGGAATTTGGTCTTAAATATATATCGGATTTGGGCCAGTTAAATAAAAAACATCCGACAAAGCACCTCCAGCCTGGCCAAATCCGCCCTAGAAAATCCGGTCCAGCCCCGTTTTAAATGAAACGACGTCGTTTCTTGCCCTTCAATCATGACCTTTGGACTCATCAATCCAACGGTCCGGAACTAACGAGGATTAAGCTATATAATTGTCCTAACCTACCCTGCCCCCTCAAACCCCCTACCATTCGTCTCTCTCACCCTAAACACAGAGACATGTAATGTTGCCATCCTCCGCCCTAGACCACCGCCGGAAATTGCCCCACGACAGCGGTACAGCTCCAACATCCCTCAAATTTACACTAGTACACCATCTCAACCTCTTCGTTATGAATCCCTTATCATCTTCCCTCAAATCCCAGTCGAACCCCCTCGAATCTTCAAAATAGTAACCGTCGCTTCCGCCGCCCACGGCGGCGCCGATGCCAAACCCCACAAAATTCACACCCCTTGGCAACTATAACTTGTTCAACCCAAATCTGCAATGCCTCACCTTCGAATCTTCCTCAAACACTTCAAATTTTAGATCGAAATTTGGGTTAGAAACTCTAATTTTGCCAAATGGTAAGGTAATGGGTTCTGGGCTATAATAGCCCCTAATTATGTATTTTCTCATGCAAACACATAATTAAGGGCGATTATAGTCCAAATAATGTCAAGAAAACTAGCCAGAGTTGGAGTCAATCAGCTTAAAATCAATAAGTTTTCCTTCTTATTTGACTATATTTTTTATTTTTCATCTGTTAATTCTGTTTGGCGTTATTTTGATTTTAAGTTTAGTTTTTCTTTTGTTGATTTCCCTATTAGTTAATTGTTAATTCACTATTTTTAACCTTAGGATACTAGTGTTCCACTAAGATTAAAGTCTAGTTTTGACTAATTAGGTTGATTAGTTTAATTGTTACGATTTCTGTTAGTTGTTTAGATATAGCTGAAAATTTCCAGCATTGGTAAGTAATTAACCATGGTCATTTGATCAAGCTTAAGATGACTAGAATTAGTAAGCATAGGGTAGTAATTTTAGACTTGGTTCAAAGGTAATTGGGGTAATATAAAATAGGGAATCCTGCAAATAATTGAATTGGAAACCCCTAGAACATTCTACATGGGATTCCAATTAGAATTTCAGAAAGCTTAGTGATATAACTTGGATAATAAGCCATTAATAAAAGGACTAACTAGCTAAAATTGAAAAATAAAAGAGGGACTAAGGGTGTAAAGTAAAATCTGAAAGAAGCCAGAAGTATTGCCTATAAAAAGGCATATCCCTGCCTTGATTTAGGACTTTTTTGGGAAAGTCTGGAAAAAAGGGGAGGAGATCTGAAAGTTTGAATTTTAAATTAAAAAACCAATATTGAAATATGAGAGTTAGAAAGTTGATTTAGATATTGGAAATTCATAAAAACCAAAAAAATAACACGAACCTCCAAAAAATATTATTCCATTGAAACTTCTCCTTAGAGTAATTTTGAATTCCAGTCTTGATTCAAATTTCTAGTTTAGATAAAGATAGAAATGGCTTGAAAATTCCTCGAGTTTGGGTTTCGAAGCTTCAGAAGCTTTTCTGGGTTAACTTCGAGTCAGATTTTCTTCAATCAAGTTATTTTGGCTATCTAGTGGTGTTGTTCTTCTGTGATCCACTCCTAGGTTGTTTTGAGTTTATTCTGGGATTGAACTGGTTTTGTTGTTGCTGTTGAATTCTAGTTACTATTGTTTGCTATACTGATTCTTACTCCTTTCGTTTATACACCTCCAGGTACTCCCCTTAGTCTCATATTGAAGGATCAATGTAGATTTGACTTGAAGGATTAAATGATAAAGTGTTGTTTGAGTTGCTCTCTAAATTTTTCCGGTTCTATTTTGGTTTAAAGGTTTAAAACAATCATGGTTTATTTGAAACTTTATGTAGTTTGTATAATTAGGACTGTTCGAACTATTTTAAATTGGACTACTGGATTGTTATGATTGCTCAGACGCCCTGTTAATAGTTCTAGATTCAATGTGTATAGTTTGGCTTGTTTTATCATGACAATTAAAATTCAGTATATGATACTGATTTGCATAATAATGTGAAATCAAGTATATCTGGTAGTCTAAAGGCGTTAGTTATATTAGTGGATAATTTCCAGGTTTACTCTGCAAATAAAAATTCGTAATATGTATTGAGTTAAATTAATTAGCTGTTAAAATATTCAGAACAAGTATGTTAGGTTCTCAAAATACACATGAGTTGAATATGTATGTGAGAATTTGATTAAGGAAAGCATGTATTGACTTGAATAGGCTTGAAATCGTTAATCTATCTACAAACTGTTAAGTCTAGTCCAGTTGAAATTTAGTACTTGACTTTGGTTCGTTTATGAGCTGAACTGGACAGCCTCTGGTTAAATAAAGTTTGAGCCTGAAAATTTTATGCACAACACCCAACAGTGAGGCAGCTTCAAGTAAAATTAACCATAACTTCCTTCTATGTGGGATGATTTCGAAGCCAAAAACATTTGAAGACTTGAGTGCATACTGAGGCCATGAGTGCAAATTTCGTATCTGATACATTAGGCTTTTAATTTAGGAAGCAGATTTGAATCAAAGGATTTGCAACAATAGAGATTTTCTTTGTTTATATTTGGGTCTAATACTGAGGCCCGAACCTCCTAATACGATTATTGTTTAAAATACTATCGTGGTTGCGTATACGTTCGCATAACACAATTATGGTTTAAGAAACAAAACGGGAGTATACGTTTGCGCAACTTCGGCCCGAACATTTCTTAATGATAACAAAGTGTTATTAATTGTGGACACGTTCGCGTGACATTATTTTTGACGCGCCAAATAGGCGGGTATACGTACGCGTAACCCGTTTCAGGATAATTGTCTAATTAATAGCGGTAAAAGGCATAAGCACATAAGTTCTAAAATCAATAATTAAACAATTTAGTCAAGCCAGGTAGGATCAAAGCAACCGTGCTAGAACTACAGAATTTGGGAGTGCCTAACACCTTTTCCCCGGTTAACAGAATTCCTTACACGTACTTTTGATTTGTAGGCTGTAATAACAGAGTCATTATTTTTCTCAATTCGAGATTAAACTGATGACTTGGGAAACCATAAATCTCCTAAGTGGCGACTCTAATTTTTAATTAAAATGAATCCCGTTTCTATTGTCACTTAAATTGGAAAAACTCTCTTTGTTATACCTTTTGGGGGGTGTAGTAAGTAAAAAGGAGGTGTGATAGCTCTGACCTTCTATTGGGGATCGAACATAGAATCTTTGGTTTAGGGTTCAAGAATTCGAGCTTGTTTTATGGTTTTTTCTTGGTTTATTTATTGTTGATATTACTATATTCTATGAGACTTGTTGTGATAAATGCTATATGTTTACCACTTTAATTTTGTTGAATTGTATATAATTGTCTCCATACGCAATCCCACTGAGTCTTCTGAAAATGGTACATACGTTCGCGTAGCCCACTTTTTCGGTAGAAATTATACCAAATAGAGCGAGGATGGGCAAGCGACAAGGCCGGGCAGACTTTTAGTGCTCCTGGTATGTCGACCACTCCTCCGCTCGGGTACCCCATGTATATATCAAAGCCCTAAGATTCAAACTTAGAAAACATAACCTCATGGCGGATCCCTAGTAGGAGCGCTTGTTTTCATCACGTGCATTTTGACTTAGGGGACTCAAAAACAGGGGTTGGGTCCGTCTCGGACAGGTGTACCCAAAATTACATACCATTATGATGCATCCAATGTGTTATGTGAATATTCTATTTGTTTCGGCTTGCATGCTGACTAGCCAAATAAGAAAATATGAGTGAGGAAAAATCAAAGAAAATCAAGAAGTGGGGAAAAAGAGAGAGAAAAAGATCAAAAGTGATGTGGGAAAGGAGTAAACCCAGTTGTAAAGAAAACCCAATGCTTGAAAATACCCCGAAACTCTACCGAAATTTTTCTACCAAAAATAGTCATTTCAAAATAAAATTGGCAGAACTACGCAGGTCTAATTCCCATCGGATATGGGATATGTAGGCAACCTACATAAAGTCCGGCTTATTTTGAAAAATAGAGAAAAATGAGAGGGAAAAGCCGATACAGTGTAGGTAGTGTTTTAAACCATTCTTACCGAGAAGCCTTAGAATATTCTCCAATAATCGAAGGGCTATCTTGTAAAAGAATGGACAGAGCTGAGAAGTGTCACAAAATAAGCCTCCCCGGCTTCAAAATTCATATGGAAATTAGAAAGGGCCATATTTGCAATGATAGACATTTGGCTAAAATTGGCATGTCAAGGAGGGAATCACGATTATTTTTAAAATTTGAAACTTGTTTTCAAAAAGGGGTCGTTAGAGTCAACCCTAACCCTACCTTTCTACAGGAACAAATGAATATTATCCAGGACCCACCAAAAGTGATCAGGGAGCAGGCTCGAGTACATTTGCGCATGTGGTGGAATGATTTGGATCAAGATGGTCAGGGATGGGTAAGATAGCATTTGGGCTCTCTTATAGACATTTGGGAGATCAAACCACTGGATGATCTGATCAAGGCTATGATAACTTTCTGGGACCCCGCTCATAATATTTTTTGCTTTTCAGACTTTAAGATTACACCTACTTTTGAGGAGATAGCCGGGTACATAGAGTTTGGACGAGATTTGAGGAAGCAACATCTTATATTTCCAAGGCCTCCGTCGGTGCACAAGTTTTTTGACCTCCTGAATATCAGCAAACAGACAAGTAAAAAACCGCGTAAGCAACGGGTGTTGTGATTTCCATTTCTTATACATCAGGTTTGGGCAATCTTCCAGTTTTGAGACAAATAAAATGGGTTGAGCAACAAAAATGATAAGGGTCTTTGGCAGCTCCATCGTCGGTTCGCGTTTATTGTGGCATTCTTGGGGATAATGGTTTTTCCAAATGAGAAAGGGACAGTGGATGTTCGTATGGCTAGAATTGCATAAATCCTCACCACCATGAAAAATCATACATTTGTCCCATTGGTACTGGCGGATATCTACCGTGCGTTGACTTTATGCAAAGATGGGGCTCAGTTCTTCGAAGGTTGAAATATCCTCCTACAAATGTGGATGATCTAGCATCTTCGCCACCATCCAGATTCATGATTTATGGCTCGAGCCCAAATAATTTTATCACTAGTTATGAAGAGAGGGTAAAGGATTACAGCGTGCCAGAGGGTTTTGAAGTAGGGGTGTCTCATTTGAAAACTCTCAAAGAAAGTCAAATTGAGTGGTTCATAGGATTGCTCCCAAAGACAGAAGCCATATACATGACTGCTGCTAAGGGCTACTTGAGGATAATGGGTGTGAAAAGTATTCAACCGTATGCACCACCGAGGGTCTTGAGACAATTGGGACAGTATCGAATTGTGCCCGGAGATGAAGATCTAAGTACTCAAGTTATATAGTTGCATCTAGAAGTCGCATTGCCCGAAGCTTTAGTTCAACAAGATTGGAATGGCTGTCATTATCTTTAAAATGGCACCCAAGTACTAGATGTCGCAAAAAGGAGAAGTGGATCCACACTATGTTGCTTGGTTTGAGAAGAGGTCCTATGTGAACACTATGTCGGGACTCAAACCTGAGAGACCCGCCAAAAAGACCTCATGTTCAAGCCTATGAAGACAAAATCCAAGAAAGATTAGCATGGGGAGAAAAGGAAAAAGCGTATCAAGCTGAGATTCATGACTTGAAAGAAAAGCTGAGAAACATGGAATTCAACAATTCCAGGCTCAGGAAGCCGAAGGTGAGAAAAGAAGATTGATCCAAGAAAATGAAGCACTCACAGCACAGATCCGGATAATGAAAATAGCAATTGACAACCTGGGGAGGAGTAGAAAAGATGAGAAGCTCATCTACAACCTTACCCAGAAGGCACGTGATTTCGAGGATGATTTATAGAAGACTGAAAAGGAGTTAGTAAATGCTCGGGCCAAGATAGCCAAGGATGCAGGAGAACGAGCCAGTTTTATCTGTCAGTTGAAGGAGAAATACGACAAGGGGATAGCAAGTTTGAAGAAAAATGTCAAGATTATTGAAAATAAAATAGCCAAGCAAGGAAGAGATTTTGAAGCCGAAAGGGAGCACTGTTATTCTTTGATGGCACGATTAGAAAGGGATTTGCAACAATTTCAAAAACAAAGCCACGCAGCTAAACAAACTGTGGAAGCTAGAACCCGGCAAATTGGAGATTTATTACGAGAGAAGGGTAAGATCCGCTAAAGGGTCATAGAGATTGCAAAGTACACTGTGGTAAAATGCCAAATATGTGAAGACATGACCTAGACCACTTTCTTCGCGATAGTCATGGTGTTTGTACAGCAGGTAATGAGAGATTTGGAAAGGCTCCAGGTGGATCTTGCAGACGAGCCTCCAACAAACCAAACAACACCCTGAGAGCTCCAGGAGTGTTAAAGGCTTTAGATTATTTGTGATCTTCGTTTGAGTCAGTACTTTTGTTTTGAGTCCGTTAAGTTGTTTTAGAGTATGTTAGGTCTTTTGAATTGATCTTTTCTAAGCTTGTTAATTTATTTCGAGTCTGTGAGTCTTGAGTCTTTGTAGTCAAGGTGTTTGTTTTTATTTAAAATTTCAAAAAAATTTTTTGTTGTCTTTTCATATCCCCAAGAACTACGCTCGGTCTGATTCATGCGGGGTCATGATACGTAGGCAATCTACATAGAATTCGACCGTAACCAAATAAAAGAAAAAGAAAAGATAAAAGAAACAAAGAGGGGGAAAATAGGAGAGAAAAGAAAAGGAAAAGAAGGGAAAGCAAGAAACAAACAATGGATAAACAAGAGGGAAGAGTGAGAGGATAAAGCAATGAAGAGGCATTGCAAATAAAGAAAAGGGAAAGCCTAGATGACACATGCAACCAAGCAAGGGCATATTAGAAACGGTTAACTGCTTAGGTGAATTCATTCCCAAAATGTGTGGTTACCTATCTATTAATGCTCCAATCAATGACAAAGTTGCTATTGAGTCCAGGCAGGTGGTTAGTTGTTGCGGCATTCTGACAACCCACTCCTACAACACTCGGTCTAAGAGCAAGTAGATCATGGCTAATCAGAAAATCGATGCCAGAATCATTGACACCTCAAAAGAGGTAGAGGAATTGGACATTAATGCAATAAAAGAGGACATGTACAAACTGAAACACCAAATGGCTGAAATGTACCAGGCTTAGATGACTGGTACAGTACCACCCCTGCCACCACCTAGCTTCTTAGACGCTACCCTCATCCAAACTCTGGTCATGATTCCGAATGATCCTCCATATACACCCGCTTATTACAGTTTTCCTAACCACCCAAAAGTGCCATTCTGTCACATCCATTCTCCCCAACAATAAATACCTACTCAAAGCTCATGATGTCCAATACTACCCCGCAGAGGTTGCCCACAAGGTTCCTGACTCGTACAAGCAGAGCCAGCGAGATAAGTATCATGTTGAAAATGAAAAATTCACAGGACGATAGGGGAAAGATGGGATACCCATGACGATGGAAGGAATAAAGCAGTACTTGAAGAACAAGCACGGGATGGGAGACAAGGGTAATATGGCATGCAAAGAACTATTTGTATCCCCTGACATTCGTCGACCCCCAGTTAGCTATATGGGTGTGGAGATTCGGTAGCCCATCTGAGGGTCTATTGCAGTGAAATGAGAGGCCTTGGAGAGAAAGATGACATATTGATAGCATATTTCAGTAAGAGCCTGATTGGGGCAGCTTTGGACTAGTATACTCGTCAAGATGTTGGTAAATAGCCTACATTGGGTAATATGGCTCAAGATTTTGTTCGATACTTTCAATACAAATCATGTGTTATCCTAGACCGCGATTCCCTATCCAAAATGGAAAAGAAGCCATAGGAAATCTTTAGGGATATTTGGCTCAGATGGAGGGAGCAAGCTGCTCGAGTCAGTATCCCGATTGGTGAAGAAGAAATGGTTGAGCTTTTCCTAAAAGCCCAGGAGCCCACCTACTTCATTCATTTGATCTCGACTTTGGGAAAAACTCTCAACGATGTGTTAAAAATGGGGGAGCTAGTAGAAGAGGGAATCAAGTCAGGAAAAATCATGAGTTGTTCGAAAGACAATCAGAACATCCAAGTAAGCTTCGACAGAAGAAAGAGAAATAGAAAAGATGATCCGATGGGCTTTCCCGATCAACATTTCCAACCTCTACATCGTCCCCGTAGATATCCTTGTGTACCAGATGATCCTTCCCAATGCTACTTCTCACCACAAAACTTAATCATACATTACTTTCCCCGTACCTAGCTCCACAGAATGCCTATCCACCCCCACGAGCATACTGAAAACCTCTAGCATCAGGTTTTCGGCCCAAGCAAGCATGTAAGAACGAGAGACTACTGAAAAAACAAAAGGCTTTCACCCCTATCAGAGTATCATATGCAATAACTGACCCCTCCTGCATCAATACACAACCCAAGCCAACACGTGAAACATTGCAATACACCGAATACATCCCCGAACTAAAAGGTAACTGTAGAACCGGTGTTGTAGTCAAAGCTCTCTTGAGCTTCTAAAAGCTCACCTCACAATAAATGGACCAATGGAATGGAGCAACCTTCTAGGTCAATCTAGTTAAAGGTGCTGCAATGGATGAAAATCCATGCACAAACCGACGATAATAACCTGCTAATCCTAGAAAACCCCCAATCTCAGTCACCGAAATGGGATGTGGCCAACTCTAAACTACCTCAATCTTCTTTTGATCCACCTTAATACCCTCCCCTAATACAACATGCCCCAAGAATGCCACATACTCTAGCCAAAACTCACACTTGGAGAAATTAGCATATAGTGTTTGTTCTCTTAATGTCTGAAGCACCACTCTCAAATGATGCTCATGCTCCCCAGGCTGCATGAGTAAATCAAGATGTTATTAATGAAGACGTTACATAAGAATCAATATAAGGCCTAAACAATCGGTTCATCAAATCCATAAACGCTGCTGGGGCATTACTCAAGCCAAAAGACATCACTAGAAACTCATAATGGCCATATCTAGTATGGAATGCAGCCTTTGAAATATCTAAGCCCTAAATCTTCAACTGATGGTACCCTGATATCAAGTCAATCTAAGAAAACACCCTACCACCCTGCAACTGGTCAAACAAATTATCGAGGTGACTTTGTTCAATTGGTGGTAATCAATGCACATCCGCATAGTCCCATCTTTCTTCTTCATAAAAAACACTATTGCACCCCAAGGTGATACACGTGGTCTCACAAACCCTTTTGCTAACAACTCCTCAAACTGCTCCTTCAACTCTTTTGGAGCCATATGGTACGGTAGGATAAAAATAGGTTGGGTATCTGGAGCCAAATTAATATAGAAACCAATGTCACAATCTGGCAGCATGCGTGGAAGGTCAAAAGGAAACACATCAGCAAACTCTCAGACTACTGCCACTAAATCAATAGTCGGAAACTCTAAGGTGGTGTCCCGAACATATACTAGATACACCAAACACCCCTTCTCGACCAAATGTTGAGCCTTCAGAAAATAGATAACCCGACAAGATGTATTAAGAGGAACCATTCCACCCCAATATTGGCAACTTTGGTATCACTAAAGTAACCATCTTAGCATGATAATCAAGGATGGAGTGATATGAAGATAACAAATCCATGCCCAAGATGACCTCAAAGTCGATCATATCAAGTAAGATAAGGTCTGCTCTAGTCTCGTAACCATAGAATGTAACCATACAGGACTGGTAGATCCGATCCACAACCAAATTATCGGCCACAGGAGTGGACACATAAATAGGAGTACTTGAAAGACTCATGCGGGATATCCAGGAAATGAGCAAACAGATATGGAACATATAAATAAGTAGACCTTGGATCAAATAATACTGAAGCATCCCTACTGCAGATAGAAATAATATATATGATCGCGACATCAGAGGCTACTACATCTAGTTTGGCTGGAAAAGCATAAAATCTAGCAGGAGCACCGGGTAGCTGGCCTCTGCCTAGCTGAACAATAGCTGGCTAACCTCCTACTTCCTGGACTTCACCTCTTTGACGGCCCCTACCAGCCTGTCCCCACCTCTGGGCGGTCGGGCGGCTAATGCTGCAATCATGGGCTGATGACCCTATTGTATTTCCTTCCCCAAAGTCTGAGGCAGGTCCTCTTTATATGACCTGGATCTCCACACTCGTAACAACCTCTCGGTACAATAGACTGTTGACCATATGCCTGGACCTGATGGCTTAAATACTCACTGGAAGAACCCAGAATGGCTAGTGGACAGTATGAACTCTCTAGCATGCACTGAAATAGGCACAGAAATAACCCTGATAAACTGGTAGGCAGTAAGAATTCTCTGGAATATTGCTGAAATTGGGTCGAGGTGGAGCTCCCCTAGAAAGTGGTCGTGGTGCTGGGAATGTGGGCCGGCTAGGCTGACCCCTGAAAAACTAACCTCCACACCTAGCTGGGGAACCTGTAAACACTCTAGAGAATCGAGTTCTCTTGTCATGTTGCATCTTATCTCTATCCCTCTGGCGATAGCCCTCAATCTTTTAAGCAATCTCCACCACTAGCTGATAATCAGTCCCCATCTCAACCTCTCAAGCCATGCTAGCCCGAACACCGGGGTGCAACCCTACAACAAATATCTGCACTCTTTCTAAATCCGTTGGAAGTCTCATAAGTTTATGGTGAGACAAATAAGAAAAGCTCACCTCATAATCAGTCATAGACAACTAACCCTGCTCGAACTGCTCAAACTGGCACCGTAATTCTTCCCTCTAAAAAGGTGGAATATACTTTTCCAGCAGTTGACTAAATTGATCCCAAGTCATGAGAGGAGAACATGATGGTTTATCAAGCAGGTAAGACTGCTACCATCTACGGGACCTACCCTCTAACTGGAAGGTGGTGAAATTAACTCCATGGGACTTCAATATCATCATGGTGTGCAGTCTATACCAACACCGATTAATAAAGTCTTGGGGGTCCTCGTACGCTCACCCCGAAGATAGGTAGGTGCAGCCTAGTCCATCTATCCAGTACCTTTTGCAGATCGCAGTCCACAGCTGGTCTAGGCACAGGTACTGTACGATAACTAGATGAGTATCACCCGTAGGTAGTGTACCCGGAGTCTGATATACAGCAGTTGCGCGCCTAGGAGCATGAGTAGTAAGGGTATGTGTTTTTTCTCCTGCCTAAGATGTGGCTGGGTCTGCTAGAAATAAACAAACCTGAGTTATAGAATCCATAAACCGCTCCATATGGCCCATAACCTCGTGAAAGCCTGATGCTGCCATGAAATCCACTAGGTCAAGCTCTACTGCGGGCCGCACCTTCCCTGCTCCTCAATAATGGGATATTCTACTAGATCCGTTGGCGGTGATATTAGGGTAGCTCTAGGACACCCTCGTCTCCTACCTCGGGCCAGTGGCCTCTAGCAACAGGGGGAGCAGCTCATCCCGGGTCTGAAATGTCTGTTGTGCACGTACTCGCTATCTGTGAGAGAATAGAAGAAGGAAATTTAGTATACCATCAATTGCATGATAGAAGATGAATAAAGAGTAGTTTCTTAATACCTTAAACACTTTTGAAGATAAGTATAGACATCTCTGTATTGATCCGCAAGACTCTACCAAGTATTCCCATAACTTGTGAAATCTACGGAACCTAGTACTCTGATACCATATTTTCACGATCCAAATTTTTCATTAGGCCGTGATGGCTCCCAACACCATTGTTAGGCAAGCCAACACTAATCAACTAGTAAATTCTCATTTAAATAATTAATACGTGATATCTTCTCCTTATTTATAGAAATTTAGGAGTTTAAATTTTAAGCATAAATAAGTGGAGGCAATAATTACAAATTGAAATTATGAAAGTAAATTAAAAATTATAAGTCTACTAATGTGTGTGCCAAAATACGGTATCACAGGTATGTGGAAAATCTAGTAAAATATAAAAAACCATACTATCATACTATATGGAAAAGAAATAGACATGAAAATAACGACATAAGAGAGACTCCAGATACTGTAGAAAGGCTCAAAGGGGCAGCTCACTGGGAAGTCTCAAGCTCAGGAGTCAAATCTACACACAAGACTGATAGCCAGTTGCACCTGCCTTATAGCATGTATAGTCAAGTACAGAAGTGTAGCATGAGTACGTAAAAATATATATTTAGTAATTATTTCGTCTAACCTTGAAGAAGTAGCGACGAGGAATCCACTCCGACACTTACTAGGGCTAATAATATAATTATATGAAGTTTCAATTCTTAAAGCATAATATATGTAGATAACAATCAAGCTCAAACAAGATTAATAATTGAGAACTCTTCCATCATATTTAAGAAGTTAAGTCACTTTCATTATTTAAAACAAGTGACCTTTGAAGCAACAAAGCATACAACTATAAAGAGTTCCAATCCTATTATCACATACAAATACCACTAAGGATGTTCAGCCCGATCTAACATAAAAGTAAAATGTGCACTGCTGAAGGTCGAACGATGCAAACCATAGATGCACCTATTCAACCCGCTCGTGAATCACACATTTGATGCAGTAAAAACATAACTCCGCTCACGAATCATATGTGCGATGCGGTCAAATATAATTTTATCATTTAAATCATAACCCTTCCTAGATTCTTTTTGAAATAAAGAAAATCCAACTTGAAGCCTTTAAATCCTTAGAATTTCCTCAACTTAATTCCTTTCAAAACAATTAGCACATATAATCAAATAGTAGTGCCCACAAAGTATGGTGTAAACAAAAAACTACCCGGACATAACAGAAATTATAGCTAGGTACGGACTCTTGTCACCCCATACGTATGTAGCCCCTACAAATAATCACATATTAATAATGTTCACTTATGGAAAAAAATTTCTCTTACAAGATTAGAAAATAGACTTACCTCGTTTCAAACCTACTTCCAACTCAACAATGCGCGCAGATCCTCAAACTGAGGCGAACAATCGAAACTATTCAAATAATGTAAAAACCAACTATTAAGGTTCACATGTTCATATTCTAATTATTAAGTGATTATCCAACCCCAAAGGTAAGATTCCTAACATTTACCCCAGGCTCACGTGTTTGGATTTCGATAATTTTCGAAGGAAGATGTTACCCATAACCTAAGGAACATAGATATATGATCATTATCAAGTTTCATGGTAATTTTTGTGATAAAAATCTCATTCTTTCCAAACCTTAGGTTTTCCTTTAATCCCATAATTTTTACTAATCTTTACATGTTAATATACCCAAAACCTAAGTACTTAACTCACATATAGGAATTACTTACCTCCAAAAGCTTGGTGAAAAACCCCTCTCAAGAAGCTCTAAAATCGCCCAACAATGGAGTGAAATGAGCCAAAAACGTCTAAGGCCCGTATTAAATTAAGGTCATTACCTTCAACAATTTTCGCAGTTGCGGTCATGGGCCGCACCTACTCCCTCCCATCCAATTGTCTGCTTCTGCGAAATTCACTAGGCCGGTTGGGTTCTCTTCCATGAAAGGCCCACCACTTCCCCGGTTCCGCTTTTGCGGATGAGGGGCCGCATCTGCGATTCTAGGTTTTCCTCCTGCTATGCTCTGTAGTATTATGTCATTTTTATGCTATAAAGTAATATATTACGATGATGTTAGACTCTGCAGTAATATATTACGATGACATTACACCTTGTAGTATTACATTACGATGATGTTACGCTTTGCAGTATTAAGTTAGACAGTATTGCACCCAGCAGTATTAAGTTACGACATTGTTGCACCCATCAGCATTATATTACAGTGATGTCATGCTTTGTAATATTAAGTTATGACGATGTTGTACCCTGAAGTATTGTACATTGAATTTGTTGTTAGGTAATTGACATCAGACCAAGTAAAAGATTATTTAGAGATTATATGGATTATGCTATTTCACAAGTGATTAATAAAGGTGAAAGGGTAGCAAGTCAAAGAAAATAAATTTTCATCCAAGTATGTCATGTTTGGATAAAATACGACTTGAGCTAAAATACTCGGTATTTGTAGACTAGTATCATACAAGGTACCATATGACTATAATAGTAAGATGTACAAGGTATGTGAAAGTGAGTAATATTTCAAGTATGTAAGAATATTTCTCAATTTTGCGGCTAATTAATTAATTAACGGGTAACAAGATATTAATTAACCAATAATTAGAAAATTAATTATGTTCCAAGGACATGTGGCAGCACTAGCTTATCACATGAAGTGACTAAGCAATAAAACCTCCTAGGTGGCTATCTATGATGTACTTGAATTATATGACAAAAGTGAGTGATTATCCAAAATAATTCATGTACGTCTTGAACACAAAGTAACGTTACTAGTTTCAAAAAGAAAGCAAGAAGGATTCCATTCTTACTTTGTAAGGTTGGAAGCTAATTTTTTTCATAAAGAAAAACGTTAGAACGGAAGCATTTTGTTTCAAAACAAAAGCTTCATCAAAAGCAATTTCATTCAAATTTTGAAGCGCAAAAGCTTAATTCAATTTTTGGGTTCTAAGTTCAATCTATCAAGGTTTTCAATGAAATATTCTACGGAATTTTTCTTAGTTCATGTATGTTAAGATTATTCTTTTTTTTTTTTGCATGATCCATACGATACAAATGAAACTTACAAATACACAAATTTCATAAATGACTATATTCATATAAGTATTAGAGATATCTATGTTCTTGAATTTTCATGTATCATAATATTTTATTATTTGTTCATGGGTCTCAGAAAAAATATAAAAGTTAAAAAGAGTTTACTTTATAATATTACTCAAAGGCAAAATGGTCTTATGACATTCCGAAAGATTTTATTAACGTACTTTTCATGCATTGCATTCATGTATATTTACCCATGACCAGATAACGTTATATATATATATATATGTATATATATGTATGTATATATATATATATATGTATATATATATATATATAGAGAGAGAGAGAGAGAGAGATATGGGAAAGGTTATGGCGTTATATACGCACCACCACCTGATCAGCTGGTATACATTAATAATTTTACCCACAGTGGCCGATATGATATGATGGGATGCCCTTAGAGGCTGATGATGTTATGAAACATGTACCATTGCACAACATGACATTCATACACGTATGCCTGACGTTAAAAGTATTTCATCATTTATAAAGTTATCCAGACTTATAGGTTTAGTCAGTTACTCTATATTTCTTCCATGTTTGTTATATACTTATTTATGTGCCTTACATACTCGGTACATTTTTCGAATTGATGCCCCTTTTTCCTAGGGAAGTTGCGTTTCATGCCCACAGGTCCCGATAGACAGGTCGAGAGCCCTCCGAATAGGTTATCAACTCAGCGGAAGATGTTGGTGCACTCCATTTGGTTCGGAGTTGCTTGTATGGTTAGTATGATTTAGACGTGTATCGTTTGGTATGGCGGGACTCTATCCCGACCTTTATGGCATTTATGTACTCTTAGAGGCTTGTGGACATATGTTGTGTACATAAAATATTATATAGCCTTGTCAACCTATGTTTTCAGTTTATAAATGATCATGTTGGCCTATTAGGCCTGTATGTTACGTGTATATAATGATGTAATAAGAAAGATACGTCACGTTAGTACTCAGTTGAGTAAGATTTCGGATGTCCGTCGCAGCCCATCGATTTGATTTATGACAAAACTGGTATCAGTGTGGTTCTGTCCTATAGAGTCTACAAGATGTGTCTAGTAGACTCTTATTTATGGGCGTGTCGTGCAACACATTTATAAGCAATAGGCTACATGGCATTTAAGATTGTCACTCTTTTTTCTTATTCTAGATCGTGTGATAGAGCTCATTTATAAGAATTCAAATTCCAAAATTCTTTTTTTATTCGTAATAAGATAATACCTACATCTAGAAAGAAGGATTGGAAAGAGAGATAGTTGTGGAAGAGCTGAGTCAGAGGAATTGAATTTTTGTAAGATGCCTACGACAAGTAAATGTGAGATGCTTAGCAGATCATGGGTGTATTGAAAGGTGTAAGCTCCCTAATAAGAAACCTTATGGAAAGAATGTCTATCCATCTTTATTCTAAAAGACAGTGAGAGATTAAGAAGATAAATACAAATCTCAAAAGCAAAATAAGTAAGATGAAGAAAGGTACGAGGCGCCCAATTAATGAAGGTTAATGGTGTTTATAATTGAGGCAGAGGAACATAAGCTTTTTGAGTTATATTCAATAGTAACGGAGATATATACAATTGGTCGCACCTATTCCAGGTATGTCCTATGGGGGTTAACAGAAGTAGTATAAGAAGATATGATGGTGAATTATTTGCATCAATTGACATTTTCGAAGGATATTGAAAAAATAGATCTCTTTGTGAGACACCAGATGGTGTACTCTAAAATAGTACAACTAGATACGAGTACTACAAAGATAGAAACTGGAAGCCTTAAAGTGATAAATATTACCTTACAATGGCTCCCATCCCAAGTCGAATGAGAATGCTTGGCAACCCGAAGAGCCAAGGAATGGAACAAGGGAGCCAAAAGCAAAAGAATGGTTTGTTCAAGTTTTCAAAGTAAAATACTAGACCTACATGATTAGCGGGAAATAAGAAGAGAGTTAATGAAGCATTATAAGCAAGATGTGATACATGGATGACAAAGGTAGGTGACAAATAATGACGACAGTATTACAGAGTCTACAGTTAAGTGAAGGAAAAGACAAAAATGACAGGCCTTGAGACAATAAAAAAATATATAGGCCATAAAGTCATATCCTCATTTTGAGTAATAATTTCACAGCTCTAAAGTGATTAACAGAAGGAAAAGTTAGACCCCAGATTAATAGAAATCAATATGGACTAGTGAACAAGATAAACTAAACATGAATTAGGGACTGGGTGATTTAATAATAGTCAGCATCATGAAAATTTCTTATTGTGTTCCGGCAATAATAGAATGGACAATAGAAGAAGATCCATGACGAATTCAGAGGATGGTCATTCAGGAAAATGCTTCCCTAAAGGAAGCAATGTGAGCAAAGTTATGCTTAAGGGACTATATGTGCCACTTACACTAAGTGCCACCATTGCGATTGCGGAATTTTTTTATCCTTGATACATAAGGATTACCGCAAGGTGAGTAAAGTTCATTGATGATACAAAAGGACGCTAAAGATGGAGAGACAAAATATCTCTAGGCATGTCGTCGTAGCTCCAAGTCTTAGTACTCCCCTAAATGGGAGAATATGGAATGATAAAGGAAGAATGCGATAAAAATGAGAAGGGGATGATATTGCACTTATTTGAATCCTACAGTTATGTTATGATTCCAAAATGTTATGTAAGCATGATGTCAGAAAAAGGAAGTAAGGTTTCTTGCCTGGAAGGTTATTGATAAATAAGAAGCGAGTACAAGAGGTAAGTTAGACAAAAGAAACAACCTAAGAGAGATTACGCGGAATATGGATATGAGAATGGGTCGATGAGTAGTTAGTAGTTGATTCAGGAAGATCCTAGTCATGGCTAGACAAGAAGTTACAGACAAATTAGCGGATCATGCATCATAAATATAGTAAACCCCAACATGGAGATTTCATTCTGGCAGTAATGTTATTATAATGCTTGAGATATATTCAAATAGGAATTTGGGTAGTTAAAGAAACCGTAAGAATGTTACGGGGATAAAAGAAAATGCCACTAGGAAGGCAATCAAAATATCAGTTGAAGCAACACTACAAGCACAAGGGCACAGAGGTAAGCAACTACGGATAATTATAGGCAAGAAAAGACATCAAAAGGTCTGTAATAAGCTTATAGCTCTACGAGGGTAAAGGGTTCTCCCTAAGTACTATTACAAAAGACAAGTTGAGGAAATAAGGAAAAAGGCTTCAACTTAAGCACAACGACCTAAAGAGGAAATGGTCGTGTAATAATTGTCTCACAACAACATTATAAGCACTCCAAAGGAAAGTGGCACCTACTATGACTAATGAACATGAAGTAAAATTAAAAATAATATTCGAGATCATATGAGTTGCACGAAAACTCTGGCATGTATGGGCACTAATATGAGCTAAGTATGGACGCAACAAGGGGGAAGAAGGAACAGGAAAAGAAATAACTTATGTTAGAAGAAAGATAAAATGGAATGAAAGAAATTATTCGATCAATGATCCATAGTTTGTTACATTATGAACTCATTTAAGGGTTCGGAGTTTTATACATGCATCATATACAGTCATAGAAGATTCTGGTATACGTTGAAAGAAAGAATTGTGCCAGGTCATAAATGAAGGATTAAATTATTAAAGGATTGTAGCATGCATATTTCTCAAGCCTATAACTAATACCATGAACCACAGATCGGAAGATAGCTTAAGCCTATATAAAGGTTGATCAGAGTGAAGATGAAACTAAAGAGTGACATTAACAAAGTAAATCAAGAGTCTGATTATTGGACCCAAAATATTATAAACCTACAGATTGAGAACATTGCATGATCATTCTTAATATCAGAGGTACAATAGATAAAGTACAATAACCATAGTTTATAACGGCTATACGATAAAGCCAGTTAAAATAATAACAGCCTCATAAGAAGTCAGTATGAAGCTTCCACCGGATTGTAGTATTATAATCGAGCTTCAGCTTGTGGTGTGAATCATACCTATTTGGAAGGGAGATTATGAAAGAGATAGAAGATATGATGAGATATTTTAAGTAAATAAGATAAAGGTCAATAACGTACACGATACTCAAATGCAGAAAGTTGTGAATAGTCCATACTTCGGGTAGAAGGCTAGAAGCGCGGGGATCCAATAACCGGGAATGATAGCGGCATGTTTTCCAGCCGATTATTTCTAAGTACTGAAAAATCTAGCTAAGAGAGTAGAGACGGGTTAGAGACGATGTTGTTAGACCTCGTATAAACTCGTTTGGAAATCATTGATATATTTGATATGTGTGCTTTGGTTGTATTAGCATGATTTCCAGGTATAGGTTTTGATGAATGACAAACAATGAAGTCGATTGTCAAACAATGATATTGTATGACAAACGATGAAGATGCATTAAGCAAACAATCGAGATGGTTGACGAATCAATGATGATGAATCAAAAAACAAAGATTGGATGCCAAGAAGCATATTCATGAAGAGATTGCATAGACGAGCCAAAGAGTTCAAGACCGAAGACCCAAGGCGTAGGTCGTTAGGTAGAACCAATGTAAGAACAACATTTAAGTTATCTTATCTTTTGGCTCAACATTAGGTCATCATAAATATGCATTTAATCATTTTATTAAATCATATATATCATAAACATTTTTAATATACTTCAAACAAAATGATTTTAACGTTTTCATTTTAACCAAAATGGGTATTGAAGTAAGTTTTTGATTCTGGTATACTCCGGTATATTCCAGCTTTGATTCTGGTATATCCTGGTATATTCCAGCTTTAATATGCATAAAATGATTTTATTAAATCATATATATCATAAACATTTTTAATATACTTCAAACAAAATGATTTTAACGTTTTCATTTTAACCAAAATGGTTTTTGAAGTAAGTTTTCAATTCTGGTATACTTTGGTATATTCCAGCTTTGATTCTGGTATACTCTGGTATACTCTGAAATTCCAGCTTTGCTGGAATAGGATAATCGATTATCACATTGCAATAATCGATTATTCTCATATCCGTTGCCTTCAAACGTCTAGTTTTTTGAACGTTAAAGTCACGTAATCGATTATGCAAAGTCTATAATCGATTATGCTGTTGGAAAATCAGATTTATGGTTTAAACTTTGGGCAACGGACATAACACCTCCACACCCTATAAATAGAGGTCTTTGGAGCTGATTTCATATGAACAACACCTCTCATTATTCATATACATATTGATCATATTTGTGCATTATCTTAGAGCTTTTGTTGAGCCATTTGAGAGACAACTTTGAGTTGTTCATAGAGCTAATATTGTATCTCTTTATCTACTCTTTTGAGAGAGTTCTTGTTGTAAAAGAGAAAGGTTCTTGAGAAGACCATATCTTCTCATTGAGCGTTGGGTTTGCTAAGTACCTTCAATCTTAGTGTGTGAAGTCTTGTGGTGCGGTATCCACGAGCATTGTGAAGTCTTGAGGTAAGGTATCCTCGAGCAAGTTGAAGTCTTGTAGAGCGTATATCTACGAGCAAGTGTAACGGTTTGTTAGGCACTCGCAAGCTTAACGGAGTTAGTGTAAACTCGAGAGAGTCTCTCGGAAGACTGGACTAACCACACGTTGTGGTGAACCAGTATAAATTTGGTGTGTCCTCTCCTTACTCTTTTAATTACTGCACTTACTTTATTCCTGCAATTTTAATTCCGCAAAATTTACCATCATTCTCGTGCCTCACTATTCACCGCCCCTCTAGTGACGGGCATAAATCCTAACATTTGGTATCAGAGCCCAACTCTCTAAATGCCTTAACCGGTTGAGAGAACGTTCCATATATTTTTTTGAGAATGTTGAATGCAGGAATGATGAGTGAAGGACACTCTACAATTAGGCCTCCACTATTTGATGGAAGCATTACACATATTGGAAAGAGCGGATGAGAATATTCATCCAATCAAACAACTTTCATCTATGGCAAATCATCAAGCACGGCGAACAAATGTCGACAAAAGTTGGGGAAGCCATGGTAAATGAATACAACGCCAAGGCCATCAATATGTTGTATAGTGCTGTGAACACGGATGACTATCGGAAAATTTCCTGCTGCACAACTGCCAAAGAAATGTGGGATAAGCTTGAGGTCACTTATGAAGGTACACCTCAAGTCCAAGAAGCGGACAGCTCGTGTAATGAACCAGCTGCCCTATGCTCATGGCCAACGAAGAAGAAGAGGTAAGCACTTCTAATTCTTACTCTTTTGAAGAATTACAAGAAGCTTTTAAAGAATTATTTGGTGAATTGAAAAAGACTTCAAAAATCGCCAAAGAGGCCAAGGATAAAATTAAAGTTTTAGAAGAAGAAAATAAATTTTTGGAAAATGACAATATTGATCTTAAAAATAAAATTAAGGAGATGAATGAAGCCTCTTCAATTGATCAAAGTTCTAATTGTTCTTCTTGTGATTCTTTGAAATTAGAAAACATAGAACTTAGGAACACACTAGGAAAACATAGTGTAGACGATCCTAAAATAGTTGAAGAAATTAAAAAGAAAAGGCCCAGGAAAAATAAAAGGCGTAAAAAGAATAAGAATCATGTTAGAAATTATGATGAACAACCTAGAAATAATTCTAGGAATTTTGTTAATAAGTCTAGAAACAATCATGCTAGACCACCTAGAAATGATTCTAGGAATTTTGTTAATGAGACTAAAATTAATCATTTAGACCACCTAGAAATGATTCTAGGATTTTTTTAAATGAGTCTAAAATTAATCATTTTAGACCACCTAGAAACGACTCTAGAAATTTTATTAATGAGCCTAGAAAAAATCATTTTAGGCCACCTAGAAATAATTCTAGGATATTTGTCAATGAGTCTAGAAATAATTATTCTAGACCACCTAGATATAATTCTAGGAATTTCAACGCTTCTAGGAATAACGACTTTAGACCACCTAGAACGTTTTTGGCACAACCGAGGCACATGCACAACCCGAACGTAGTATGTCATTATTGCAACCGGGTAGGACACATAGCACCCGTATGTTTTACAAAACATAGGGATTTATCTTTTGGCTATGACTATTATTTGCCTAACCCCCAAGGACCCAAAAGTTTTTGGGTACCTAAAAATTATTTTTAGGTACATTTGAAGGTGTGCTTGAAAACTACAATATTGTAGTAGATGCACCAAGTACGAAACCTTATTGCATCAAGGGGGAATTTCGGTCTGTGATCAATTTTTGATAAAAACCCAATAGTCAATATATGCTATCAGTTGGTATATTTTTGATAAAAGTAATTTTTTTTTCATGTTTTGATGAATATAACTTTTGATGTGTTAAAAACGTAATAGTTGATATGTGTTAACGATTGATATGTCTTTGTTAACAATTGGTATCAATTATTTTTGTTGATTCATGTTTTGATAACTTTTATTTTAAATAACAATTGGTATCAATTATTTATAATGATTGATCCATGTTTTGATGAATATTAGTTACTTTTTGATAAAAACTTAATTGTTGATATGTGTTAACAATTAGTATCTTTTTGATAAAAATAACATTTGAAATGTGTGTTTTGTTTAACAGTTAGTAACAGTTGGTATGTATTAACTGTTAGCATGTTTTTTTGTTAAAAACATTTCATTCATGTTTTGATGAATATTAGTTTTGATTTGAATAACAGTTGGTATATTCTTGAAAAATAAATGATTCATGTTTTTTTTAAAACAACTCTTGATTTATTAAAAATTAACAGTTGATATTTTTTTAATGTTGGTATCTTTTTAATTAAAAACAAATGTTTATTTTGTTTTTCCTAACAGTTGGTAACCAATTGATTTTATCATGTTTTTATAACAACTGGTATCATTTTAAAATAATGATTGATATATTTTTCTAACAGTTGGTATTGTTTTAAATTATTTGACAAAAATTCATCATGCATATTCCTCATTGTATTTCCTATTTTATTTTTGACACTAACATTTGTATGCCCAAAAGGGAAAGTGTCCAAAGGGGGAAGAAGCCTTAGCATACTCTCTTTTTGCTAATGCCAAAAGGGGGAAGAGCTTAGGCGATATGCATCAAATAAGGGGGAATGTCTCTACATTCTAGTATGCCTTATTTGAGGGGGGAATTATCATTAAGGGGGAATAGTTTACATGAATTTAGGGGGAATCCTATATGCATATCTTCTATTGTTTGTCATTATCAAAAGGGGGAAATTGTTGGAAATCATTGATATCATTGATATGCGTTCTTTGGTTGCATTAGCATGATTTCCAAGTACGGGTTTTGATGAATGACAAACAGTGAAGTCAATTGTTATCTCCTATAATGCATATCATCTATTGTTTGCCATTATCAAAAAGGGGGAAAATGTTAGACCTCGTTTAAACTCGTTTGGAAATCATTGATATATTTGATATGTGTGCTTTGGTTGTATTAGCATGATTTCCAGGTATAGGTTTTGATGAATGACAAACAATGAAGTTGATTGTCAAACAACGATATTGTATGACAAACGATGAAGATGCATTAAGCAAACAATCGAGATGGTTGACGAATCAATGATGATGAATCAAACAATCAAGATTGGATGCCAAGAAGCATATTGATGAAGAGATTGCATAGACGAGCCAAAGAGTTCAAGACCGAAGACCCAAGGCGTAGGTCGTTAGGTAGAACCAATGTAAGAACAACATTTAAGTTATCTTATCTTTTGGCTCAACATTAGGTCATCATAAATATGTATTATATCATTTTATTAAATCATATATATCATAAACATTTTTAATATACTTCAAACAAAATGATTTTAACGTTTTCATTTTAACCAAAATGGGTTTTGAAGTAAGTTTTTGATTCTGGTATACTCCGGTATATTCCAGCTTTGATTCTGGTATATCCTGGTATATTCCAGCTTTAATATGCATAAAATGATTTTATTAAATCATATATATCATAAACATTTTTAATATACTTCAAACAAAATGATTTTAACGTTTTCATTTTAACCAAAATGGTTTTTGAAGTAAGTTTTCAATTCTGGTATACTTTGGTATATTCCAGCTTTGATTCTGGTATACTCTGGTATACTCTGAAATTCCAGCTTTGCTGGAATAGGATAATCGATTATCACATTGCAATAATCGATTATTATCATATCTGTTGCCTTCAAACGTCTATTTTTTTGAACGTTAAAGTCACATAATCGATTATGCAAAGTCTATAATCGATTATGCTGCTGGAAAATCAGATTTATGGTTTAAACTTTGGGCAACGGACATAACACCTCCACACCCTATAAATAGAGGTCATTGGAGCTGATTTCATATGAACAACACCTCTCATTATTCATATACATATTGATCATATTTGTGCATCATCTTAGAGCTTTTGTTGAGCCATTTGAGAGACAACTTTGAGTTGTTCATAGAGCTAATATTGTATCTCTTTATCTACTCTTTTGAGAGAGTTCTTGTTGTAAAAGAGAAAGGTTCTTGAGAAGACCATATCTTCTCATTGAGCGTTGGGTTTGCTAAGTACCTTCAATCTTAGTGTGTGAAGTCTTGTGGGGCGGTATCCACGAGCATTGTGAAGTCTTGAGGTAAGGTATCCTCGAGCAAGTTGAAGTCTTGTAGAGCGTACATCTACGAGCAAGTGTAACGGTTTTTTAGGAACCCGCAAGCTTAACGGAGTTAGTGTAAACTCGAGAGAGTCTCTCGGGAGACTGGACTAACCACATGTTGTGGTGAACCAGTATAAATTCAGTGTGTCCTCTCCTTACTCTTTTAATTACTGCACTTACTTTATTCCTGCAATTTTAATTCCGCAAAATTTACCATCATTCTCGTGCCTCACTATTCATCCCCTCCCCCCTTCTAGTGACGGGCATAAATCCTAACAGATGTGATGTCTCGCTTGACATTCCAGAATAACAGAAGAAAATCTATGGTGCAAGCAAGTTTAAGGAAAGTTGCGAGTAGTATAAATATATATGTATAGGTCGCAAGCTAAAGTATAGTAAAGTGACACAGTTTTATGGCAGGATGTAAGAATGAGAAAAGCCGAGTGAGAAGGTAACGAGAATGGATTAGTCATCAGGATTAGGCCCATGAAAACAAGGGAGATAATGGCTTCTCTATGTTATAGTAAGCTCAGTATAGCCTGAATGGACTCAAAAGAGTTACTCTTCATAAGTAGCATTTAGAAGAATATTCTAATCGTAGAATAAGGGTGTAATTGTGATAGATAAAGGATGACGTTTGGACCTCCGTAATAATTTGAAAAGGGGAAGGTCATGAATTGTACGGGATTAAAATACTAACATAAGAGAATCACTTAGGGATGCTATGGAATACGGTTATTGAAGTACAGTATCGCCGCTAAGTGGATCAGAAAAATTACTTCGAATATTCCTTAATGTAACGCAAGCCCTAGGGGAAAAGTATTACATATGAAGTTTCAAGTTATCAATGGTATATTGTAAATCAATATTGAGGTGAATCAACAATGGATGGACAAAAATCACAAAGTATGAATGAGATTAGGTGTCATTCTAAAGAGGATCAGTAATGAGGAAGCACTAGAGGACTTAAATTTATACATATGGAATAAGCAACGACACTAAGTTAGGATTTGGTAGCAGACCTCAGCAATGATAAATTAAAGTAAGAGTTATTGTACTAAATTCATACAGATGGAAAACCGGACCTATGCGATGAGATATAGCAATATTCGTGAATTCAACAAAATACCGAGTGAAGAACTTCAGTATACTCATAGATGCCCGAAGGGATATCTTATAAAGCTCTACATATGAAGCCTAAAGATTAGGCATACTTACAATGTCAAAATTGTACAGGCTACATGATTAAAGGTAGCAACCGTTACAAAATTTGAAGGATTCCAACTACAAGTTGTGGCGTGAGAAGGAGGCCTATGGGGGGATGCCCTGGATTTTGGACTTATTTACATAATAGCCCCCTAGATAGCAAGGGAAGTTCTAAAGTATTCGGAAGATATAAGTTATGAAAATAATAAGTGCATCAGTCAATATTCGAGGACGAATGTTCCAAAGGGGGAATAATATTACGGCCCGCGGTATTACGTCGATGTTATGCTCTGCAGTAATATATTACGATGATGCTACGCCTTGCAGTATTACATTACGATGATTTTACGCTTCACAGTATTAAGTTACTACAGTATTGCACCCAACAGTACTACATTACGGTAATGTTACGCTTCGCAGTATTAAGTTACGACAGTATTGCACCCAGCAGTATTACATTACGGTGATGTTATACTTCGCAGTATTAAGTTACGACAGTGTTGCACCTAGCAGTATTACATTACAGTGATGTCACGCTTCGCAATATTAAGTTACGAAGATGTTTCACCCTGAAGTATTGTATGTTGAATTTGTCGTAAGGTAATTTATACCAGTCCAAGTAAAATATAATTCGGAGATTATAAGGATTATGCTATTTCACAAGTGATTAGTAAAGGTGAAAGAGGGAGCAAGTCAAAGAAAATAATTTTTTATTTAAGTTTGGCATGTTGGGATAAAATATGGCTCGAGCTAAAATACTTAGTATTTATGGACTAGTACCATATAAGATACCACATGCCATAATAGTAAGAAATACAAGGTATATAAAAACTGAAAAATATTTCAAATAAGTGAAAATAATTCTCAATTTTATGGATAATTAATTAATTATCCGGAAATAAGACATCACCCAATTAACTAACAAGTTGATAAAACTTAATTAATTATGCTCCAAAAACATATGGCAGAACTAGCTTACCATATGAAGTGACTAAGCAATTAAACCTCCTAGGTGGCTATTTATGATGTACTTGAATAAATGACAAATGTGAGTGATTATCCAAAACAATTCATGTACAAGTCTTGAACATAAAGTAACATTACTGGTTTCAAAAAGAAAAAAAAACCAGAAAGATACTATTCTTACTTTGAAAGGTTGGAAGCTAATTTTTTCATAAAGAAAAACGTCAGAATAGAAGCATTTTGTTTCAAAACAAAGGCTTCATCAGAAGCAATTTCGTTCAAATTTCGAAGCGCAAAAGCTTAATCCGATTTTTGGGTTCTAAGTCTAATGTACAAAGGTTTTCAACGAAATATTATACGGAGTTTTTTCTACTCCGAATATGTTAGACTGTCTTTTTTTTTTCTTTTGGCATGATCCATACGATACGAACGAAATGTGCAAATGCACAAATTCCATAAATAACTCTATTCATAGAAGTATTAGAGATATCTATGTTCTTGAATTTCCATGTGTCATAATATTTTATCATCAATTCATGGGTCTCAGAAAAATACGAAAGTTAAAAAGAGTTTATTTTATAATATTAATCAAAGGCAAAATGGTCTTATGACATTCCGAAAGATTTACCTGTGACTAGATGGCGTTATATACATGTATATATGTATGCATGTATATGTATGTATGTATGCATGCATGTATGTATGTATGTATGTATGTATGTACATTAGGGCGCTATATATGCACTACCACCTGATTAGCTGGAATACATTGATGATTTTGCCCACAGTGACCGATATGATTTTATGGGATGCCCTTAGAGGCTGATGATATTATAAAACATGTACCTATGCATGACATGACATTTATATACATATGCATAACACTAAAAGTATTTCATGATTTACAAAGTTATCCAGACTTACAGATTGAGTCAATTACTCTATATTTCTTTCATGTCTGTTATGTACTTATATATATGCCTTACATACTAAGCACATTTTTCGTACTAACGTTTCTTTTGCCTGGGGATGTTGCATTTCATGGTAATATGTCCCGATAGACAGGTCGAGAGACCTCCGAGGCTATCAGATCAACGGAAGATGTTGTTGCGCTCCATTTGCTTCTAAGTTGCTTGTTTGGTTACTATGATTTAGATGTGTATCGTTTGATATGACGGGACTTTGTCCCGACCTTTATGATATTTATGTACTCTTAGAGGCAAGTGGACATATGTCGTGTACGTGAATAATTGTACGGTCTTATCAGCCTATGTTTTGAGTTTATAAATGATCATGTTGGACTATTAGGCCCGTATGTCACGTGTATATGATGATGTAATAAGAAATATACGTCATATTGGTACTCGGTTGAGTAAGGTACCGGGTGCCCGTCGCGGCCCATCGGTTTGGGTCATGACACCTCCTTTGGCTGCATCTGCGAGTCAAGGCCCGCACTTGCGAGCTCGCACCTAAAGCTGACCAACCACAGGTAAGGTTATGATAGAAGTTGGGGATTTAGCTCTTGCTCAAATATTTCAACTTAGTCTGAGTCTCGCGCTCGGGGGACCCGGGGCCCCGTCTGAACATACCCATAAGTTTGGAAAACGGACTTGTTCGAACCCTCGGAACGTTCGAAACAACGATAAGACTAAGAATCATACCTTAAAACCAATTGAATCAAACATATGAACTTCAAGTTCTTCAATTTACTTCCAATGTGCCGAAACATACTTATGTTACTCGGACTGACACTAAATTTTGTGTGCAAGTCTTATATGATATTATGGAACTATTCTCAATCTAGAAATCCTATTCGAACCTCGATATCATCAAAATCCGCTCTAAACTTAATTTAAAGAACTTTTAGAAACCTTCAAGAACCAACTTTCACTATTATGTGCCAAAATGCTCCCGGATCATCCAAAACTCAATCCGAACATATGCCCAAGTTCGAAATCATCATAAGAACTTGTTGGAACCGTCAAATTCTGATTCTGAGATCATTTACTCAAAATATTGACTGAAATCAAAATTGACCTTTCAGGTCAACCTTAAAGAACTAAGCGTTTCGATTTCAACCCAAACTCTTCCCAATCTCAAACCAACCATCCTCGCAAGTCATAAATCAATAAAAGCAAGTAGAGAAAGTCTTATTTAGGGGGGCAGAATTCTAAAAAGCAAAATAACCGATTGTTATAGTGTTAGTATGACAATTTTAATTGGATCAAGTGCGAAGTGCAAATTACCAATAGGTATTAAAAAGAAAACGAAAAATGCTAATTTGTACCTGCAGAATATTGGTTAAGGAATATAACTATGCTTACAATAAGATGTGACAATTCAATCTAAACATATAAATATTAATAATCACAAAACAAATAAAGTCTATAATTTCCTTTAATAAAGTGGGCAATGTAGACTTGAATAGAAAATTTTTAGTAATCACATAGATAGTATAAATGCTTTAAATTGAGTTAAAAAGAAATGAGAACATGCATCATACACAAAAAAAATGGATCTGAAATCAAATCAATTCACTATTTTAAATAGAATACTTCTTGGTCAAGTGTCTCATTTTAAATATTTAAAGTAATTTAATTATCCAAAATGAGGTAGCAAATTGGACTTCAAATTATAGAATATATTAATTAAAAGGGGAGACCATTATGAGCAAAACTTGAACATAGAAAGAAGTTATAATAAAAGGGGGGGAAAATGAGAAAGCATATTATATGACGACTTTTTAGTGTCTAGCGGCAGCAAGCTCGGCTACAAATTACTACTATGTATCGGTGTATTATCATGTGATTTTAGCGTTTGTTTGTCTTAATTGATCTCCTCATCTTTTAATTACACTTTGTAAAAGTAATTAAAATGTCATAAATGACTCTCTATCCAGAAATAAAACCTGATACATATTCTTGCCATTTACTCAAAGTTGGGTTGTGGGGAGGGGGGGGGGGGGGGGGGGTTAATTTAAAAGCAAAGTTTGGGGGTATAAATGATTTTACCCAATAAATGACAGATCTATCGCCTTCTTTTTTTTTTTGGTGAAAAGTCTAAATAAGATATGGATCAACTAATTAGTTTCTAGTCAATTTCTACGTTCAGAAAAGCTATTATGGGAACCCGATACTCTAAAATTAATTTCATAATATTTTTATTTTAGTAGATTAAAAGAGACAGTTTAATGCACTAAGACCCCGCTATATGTAGGATTCGAGATTTGAGGAAGGGCCGAACTACAAAGGTCTATTATGTGCAGTCTTACCTTACATCTATACTAGAGGTTGTTTCCACAGCTCAAACTCGTAACTTTCTGATTATATAATAGCAACTTTATCAATTACGGCAAGACTCTACTTTAATGTTTTAGTAGATTGTTTTTAATTATCAATGTTTGTCCTTAGCCGCCTATTACCTTTAATAGATATTTAGATGAAACTACTAATTATTCTCAATAATGTATACTTCATTCGATTAAACATTCTGAATGCTAATAACGAAGTATATTATATAAACTATTTCATACTCTGAACTTTAATTTTTAAATTTTTATTACCTTATATAAATCCTAACACAAAAATATTTGCAATAAAAAATTGTATAGTTCCTTTTAATCAAGTGGATAATGTGTAATTAAATAGAAATATTTAATACCCATGTGCATTATATAAATGCTTTCGATTGGATTCATCTTTAATCCTAACATGGTTTACACGAAAAAAATGGATAAATTTAAGTCAACTCATTAGTTTAAAAAAATAATAAATAAATAAAAAGCAAATGTTGCTATAGAGTACTTCTTGGTCAACTGTCTTATTTTAAATATTTAATTCTATTTATTTTTCGGGGAATGAGGCAGTAGTATATAGATTACTTTAATCAAGTGTATAACTATAACTAGATAGAAAATTTTAGTAGTTATATGCATAGTATAAGCGCTTTTGATTAAATTCATCTTAAATTCTAATATGCGGGAAAAATGAATCTGAAATCCCACACACATACATAAAGCCAAAACTATCAGATCGGAAGCAAAAACCGCGCTCACTGGGGTGTGTATCCAGAGGGGCTCCTTCAGCCCAAGGGCTATCATAAATCAATCTTCCGAATGTAGCAAATGCAACATACTTGGTTATTCAACAGAGTGCCCAACTGAATCCCAAAGACATACAAAAACCCAAAAGACGATATATCCGAAGCAAAAATTCCATAAGACATACAAATGATGCCGTAGATATCCTACTAGTAATAGTAAATCATCTCTTTAATACATGAAAAATGGTTTAGAAGTATGGACAAATATGTTACTTTCTTCCAAATTGTTCCAACTCCTCCTCAGTTTCCTTCTGATAACTTTTGATGTAGCATGTGAAGTTCTAATGGCACATAAATTTACAACCAAAACTGAAAAGAACAAATGGTATAAGATGCACAACTGTTTCCGTGTATATCAACAGCAAACACAAAAAGAAAAAGAAGCGATTTGAGCTAATTCCCTGTTGTTTCTCCAATTATTTATGCACTTAGCTACCAAGTAACCTCAATGAATGGAATGGCAAGAATATTTTGGGATAGCCTCATATTTGTCACATGCAATACTAGCTAATCAAATTGTGAAACCTTGCTATGCAAGCTTGCAAAATAAGCAATTAATATGTCACATGCACCACTAATCAAATTGAGGAGATTTACTTTTGTAGTACATCGCAAATGTTATTTTAGTTATATATGTCATTAAGAGAAACATAATACATGAGTTCTCGAAAAATATAAAGGAGATCTTCCTGAAGTCATTTTCTTCAATTCAAATTGTAAGCGAGAATAGGAGATCGTTTCATTATCAAATTGTATAACCATGTCATCCAAGATTGAAAAATTAATGTCACGTGCACTACTAATCAAACTATATATACTTGTTATCCAGTCCAGCAAACTAAGAAATTAACAAGTAATTAGTTCATTACTTGAATTACGTGTAGAACGCAATTACCAATAGGAATACAACAAGAAATAATAAACAATTCAATCTTGTTATAAACTAAAGCAAAAGACAAGAACAATAGAACAAAAACAATAGCAATAGAGAGAAGAGTAGAGAGAGTTCTTCTTATTGAGTTGAGAGGGGTGAATTACAATGGTAGAGAGCACCTCTATTTATAGGGAGGAGGATGATTTATCTACCAAGAATAGAACTCTAGAATCTCTCTAATTAAAGACATTCACCTTAAATAGAAGTGTAAGAATCTTCTATTTCATAACACTCCCCCTTGAATGTCTATTCAATGATGTGCCTCGTTAAAACCTTAAAACAAAATCCAATGGGAAAAATTAAAGTAAGGAAAGAGTACACATGTTTGAATATGCGCCTATTGGTTGCCTCGTTAAAAACCTTGCAAGGAAAACCCAATTGGGACAAAACCTTGTAAGGGAAAAAGAGTGCAACGCGCATTAACTCCCCTTAATGAGTACATCAATTTAAGCCTTGAGCGTTTGCATTCCAATCTTTGTGCATCATCTTCAAAACGATCTTTGGCAGATATTTGATAAATAAATCAACCATGTTGACTTGAATAAATATTCCGCACCTTGAAATCATCATTCTTGATAGGTATGAACATCTTCATATGATGTCGTGGAATAACACTTCAATATCTCCATAGATGCATTCTCAATGCCATCATGCTTATAGTTATAGCAAGATACATATGTACACAAATTGTACTTAGGATGTGGTACTTCAGGACCAAGAATTGCATATGCTTCAAGCAACTTAAATCTTTCAAGTCATGTAAGTCACATAATAGACTTTAGCTGCATATCAAAGTTTCATGTCATGCTAAACAAATAAGGTATCGAAAATTGATTATACATACCTTTGACTTTATACTTTCAAGCATTTGAACTATAGGTTCAAAACTACATGTCTTTCATATGGAATCAATTCTTCTTGAATTGTATCTCTTCCATTTAGTTACTTTCTTTGGGTCAGCAAATGCGTATAGCATGCTTTGCAATATGTTGCAATTGAATTATCCCTTTTATGAACTTCAGGTTCATATCATGATATTCGGGGATTTACATACACAAATGATAATTCATCCCATGTAACCTTTTCTCAAGTGTTTATCATGTCTCCCCCTCATGTTAGTAAAGCTAACTTGTTTCCTCAACTTTGGGAAATCATCTTTGTGCATTATGTCAATATACATAGCACCTTAATAATAAGATGAAATTATTTGGTTCCTGACCCTGAACCACTTTTGAGGGGAGAATATACTCTCGTATACAACTTATATCAAACTGATATATACAACTTCGTTCTCATAAGGAATAGTTTAGCTATTAAGTGGAAGCACTCAATAATTATCTTGCTAAACCAACTATAATATAAACCAACTTATCAAGATGAACTGTCTTGAGTAGAGAATCTGGAAACTATGCTCGAAGTTAGATTACTGAGTGATTTACCTCGCAAGCACTGCCAGGCTGCGGGTTAATAACAATGGCGCATGTAACCATATCATAGATGCATCATATGTGGTATACATGGCAGGTGAATGGGCCCATACTCACCTTTCATATTTCCAGAATTTATGGGCTTCAACCCGAACTCTTTAGTTGGTCCGTTCATTAATGAGAACAAGTGATACAAGAGTATTCGTAAAGAACTTTCTAGTTCTTTAATATTCACCTATGTGAATTTGCACATCATACTTAAAATGAGATGGCTAACATGAATGCCAACTGAATAAATTATCAATATTGGTAAACTTCAAATTTACACCATGACATGTGCACTTATCAATAAACTTCGGGTTTATTATGACATGAGTTTTATACCAATAGATATCCACTTTATTGTGGCATTCTTTCGTTTGTGTAGTACAAACTGGAGAACAAAGCGGGTAGCTTTTCATATACAAATTACCCCGCTACAAGTTGTAGTAATAGGAGAATCAAAGCCTTCCTTTATTATAGTCTCAATATAATCAATCGCTTTCGCGTGTACTTTGGAAACTGAATAAGTTTCTTTGAGACTTACTACAGCACAATACTCAATTGTGTTTCTCCAACATAGTAATAATTGGCTCTTCGAGAGCTCTCAATTAATTTTGTACTACCACATATTCATCAACATTCATGTGGTGAATATCTTTCTTAAAGAGAAAGTTATACCATTATGGTCATGTCAAACTTATATGCAAGATATGTTTCTTGCATTATCGTTGTCTTTAATAGTCATATTTCCAAAATACTTAGGCGTACAATAGGTACGTGACCAACGATCATTCATGCCATATATCATCTCAAACCTCCTTTTAGGGGTGAGGGTGGTATCATCTCAAGCCTCCTTCTAGGAGTGAGTGTGGTATATTCAATACCAATTTCATGTTCATATTCTTCCAATAATGAATATGTATCACATTCACTTCGAGGATATGTGATTTTGTTATCCTTTTCAAATCTATAAATGCTTCAGGCATTTGATTTGCTATTCTTTGCAAATGGATAATCTTTTGTGCCTCTTTCTTTCAAATAGAGGTATGTGGATCAAGATGAGATAATGATGCATTTTTCCACAAAATTTCCCGTTTGGTTTCGCCAACTTCTCCCCCTAATTTTGGGAAAAGTGTCTCATCCAATTGACAGTCTGCAAATAGTGCAGTGAACAAATCCCCTAATTTCGAGGTAGCGAATAATGGAGGACGCGTCAAACTCAACATATATTCCTAACCTCCTTTGCAAACCCATTTTGGTGCGGGATGGCGGTGCTACAGGCACATATACTGCGCATCCAAAGCTTCTTAAATGGGATATATTGGGTTCATGACCCAAAACCAATTGCAATGGGGAATATTTGTGTCAATTCGTCAGTCAGAGACGAACTAGCATTGCTGCATGCAACATGGCGTGACCCCAAACCGAAGTGGGCAGCCGACGAACTAGCATTGCTTCATGCAAAATGGCGTGACCCCAAACCGAAGTGGGCAGCCGACAAACTAGTATTGTTGCATGCAAAATGGCGTGAACCCAAGTCGAAGCGGGCAGCCGACAAACTAGCATTGTTGCATTCAAAATGGCGTGACCCCAAACCGAAATGGGCAGCCTCGTTTTCATGAAGAATTCAAGATTATTCTCATCTATTGTCTCAATATGATATCCATTTTGAATGATATCTTTAAAACTCAACAAGTTCCTTTTAGACTTGGAGGAGAACACTTTGATTGATATCATTAAAACTCAACAAGTCCTTCTTAGACTTGGGGGAGAACATTGCATTCTCTATGATTAACGTCATGCCTTTGGGCAGAGTTACAATTGCTCTTCCGGAGCCTTCAATCAATTTACTACTTCCATAGATTGTAGTAATGTTTGCCTTACACAATTACTCTTCTTTTCTTTGAGTATTGTATGTGTAGTACATGAATCAACTAGGCAAATACTTTTACACTTGGACGTTGGTCCAAGTTCGCTTTGTGAGATATCCATATTTGCTATCCCATAGTTTAACATACAAAAGAAATACACGAACATAAGAATAAACAAGTTCAATTCTTTTGTGTCACATAATATTTTCAAAATCTGCTACTAACAGTTGGCTAACAAAATCAGATATGTTATCCATAATCAATTCCTTTGCAGTTTGAAAATTTCAGCGTTTTTCATAAGACAATCGATTATTAAACACACACAATCGATTGTTGGAACATAGACAATCGATTGTTAGACATACACAATCGATTATTTGTTATTTTTGAAAAACTTCAGATCACACTGTTTAAGACAATCGATTGTTAGATATAGACAATCGATTGTTGGTCATTTTTGAAAAATTCCGGACCTCACTGTATCTGACAATCGATTGTCAAATATAGACAATCGATTGTTGGTCATTTTTGAAAAATTCTGGACCTCACTGGATAAGACAATCGATTGTCAAATATAGACAATCGATTGTTGATCACTTTTTGAAAAATTCGTTATAAAGACAATCGATTGTTGATCATTGACAATCGATTGTTTTGCAGTTTTATGCGACATGAGATAACCGACTAGTTTTTCAGGTTAGTCGATTACCTCTACTGGAAAGTAAAGATATTATTGATATTTGAGCATATTGAGAACTAATACAAATATCATATCATGAACTAGCTAACACGAGCTAATACTAATGACTATTAGTTTATTCATTAACTAATACAAATAAATCAAACAGCTCCATCTTCTTTCATCACCGATCCATCATCGATTAGGTGGTCTATCTTCCCATCGGGTTGCTTAAAGAAGTCTGCCACATTCAAGTTGTCGTCAGAGACAAAATTCGTTATGGGGCGTTTACTCTTTCGAGATGCTTTAATAAAGGTCAACCAAATGTCTTGGTATACGGCAAGACTTAGACCAGTGCCCGTTTTCACCGCAACGATAATATATAGTTTATAAACTATTTGCTTTTGGATTCTTATCGTATCGTGCTTGTGGCAGAGTGACCAACTTCATGTTGTCATCTCTCTTCTTTAAGCCTTTCCACAAGATGGGTGAATCCTTGATGTTGAGATATTCAATCTTCAAACTTTCATCAAGGTGATGGCGCAAGAAAATCAAGGCCTTCATACAGTTTCAAACCTTCATTAAGGTAATGGCGCAAGAAAATCAAGGCCTTAGCATAGGTTCAAACCTTCATTCAGGTGATGGCGCAAGAAAATCAAGGCCTTAGCATAGTTTTGGGTGGATGCACTATTTCTGTTTTTAATGGCGTCTTCGAGACCCATAGCATCAAAGTGGATTTCATCATCCAACACCCATGTCATATAGTTCTTGCCCGAAATTTCGAGGGCAGCGAACTTTCTTTTCATATGACACAATTATATCAAGAGCGTGTTCATACTTACGGGCTCTATTACAATTATCACATTCACTTCAGGGAATGGATCAAAATCATGTGCTTTACACAAGCTGCTACCACATTCTCTAAAGGGAATGGAGCAAATTCAATTGGACAGAATTCTTTGTCACGTCCACATTCATTGATACCTTCATGGTAATTAGTCTTCTTTCAGACTTATCATATACTGCTTCCACATTCTCTAAAAGGAATGGAGCAAATTCAATGGGACGGAATTCTTTGTCACGTCCACAATCATACATGAATTTAATCATGGCAGGACATAGAGATTTTACCACTTCGTGTGGTTACAATATCTTACAAACTCCATAATAGTTATAATCAAACTTGATTGTCTATATTTGTATATAAAATCAAATTATAGAATTCCAAGAATTTGAAAAAGGGAAAAGTAAATTACTTACCTTTGATATCAAATATACCAATAAAGAATTCTATCTCCTTCTTTCTGTTTTCCTTCTTTCTTTCCTTTTTTTTTTTCTTTTCTTTCTTCACGTTTTTGTTTTGTTTGTTTGAATAAGGCTTCTGCCTTTTCCTTTTTTTTTCTTTTTTTTTTCTTTTCCTTCTTTCTTTGAAGCAAAACCCTACACAAACAAAAGTTAAGGCAATCGAAAATTTCAATTGGTTAGAGACTCGTGCTGATAACGTGTTATAAACTAAAGCAAAAGACAAGAACAATAGAACAAGAACAATAGCAATAGAGAGAAGAGTAGAGAGAGTTCTTCTTATTGAGTTGAGAGGGGTGAATTACAATGGTAGAGAGCACCTCTATTTATAGGGAGGAGGATGATTTATCTACCAAGAATAGAACTCTAGAATCTCTCTAATTAAAGACATTCACCTTAAATAGAAGTGTAAGAATCTTCTATTTCATAACAAATCTGAAGTTTTAATTGTAAATCTTAATACCCTACATAATCCTAACACAAAACCGTCTACAATTAGTGAATCACAAACGGAAAAAGTCTATAATTTCCTTTAATCAAGTGGACAATGTGTAGTTAAGTAGAAATGTAGTAGCCATGTGCTTAGTATAAATGCTTTGGATTGTGTTCTTTTTTAACAGGAACATGCATCATACAGGAAAAATGGATCTGAAATCAAGTCAACCTTATTCTAAAAACAAAAACAAAGAATCACATGCAACTACACAGTAAGTCTTGGTCAAATGTCTTATTTTAAACATTTAAAGCAATTTTGTTATTCGACAATGAAGGAGCAAATATGTATCAAGAGGTCTATATATTACGACCTTTGGATCGAGCAATGAGACACTCACACAAAAAAATCCATAAAGTGTGAGACGTTATTCCTAGCATGGCGTTGCTTAAGCTTAGTTTCATTATCACTACTCTTATCATGACAACCATTGGTTAGTATCCATCTCTATTTATCTCTACATTGATCTTCTACATTATGTTGTTTGTTAATATGTATAGAGGTATATGTGACCTTGCACATATTTCTTACGAATTAAGTTCAGTAATGTGTATGCATGTGTGTTTCATTATATGATGTTTAAATGTGCGTTTTGCAAATTATGCTGATGATTATTTAGTTCTAATAATTATGATGGTGAAATATTTCAGTCAATGACCCCTGGTTCTTGACGAAACAAGTTATAGCTACACCAGATGTTGATCATGTGCTCTCAGGACTCAAGAGAAGAGTGCTCCCACAGCTTAATACTTGTCTCAGACCTTGTACATCGGACAACGATTGCAGTGATTGTTGGACTTGTTGTACTTGTTCGCACAGTATCTTTGATTGGGAGCGCCTTTACTACTTTTGTGCGTAGGCGATTTATCGTCCACACATTACTATTATGCATTAGTGTGCCGTCATGTGATTTCAGTGTTTGTTCGTTTTTTCTTATTTCCTCGTTTTTATACTTGTAAAAGCAATAAAATAAAGTCGTGAATGACTTTCTATTCAGAAATAGTAATTGATTATGCTCCAAAAGATGGTTGGATTTGCTTTGTAGTAGTTGTATCACTCATCATGCATATCTAAAGTATTTAGTTTTAAGTTTAGCACACATAGATTCTTTCTTCTTGTTCATTTCTTATATTCATTTACCCTTCAATTTTCTCTAACGAAGTGTTTCATTTAACTATTTATAATGGGAGTTTTTTTGTTCGTTGAGCTCCTTAGAATCTCTATACAAGGGGGGAAAAAGGAAAAGGAAAATAATATGCACAGGAAGTGAATTTTAGGTACTCCCATATAACTTTTAAACTAAATTCCAAACTTCTCCAACAAAAAATGTATTTTGAGATGATTTAAAAGGAAAATATTACTTCCAGACAACAATAGTTGGAAGGAAAGGTGGAAACAGTGCAAAAATTTCAGTATATGCAAGTGTAACCATGAGTAAACAGTGTAGAAGTATAAAGCTCTTGAGTTATTTTTATAAAGTGGAACACCATTTCATTTAGCAAAAAGCAATTACACTGGCCTCAAAGTAGAAACCATAGTTCTCCATTTGAACTGGATGAAGTATTTTTTATTGAAAACATGTAAAGAAAACACCAACTTCACGTCAGATAACTGATCCTACAACAACAACAACAACAACCCAGTGAGATCCCACATGTGGGGTTTGGGGAGGACAGTGTGTACGAAGACCTTACCCCTACTCCGGAGGAGTAGAGAGGTGGTTTCCGATAGATAACTAATCCTAGTTACATGAAAAGAATTGCATTAGGTTGAAAAGGCACCAACTCAAGGACTCTCCTAATTTTTCTATATATTCCAAAGTCATATTTGTAGGTGGGGGTTTGGGTGGGTGGGTGGGGGGGGGGGGGGGGGGGGGTTTACGTACCCTCAGCGAAAGCAGCAAATTCAGTCAAACTTCATTCGTCCACAATGCTCCAAACCATCCTAAAATCACAACAAGATTGCACATGAGCCAAAACTAACGAAATAACTTTGCTTTACAAGTTGTTTCAGAGATGAGGATTAGCAGCTTGTCACTGATACCATACCAGAATATCGAAAAGGCAAGAAGTATCACAAGGTATCCAAGCTTATATAGCCGTATCTTCTTTTCCCATGGAAGCTGATTGAAAATCTCAGTTACATCTAACAAGTGGGAGTGATCCGCATAGCTGATCAAAGGTTAACATCAGTCGAAATGTCAGTGCTAAGAAATAGTTAAAGGGATTAACAACCATCACATACATGATTTCTCGACACGTTTTATTTGTAGATGCTTACACTTTGATGTTATAATATAAGTATGGTAGACATATCAGAAACATCAACCAATGCCCCGTCACAAGATGTAGGAAGCACAGTGCTCCGTGAAGAACAAACTCTGGTACCACTGCTCTGTTAATCCGAGATGCCGAATCATAAGGGTTAACATAATCGTATTCAAGGTCTGCCAAGCACATGAGCTGCAATAAATAACTGCAATTGTAATATTCTCCAAGCTCGAACATAAGGAAGAAATGACTAGTAAGAAAAGAGAGAGAAGGTGAGCTCAAAAATAAGTATGTTTTGGAAGCTATAAGTTAAGGATCAGTGATACTTGAAATATTGCTAATTATTCTCTCAATCCTATGAATCGTCTGAGTCATCTCTATTCAGACAATTCATCAAAAACTCTAAATTATTTCTACGTTTATATTCAACCTACTAAAACCCTCCTTTTTTATTGGATTGTATATGCTATGTGAAACTCAAGTAGACAATTGCTAATGTGAACTAAATATAAATATGTGAGAATGGCTCGTGTCCTAATGTCTTCTTTTTTAAATATCAAAACAATATACACCTTGTGCAGATTTCGAATTTGAGAAAGTTCATTCACTCCATTCAACAACATTGGACCCTATCATCATAGCTAATAATTATAATCATTCGACGTCAAGCCCATTTTAGATAGCCTGTATCACTTGAGAGTTAATTGTAAAAGTAGATTTTTGTTCTTTAACTTTTTTCATTTTAAAGTAAGTAGGTATTGTACATTTTAAGTTTCTCTTCCTTGACACAAGGAAGCAAACATTAAGAAGCACGATAAGCCTGCCAAACTGGTGGTCACACAACATAATACAACTAAAATCTTTTGAGTGGGATCAAGTCACTTTTGGCTTGTGGCTTGGCTCCGCCGAACTTAAGTCAATAATATTCAACTATAGGTTTGACCAAGCTCGAAAGGAGTAGAAATCAACCGAGACACTGTTAGCAGAGGCGAGCGAGAGGGGATTGAGGGTTTTGAAGAAAAACAAACAAGAAGCTTCATTCCTCAGCGAAGTTTCCTTGCTGTTTTACCCTTGTGCAGTCTCAGTCCAAGGTGAAAGGGTCTTCACTTGAGCCTCGTTAGACTTAGCTGAAGTGTTACCCCAGACAAGCCACATGTAAGGAAACTTGCATGTGTGGTACTGGCCAGGCTTCCCTAAGGTATCTAATAATCTTGCTTTTGCTCGCCGCTGATACACCTCTTCTAACCATTGCCCATTTATTCTAGAATGATTTGTCATAGTCTCTCATCTTTAAGGGTTAAATAGATCTAAACAACATACGATAACCAAACCTCATTATATCACAACAATTTGTGTTCCTACATTATCTCAAACATCATTTACAAATAATGCACTAGGGTCTAACTGTATGATCACTATTTGAAACCCTTCAAGATATCTTGATTATGACATTTTGACACCCAAGAAAAGCTTGAGAGTCTACTGCGCGCGGTTCCAAATTTGGTAAATAATGGACTCGCCCTCTATCCTACTTAAATAAGGGTCCGAACCCTTGACGAGATATCTTGGTAATGACTTATTACAGCAAAGGCATTCTCAAACCTATGTCTAGTCAATCAGCTGAAACAAGCTTTTATTTCTTGGATGATTTGAACGTCAATCAACTATTCTGCATTTTTCAAACTAGTTAAAGTTGGCTATGAGTTCCATTTCATGACTAAATATTTTGTCTTTCAAAGCAAATTAAGGGTTTTTTACACTAGACTCTAGAGATTCACTTCCCACCCTTATCTCTACACTGAGCTATAAATATTCAGAAGTACTTCACCTATTATTCTAGACTCTATTTGGGAATAACAACAAAAGGAATTGCAAAGAAGATTTTTTTTTCCGAGGGGGTGCAAGGTTAACTCTCATTTACCAGCAGACATTAGAAAGAATGTATTTTTACTTCAAAGGCCATGGAACTTGGGAATTCATGGGTTGACACTTACAAAATATTCCTTTTTTTTTTGGAGAACCAAGAAATCCCCGAGGCCAATGGCTCACGTTGGTGGATATGGGTCTGCCCTCTATCATTCCCCACTTAAATACCAGGCTTCTATTTATGGCGGGGCTCACGTGCGTCAAACTCACACATCAGAAATTCCTACCACTAGACCAAAACCCTAGGAGCGACACTTACAAAAGCTCAGAGGCAGGAAAATTAAATTTCTTCTCTTTTTCTAAGAAGCACTAGAAACTCAAATTTCAGTCTTGCACATATTTTTGCTGCTCTAGTTCCTTTTTCTCAATATAATACAGTACAAAATAATAACATTATAAAACAATGGCTAACAACCATTCAAACAAGCTGTAAATCAAGTAAAATTGCTTCTATTCAAAATTCCCCCTTTTGTTGAAGCTTTGATTTTTTCACTTTCCCAATTTCAATCACCCCAAAAAATACAATGAGGTAACATAACTACTACAAAGAATCTGTATGGGTAACCCCCAAATTACCAAATAAACAACAACAACAACAAAACCCAGTTCAGATATGCATTTAGATTTATAAATTTATTAAGAAATTCGAAAAAAAAGATTATTTACCTGGTACAGGATAGTAGCAAGAACAGCAACGAGAAGGAAGAAGGAAAATAACCATGAGAGCAGATCACCCATGACCTACTTTCTTCCTTCTTCCTTCTCTTTGTTCTTCCTTTTCTTTTTCTTTTTCTTTTTCTATTTCTTTTTCTCTTTTTTCTTTTCACTTCTCCTTTACTGGGACAAGTGAAACATCGCTCTAAACTTCCCTTTTAGAATAAATTTTGTTGCTGTTTTCGGATCTGAAACTGGGTTTGGACCAAATATGTTTTTGAGTTTGTTGACTTTTTTTGAGTTCTGAAGTGTAGAGATTTTTCGATGTCTTCAACGTATTGGTGTTGAAGAGAAAAAACACAATCTTACACAATCTTACATATATTTCAACAGTAGTTTTTTTCAAATTATATCGACAATCCAAAAATATTTACAGTAGATTATTTCTAATTATTTTTGAAATTGTAATTTTACTAACACATGTTGCTCTGCTCCAAGTTCAGATTTTTTTTTCTGCGACATCGCCAGATCCGAAACTTGATCTGAAAATCAGAAGTTGTAAGAACAAAGAAAAATCTGGTTGAAAAGGATTTTTAAAAAAACAGGAATTTGGAAGATTTCACAGATTGCTTCGCTTATCTGTGCAATCTATGGAATTTTGCGAGTTTAGATCGAGCTAATAAAGGACTGTTGTTGCTGAAATCGCTGTTGACTGTTTTCTATTATTCGCCGCTCCATCTCGAGTTGTTGTTGAAAATTATGTTTTATCTTATATAATTTAAAATTTTTATTTTTGTTATAAAACTTAGTTCAAAGTAATAAACAAAAGATAGACAACAAAATAGAGACAAATAGAGAAGAGAATATATTTCTTCTATGTATCTAAGTGTATTACAAAATGATTTCTCATCCTCTATTTATAGTACTACATAGAGATATACTAAAAGAATTCCATAAATATGTCATTAAGCTTTTGAGATCATGGAGGAAGATCATGGAGGAGATCATGGAGGTGTGGGAGTTACAACCATAAGTATTGAAGTAGTGGGAGTTATGGAAATAATGGATAAAAGTAGTGGGTGTTATAGGAGTTATGGACATCCACCATAATCAAATATTTCATTACTCCCCCTTGGATGTCCAAAGATAATGTGCCTCGTTAAAACCTTAACTAAAATAAAACTCATTGGGAAAAAGAATTCTAGAAAAGGAAAAAGAGTACACATATCTAACAAAATGCATTTTTGTTGCCTCGTTAAAAACCTTGCAAGAAAAACCCAGTGGGACAAAACCTTGTAAGGGAAAAAGAGTGCAACGCGCATTAACTCCCCCTGAAAAGAGCATCAATTCACATCCTTGAGCCTTCACATTCCAATCTTGTGTACCAGCTTCTTGAAGGTTGACGTTGGTAGAGATTTTGTGAACAAATCAGCCATATTATCACTTGAACGAATCTGTTGCACATTGATATCACCATTCTTTTGAAGATCATGTGTGAAAAATAACTTTGGTGAAATATGCTTTGTTCTATCTCCTTTTATGAATCCTCCCTTCAATTGGGGCTATGCATGCTGCATTGTCTTCATACAAAATCGTGGGTAGTTTGTCACATTTCAAACCACATTTGTCTCGAATATGATGTATTATAGACCTCAACCACACACACTCTCGACTTGCTTCATGAATAGCGATTATCTCAGCATGATTAGATGAAGTAGCCACAATTGATTGCTTAGTCGATCGCCAAGATATGGCAGTGCCTCCACAGATAAACACATAACCTGTTTGAGATCGAGCCTTGTGTGGGTCAGATAAATATCCAGCATCAGCATAACCAACAAGATCAGGACTGCAATTATTGCTATAAAATAAGCCCATATCGGTAGTCCCTTTTAGATACCGCAATATATGTTTGATTCCATTCCAATGTCTCCTTGTGGGAGCAGAGCTATATCTTGCTAAGACATTAACTGAAAAAGTTATGTCAGGCCTTGTAGTATTTGCAAGATACATTAGTGCGCCAATTGCACTAAGATATGGTACTTCAGGACCAAGTAGCTCTTCATTCTTTTCTTACGGTCGGAATGGATCCTTATTCACATCAAGTGATCGAACAACCATCGGAGTACTTAAAGGATATGCTCCATCCATGTAAAACCGTTTCAATACCCTTTCTATATAGGCAGATTGATGAACAAAAATTCTGTTTGCCAAATATTCAATTTGCAAACCAAGACAAATTTTGTCTTTCCGAGATCTTTCATCTCGAATTCCTTCTTTAAATAATCAATTGCCTTTTGGAGTTCTATGGGAGCTCCAATAAGGTTTATGTCATCGACATATACGGCAAGTACAACAAATTCCGATGTTGTTTTCTTTATAAAAACACATGGGCAAATGGCATCATTTATATAGCCTTCCTTTAATAAATACTCACTAAGACGATTATACCACATTCGTCCTGATTGCTTTAGACCATACAAAGATCTTTGCAATTTGATTGAAAACATTTCCCGGGACTTTGAATTATGAGTGTTTGGCATTTTGAATCCCTCGGGAATTTTCATGTATATCTCATTATCAAGTGAGCCATAAAGATAGGCAGTAACCACATCCATTAAATGCATGTCAAGCTTTTCAAGGACAGCAAAACTAATGAGATAACGGAAAGTTATAGAATCCATTACGGGTGAATATGTCTTTTCATAATCGACACCAGGCCTTTGAGAAAATCCTTGTGCAATAAGGCGTGTCTTATATCTTTGTACCTTGTTTTTCTCATTTCTCTTGCGTACAAAGACCCATCTATAGCCAACAGGCTTAACACCATTAGGTGTTTCAACTATAGGCCCAAAAACTTCACATTTTGCAAGTGAATTCAATTCTGATTGGATTGCTTCTTGCCATTTTGGCCAATCAAGTCTTTGTCGACATTCTCCAACAGATTGAGGTTCAAGATCCTCACTTTCTTGCATAATGCTAGATGCAACATTATATGCAAAGACATAATCTACCATTATATCCACTCGATTAAAATTTGTCTCAACATCGATTGGATTTATTGATAGTTCCTTATTTTCCTGAGTCTCGGGCTCAATGGATTCTTCATGAATCTCAGAATTTATTAAATCGTGAATTTCCTCATGAGATTCTTTCGTAGTGTCATTTTGATCATTTGCTTTCCTTTTTCTAGGATTTCGATCTTTGGAACCTAATGGCCTGCCACGTTTTAGCGTGCTTTCGACTTATTAGATATGACACTAGAAGATTGTCCAATAGGGACATCAATACGGATTGGAACATTCTCTGCGGGGATGTGAGATTTTGTTATCCTTTTCAAGTCCGTGAATGCGTCAGGCATTTGATTTGCTATTCTTTGCAAATGGATAATATTTTGCACCTCTTTTCATAAATAGAGGTATGTGGATCAAGATGAGATAATGATGGATTTTTTCACAAAATTTTCCGTTTGGTTTCACCAACTTCTCCCCCCAATTTTGGGAAAAGTGTCTCATCGAATCGACAGTCTGCAAATCGTGCAGTGAACATTTTGAATGATATCTTAAAAACTCAACAAGTTCCTCTTAGACTTGGAGGAGAACATTGCATTCTCTATGATAAATATTGTTCCTTTAGGCAGAGTTATAGTTGCTCTTCCGGAGCTTTCAATCAATTTACTACTACCAGAAATTGTAGTAACATCTGCCTTACACATACTTAAATGAGAGAAACATTTCTTCTCTTTGAATATCGTATGTGTTGTACATGAATCAATTAAACAAATAATTTAAAATAATATACATAGTCATGCCTTAAGTACTGATTCACAGTAACAACTTGCAATACATTCAAAGTTCAAAACGTGTTCATGTATTGTTAATTGATACCAAATATAGTTCTATACATGTATATGTCTAAATGTGTTAATAAGAAATTTTACAATATATTGCATATAATTTTGCAAAGTTTTAAGACAAATATGATTTTAGTTACAGCTTAGACAGTGCAACAATTCCATGTGAAAAATAAATGTGCCATAATGTAGACGAAATAAATAAATGCCATGGGTACAAAAACTGTTGAATATACACAAGCACAATACTTATAATTGTAAGCAATATAGTAAGGAAACAATTTGTAGTATTATAGTATGTCTTTGAAGAACGCAAAAATCACTGTAGTATACATAGATAAGATTACGACACTAGTTACTCATTGTGTACAATATTTTGCTATATGTACTGTTTTTGTCTAACATTTATCAAAGTCTAATGTTTTGATAAACGAATAAATTCTAGCTAGCACAGAACATTGGCTTATGAAATAATCACACTAAAGCATATAGATAGTATGTGTAATCTAAAGTTATATATTTTAAAACCATAATACAGATTATTTGTCAAGTTGATAAAACTCTTAAGGTACATATCGATATTTGATCATTGATTAAATTGTTTTAATACTAATTTTAAAACAAAATTAGGAGGAGAAAAAATACCTTAATTTTCTCAAAGAGATTCTTGAGATAGTAGAGCTTCGTGCTGATAACGTATTACAAAACTTAGCTCAAAGTAATAAACAAAAAGATAGACATCAAAGTAGAGAGAAAGAGAGAAGAGAATATATTTCTTCCATGTATCCAAGTGTATTACAAAATGAGTTTTCATCCTCTATTTATAGTACAACATATAGGTATACCAAAAGAATTTCATAAGCATGTCATTAAGTATTTGAGATCATGGAGGAAGATCATGGGTAAATTATGAAGGTATAGGAGTTACAACAATAATGGTTAGAAGTAGTGAGGATTATCTACATAATGGAGAAGAGTAGTGGGAGTAACTTCTTTAGGAGTTATAGACATCCACTACAAAGTATAATATTTCATAACAGCCAGAAACTTATCTATCCTTTACTATTTTATCCTTTATATCTTTTGTAATCCCCAAAATTATCTTTCTCTAAAATACAATCCTTAACTCTCTTCAATTCAATTTCGCAAATCATTATTATCCATATAAAAGTTAATTATTTTTTATAAATAGTTTGAAGACCATTTTAGTGTCAACACCACACCATCAAATATTGTTTTTACTATCAGTATTAACACTACAATCCAAATGCGTAAAATTATGTTTATTCGATAGTTTATTATTCTTTGTTAAAAATTGTGAGTTAAAAAACAATTTTTTTGCTTCAATTACAACGTTCGTTTTTTTTTTTTATTAAAAAAAACTTATGAGTTAAAAACAAAGAGAAGGACTTCATTGCCAAAAAAGAAGAAAATAAAAAATAGTAGCCTATAAAACCGTAATTACCCGCAATAGCCATTTTAGGATTTTATTGCTATAGCCACACCTCAGAACACCGCCGACAGCCGCCATGGGTCGTATGCACAGTCGAGGGTCCGTTAACTCTTTCTTTCATTTATATAACACTTTATTTGATATACGTTGTTCTGATTTTTATGTTAATCTTTGTTTTGCTCATAGTAAGGGTATTTCAGCTTCAGCACTTCCGTACAAAAGAACTCCGCCAAGTTGGTTGAAAATCTCTGCTCCTGATGTATGCCCTCGAAAATCTTACTTATTTTTGCTCAATTTGATGAAATAGAAATATACTGTCAGTTTTTGAAAACATTTATTATGAAGCTAGTATTTTTTAATATTTTTTTTAATTTGTATTTGCATAAAATTGGTATGAGATGGTTTAAATGGAGTAACATGGTCAGTGAGGATTTGTATAGCTGATTCCAACTTGTTTGACGCGTAGTTGTTGTTTAGTTATCTCACTCTATTTACTAGCTAAAAGAGTAAACGCTTAGAGTGTGTTTCCTTGAGTACTCAAAGATGTTGCCTTTAGTGTGTAGGTGGAATTCACTCCAACTACCTTATATGCTTATCCATTTCGACTTTGTTTACCGTTTCCGTTTACTGCAAACTACTGGAAAAATACTCCACCTGTTTTCTTATTGGATCCAATATTTCCTAATCAATGTCAAGGACGAAATGCTTGCAAGGAAATATGTAGATTCTGTAGCCTAAGCGCCTAACCATGATAGCAAGTGGGGGTGTTGCCCTTTGCCTTTTTGAGCTATGTTCCAGGTAAATGATGGATGCATAGGTTAGTGATGCCTCGTTGGTCGTTACTTCCTCCATATGAAAAAAAAAATAATAATAAGCGTGTCAAGTTGATGAAACTAGAACATGTTGGAGTTCATTCAGGCAAAAAGAGTTAAGCTTATATCCTGAAATAATGTGATAACTATTAGTTGCACAGCTGACTGATCATTTCCTGACCTTGGTAAACTCATTCAGTTATTTCCTTTTGTTTTACTAAAAGAACATAATAGATGTACTTTCTTGTGTTTCAGGTTGAGGATAATATATGCAAGTTTGCCAAAAAGGGTTTGACACCTTCTCAAATTGGTGTTATTCTTCGTGATTCTCATGGGATTGCTCAGGTGAAGAGTGTAACTGGTAGCAAGATTCTCAGAATTTTGAAGGCTCATGGTACTTATTTGGCATATTTGGCGATTAAGTTGATACTTCAAACACTTATCTAAAGGAAACTATTGATTAACCTATGATTTTTGTATTCTAGGACTTGCTCCTGAGATTCCCGAGGATCTCTATCACCTTATCAAGAAGGCCGTTGCTATCCGGAAGCATCTTGAGAGAAACAGGAAAGACAAGGATTCCAAGTTTAGGTTGATTCTAGTTGAGAGCAGGATTCACCGACTTGCTCGTTACTATAAGAAAACAAAGAAGCTTCCATCAGTATGGAAGTAGTAAGTCCACTCTCATATATTTGACTTTAGTATTGTGCCTCTGAGTCTCCATAGAAAACGGTCTAATCTTTATTTTGCAATCATAATGTGTTCAATGCAAGTGATTGTGGAAATTCTAATGGGATTTAACTTTTTGCCTAAGCATGTGTTGTGATTGTCTTTGGGATGTAATTGGGAGGGTGAATTTAATTAGAGGTTTTTTCTGTAGCTCCACCAGCGTGTTATGCTTGGTTTTCTATTGAATTTAATTTTGGGTTTCTTTCTAGCTGGGAATTTCATGGAAAAATCTGAATGCTTTTGCTCTCCTGGTAAATTTATGGTTTCAGACACAAGCTGTTATATCACTTGCAGTTCAGCGTTATGCTTATATCATCGTGATGTTATCCCTGTGGGGTTGGTTCCTCTTTTGTACTCTTTCCAAATATTATGAAAAGGATATGAATGAGGTTTTCAACATTTTTTATGTTTCTTGTCCGACACCCACATCACCTGCTGCTTATAACTTTTAAAGGTTTATGTGCTGTATAGTGGTAGGTTTAATTAACTGAAAGAAAGAATAATAGGCTCTTAATGTTTAGCAAGACAAGCCTCGTTATAGTTGGTTTTCTGGATCTGTCTCTACACTTTCTCATTGTAGTACTTGAGCAATCTGTGTGTTTGTAATGAATTCTCTTCTGCATTTTGATGGGATTATGTGCAGAAAGCTCTTGGGACAATCTCAATCTGCACTTGTTTAAAAAAAGGACAAGTTTTGATCTGCACTTACAAAAATAAAAATGACAATCTCAATATGCGTACCAATTTAAAATTACTGCTGTCTCCTATAGTTTGAGACGACATTTAGCCAGTTTACTTTTATCTCTGGTTGCTCAAATTGGTTTATGTGAAGTTACTTTCAATGCCAGTTTTTATGTATTGTTTCGATGGTTAATCAGTCTTGAATGATATAAGATCAATCATTTGTTTTTCTATTTTCCGGTCGCCTTTCCCCTTTTTTTTTTTTTGTTAAAATGCATTACTAATGTCTTTTATTCGTGTGCTTTGCAGTGAATCTACCACCGCCAGTACTCTTGTAGCATAGAGAAGGTTCTGGCATTGCAAATGCGACTTTTGCAGCTGCAATCTGCCTCCAAAAATCAAGATTAAGTTAGGAACTGCCAGGATGTTTAGCGAGAAAAGTTTTTGTCAAGATGTTTGCGCTGATATAATCTTCTGTTTTAACTTGGTCTTCTGTACGCTTTTCTTTCATTAAATGTTTGTGATATATTTGTTAGAATATACGCTTAACGCTAGAGGGGGTGAATAGCGTTATAATAAAAAATAATGTAAATTTGCGGAATTAAAAATTGTAGAAATAACGTAAGTGCAGTAATTAAAATGATAAGGAGAGAACACACCGAATTTTATCCTGGTTCACCACAACGTGTGGTTAGTCCAGTCCCGGAGACACTCTCTCGAGTTTTATACTAACTTCGTTAAGCTTACGGGTGCCTAACAAACCGTTACACTTGCTCGTAGATATACACTCTACAAGACTTCAACCTGCTCGAGGATACCGCACCTCAAGACTTCAAACCAAGGAACTACTTTTCCTTCTTACAACAAGGGATTAGAATATCCCTTCAAGTGTGTACAAACACTTAGCACTCAAGACAAGACTCTCTTTATAGAGTAGATATGAGTAAAAACAATACGCTCAAGAACACAACAACTTCATCAAGAGTTTGACTCTCAAAAACTTATGAAATGAATATAAAATGATTGCAAAGAGAGTATGTAAGCTTTAGCAAGAATGTAATCAGTTGTTGTGCTTAGAAAAGTAAATTTGAGTTGTATTTATAGTGCTCAAAACACCCAAAATCGTTGCTTAAATTGCCAATCACAAATTGCTGATTTTGTGCTAGGATAATCGATTATCTGATTCTGCATAATCGATTATCTGCCAATCGTTTAAAAATCATTCCCAGATTTTAAGCAGAATAATCGATTATCCAAATCGTATAATCGATCCTGACAACGTTCAAAAATCAATCCCCGATTTTATGCTTAACATAATCGATTGTCTGATTGTACATAATTGATTATCTTTCAGTGTTTGAAAATACTTTGGCAACGGTCTTTAATATAATCGATTACCAGAAAAGCCATAATCGATTATTTTGCTACTTTGTAAAATCTGATGCTCACTGTCTCAACATAATCGATTAGTCTAAGGCACATAATCGATTATCTTGTAGCTTTGAAAATCTGGTGAACACTGCCTTAACACAATCGATTATCATAAGGTACATAATCGATTATCTTGCAGTTTTTTAAATCTGGTGTACACTGCCTTAACATAATCGATTATCATAAGGTACATAATCGATTATCTTACAGCTTTGTAAAATCTGGTGTACACTGCTTTAACATAATCGATTATCATAAAGTACATAATCGATTTTGTTTGTCCAGATTTGAAAGACATGTTTAGAATTCATTTTGGTTAAAATGAAATGTTTGAAAATCATTTTGCTTTAAATTAAAGATGCATGGTTTGATAAAAATGATTTTACGAGGGAAGCCAAGTCTTGAATCAATTGTCGGATCAAGATCACAATTATAGAACGACTCATGTATAACTTTGTTGCTTTACTTAATCTTGATCTTTGTTTCTCTTGTGCTTGGACTTCGGCATATGTCAATGTTCCGTTCACGTCGGTTTGTCATTTATCAAAACCTACAAATATGAACACACGTTTAGTTTAGCCACTTGAGAACGTGTTTCAACAATTTCCCCCTTTTTGATAATGGCAAACCAATACCGGGATATGCATATTAATTAATTCATAATGACGATCCAAGACAAGTATATAGATATGCAACGAGATCCCCCTCAAGTTATGAATTCCCCCTCAATTTATGCCAATATGTATTAGTGTGCATAGCCCATATCTTCCCCCTTTTGACATTAGCAAAAAAATAACTAACTCTTTATTGATTAAACAATATTGCAAAGACATAAAAATAAAAGACAGAATATTATGCAACTATGGAACTATGGTAATCGATTATTCTGACACAGTGTGCCCAGTGATTTTCTGACTCGGGGAATAATCGATTGTGCTTTTGAGATAATCGATTATTTCAGGAAATGTAGTAACGGACATCCGAGACGGTAATAGGAAAATCGATTACACTGTTTTAAATAATCGATTATTGTCACACAGTGACTTAACACCTGAAAGTAAATGTTAACATAATCGATTAGGGATATGTGATAATCGATTTGTATATGTAACAGCTAAAATCCTGCAAAGCCAAAACTGTTAGATAATCGATTGTAGTGTTGTAAAATCGATTATGTCAATTTTCCAGCATAATAAACATAAAACGTAAATGGGGAATAATCGATTATTGACTTTAGAGAAATCGATTATTCTGCACTGGTGTCTGATAATTCCCCCTGTCTTTGGGGCGATACCTGCAAAAAAGAATTAGGCGCCTCCGACGCTCAAGTTAGTAATCGTTAAAACATAAAAATGCAATGCATGAATTAGATCAACGCGGAGTCAAGAATTCCAAGTTCACTACGAATGCGGAAAAAGAACTCTTTCTCTAAAGGCTTTGTGAAGATGTCGGCCAATTGATTTTTGGTTTCAACAAATTCAATTTCGACATCGCCCTTGAGAACGTGATCTCTTATAAAGTGATGTCTAATTTCTATGTGTTTCGTTCTTGAGTGAAGAATATGATTCTTCGTCAAGCTTATGGCGCTAGTATTGTCACATCGAAGAGGAACATGATCAATACTAAGACCATAATCCGAGAGTTGTTGCTTCATCCAAAGGATTTGAGCACAACAACTCCCCGCGGCTATATATTCAGCCTCGGATGTGGATAACGCAACACTAACTTGTTTCTTGCTAAACCAAGAAACAAAGGAGCTACCGAGCAAATGGCAAGTCTAGTGCTCTTGCGGTCCAATTTGCAACCCGCAAAATCAGAATCGGAATAGCCAACAAGTTGGCATGAAGAATCTTTGGGATACCATAGTCCCACATTTATTGTTCCAACAAGATACTTCATAATCCGTTTTACCACGGTTAAGTGAGACTCCTTCGGACATGATTGATATCGAGCGCATAAACACACGCTGAACATGATGTCCGGTCTACTAGCAGTAAGATAGAGAAGAGATCCGATCATACCTCGATACTTCTTGGTGTCAACTTCCTTACCTTTCTCATCTTTGTCAAGATGGTCGGATATGCTCATTGGGGTGGACATTGCTTTGGCGTTGCTCATTTCAAAATGATTTAGCAACTCCTTGCAATATTTGGATTGGCAAATGAAAGTTCCCTCTTTCATTTGTTTTACTTGCAGCCCCAAGAAGAAGTTTAGCTCACCCATCATTGACATTTCGAATTCGCTAGTCATTAACTTAGAGAATTCCTCGCATAGAAAATCATTAGTAGCACCAAAAATAATATCATCTACATAAATTTGAACTAATAGAATGTCATTGTTCTTATTTTTGGTAAAAAGTGTGGTGTCAACTTTCCCCCTTTCAAACTCATTGTCTAAAAGAAATTTACTAAGACGTTCATACCAAGCTCGAGGAGCTTGTTTAAGACCATATAAAGCTTTCTTAAGCTTGAAGACATGGTTGGGAGATGTAAAATCTTCAAAGCCCGGGGGTTGTTCAACATACACTTCCTCTTGAATAAACCCATTGAGGAAGGCACTTTTGACATCCATTTGAAATAATTTGAAACTCATAGATGATGAAAAGGCAAGTAATAAACGAATGGCTTCTAGGCGTGCAACGGGTGCATACGTTTCCTCATAATCAATGCCTTCTTCTTGATTATATCCCTTAGCAACTAGCCTAGCTTTGTTTCTAGTTATTATACCATTTTCATCTAATTTATTCCGAAAAACCCATTTCGTACCAATTATGGTGTGATTATCGGGTCTTGGCACCAATTCCCAATCATCATTACGTTTGAATTGGTTAAGCTCCTCTTGCATTGCCAAGGTCCAATGCTCATCCCCAATTGCTTCGGAAATGGTTTTAGGTTCAATTTGAGAAACAAAAGCCATATGCCCTACGGTGTCTTTAAGAAGATTTCGTGTACTTACGCCTTTCTCGATGTTGCCAATTACCTTGTCAAGAGGATGGTCTTTAGACGTCCTCCAAGCCTTAGGCATCATCGATTCTTCTTCTTGTGGTGGTACTTCTTCCGAAGGTTGTTCCATGACTTTATCTTGAACATCCTTTGGATCCTCCTTTTGTACCTCGTCTTGAAGATTGATTTTCTTTAAAGCATCTACAAGATCAACACAAGAATCCTTTCTCGCCAAGCGAGCATCATTTTCACAAAATACTACATGATGAGATTCCTCAACAGTTTTGGTTCGATTATTAAAAACTCTATATGCTTTGCTACGTGATGAGTAACCAAGAAAAATTCCTTCATCAGATTTTGCATCAAATTTTCCCAAATTATCTTTTCCATTGTTGTGAATAAAACATTTACAACTGAAGACTCTAAGATGAGAAAGATTTGGTTTCCTTCCCTTGTAGAGTTCATAGGGAGTTTTTATGAGTATCGGTCTTATGACAGCTCTGTTTAAAACATAGCTAGCGGTACTCACGGCGTCCGCCCAAAACTTTTTGGAAATCTTAGCCTCATCGGGCATCGTTCTAGCCATCTCTTCGAGACATCGATTTTTACGTTCCACCACCCCATTTTGTTGTGGTGTACGTGGAGCCGAGAAGGTATGTTCAATACCGAGTTCGTCACAAAAATCCGCAAAGATATTATGAACGAACTCTCCCCCATGATCACTTCTTATGGAAGTGACGGTTGTGTTCTTTTCATTTTTAACGCGTTTAAGAAAACTTTTAAAAGCATGAAAGGCATCACTTTTATGAGCAAGAAATAACGTCCATGTGAATCTAGAGTAGTCATCAACAATTACAAAAGCATAAAGATTTCCACCAGAACTTTCAACACGAGATGGTCCAAAAAGATCCATGTGTAGAAGTTGTAAGGGTCTAGTGGTTGAAACAACATTTTTGGATTTAAAAGAGGCTTTTGTTTGTTTCCGTTTTTGACATGAATCACAAATAGAATCTTTTTCAAATTTCATGTTTGGAAGACCAATTACTAAATCTTGTGAAACTAGTTTGTTTAAAAGATTCATATTTACATGAGCTACTCTACGATGCCATAACCACATGTCGTCTTCTTTACTCATAAGGCGATTTACAAAACTTGATGAAGAATTTTCAAGATCAACCATATAGATATTATCCATTCTAATACCACGAAGAATAATTTTGAAATCACTACGACGGATAACTAAGCATTCTTCGGAGTCAAACAATACAAGATTTCCCTTGTCACATAATTGACTTATGCTCAAGAGATTATGTTTAAGACCTTTAACAAGAAAAATATGCTTAATGGAGGAGGATTCGTCCTTACCGACCGATCCAATGCCGATAATTTTTCCTTTGTTATTATCTCCAAAAATAACATTTCCTCCTTCCGTGGGTTTTAGTTGAAGGAATTTTGATGCATCCCCGGTCATATGTTTGGAGCATCCACTATTAAGGTACCAAAGTACACTTGATCCCTTCAAACACACCTACAAAACAAATTAATGAGATTTTGGTACCCAAGCCATTTTGGGTCCTTGTGTGTTAGCTGCAAAATATTGGTGTGATTGTCCTGCAGTGAAGTGTCTATGTCTAGTGAAGCATGCGGGAGCAATATGTCCAATTTTATTGCAATAGTGACAAATGACATTCGGATTATGCATTCTTCTAGGATGATAGTAATTTGGGGGTCTAAAATTATTCATTCTATTTTTAGGAACATAGTTTTGATGTAGTTTTCGAAAATCTTGTCTAGGTGGTCTATACATGCCAACATTTCTTCTAGCATTCACTCTATTTTTAGGAATATAGTTTTGATGTGGTTTTTGAAAATCTTGTCTAGGTGGTCTATACATTCCAATAATCCTAGCATTTGTTCTAGGATGAGTTGCTATTCTAGGATTAAAAATTCTAGGTTGAGTGTTGACATTTATTTTATTTTGCCTAAGTTGAGTCTTAGGTGGTTTAGGAATGGACTCAACTTTTTCTTTGCTCGTGTTTAAAGCCTATACCGTGCTTAGTGGATTTCAAATTTACAAGCACTTCATTGAAATTTTTGTGTGAAGAATTGAATTTGTGCAAAGTTCTTCTAAGACTTTCTACTTCTTCCTTTAGAGATTTGCAAGAAGTACAATCCTTATTTGAGCTTTCGGGTTTATCGGCGCTTCTTTTGCCATAAAACTTGTTTTCCTCTCTCAATTTCTCATTTTCAAGAGTAAGTTTTTCAAAATCCTTTTCTTTTGAAGAAAATTATTTTCTTAAATCTTTAAAAGATTTAGAAGCGCTAATAAACTCTTTATACAGCTCATCAAATGCATCTTGCATTTCTTCAAAGTGAAATAGTTCTTAGAAGTAGTACATACCTCATTTTGAGTTTCTTCGTGTGCCATAAGACACAAGTTTGCGGTCTCATTTCCTTCTCCATCACTTGATTCGTCTCCGGAGTCGCCTCCCCAAGAGATGTATGCTCTTTGTTTCTTGAATGGTTTCTTCTCCTTTTTGATATTTGGGCAATTTGATTTGATATGCCCGATTTCTCCGCATCCATAGCACTTCAATTGGTCTCCTTGTTGCTTACCTTTTCGTTCATACTTCTTTTGCATGAACTTGTGAAATTTCTTAATGACGAGTCCAAACTCGACATCTTCATCACTTGACTCCTCATCGTTTTGAGGTTGAGTAGTTGATGCTTTGAGCGCAATCCTTCTCTTCCTTTGATCATCCAAAGGAGAGTTAAGAATAGTTGATTCATAAGTTTTGAGATTACCTCGTAATCCGTCGATGGTGACGTTTGTGATGCCGATTGATTCTTGGACAGCGTCGGCTTTGGAACGCCATTCCGGAGTGAGACTTCGTAGAATTTTCCGGACAAGCTCCTTATCCGTGAATGTCTTTTTGAGGGCGTGTAGGTCATTAACAATTTTTGAAAATCGTTCGAACATGTCGTCTATCTTCTCGTTTTCCTTCATGCGAAACAGTTCATATTAGTGGGTTAGGAGATCAATTTTAGCTTCCCTTACCTGGTCCGTACCTTCGTCGGTGATTTCTAATTTGTCCCACATTTGCTTGGCAGTGGTGCAACATGATATTTTTCGACAGTCATCGGGGTTCATAGCACAATACATCATGTTGATTGCCTTTGCGTTGATCTCTACCTTTTTTATATCATCCGCATCGTATTCGTCTTCCGTTTTTGGAACGAGTTCTTCTCCAACCTTTTTGGTGGGTTGTAGTTCTCCATTCTTGATAATTTTCCACAATTGGAAGTTGTTTGATTGGATGAAAATCCTCACTCTCTCCTTCCAGTAAGTGTAGTTGGTGCCATCAAAAAGTGGTGGCCTTGTGAAGCATTGTCCTTCACCTAGTCCTGCATAAACACTACGAGTAGAAGCCATGGAAAGTTTCTCTCAAACTGTTAAGTCTTTCAGAGAGTATGGCTCTGATACCAATTGTTAGAATATACGCTTAACGCTAGAGGAAGGGGGGGGGGGGGGGAGGTGAATAGCGTTATAATAAAAAACAATGTAAATTTGCGGAATTAAAAATTGCAAGAATAACGTAAGTGCAGTAATTAAAATGATAAGGAGAGAACACACCGAATTTTATCCTGGTTCACCACAACGTGTGGTTAGTCCAGTCCCCGAGAGACTCTTTCGAGTTTTACACTAACTTCGTTAAGCTTACGGGTGCCTAACAAACCGTTACACTTGCTCGTAGATATACACTCTACAAGACTTCAACCTGCTCGAGGATACTGCACCTCAAGACTTCAAACCAAGGAACTACTTTTCCTTCTTACAACAAGGGATTAGAATATCCCTTCAAGTGTGTACAAACACTTAGCACTCAAGACAAGACTCTCTTTATAGAGTAGATATGAGTAAAAACAATACGCTCAAGAACACAACAACATCGTCAAGAGTTTGACTCTCAAAAACTTATGAAATGAATATAAAATGATTGCAAAGAGAGTATGTAAGCTTTAGTAAGAATGTAATCAGTTGTTGTGCTTAGAAGAGTGAATTTGAGTTGTATTTATAGTGCTCAAAACACCCAAAACCATTGCTTAATTGCCAATCACAAATTGCTGATTTTGTGCTAGGATAATCGATTATCTGATTCTGCATAATCGATTATCTGCCAATCGTTTAAAAATCATTCTCGGATTTTAAGCAGAATAATCGATTATCCAAATCGTATAATCGATTACCTGACAACGTTCAAAAATCAATCCCCGATTTTATGCTTAACATAATCGATTGTCTGATTGTACATAATCGATTATCTTTCAGGGTTTGAAAATACTTTGGCAACGGTCTTTAATATAATCGATTACCAAAAAAGCCATAATCGATTATTTTGCTACTTTGTAAAATATGATGCTCACTGTCTCAACATAATCGATTAGTCTAAGGCACATAATCGATTATCTTGTAGCTTTGAAAAATCTGGTGAACACTGCCTTAACATAATCGATTATCATAAGGTACATAATCGATTATCTTGCAGTTCTGTAAAATCTGGTGTACACTGCCTTAACATAATCGATTATCATAAGGTACATAATCGATTATCTTACAGCTTTTGTAAAATCTGGTGTACACTGCTTTAACATAATCGATTATCATAAAGTACATAATCGATTTTTTTTGTCCAGATTTGAAAGACATGTTTAGAATTCATTTTGGTTAAAATGAAATGTTTGAAAATCATTTTGCTTTAAATTAAAGATGCATGGTTTGATAAAAATGATTTTACGAGAGAAGCCAAGTCTTGAATCAATTGTCGGATCAAGATCACAATTATAGAACGACTCATGTATAACTTTGTTGCTTTACTTAATCTTGATCTTTGTTTCTCTTGTGCTTGGACTTCGGCATATGTCAATGTTCCGTTCACGTCGGTTTGTCATTTATCAAAACCTACAAATATGAACACACGTTTAGTTTAGCCACTTGAGAACATGTTTCAACAATATTTAAGTCTTACCGGCTTTTATTTAATCCTGATCTTACCAAAGTTTTCAAATTGCTAAATATTTATTGGGGCACTAGTGGAAGTCTTGTGCCAAAAAGAACTAGAAAATCTGGATTGATTTTCCCTTCAATATATTTCCTGGTGAAAAAGAAGTAAGCCATATCTGGCCGTCCCCATTGTCCATAAACCGTGAATAATCTCAATCCAGTTATCGACAGCACATAGATATGATTATACGTATGAGCAATTTCCTCACCAGCTTTTTTAGTAGCAGCATATAAACTAGCAGGTTGATCTGTTCTATCCCTCTCTGAAAAGGGTACCTTAGTACTCAATCCATATATAGAACTAGATGACGCCCATACAATCGCAGGTTGAGGATTGACACTTTTGCAAACCTCAAGGACATTAACAAGACCAGCAATATTACTATGCACATATGATCCCGGGTTTTCCATGGCGTACCTCACGCCCGCTTGGGCAGCTAAATGCATAACATAAGTAAATGCGACTTCTTCAAAAAGTTTCTTTAAGAGGGCGACATCATTGAAATCTCCCTCAACAATGTACACACCGGAGCGTTCTAATCATAATAATCATTGAAATTATCCAAACCTACTACGCCATCTCCGCGACGTTTTAAGGCAGCTGAAACATGTGTTCCTATAAATCCAGCAGCACCTGTTACTAAAACACAAATACCAATTTTTGACCTGATTTTTGCTGAGGATTTAATCTTTTTTTCCCATACTGGACCACCATAAGAGCTGGTTCTAAGAGATCTCCTTGAGAGATCTGAAGAAACATTTGATACAGAATTTGGTGATCTGTAAAAGAATACAAAGATTAACCCCACAAAAACAAGTGACGAAAAAATAATCTTGGTTAAAGAAAATTGTAGCCTAAGCCTATTATAGGGGGATTTTTCAATCTTGTATTTTCCTGGGGTTGATGGAATATTATCAATGTGCTTCATTTGGGACATTATTTTAGGCAAAATCTTGGAGATTAGAGCAATACCCAGATAAGGAATCTCTTATTTTCAACAGAAAATCAGTAAAATTCTGATTTATTTTTCTCGAAAAAAAAAAGCTTAGGATTAGGGTTTGAGAATTTTTTTTTTTGCCCCAATGGATGATTGATTCTTGATAATGTGAATGGGGATAGGAAAAAGAAAAAGGGTGGCTAATATTGAACTTTTAGCTGCTTTATTTATGAGAATCTATCTGATTTTGGTTCAAAGATGGTGTTTTTTTGTGTTTTTTTTTTATTTGTAAAGAAGAAAGATTGATGATTTGATTAAGAAATGATAATTAGTGGGAGGGAGGGAGGGAGAAGACTGAGGTTTGAAGAATTAAAAAAGCAATAATGAAGATTTGAAGTGGACTAATAGGCTTGGGGTGGGGGTGGGGAATCAAGAACAAAGTCAAACAGAACTGTAAATTAATGAAATGGATTAGCCCTTTGTATTAAGCTTTTGATAGGAGAGTTTAATCAATGAAAGCTACTAAGGGCTCGTTTTGTAACAGAGATAAAAGAAAATTAATTTCGGAATTATATTTGAGATAAGTTTATTTTATGTTTGATTAGGATATAATCACAAATATAATTAATGTTGAGATTAAATTATTCCGAAATTGTAGTACTACATTTTATCTCTATAGGAATGTAGTAATTAGTATAACAATCCTGGAATAATTTTACAACCAAATGACCCCTGATACTCCCTTCGTTTAATTTTACTTGTCCACTATGGACTTTGCACATTCTTTAAGAATTAATAAATAAAAAGTATAATTTAACATAATATTCATATTAATTGATGCATACTTTTAATAGATTTGAGAAAATAATTTCAAATGAGTAATTAATAGTGTGGGTACAATCAGAAGAAAAAAAAGAAATTTGTTATAAACTAAAGCAAAAGACAAGAACAATAGAACAAGAACAATAGCAATAGAGAGAAGAGTAGAGAGAGTTCTTCTTATTGAGTTGAGAGGGGTGAATTACAATGGTAGAGAGCACCTCTATTTATAGGGAGGAGGAAGATCTTGCTACCAATAATAGGACTCTAAAATCTCTCTAATTAAGTACATTAAAGACATTCACCTTAAATAGAAGTGTAAGAATCTTCTATTTCATAACACTCCCCCTTGAATGTCTATTCAATGATGTGCCTCATAAAACCTTAAAACCAAAACCCAATGGGAAAAATTAAAGTAAGGAAAAAGAGTACACATGTTTGAATATGCGCCTATTGGTTGCCTCGTTAAAAACCTTGCAAGGAAAACCCACTGGGACAAAACCTTGTAAGGGAAAAAGAGTGCAACGCGCATTAACTCCCCCTAATGAGTACATCAATTTATATCCTTGAGCATTTGCATTCCAACCTTGTGCATCATCTTCAAAACGATCTTTGGTAGATATTTGATAAATAAATCAACCATGTTGACTTGAATAAATATTCCGCACCTTGAAATCATCACTCTTGATAGATATGAACATCTTCATATAATGTCGTGGAATAGCTCTTCAATATCTCCATAGATGCATTCTCAATGCCATCATGCTTATAGTTATAGCAAGATACATATGTACACAAATTGTACTTAGGATGTGGTACTTCAGGACCAAGAATTGCATATGCTTCAAGCGACTTAAATCTTTCAAGTTAAGTCATGTAAGTCACATAATAGACTTTAGCTGCATATCAAAGTTTCATGTCATGCTAAACAAATAAGGTATCGAAAATTGACTATACATACCTTTGCCTTTATACTTTCAAGCATATGAACTATAGGTTCAAAAGCTACATGTCTTTCATATGGAATCAATTCTTCTTGAATTGTATCTCTTCCATTTAGTTACTTTCTTTGAGTCAGCAAATGCGTATAGCATGCTTTGCAATATGTTGCAATTTGAATTATCCCTTTTATGAACTTCAGGTTCATATCATGATATTCAGGGATATACATATACAAATGAGAATTCATCCCATGTAACATTTTCTCAAGTGTTTATCATGTCTCCCCCTCATGTTAGTAAAGCTAACTTGTTTCCTCAACTTTGGGAAATCATCTTTGTGCATTATGTCAATATACACAGCACCTTAATATAAGATGAAATTATTTGGTTCCTGACCCTGAACCACTTTTGAGGGGAGAATATACTCTTGTATACAACTTATATCAAACTGATATATACAACTTCGTTCTCATAAGGAACAGTTTAGCTATTAAGTGGAAGCACTCAATAATTATCTTGCTAAACCAACTTTGATATAAACCAACTTATCAAGATTAACTGTCTTGAGTAGAGAATCTGGAAACTATGCTCGAAGTTAGATTACTGAGCGTTTTACCTCGCAAGCACGGCCAGGCTGCGGGTTAATAACAATTGCGCATGTAACTATTCCATAGATGCATCATATGTGGTATACATGGCGGGTGAATGAGCCCATATTCACCTTTGATATTTCCAGAATGTAGGGGCTTCAACCCGAACTCTTTAGTTGGTCAGTTCATTACTGAGAACAAGAACTTCTAGTTCTTTGATATTCACCTATGTGAATTTGCACATCATACTTCAAATGAGATGGCTAACACGAATGTCAACTGAATAAATTATCAATATTGGTAAACTTCAAATTTACACCATGACATGTGCACTTATCAATAAACTTCGGGTTTATTATGACATGGGTTTTATACCAATAGATATCCACTTTATTGTGGCATTCTTTCGTTTGTGTAGTACAAACTGGAGAACAAAGCGGGTAGCTTTTCATATACAAATTACCCCGCTACAAGTTGTAGTAATAGGAGAATCAAAGCCTTCCTTTATTTATAGTCTCAATATCATCAATCGCCTTCGCGTGTACTTTTGGAAACTGGATTAGTTTCTTTGAGACTTACTACAGCACAATACTCAATTGTGTTTCTCCAACATAGTAATAATTGGCTCTTCGAGAGCTCTCAATTAATTTTGTACTACCACAGACTGAGGTTCGAGATCCTCACATTCTTGCATTCCGTATTTTCAAGAGTCTCAGGCTCAATAGATTCTTCGTGAATCTCGGAATTAATCAAATCATGAGCGTCCTCATGTGATTCTTTCATAGTGTCATTTAGATCGTTCTTTTTCCTCTTTCTAGGATTTCGATCTTTGGAACCTAATGGTCTGCCACGCTTCTGGCGTGCATTTGACTCATTGGATATGACACTAGATATTTGTCCAATAGGGACTTTAATACGGATCAGAACATTTTCCGCGTGAATGTGGGATTTCGTTATCCTCTTCAAGTTCGTAAATGCGTCAGGCATTTGATTTGCTATTCTTTGCAAATGGATAGTCTTTTGTACCTCTTTCTTTCAAATAGAGGTATGTGGATCAAGATGAGATAATGATACATTTTTCCACAAAATTTCCCATTTGGTTTCACCGACTTCTCCCCCTAATTTTGGGAAAAGTGTCTCATCAAATTGACAGTCTGCAAATAGTGCAGTGAACAAATCTCCTGTCAATGTTTCGAGGTAGCGAATAATGGAGGACGATTCATACTCAACATATATTCCTAACCTTCTTTGCAAACCCATTTTGGTGCGGGATGGCGGTGCTACAGGCACCTATACTGCGCATCCAAAGCTTCTTAAATGGGATATATTGGGTTCATGACCCAAAACCAATTGCAATAGGGAATATTTGTGATAATTCGTCAGTCAGAGACGAACTAGCATTGCTGCATGCGAAATGGCGTGACCCTAAGCCGAAGCGGGCAGCCGACAAAGTAGCATTGCTGCATGCAAAATGGCGTGAACCCAAACCGAAGTGGGCAGCCTCGTTTTCATGAAGAATTCAAGATTATTCTCATCTATTATCCATTAACTTTGCAAATGCAAGGTTGCGTGATGGCAACAAGCACACATTAGACCATCTACAGGATGCGTCTATCAAGACCATGAAATACCTAAACTACCCACTAGGTGGGTGAATAGGTCCACAAATGTCCCCTTGTATACGTTCCAGAAACTGGGGTGACTCAGTCCCAACCTTTGTTGGGGATGGTCTGATAATCAGCTTGCCTTGATAACACGAAGTGCAAGGATATTCATTATTTGAAAGAATTTTGAAATTCTTTAACGGATGCCCATATGAGCTTTCTATAATCCGTCTCATCATGGTTGATCCTGGGTGACCCAGTCGATCATGCCAAAGTACAAATGTATTGGACTCAGTATTCTTTAGATTTACTGTTGAATGTGCCTCAATTGCACTAATTCTTGTCCAATACAGGCCACAAGATAAAGACGGGAATTTCTCAATAACCCTCTTTTGGCCGGAGACATTCTTTAAAGTGAGGACGAGATATTCAAGATTATCTTCATCCATTGTCTCAATATTGTAGCCATTCCGGCGTACATCTTTAAAACTCAACAAGTTTCTTCTTAGACTTGGAGGAGAATATTGCATTCTCTAAGATAAACGTCATGCCTTTGGGCAGAGTTACATTTGCTCTTCCGGAGCCTTTCAATCAATTTACTTCCCATGGTATGACATACAAAAGGAATACATGAACATAAGAATAAACAAGTTCAATTCTTTTGTGTCACATAATATTTTCAAAATCTGCTACTAACAGTTGACTAACAAAATCAGATATGTTGTCCATAATCAATTACTATGCAGTTTGAAAATTTCAGCGTTTTTCATAAGACAATCGATTATTAAACACACAATCGATTGTTGGAACATAGACAATCGATTGTTAAACATAGACAATCGATTGTGGATGATTTTTGAAAAATTCCAGATTACACTGCCTAACGACAATCGATTGTTAGATATAGACAATCGATTGTGGGTGATTTTTGAAAAATTCCAGACCTCACTGTTTCAAGACAATCGATTGTTAGACAAAGACAATCGATTGTTGGCTATTTTTGAAAAATTCCAGAACACACTGTTTCAAGACAATCGATTGTTAGCCAAAGACAATCGATTGTTGATCAATTGTTTTTCAACTTTAATGCGAAAATAGTTGATAATCGACTAGTTTTCAGGCTAGTCGATTACCCCCACTGGAGAATAAAAGTTTTATTGATATTTGATCATATTGAAGATATTCTAAAGAACTACTGCTAACATTGCTTTATGAATTAACTAATACGAGCTAATGCTAATGACTATTAGTTTATTCACTAACTAATACAAATAAGTAGAACAAAATCAAATAACTCCATCTTCTTTCATCACGGATCCATCGCCGATTAGGTGGTCTATTTTTCCATCGGGTTGCTCAAAGAAGTCTGCCACATCCAGGTGGGTGATATCCTCATTGTCGTCATAGACAAAATTTGTTTCAGGGCCTTTTCTCTTTTGAGATGCTTGATAAAGGTCAACCAAGTGTCTTGGTATACGGCAAATCCTAGACCAGTGCCCATTTCCACCGCAACGATAACATATAGTTTCTGAACTATTTGCCTTAGGATCTTCTGGATCCCGTTTCTGCTTTCGGTGGTTATCTCTCTTTGGGGGGTGACGGACTTCTTTGGAATTTCTTCCTTGTCCACGTCCTTGGCTTTGACCCCGTTTATAACCGTGATCATGGTCCCTTTTATGTTTGGCATAATGCGAGTGCACCATATCTGCTTCAGGCAGTGGTGTAGACCCAGTTGGTCTATTTTCGTGATTTCTCATGAGCAGATCATTATTTCGCTCAGCCACTAGTAAGAGAGAAATCAGTTCAGAGTACTTCGTAAAGCCTTTCTCTCGGTACTGTTGCTGCAGTACCATATTGGAGGCATGAAACGTTGTAAACGTTTTCTCAAGCATATCGTAATCGGAGATGTTATCTCCACATAGCTTCAGTTTAGAAGTAATTCTGAACATAGCAGAATTATATTCAGAAACGGACTTAAAGTCCTGTAGCCTCAGATGGGCCCAATCATATCGTGCTTGTGGCAGAGTGACCAACTTCAGGTTGTCATATCTCTCCTTTAAGCTGTTCCACAAAACGAGTGGATCCTTGACGGTGAGATATTCAATCTTCAAACCTTCGTCAAGGTGGTGGCGCAAGAAAATCAAGGCCTTCGCACAATCTTGGGTGGATGCTTTTTCTTTATCTTTGAGGGTGTCTCCGAGACCCATAGCATCTAGGTGGATTTCAGCATCCAACACCCATGTCATATAGTTCTTGCCCGAAATTTCAAGGGCAACGAACTTTCTTTTCATAATGTCAGACATACTCGAAAATTAAATTAGGAAGAGGGAAAATACCTTGGATTTTCGAGAATGGTACTTGAGACGGTAGAGTCTCGTGCTGATAACGTGTTATAAACTAAAGCAAAAGACAAGAACAATAGAACAAGAACAATAGCAATAGAGAGAAGAGTAGAGAGAGTTCTTCTTATTGAGTTGAGAGGGGTGAATTACAATGGTAGAGAGCACCTCTATTTATAGGGAGGAGGAAGATCTTGCTACCAATAATATGACTCTAAAATCTCTCTAATTAAGTACATTAAAGACATTCACCTTAAATAGAAGTGTAAGAATCTTCTATTTCATAACAAAATTGTTTCTCTTAATATATTAAAAACGACAAGTAAAAAAATATTTATTTTTAAAATGCTGGACAAATGAAAGTGAACGGGGAAAGTATATTTTTTAGATTTTACAAACAACTTAGTTTGAGGGGGGAGGATTTAGGGGGTGGTAGTTCTCGGAGGAGAAAGAGTTGGGAGATGGGAGGAGGGAAATTATTAGACTGATTGATGAGAAAAAAATCCTCAAAATGAGGCCTTAATTTCATAGTTTGCTTAATTTAAATATGAGGGAAGATTCTTGATAATTTTTAATATCGTCATTAATTTCAATTATTTGATAACTATGATGGTGATAACATGATGCATCGATCCTATAATTAAGGTAAGCTTTTTCATTCTAACTTTTCAATTTATCATTGTAAATTAACTCCTACGGTAGAGCATTGTCTGTAACTCACACCTAGTATCTACATTATAATATATTAGTCGATTATGTTAAGATATAAATTTGACATGAGAATGAGTTAAGTAATAATATCAAATACATTATGCATATTATGTATTTATTGAAGTGGTGTAAATATCAAACTTATTCATATTTTAATGTTTATACCAAATTTGGCTTTGCTTCTATACTTCTCTTTATTGAATGAAAAAAGAAAATAAAAGTAGCTTTAATTACCATGAGGAAATCATGAGTAAATAAAAGGCAAATATGTAAGATAGTGTTACGTTCCATATCAAATACAAAGCACATTATTAGTATATTAATATGAATTTCTTGCAAATATAGCCAACAATGCTTTCTTCGTCTCATAATTTCACTTCTGTTCAATATATATTCTGTCTTATATAAGTCCAAAAAAATGAAACAAGTACAAATCATAATTTTCTCCTCTTTCTTTAACTAATTTAAGTTAATTCCGTAGTATAATATGCTCGAATACTTTGAGAAAAAATAAGTGCCTTGGTGGTATAATGCTCCAAATACGTTATCATTATGGTTTTCCTCTTTCCATTTATGGGAGGCACAAGAGTGGCTTATTTCTTACTCTTTACATCAAATCATAGCAATAATTATTTAAAAGAAGAAATCTTAATCAAACGTCTCGTACCGAGCCCAACTACTTTTTCTCTAATTGGTAAAGTTGCTTGATATGTGACCAAAAGATCAAGGAATTCAGGGGTGTATACACAAAAAAATTTATAAGAGGTGTCGAAATTTATAGAAGAATTAGAATATACATTTGGTTATCATACTTTAAGAAATCAATAGTCTTAGTCTATTGATTTTGTTGAGTCTTAAGTTAGAAAAAGTTCGGAGCTCAATTATACTTCACCATAATTTTTAACCGCACATGCTCTCTCAAATATTTGTAAAAGAAAAATGTGTTAGTTGAGGTTTGAACCTTTAACCTCTTAGAGCAAATCAAGGCTATAACTATACATAAAGACACAATTTATGTCAAGGGGTATCATTTTTCCTACTTATCACTTTTCGTACAATATTAATAAATATATTTAATAAAAAAATTTGATGAAGCGGTGTCGCGTGGCACCGGTTAGGCAAGCGTGCATCTACCCCGCAGGTTCGAGCAGTGGAAACAACGCCTTGCAGAAATGTAGGGTAAGGCTGCATACGATAATTCCTTATGGTCCGCCGGCTCTTCCTCGGACTCCACGCGTCGCAGGAGCTTAGTGCACCAGGCTACCTTTTTTTAGAGAGCGTTTCCCCTTATTGATTAATCGCACTTCAATATCTGACATCAGGCTTTCACGAGTTGTGGTGAAAAATAAGGTTGAAACTTCACATTTGTTATTTCTTGTCATGCAGTTCTTTTCTCAAATGCTAATTAAATTTCTACTATGTACTTTCGCAGATGGCAAGAACACGCGCTTCCTCATCTACCGCTCAGCAGTACGAGCCCCCAGTAGCAGCTTCCACTAGGGGCAGAGGGCGAGGCCGAGGCCGTGCTAGAGGTCGAGGTAGGGGCAGAGCTCAGACCTGAGCAACATCAGTAGTGGCGGAGCCTCAAGTTGATTTTGAGGAAGAGGTTCTAGCCCCAGCAGTTCCGGTCGGCCCTGCTCAGCTCCTAGAGGGGTTTATTACTACCCCGGTTCTTCAGGATGCTCTGGTTTGATTGATGGGTCTCATGGAAAGTGTCACCCCAGCAGGTTTGCTTCATGTAGCGCCAGCCACTTTTCAGGCTGAAAAAGGGGCTCAAACTCCTGCTACTCGCACTCCGGAGCAGGTAGCTCCCCAGATTCAAACTCCAGCGGTTCAACCAGTTGGAGTAGTTCAGCCGAGGGTAGTAGCTCATATAGGTGATGGAGAAGCCATGTCTGCTGATGCTTTGTGGAGGCTGGATAGGTTCACCAAGCTCTTCACTTCTACTTTCATCGCTGCATCTACTGAGGATCCCCACGATTATCTGGACAGTTTCTATGAGGTTCTCAGGAACATGGGTATTGTTGAGACCAACGGGGTCGATTGCTACATTTCGCTTGTTTGGATATGCCAAGACTTGGTGGAGGGATTATTGCTTAGCTAGACCAGTAGGGTCGCCATCTTTGACTTGGGAGCAATTTACAATGTTGTTCAGGGAGAAGTTTCTCCCTATTACTCAGCGAGAGGCCTATCAGAGGTAGTTCGAGCATCTCCAGTAAAGATCCATGAAAGCCAACCAGTATGAGACCAGGTTCATCGACTTAGCTTGCCATGCTCTTGTCATACTTCCTACCGAGAGAGAGGGTGAGGAGGTTATTGATGGACTCATCCAGCCGATTCGTCTTTAGAAGGCCAGAGAGGCTGGGAGTGAGATATCATTTCAGGAGGCGGCCAATGTGGCCCCGAGGGTTAAGATGGTATTATCATAGGGGGTGGTCACAGGACAGACAAGAGACCCCATCAATCAGGTAGATTCAGTGGTGCTTCATCGGGAAGTAGAGATTCGTATGATAGGGGTTATCCTCCTAGGCCCTTTCAGTCAACTCTCCTGGTTTCTCACGATGCTTCCGGTGGCCGTGGTTCTCACACGCAGTATTATGATCAGCGGCCCTACAGTGTACCGCCAGCTCCTATCAGTGCACCGCCTCTCCAGAGCTTTCGGGGTGGTCATTAGGGCCAGGGTCAGTCTCAGTTTCCTCAGCTGCAACATCCATGTGGATGTTATGAGTGTGGTAAGTATGGTCATATCCGGAGGGCTTGTCTGAGGTTGGTGGGTACTCAGTCGCAGCAGCAGGGTCCTCGTGCATTTATTCAGGCACCAGATGTTCCACACGCCGCTCAACCAGCTAGAGGCGGGGTAGAGGTGTTAGAGGGGGAGGTAGAGGATTTAGAGGTGGAGTTCAGGCCGCTAGAGATGGAGGCCCGCCAGCTGCAGGCTGTCCTAGAGAGGTAGATCAAAGTGGTAGGGCTCAACCTCAATGTTATGCTCTTCAGGCCAGGCTCGAGGCTGAGGCTTCAGATACAGTTATTACAGGCACGATTCTGGTTGTGATAGAGGTGCTTCGATATTGTTTGATCCGGGGTCTACGTATTCGTATGTGTCATCTTATTTTGCCCCGTACTTGGTCTTGCCTAGTGATGTATTGGGTGTTCCTACTTGTGTGTCTACACTGGTGGGTGATTCTATTGTGGTCGATCGAGTCCATTGTTCTTGTATTGTATTGATTGGGGGTCTTGAGACTTGTATATATTTGTTGCTTTTAGACATGGTTGACTTTGATATTATATTGGAGATGGATTGGTTATCACCTTATCACACTACCTTGGACTGTCATGCCAAGACTGTGACCTTTGATTTACCGGGTATGCCTCGTTTAGAGTGGAGAGATACTCCTAGTCATTCTACCCTCAGTGTTATCTCGTATGTGAAGGCTCGACGTATAGTCGAGAAGGGTGTTTGGCCTATTTGGCATATGTTCGTGATTCTAGTGCTGAGGTCCCCTCTATTGATTCTGTGCCCGTTGTTCGTGAGTTCCCTAATGTTTTTCCTTCAGACCTACTAGGTATGCCGCCTGACAAAGATATTGACTTTTGCATTGATGTGGCTCTGGGCACCTAGCCCATTTCTATCTCGCCATATCGTATGGGCCCGCCTGAGTTGAAAGAGTTAAAGGAATAGTTGCAAGACTTGCTTGAGAATGGTTCCATTAGACCCAGTGTATCGCCTTGGGGTGCGCCAATGTTGTTCATAAAGAAAAAGAATGGTTCGATGAGAATGTGCATTGATTATCAGTGGTTGAACAGGGTAAAAACCAAGAATAAATATCTGTTACCATAGACTGATGATTTGTTCGATCAGCTTCAGGGTGCCAAGGTGTTTTCCAGGATTGACATGCGATATGGCTACCATCAGTTGAGGATTAGGGCATCCGATGTCCCTAAGATAGCTTTCCGCACTCGGTACGGGCATCGTGAGTTCTTGGCTATGTCATTCGGGTTGACAAATGCCCCAGCAGCTTTCATGGACTTGATGAATCGAGTGTTTAGGCCTTATTTGGACTCGTTCGTGATAGTCTTCATTGACGATATATTGATATATTCCCACAACCAGAAGGAGCATGAGCATCACCTTAGACTGGTTCTTCAGACTCTGAGGGATAGTCGGTTATGTGCTAAGTTCTCGGAGTGTGAATTCTGGTTGGTTTCAGTTGTATTTCTGGGTCATGTTGTATCAGCAGAGGGTATTCAGGTGGACCCAATAAATATTGAGGCAATCAAGAACTGGCCTAGAATAGCATCAACTACAGAGATTCAGAGTTTCTTGGGGTTGGCAGGCTACTATCGACGGTTCATGGAGGGTTTTCATCTATTGCAGCCCCAATGACCAGATTGACCCAGAAGGGTGCCCAGTTCAGGTGGTCGGATGAGTGTGAGGTGAGCTTTCAAAAGCTCAAGACAACTCCGACTACGACACCGTTGTTGGTTTTGGCTACAGGTTCAGGACCTTATACAGTTTATTGTGATGCTTCCCGTACTGGTCTTGGTGCAGTGTTGATGCAGAGTGGCAAGGTGACCTATGCTTTGAGGCAACTGAATATTCATGAGAAGAACTATTTATTTCATGACTTAGAGTTAGCAGCCATTGTTCACGCGTTGAAGATTTAGAGGAACTATCTGTATGGCGTGGCATGTGAGGTGTTCATTGACCATAAGAGTCTTCAGTATTTGTTCAAGCAAAAGGAGTTGAATTTGAGGTAGATGAGGTGGTTGGAGTTGTTGAAGGATTATGATATCACTATCTTATATCACCCAGGAAAGGCCAATGTAGCGGCTGATGCCTTGAGTAGAAAGTTAGCCAGTATGGGCAGTCTTGCTTACATTCTGGTTAGTGAAAGGCCGTTTGCTTTGGATGTTCAGGCTTTGGCCAATCGATTTGTGAGGTTGGATATTTTTTAGCCTAGTCGGGTATTAGCTTACACGATCACTCGTTCTTCATTATTGGAGTGTATCCGTAATCGATAGTTTGATGATCCCCATTTTTGTGTCCTTAGAGACACGGTATAGTGTGGAGACACAAAGCAGGTTACCTTAGATGATGATGAAGTTTTGAGATTACAGGGGCGAGTTTGTGTGCGTAATGTGGATAATCTTCGAGAGCTGATATTAGATGAGGCTCAAAGCTCCAGGTACTCTATTCATCCGGGAGCCGCGAAGATGTATCAGGACTTCCGACAACATTATTGGTGGCGTAAATGAAGAAGGATATTGTTGCATATGTAGCTCGGTGTTTGAATTATCAGTAGGTTGCGTATGAGCATCAGAGGCCTGGTGTTTTTTTCAGAGGATTGAGCTTCCCGAGTGGAAGGGGAGCAGATCACTATGGACATCGTTACCGGACTCCCACACACTCAAAAGAAGTTTGACTCAGTTTGGGTCATTGTTGATAGGCTGACTAAGTCACCACATTTCATTCATGTGGCAGTCTCCTATTCTTCTGAGAGGTTAGCTGAGATCTATATTCGGGAGATTATTCGCCTTTATGGTGTGCTCGTATCTATCATTTCGAATCGGGGTACGCAGTTTATCTCGCACTTCTGGAGAGTAGTTCAGTGAGAGTTGGGCACACGGGTTGAGTTGAGCACAACATTTCATCCCCAGACGGACGGTCAATCCGAGCCGACTATTCAGATTTTGAGGGATATGCTTCGAGCTTATATTATTGACTTTCGAGGTTCGTGGATTTAGTTTTTGCCTTGAGCAGAGCTAGCCTACAATAACAGCTACTAGTCGAGTATCCAAATGGCTCCTTATGAGGCTCCATATGGTAGGCGGTGTCGATCTCCGGTCGGATAGGAGAGGCTCGGTTGTTGGGTACAAATCCGGTTCAGGAGGCCTTGGACAAGGTCAGGATCATTCAGGATAGGCTTCGTACAGCTCAGTCCAGGAAAAAGAGTTATGCAGACCGCAAGGTTCGAGATGTGTCTTTTATGATTGGTGAGCGGGTATTGCTCCGAGTGTTGCCTATGAAGGGCACAAGATTTGGGAAGAAGGGAAAGCTTATCCCTAGGTTCATTGGTCCGTTTGAGATTCTTTATAGAGTGGGAGAGGTGGCTTGTAGACTTGTATTGCCGCCAAGCTAATCAGCTATGCATCAAGTTTTTCATGTGTCCATGCTCCGAAAATATCATAGCGATCCATCCTACGTGTTAGATTTTAGCACTATCTAGTTGGACATGGACTTGTCTTACAAGGAGGAGGCGATGGCTATTCTAGACCGGCAGGTTCGTCAGTTGAGATCCAAGTGTTTCCCTACTTCCTTTTTTTGTTCGTTTGAAGATGAATGGTTGTTTTAGAGTTGGAGAATGTGATGACCCAAAGGGTCATAACTTATTTTTTATCAAATTCTGTGATTCCGAGGCCTTGAAAACCTCACCTTTAGCCGCCTCAATTTTCGTGCATAGTCTGGGTGTGTAGATGTAAAGCTTGAATATGAAATCTGTGAAAAATACTAAGTTTTGATTTTAAAATAAATAAATTTGACTTCGATCATAGTTTGATGGTCCCTGAGGGTCCGTAGGAAAATATGAGACTTGGCGTATGCCCGCAATCGAATTCCGAGGTCCCAAGCCCGAGAAATAAATTTTTTTCGTAAAATTATTTTTTGAAAATATTTAAGAAAAATTGAAATGAAATCTTATTAGAAAGCTAAGGTATCAGGCCCGTATTTTGGTTCTGGCACCTTGTACATGTCTTATATATGTTTTAAGTCCTTCCTATAAAATTTGGTTGAAAACAGATGTCGTTTGACGAGATTCATACTTGAATTTCTAAATTTGAAACTTGATGAAGTTTGAGAAAAAATTCATGATTTTGAGGTTTGATTCATCGTTTTGAGGTTATTTAGGCAATTTGATCACACAGATAAGTTCGTATGATGTTATTGAGTTAGTGCATGTGTTTGGTTAGGAGCCCTGAGGGCTTGAGAGTGTTTAAGAATGGATTTTGGATTAAGAAGTGTTGCAGGTTTTCTGCTACAGTGCCCAGGGATTTTACCCTTCGCGTGCGTGTGGTCCCTCTCGCAAACGCATAAGGCAAAGATCCTAGGTGTCATTTTTTCTTATTTGCGAAGTGGAGGTTGAGACGCAAACGCAAAGCTTAGGGGGGAGACCCTTCGCGAACGCGTAGGGCACAGGGGGAAGGGCCGCTAGTTTGTTCATCTCGAACACAACTCGTTACACGTTAATGCGAGGCTCGAGGAGGTTACTCTTCGCGAACGCGAGCCCCATTATGCGAATGCGAAAGTCTGTGGACCTAACTCATCGTGAATGGGAAGAAGAATTTAACCTAGTTATTTTACGTTCCAAAAACATATCAGATTGTGGGATTTCTCAATTTTTTACAAAACTTCTTCTTCTCCAAAGCTCCTAGACGATCCTTGAATTGATTTTTCACCAAAACTTCTTGGGTAAGTAATCTCCAACTCGTTTTTTTCTATTTTCATCAACTTCTAATGAATTTCTAGACCTAAAATATGTGATTAATGGTAGAAAATTAGGGATTTGGGTAGAGTTAGGGCTTTTTTATTTTTCTTGATTTAGACCTCATTTTGGGATCGAATTTGAAAACAAATTATATATTTGGGCTCGTGGGTGAATAAGTGATTTGATTTTAGTCCGAACCTCGTATTTGACCAAGTGGATTTTTGGGAAGAATGCTAGGAAAGCTATAATTAGGCATATGGTTCGCATTGTGTAGCAATTATTGATGTATTGAAGTCATTCATGTATTGATACAATCGATTTGGAGCAAAATTCGAGAGAAAAAGAGGTAACTAAGGATTGAATTGGCCGTGGAAGTTTGAGGTAAGTGTTCGGTCTAACCTTAACTCGAGAGATTAGGAATTGAGTCATATTTGCTACTTGTTTCTTGTTGAGTACGACGTATAGGCATGGTGACGAGTATATATACATTGGTGTCAAGCATGACCGTGAGTCTTAATTTGATACATGTTGAATTCTTGAATAACGCTATGATTGAAATAATGAGTAAATTCGTGATATTGAGCAAAGGCTTACCTTATTTTCGTGAAAGTAAATTATGAGTTAGAAGTGATGACAATAGAAATGTTAGAAGTTGAATTGAGATCTAGTATAGCTGATTCTCCGTTGCCGGGACATATATACTAGAGTTGTTGAGTTCCTTGCCGGGATAGTGTAATTTGTAGTTAATCCCTTGTCGGGACTGTTGTTGTGATCACCGTAAGTTGCACATTTGAAACAGGTTGCGCGCCGCAATATATATATATATATATATATATATATATATATATATATATATATATATATATATATATATATATATATATATATATATATATATATATATATATATATATGGATCGGGTTGAACACCGCAATAGTTATATATATACATATGGAATGGGTTGCACGTCGCAACAGATATTATATTGGATTGAGTTGTATGCCGCAAAAAATATATTATATTTATTGGATCGGGTTGCACGCCGCAACAGTTATATATATACATACGGATCGGTTACGTGCCGCAACACTAATATGATTATGTTATTTTAGATACTGTACTGATCCTTCATATTTATTATTTTCTGCTAAGTTAAATTGTTCCCCCGAAGCATGTATCCCCCTCCCTTTTAACTGCTTATTACTTGTTTATTTTTCGCCATATATTATATAGCTGCACATGTTTATTTAGAGTCTGGTCCTAGCCTCATCACTACCTCGTAGGGTTAGGCCAGACACTTACCAGCGCATGGTGTCGATTGTGATGATGCTACACTCTGCACTTATGTACAGATACCGGAGCAGTTGTGGTATCCCGATGTAGTCCTGCAGGCGTCCGCAGGCCCGACATCTTTTCTATCTGTTTTATGCACTGTTTCTTTTTATATCGAGACAAAGTTTTATTTCATTGTTCAGACTCTTGTATTTAGCACTCTTAGATAGTCCGTGTACGTTGTGACACTAGGTGTTCGGTAGAGACATGTTTGGGATTTTGTACGTTTGGGTTTCTATTTATCTAAACTTCTGCTAAATTTCATATTCCGCTGTTATTTAATTGTCTATCACCTGCAAAATGCAAGTTGTTAAACAAGGCTTAAAACAAAGAGGTTAAAGATTTCTGAATTTCATGGCTTCACTAGCTTTCACGAGTTGGCGCCATCATGACTCCTGAAGGTGGGAATTCCGGGTCGTGATAGGAAACCTACAGTTACAATGATTCCTTATTTAATGCATAATCTATATTTTGTAAAAATACTATTAACACTAAAAATAATATGCAAACTATGAACATATTTGATAATATAGCTTCCTATATAGTATAGGAACGAAAATTTCCCATTTTTTAGTGAGGCAAAAAAAGTCGTTTCACTATCTTATTTATTGAAAACGAAAGAGGCTAATAAACTAGTGACAAAAGAATATGCTTCCCATTATGAAATGCTATGCTGCTACCTATTGATAAGGACAATATTGTTTGTCAAATATTTGATCTTTTTACTTCCTTCCACATTGCTTTTGTTCACTCCCAAAAGACCATAAAGAATTAAAAAATTAAAATATTAGTCCAAAATAACTTTCATCAGCCATCACTTAAAAATAAGTGGAAAATCGCGTACCTAAAGAATAAATATTTAAAAAAATAAAAAAAGAAAACAAACTTGAGCAGAAAGTGATACCCATATCTCAGCCAGGCCTTTGTTTTCAATTTGGGAACAAAGTCATGTGAGACAGTGAGAGTGACATATTAGTTTGAGGTAATTAATACGCCAAACAAACTTGGAAAAAAAAGGAAAATGATCCTCCTTTTTAACAGCAAATTTGGAGTTTTTCTGAATTAAATTCATTGCTTCCGACTCAAATTATGCATATGTATACAAAACAAAGTTAATATATATATATATATAAATTTTTGTTGAACTCATAAGTTATGAGTTTGAGTCGTAGAAATAAATATTAATATTTATATTAGGGTAAGCTAAATATTTACATTACGCTGTTGGGGTACGCACTTTTCTGAATTTTGCACGAACATAAAATAACTTGGGCACTAAGCTGCCATATTTTTCTTTTCGAATCCACTAACTTGTTAATTTTCTTTTGTGACATAGCACACGTTGACTTTGTTGGTAATTAAAAAAACTAGAACATCGGGAAATATACTTGTTATTTTAGATTCAAAAACTTATATTATTAACGTAGAAATTAACACATGAACTTTAAAACAACTACCCAGTATAGTCCCACAAAGTGGGGTCTGTGAAGGATAATATGTAGATGAGTCTTACCCCTACCCGAAAGGGTAAAGAGGTTGTTTCCAATAAACACATGGACTTTGTTAGCAATAAAGAAAAAATTATTTAATCCACTAGTGCCACCGAAGGCATGTATTCTTTTTTTGAACTGAACAAGAAAGTGCTCATGGTGCGATTTAATTCTTTTTCTAAAAAAAATTAAATTATTCATTTATTTATTTACGAGGAGAAAAGCATGTGATTCAAAAAAAAATTGAAGGTGAAATTTAAAAATAGAATAATTTCTTTTGTTGTGTATCCTCAATTAAAGCAACCTCAAATGCTATGTTTCGATTCTCGACAAATGAAAAGAATTATTCAATCTATTAGTGCTACTGAAGGTACGCGGTAGCTTAATATCCAATAAAGCTATTAGATAACTGCAAATTAAATACATACAAAAATATTGCCAACTAAGTGCATGTTCTTTCAGTTTCTAAAAAGTTAAAAAGGAGTGATGTTGAAGGGAAAAAGAACTTTTATGTGTTCATAACGTGAAGCTGAATTATACATTATAGTTATGATGATAATTAATTGATTTGTTGTTATATTGTGAACTTTTTTTAGAATCAGTTTCTTTTACTTTTTAAATTATATATCAATTGTAAGTGCAAATTATTGAAGTGCATAGACTTATCCGTATCAAATTAAATAATAAAAATATAGTTTAAAAGAAATTAAATAGAGAAAAATTTACTTCATAGTCACTTTTCCAGCAGCTTGGAATTGAAGTAATTTACTGTAAAGTGCTTCTTAATATATTTGATCAATACAACAAGGACGCCTCAATCCAAATCAAATTGCGATCGCTGATATCAATCCTTACTGACTACGTTACTCCATTTAAACTCATATCATGCCGATGTTATATAATAGATTTGATTAATAAATTGAAAAAATTAACTCTCAAAGAGCAAGACAAGAGGGGTTGCTATGATGGTAAGCAACCCCAAATCGAGAGGTTGTGAGTTCGAGTCTCCCCAAGGGATTGCCTTCTGATCTGAAGTCGACACCAGAGTGGTTTAGATACCAGTTATAGCATGTCTTATACAAGAACTAAATTCTTTTACCTGTTCTTACTTACACTCCAAAACATAGTGAAGCGGTTTCAATGCTTGGACTACTGCTGTAGGACATCAAAGTAGTTTGGGAAGGTTTTCCGAGTGCAGCCAGGGTCATTGATGGTGAGTGGAACATCTGCACAAGCAGCAAGAGAAAAAGCCATGGCCATTCTGTGATCGTCGTATGTATCAATTTCAGTCACATTTAATTTCTCAGGTGGGGTGATTATGCAGTAGTCTGGTCCTTCCTCAACAGTTGCGCCTAACTGCCGTGTTCATGCGAAAGGCAAGCGTAAGGAATATATGAACAAAAATATGAAGGAGTTATAAGGAAAGCTTCTTTAAGACTACACAAGGCTTGGCGATCATGCGCAAATGTGTTGAACCAGTCAGGACTTTACCTTCCTAAGTTATGTGCATATGGCGATCATGCGCTCAGTTTCCTTGACTCTCCAGCTAGCGCCTGATAATAGAAAAGAGAGAAAGAACTCAACCTTTGAACATAATACTCTACTCAAATAAAAATGCAGCTAGAGGTACATTTAATCCATCCTTTAACTAACCTACCAGAAATATTCCAGCATCCTCGGTCCATATTGTCTTAACTTTATTATACTGATACTTGTTCAAGCTTGTTGAAAACATAGAATTATAAATCAAATTTCAGTTTCTTAGCTCATATCTAACTAAAGCACGTGATCCTCGTCCACCTTGGCAGCCGAATAGGTAGCCCATGGCTAAGCCCCCAGGGCTTTGGTCTAGTGATACTGTGGTAAGAGTGCACCATGTGATGCGTGGTTTGGGCGCACGTCACGGTTTCAAGCACTACGCAAACAAAAGCCTATAATTTAAGTAGAGAAGGATAGAAGGGCGCTCAATATCCACCGGTTTCCGAACCGCGCCCTAGTCCTCGGGGATTTCTCGGTTTAAAAAGAACAAGGTAGTGCATGGGTATTGGTGGGTCATATTCGTCCTTCAAAATATTAGAAAAATGACAAAAAGTGAAGGTACCAGTTATGAGAACACACCCATATCAGTGCACATTTCCAGTTCTTTTTCTTTTCTAACCAAAACACACACAAACACACGATGCGAGAACAACCCAGAATGAGCGAAGATATACATCAACCTATTATAAATCAGCTAATGAATGTAAATACAGACTTATCCACATTTGCGGAAGAATATAAACAAGCATATCCTTTTCTAAAGAAAATTGAACCCATGGCCCCAAAGTTCTCTTACTGCAGCTTGCCGCTAGGCCAAATATTCATTCTCCCAAATTCACTATCACAAAAAAACACTCAATTTCTAGAGGCCAAAGCTACTATGTCCAGAAGAAAGTACACGATGCACGTGCGATCAAACCTCATATAAATTACTTATCAAAACAAAAACAAAAAACCTCGTGCATATGTAACAGGCCAATACTAATGTATATTGAGCTTATGACAGAGATTTCCATATTAAACCCAGAAATAAGGTGAGACCATCCTAATTTGATAGACTTATTACGAATAAAAATTACCGAAGCCGGATGAATTTACTTCTTTCTCCTCCCAATTCCTAAACCAGCCTGGGAAGATTTTCTAGAATACCTCTTTGCTATACTAGTCACTTAACCGTATATTTGGTATGTGATTATGTGGGAAATCCTCTCAAGATTTTGGATATAGCAGCATAGTGTATCTGGTCGCCTCAGCTAGTTAATTATGCTAGAAATAAAAAGAAAGTTTTGGATTCGATCTGGTCTCTAGAAAACAAACCGTCTCTTATAGCAGTGGGACCATCAGCAAAAAGCGCAACAACAGCAAGTGTCATGGCAACATCAGGCATTTTATTCATGTTCACATCAATGGCACGCAAATGTTTCATTCCATAAGAATTCCTCTGAGGTCCTTTGACTGTGACGCTGTTCTCTGTCCATTTAACTTCTGCTCCCATTTTCTCAAGAACCTCAGCAAATTTGACATCCCCTTCAGAAAGGCAAACATAAACACACAATGAGAAACTTTAACCATGACATAAAGTCATCTCAATGCATTCATCGACGTGGGTACTTTAACCACGATGCTTTAATACCTAACAAAAACCAAACGTGTACATAAGCAAGACGTGGGTACATAAGCTAGACGTGGGTACTCTTTTTCTTTTTCTAATAATCAAAAAATCCCCGAGGGCTAGTGGCACATAGTTCAAAACCCTGTTAATGGGCCCACCCCTCTATCCTTCTCTACTTAAATACATGAGTTTTGTCTGTGGTAACATTCGAACCCTGGATGTGCGTCTAAATCACCTACAGGTTGCGCTCTTACCACTAAACCAAAGCTCTAGAGGAAAATGTGGGTACATATTAGGATGCTTCCACAAAGTCAACGCAGAAAGATAATAGAGAAGTTCAACATGCAAACCCCTCCTAAGCCTCAAATGGCCAGAGCAATACCTGTAAACTGCTTGTCCCGCAACCTTCAACAGTGACAGTTCCACCTGTGACCGCTGCTCCAGCCAAGAAGTAGCTAGCACTTGAAGCATCGCCTTCCACATAAGCTTTTCCAGGAGAACTAATATTACATCAATCTTTACATCACCAGTATTGGGTAATAAACTTTTCAAGCTATTAGAATGACTGAAAACAGACTTACTTGTATTTCTGGCGTCCTCGGACAGTGAACCTGTCCCAGCTACTGCTGTGCTCCACAGAAATACCAAATCGCACCATCAACTTCAATGTCATATCTACATAAGGTACGGAAATTAGTTTATCAATGATTTCAATCTCCACATTTCCTAAAGCCAGTGGAGTAGTCATAAGCAGAGCAGTCAAGTATTGGCTGCTAATAGATCCAGACAGCTTCACCTAAAAGATAGTCAAGGAAGAATAACTAAAGCGAGAATTTCTGAATGATAATGGTATTCAATGCTTTGAAATAAGGAAAAGGGCAAAAGAGACCATTCACCGAACACTGTAATAGCAGCTAGCTATATTTGTTTGAGCTTGATACAACTTTGTAATCGTTCAACTTATTACTGTTAAGGAATTTAGCGTTTGGCTTTTTGAGTTCAATTTCTTCCAAACATAGAGAGTACCTTAACTTTATCAGCCAAGACTTAAGACTTCTCTGCTTCAGCTTAAGATAACATTTCCTAACATTATATGTACGGCAATAATAAAATTTGTAATCCTCACCTTCCCTCCGGGTAGACCTCCCTTGCTGACAATTCGAACAGGAGGACATTTTGTACCAAGGAAACAATCAACCTCTGCACCAAGCTGCTTAAGACCATCAACTAAATCACCTAGTGGTCTCTCTCTCATTCGAGGAACTCCATCACATACCTGTAATATAAGAATGATAAATTTAAGTTAGTAGCGTGGTAACCATTCTGCTCTATTTGGCTCCAATTCATTGAAATGCTTTAACTGAAACCTAAAAGAATAAATTGGTATGAAGAGGGATGCTACTAGACCTTGAATTTCCGCCAGCTACAGCAACGGCTGCTGTTAGTGGCCGCATTGCAGTTCCTGCATTTCCAAGGAAAAGTTGAATTTCTTCATTGGACTCTATGCCAACAGGGAATAGCCCACCAGAACCTTCAACAGTTGCTCGTTGGTTTGCGCTATCTTCTTCTACATTCAGTCCAAGTGTTTTCAACGCACCAAGCATGTAATGGATATCATAACTGCTTAGTAAATTGTCAACAACAGTTGTTCCTTGAAATTCAAATGCCAGTCACTTTTAACGGCCACAAAAGTAGTTGAAATCTGTAGCGCAAACAATAAAGTAAAAAGACAGCTTCAAGTTAAAGAGCAAATGACACCTCAATGAGATAATATCTTATGCAAAATAATAGAAAATGTGGACTTCTGCAGCTTCAAGAAGTTCACCAAGTTGATCATGGTTCAAGAGTTATTATGCAATACAAGTCGTTCAAGCAAACTTCAGCTTCAGAAGGGATAACCATAGTTGGTAAGGGCACCTTATCCTTCGACTAAGGTGTTGCTAAGAACACATTCTCGTCCCATATGCAATTGTGTATGTTTGAACATTTGCGTGCTAAGTGCAAAATGATAAGCATTGACAAACTTTTTCCTTTTCCCCCTTTGCTTAACAACTTGCAATCAATGCTTCTTCCATCTTTCTTTAACTTCCAGGGTAGGGGTAAGACATACTACCCTCCTCGAAAGCCACTTGTGGGATTACACTGAGTTGTTGTTGTTGCTGCTGCCCCCTTTTCTTAATAAGCAGGAAAAGCATATCATTTTGACCACATATTTGCCATATAGATTGTTCGCACACATAGTCATTCTTGTATTGTAATTGTGCTATCCAACAAATGGGGTCCTTTGGTTATTGGAATAATAATCCAGTTATAAAAAGTCTGCATAAGATAATATAGTGTTTGGTTGGTCGCATAAGGAAAAAAATAGTGGCCGCATAACTTATGCACCAAATGTTATGCAGCGTTTGGCTGGCAGTATTAAATTATGCACGAATTATGTATTGTCTTTATGCAAGATAAATTGTGGCATAACAACACATTTTTTAGTAATGAAGTGATTAAACTATGTAAAGACAAAAATGCCCTTTTACAGAGTATAAACCATGTATTACAATCTAAAATCCCGTCATTATTATTCATTGCATATATAATCCATGCATTATAATCCTGGCATAACTAACATGTTCACCAAACAATCCCTCTGTTGTTAATTATTGCATACATAATCCCTGCATTATAATCCTGACATAACTAACATGTGAACCAAACAATCCCTTCATTATTAAGTATTGCATAAATAATTCTTACATTACAATTCCGGCATAACTAACACATGAACCAAAAGATAGGCTACACACATATGCACACACACACAAACACACACGTGCACACGCACACACACATTGCAGCTACTTAATTATCTGTATTTTGGTGTGGTTGATTTGTATTTTGAGAGTAAAAGTTTGAATCTTTGGCTCTATTTCTTGTTGTAATCTGATTTTAATTACTCAATTTTGTTGTTATGGAGGAGTAGGTAGACTGAAATGTAATGGATTTTTGTACGATATACGATATACCACCGACTACTTTCACCAACCATTTTATATGTAAGAATATTCAGCTATGTTCTAAAGGGAAAATGTTATGACATATTTAGCTAGTTTTTGGCATAAATTTGGTTAAAATTTTTAAAAAAATGAGTTTTTTATGATGAAATATAAAAATAATTTTTGAAATTTAAAATTATATTTTATTTGAAAAGAATTTAAAATAGAAAACTTCAAAAACTACTCTAAAGCTATTTTTTTATATTTTAAGATTTTATCTTCAAAATCAGCCAAAATGGTGAACATCTAAAACCAAACATATATTTGAAAATAAAATCGAGAAAAAAAAAAACTCACAAATTCTATGTCCAAATGGGACCTAAACGTACCAATATCATTCATGTATAAATTTAATATAGCATTTATCCACCGTTATGGTTATCAGTGTTAGCTAATATCGATATAAATTTTTTACTAAATTATTTTGACTATAATCCTTTAATTCTGGAATAACTTTTTTTTGAATTAAATAACCCGAAAAAGTTTGTGATTTATCTTTGTAGTTTTTTTCTTTACCTTTTGTTTGATAAAATATTACCTTTCGTATTATACAGATGAGTTTTTAGGTTCCTTTTAGTCGCAGTTGGTTGAAGAGGTCTTTGACAGAATTGTCCATAAATTTATATTCAGCCTCATAACTTTACAAAATAACCAAATTACACTTTGATTAAGAAATGTAACATAGAAAAAGCGCAAAGCATAACATAAAGACATAATGACTCGACAAAGTTAAATATTTTTGTCCCTTCTCAGTAGTTTCGTAGCAAATTGAATTAAAATCGTTTGATTTGTTCGTGATAAAATTGTATTTAACTTGCTCATTTAATGTATGGTATAATTTGAACCAGTATTATAGGGCTGCTTATCGGACGGATTGGTCAGCTTTTTACTCTTAACGGTTTGGCTTAACGGCTGTGGCTTTTAAATGTATTAATCAGTTAGTCACCCGATAAGATATCGGGCGAATTAGTATCGATTTAGCTCTTATTAAACGGTTATCGGGCAGTTTATCAACCTAACATATATATTCACTAAATATCTCACATTCTCTTGTCTTAGAAATAATAAATTGCCATAAAAAAATAACATTTCAGATGTAATATGATGCATTCAATCTGCTTTGCCAGAGTCACTCACTCAAGTTCGGCTTAGCCAAATTTTGCTATAAGCCCCACTACTTACTGCATATCAAACTTCAGTTATGTTCACTGCTTAGCGATTGGTGAACTTAAGAAAGAAAATAGTTGTTCCTGTTAAATAACTGCATGAATGAATAACCAAGTCCATAAAGTATTAATAGTAAACAGTGTTGGATAAAACTGAGAAAACACTACAGATACGAACTTTTATTTTTGTCAATCATTTTCAAGGGTTTTAGTTTTTTTATATTTAATATATACAAATAAAAATCAAATTTTATATATATATATATATATATATATATATATATATATATATATATTCTTAATGGGTTAACGGGTTAACGGATTATCCGTTATGCAAATTGAATAATCCGCCCCCAAACCGATAAACTGTTAAAAAAATTCAATCTGCTCCCCGTCCGTTAAGCCGTTAAGCCATTAAGATTCGGTTCGGATCGATTTTCGATTTCGAATCCATTTTGAACACCCCACAATATTCTACACGTAATAAGATTGGTTAAAAACCTCATATGCAAATTAAGTTGATGAGTTTGAATTTTTAGAGTATGGGAGGTTTGAATGATCAAATTCAAACCTAAATGAAGGTTATCTGATATGTTTTAACTTTAACTAATCATGGAACATCCCTGCATATAGTATTTTAAAGCTAATTACTCATTATTATCATCGAACTCATTAAATATATACAAAAAGAAAAGAAAATGTAGTAAATTTGGGTGAAAGGGTAAACGTAGGAGTGTAGAAATATGAGAAAGAAATGGTTATTTGTAGCAGTGAGAATCGTTGTATCGTCTCTTTGCTTGGGTGAGATAATTTCCAGTTTGCTATCCAATCTCACATTCCTCAACGTATTTTTATGGAATTACTTTTTATTTCATTGTTGCTTCTTTCTATGCTAACGCTAGACCAAATGTGCAATACTTGTTTATAATATGAATAGTTTCTTTTCACTGATTCAGTTGCTAGGCCTTTTTTATAAAGTTTTTCTTTTCTTGTTTGTTATTTAATTATTGCATTTTCTCTATATACGGATAGTTCCTTGTTGTTCTGGTTGCAACTAGAAACTTCTATCGAAGTTCAGTATGAATCTTTAGCAACTTTGATATGAATGGACCTTGGACTTAACTCAACCCCAAAAGCTAGCTTATGAGGTGAGGATTGTCCAAGCCATATAAGAAGACCAAGCCATATAAGGAGGCAATCCTCACCTCATAAGCTAGCTTTTGGGGTTGAGTTAGGCCCAAGGTCCATTCTTCTCATGGTATCAGAGCCAGGCTCATCCCAATTATTGCTACCGATGTTGGGCCCCCATTTATGTTGTCCACGCTCCAGAGATCTGAGCGTGAGGGGGGTGTTGAGTTGTCCCACATCGGAGGGATTTGAGGTCTTTGGTCTCCTTATATAGCTTGGGCAATCTTCACCTCATAAGCTAGCTTTTGGGGTTGAGTTATACCCAAGATCCATTCATATCAAACTTTTTATGTGATTTATGGATATTCTTTATGTCATTGTTTTTGGCTGATCGTCACACCATTATGTGATCTTTTCAAATTTTCAGCAGGAGTATACCATAGGAAAGCATATTCGAGGAACGCGACGGTGTCGTATCTGACGTCTCAATTAGTCGCTTTCGCACCAAGAAAGTTGTTGGAGGGATCTACAATTTGCAAATGGAAAACCCAACATAGCCATTGGTTATATTTATGTTGTGGATGAAGACAACGGCGATCTTGTGTTCAGCCGCTTCGGAGATTTGATGTCTGGCTGGACGATAAAGAAAAAAGATGTGAGGAGTGACACTAAAATAAAATATAGTATTAAGATTTAGGCTAATTTAATTAAAGAGTTTGAACTTAAGATAATAGAAATCCGACTTGACCTCACATTAACTATTTCAGTAGATACTTTATTGTGCTTGAGAAAGTAATGTGGCCAAAATCACTTTATAACCGAAAGGTATTGAGTGGATAATTTAGAGTTGAAAGTTATAATACATCTTAGTCACTAGGCCTTTTACCCTTGTGTTCCTTTTACCCATTTGATAAAAACAGCAAAAATAATTATTCGTCTTCTAGTTTCTTACATTAGTTTAATCTTGTTAGTGTTAATTTTAGAAGTAGAAAACAAAATCCCTTGTTTGGAAGCGTAATTGAGCTATTTCATTTACTCTCATCAAGTGTACACCCTAGCATCCATATTAAATTCTCTCTGAAAATTGACCTCGACTCTTGTTGGGTACTATCCTTCCAATACCGTTTTCACTCTGTTAAAATTTTACGGTGTAGCCAGGTTTACAGTTGGCAATCGAAAAATAACTGCCGATCTAAATGTAATCGATTTCTAGCTTTTTTAACTTAAAATATATTGGTAAATAAACAATTGCCCTTGACCTTTTTAACATACTGTTTAGTTACTTTTATCGCCTTTCTTTTTGTTTTTACAGCAGTTGTACGGATTTCGCTTTCCTAAAAGAGAACTTTTCTTCGAATTTGTCTGCGTTAGGTCCAATTTTCTATAAAATTATGGGTGAGTTTTGTTTTTTACGATAAGTGTTTGAATTTTCATGTTATTTGTGAGACCCAATGTTTTTCTTTTTCCTCTTCTCTTACGTAATACATGTAACGTGGCGTGGTTATATTAGTTATATATGATTAGGTATAACATCACACTGGTCACTTGTTATGTTTTGGAGTCAAGCAAGTTGCGAAATAAAGGTTGGCAAAAGTTATCATAAATTTCTCTAATAAATTTTCTAAATTTTGGGTCAAATGTATTAGATAATTTCTCCTAATATATAAAGATTAGTGAGACCCCAAACCTAACGAATCGAAGGTCTAAGAGACTAGTTTTCAACAAAAAAATCCTCACATCAAACGGACATTAGAATAAAAAGTTATGACTGTTTTACCCCGGACTGTCCAGGCTGAAACCGGGTCGCGAACCGGGTCGGGTCAAACAAGAGGTATAAGTCGGTAAAATTGTCTTTGAAACCCTCAAAACATTTCATTTCAGTTTCAAAACAGTGAGAAAGATGAAGAGAGGGTTCCATGGTGTTCTTGAGTGATTAAAGTGCATTTTCAACAATTTTTATCGTTAAAATTTGCCCTCGTGCCTAGAAACACAACCTCTACGCTTTGCAATCGTTTCCCCCTTCTATTAGCGGTGTTTGGAGCTATTCTTGGAAGATAGAAATCAGTTGTTCTTGCTGGTTCTTCAGGCTTTATACTTAGTTTGCCAAGGTAATCATCTGGGGACTCTGTTATGAGCGCTTTTACAAAGTTTTACGGACGTTTCGCCAAGTTAGGGTCATATGGAAAATTTGCCGATTTAAACTCAATTATGAATTGTTTATAGGTGAGCATAAGCTACATATATATAGTGTTTAGGACGTAAGGAACAACTTTCGTGAAGGAACTATAGGCATTCGGACATTCGTTGGAAAGGTATGTTAAGGCTAAGCTTCGTCCTTTCTTTTAACACAAACTCTAGGAAATTCCTAATACGTCAAATGTGATATTTTACTATTCTATTGCTAGAAAGACCTTCTGTGGAAGGCACTGGGATCATAGCTGAAGTATTTTCATAATGCTATTAGGTTAATGTTCCACTCATTTGGTTAAATAGGGTATACGACATCTATATATGTCATTTTGTCGGCTTTCTTAACTATATGTCTATATATATATAAATTCTTATTCGTCTTTGGGTTGTGTAACTATAAAAAAAAAAAAGATAAAGGCATTTAGTATTTGCGATCAGTCTTTCTTCCTTGTTAAAGTGTATTTTAAAATCTCTGAAATGACACGTCGATTTGCAGTAATCTCAAATTAAATTTTTTATTTAAACTACTAAAACACTTGATTTTTTTAAATACTTCCATTTATTAAATATTGAGAAATCAGGTATAAGAACTAAGTGAAGCACCTTAAGCTTTTTATGAATATCTTCAGAGTTAAATTATCTTCCTAAAAGTCGAGTTAAGTTTTCAAGCTTATTCAAAAAAAAAAAAAGATATGAGGTTTCACGAGACAATTGTATGCAATACGAAGGTGATTATGAGATTATGAGAATAAGAGTAACTATGAGCCAAGATTGGCTAAGTTCTTGATATGGCATATTATGTGCATTCAAAGTTCATATCATACATGGCATATTATGCATGGACTTCGAGCTATAATCGGAGTTAAGGGGTCTATTTGCCCGAAAAACTATATATTGTACATATGGCCCCAGGTCGGCAATATGATACCGGTTAGCTACCGGAAGAGACCGCCACTGCTAGCATTTGGTTGGGTATGTCATGCATTTGCATCAATATATATATATATATATATATATATATGTATTCACGACATACGGTTACACGAGCATACCATGCATATTTGTTTACTATGAGGTCGGATGTCGTCCATGGAAGCTATTAGAGTTTCAGTGTGAGGTGGTATCTCTATTATTTTTTTTACATCAGCTATGTGTGATTCTACTTTCTGCCTTACATACAGTACATTTTTATTCGTACTGACGTCACGTTGCTGGGGACACTGCATCTTGTTCGTGCGTGCAGGTCCAGGTAGGGACTCTGATCGACCCCTCTGCTAGGATTTCGACGTTCAGCTGTGAGTTGGTAAGCTCCACCTCTTCCTGGAGCTTTCATAGGATGGTTACTTTTGTTTTACAGTTTGGGTATAGTCGGGGCCTTGTCTCGACAATGCTTATGACACTCTTAGAGGCTATTGTGGACATAGTATGCTGGGTTTCTTTTTTGCAGCTTCCACTCTCCAGCCCATAGGCTTGGCATGTATATATATGTGTGTAGGCATGAATGTCTCCAATCGCGGCCTCGTCGGCCAGCTAGTACTTTTTTACTTTGGCTCGTCTACTTTTAGTGATATGCCTTATTATTATTCAGGTTATGACCTTAATGGTCCAGGCTTAGTATTTTAGATCTTATGCTTCCCGATCTGTTGGGCTCCCAGTTTAGTTAGCTAGTATGTTTAGTGGCTAACTCGGTCAAATACAGTATCGAGGGCCAGTCGTGCCTCCCCTAGTTTGGGGCGTGACATTATTTTTGATTCTTTAGATTTAATTTTCACTTCCATATTGTTAGGGTTTAAATATTTATTGTATTTTAACTTTTACGATCTTTTCTCTACATTAGTTTTTCTTATTTCTGGTAATTTTGTCAGTCTGTTATTAGTTTATGTTATAATGTGGTAATCCTTGTGTAATTATTTTTATAAGTTTTTCAAATTTTTTCTAGTCTCTATATATTAGAGTTAATTTTCAAGTATTTTCTTCCTTCATCTTCATTTTAGATTTCTCAAGTTCTTGTCAATTTTTTATTATGTGTTTTGTCCGGTATACTATACTGGAAGTCTGTCACATGAATATTTATATTCCAGTATAATATACTAAAAGAATATCATAGTATAGTTGAGTTTTCTTTTATTCCAGTATATTTTACGGGACTTTTGTTGTATGTGAATACTAGATGTCTACTGTGTGGGTTTTGATTATATTTTTTGTTTATTAAATTTTGTAAAATTTTGTCTAGTATGTTATACAGGAAGTCTGCCATGTAAATGTTTATCTTCCAGTATGTGATACTGGATGAATATTATAATATAGTTGAGTTTTGTTTCATCCTAGTATATTTTACGGACGTCTGCTGTGTGTAAGCTTTTTTTTCCAGTATATTATACTAGATGAGTTCTGTTTATACTAAGATTTTATTTTATTTGTCATTACTCTTTTTAATAATTATTTGTCTTTTTATTTTTTATTATGCTCTTTAATCCAGTATATAATACTTGAGTTTTGTTTGATTTCAATATATTTTAATGGAAGCATGTCATCTTTAACCTTGTTCTTCAGTATTTAGGCTTAATTTTTCAAGTATTTTTTTTCCTTTAACTGTATTATATATTTTTCCATTTCTTGTTAAAATTGAAATCCAAAATATTTTGCTGGGCTTCATATTTTTCAGGTAGTATACTGTATGGGAAATCTGTCTTCGAGAGGCTTGATTCCGAGTTTTTTATACTGTGTGGTTTTCACTATGTTTTTTGTTTATTAAATTTAATAAAATTTTGTTCAGTATATTATAATGGAAGTCTCTCATGTGAATGTTTGTCTTCGAGTATGTTATACAGAATGAATATTATAATATAGTTGAGTTTTTTTTTCATTCTATTATATTTTACAGGAAATCTACCATGTGTAAGCGTTTTCTCCAGTATAATATACTGGATGAGTTCTGTTTAGACTAAAGTTTTATTTTATTTGTCATTACTTTTTTTGAGTGATTATTTGTCTTCTTGTTTTATATTATGCTCTTTGTTCTGGTATATAATCCTTAAGCGTTTTCTCTAGTATGTTATACTGAATGATTATTATACTTTGCTCTTTAAGAACATACGAAATCTAGCTATAGAGTGAAGTTATAAGAACATATGAAATCTAAATCGTATGTTTTGTTTCTTATCTACTAGGCTACCTACGCTCAGGAGATGGCACAATGAGATATAGGTATGGATCCGGGGGAATGTACCAGTCGTTCCCCACCAGGTCAGACGGATAGATTTCCCTCAGAGGCACATAGTGAGTCTGTAGTACCCCTAGTTTCAGCTTCCCCAACACTTGTTGGAGCTCAGGGAGGTGCAGTACCCCCAGCATCACCAGTTACATTAGTACCTGAGGTAGCTAGAGACATTGGACCTCCAGCACTTGCTGTTCCCCCATCAGAGACTGGGGAGTAGGGGATGAGGGAGGTAGTTCAGTTGCTAACTAGGATGGTTTCTATTAATGAGAGACAGCTAGAATCGGGAGAATATGTTCGGAGACATTGGACAGGAAGCTCGGCAGTACGAGAGTTTCTTCACTTGGCCCCTCCATTATTTACAAGATCCAGTTCACTGAGGATCCCCATGACTTTATAGACTATATGTATAGAGTATTGAGGGTGATGCACGCCTCCGTCACCGAGGCTATTGAGTTGGCTTCTTTTCAATTACGTGATGTAGTCGTCCTATGGTATGAGGCATGGGAGAGATCAAGAGGACCTGATGCTCCACCAGCAGAGTGGGAGGACTTCTCTAAGGCTTTCTTAGCCCATTATTTGCCACGAGAGGTTCGGGAGGCCCGTCTTGACCAGTTTCTTAACCTGAAGCATGGGGATATGAGTGTGAAGGATTATAGCCATAAGATTAATTCCTTGGCAAGGTATGCACCAGATATCGTACGCACCACGAGGGCTAGAGTTCATCATTATGTGGATGGTTTGGAGGATCAGATGATTAGAGACTGTAGGGTAGCATCCCTATCGGATAATGTAGATATTTCCCGCATACAGGCTTTCGCTCAGACTATAGTGGACCTTTTCTGTTGGATTCATGATACTCGTAGGGATAGGGATCAAAGTAAGAGGGCTCGTACTACGGGGTCTGATAGGGAGCTACGGGGTGATTTTAGGCCCCCACTCCATCGATATCCACCTCGGTCAGCAGGTAGTTTCCCACTACAGATGCAGGGTCAGCGGTTTGATCGATATATTCAGTGAGGACCGGGGCAGAGCTCAAGCCACCCTGTGGGCCGTCGACAGGAGCGTTCCTCACAAATGAGACAGCCTACTCCTCCATGTACTTAGTGTGGTATGCTGCACACTGGGCAGTGTAGACAGGATGTGGGTGAATGTTATCATTGTGGGAAGACAGGACATATTATTAGTCGGTGCTCGGGATTAGGCAGAGGTGCACCATCTCCGCCTTCAGGATCCACAACAGCCTATTCACCCTCAGTCCGTCCTCCCCGACCAGGTCCACAAACTACTCAAGGTCGTGGTAGGGGGAGAGGTGGAGGAGACACCTCAGGTTCTAGTGGTGTCCAGAACCACTTTTATGCACTCACAGGACGACAGGATTCAGAGGCATCCCCAGATGTTGTCATAGGTATATTGACTGTTAGAAGTGTAAATATAGTAGAACTCTAACCCAAAGTGTATTAGGAGTAGGTTAGGTTATGTGTATTATATATAGGGCTCATTGTATCATGTTTATACATCAATTATATATATTTCTCCCGTGCTTTCTCACATGGTATCAGAGCTTTGGTGAGAATATTATAGCTGTGCGTCATTCCAGCTAATTCCGGGAAGAAAGACCTCGTCGCCGTGCAATTTTCCGGTGACTTAAGAGGCTGTCCGAACTAAACCACCTTTTTGTTGGTGTTGTGCAAAATCCAAGACCACCACGAGGTTCGGCTCGGAATTCCGACCAAACCCCAGAAATTTCTCTGGCAGATTCCTCCACACGCGCCGCCACAGCTGTCGGCGCGTCAGACCATGCGCCGGCGCGTGGAGCTGTTTCCGGCCAGTGTTTCACTTTGCTCCTTCAGGACAGTTTGGTCAGCTCTCAATTCCGACCCTACCCATCCTTTTTCCGTTCGATTCCGACAACTTTCAATTTTTTCCGGCGACTTTATTGACTTTTCCGGTAGCTACAGTACTTTCCGGCCAGAATTTCTTCAGGACAGTTTGCTCAACCTTGAATTCCGAGCCTATCCATATTTTTACTTTTCAATTCCGACAACTTTGAATTTTTTCCGGCAGCTACAGTGTTCCCGTTTTCTGGCAGCGCCAGTTTCAGTTCTCTGTTTCTGTTTCAGCAAGTTTTCAGTTGATAATCCAAAGATGTCTTTGGGACTAGATGCTTTCGGGTCTAGAAACCAGGGTTCTGGCAGTTCCGGTATTATGATTACCTCAGAACCTTTAATGGGAGGTTCAAACTACCTAGCTTGCGCTTCGTCTGTCGAGTTGTGATGTAAAGGCCAAGGTGTTCAGGATCATCTAACCAAGGAGTCTAGTGACGGAGATGAAAAAGACAAAGCACATTGGGAGAAGATTGATGCTCAATTATGCAGTATTTTGTGGCGATCTATTGATTCCAAGTTGATGCCCTTGTTTCGTCCATTCCAAACATGTTATTTGGTTTGGGAAAAGGCTCGTACTTTATACACTAATGACATATCTCGTTTCTATGATGTGATATCGCGGATAACAAATTTAAAGAAACAGGAATTAGATATGTCTACTTACTTGGGTCAAGTGCAGGCAGTTATGGAGGAATTTGAGAAGTTGATGCCAGTTTCTGCTAGCGTTGCAAAGTAGCAAGAGCAACGACAAAAGCTGTTTCTAGTTTGTACTCTTGCTGAGCTTCCTAATGATCTTGACTCAGTACGCGATCAGATTTTGGCTAGTCCGATTGTCCCCACCGTTGATGAATTATTTTCTCGCTTACTTCGCCTTGCTGCAGCACCAAGTCACCCAGTGAGCTCATCACAGACACTTGATTCATCTATCCTCGTCTCCCAATCCGTGGACAATCGGGCTTCTCATGCAATGGAGTATAGACGAGGAGGAGGTCGTTTTGGAAGATCTAGACCCAAGTGTTCTTATTGTTATAAACTTGGTCACACTCGTGACGTGTGCCATTCTTTACATGGTCGACCAACAAAAAATGCTTATGTTGCTCAGGCCGAGCCTACAGGTAACCAGGGGTTTTCTGTATCTGAACGGGAGTATAATGAGTTCCTTAAATATCGAGCAAGTAAGCAGCCGTCTCCACAAGTAGCCACTGTTGCTCAGCCTGATACTTTTGTTGCTGGTAATTCTTTTGCTTGTGTTTCCCAGTCTAGTCCTCTTGAACAATGGGTTGTGGACTCCGCTGCTTCTGATCATATCTCTGGTAATAAATCCCTTTTGTCAAATATTGCGTATTCACAGTTTCTTCCCAACGTTACTTTAGCTAATGGGTCTCAAACTAAAGCAAAAGGAGTTGGACAAGCAAATCCTCTACCCTCTGTCACTCTAGATTCCGTTCTTTATGTCCCTGGCTGTCCTTTTAATCTTGCATCTGTGAGTCGTTTGACTCGTGCCCTCCATTGCGGAATATATTTTATTGATGACTCTTTTATTATGCAGGACCGCAGTACGGGACAGACGATTGGAACAGGACTTGAATCAGACGGACTCTACTACCTTAACTCACTAACATCCTCTAAGGCCTGTCTAGCTGCCGATCCTCCAGACCTACTTCACAATCGTTTAGGACATCCTAGCTTGTACAAACTTCAGAAGATGGTGCCTCGTTTGTCCAGTTTATCCACATTAGAGTGTACTCATGTCAGCTCGGGAAACATACCCGCGCCTCTTTTCCTCGTAGTATTGAGAGTCGTGCAAAGTCTGTTTTTTCTTTAGTTCATTCGGATATATGGGGCCCTAGTAGGGTATGTTCAACCTTGGGATTTCGTTATTTTGTTAGTTTCATTGATGATCATTCAAGATGTACTTGGATTTTCTTAATGAAAGATCGTTCTGAGTTGTTTTCTATATTCCAAAATTTTTGTGCTGAAATTAAAAATCAATTTGGTGTTTCTATTCGCACCCTTCGCAGTGATAATGCCTTAGAATATTTATCCTCTCAATTTCAGCAGTTATGTCTTCTCATGGAATTATTCATCAGACCTCTTGTCCTTATACCCCTTAGCAAAATGGGGTTGCAGAGAGAAAGAATAGGCACATTGTTGAGACTGCTCGCACACTTCTCATTGAATCTCATGTTCCGCTGCATTTTTGGGGCGATGCAGTTCTCACATCTTGTTATTTTGTTAATCGGATGCCTTCATCTCCCATCCAGAATCAGATTCCGCATGAGGTATTGTTTCCCCAGTCACCCTTATACTCTGTTCCCCCTCGTGTTTTTGGGAGCACTTGTTTCGTTCATAACTTAGCTCCTGAGAAAGATAAGTTAGCTCCTCGTGCTCTCAAGTGTGTCTTCCTTGGTTATTCTCGTGCTCAGAAGGGCTATCGTTGTTATTCACCTGATCTTCGTAGGTACCTTATGTCAGCCGATGTCACATTTTTTGAGTCTAAACCTTTCTTTACCTCTTCTGACCATTCTGACCATCTGGATATATCTGAGGTTTTACCTATACCGGCCTTTAGGGAGTCTACTATATCTCCTCCTTCACCTTCCGCTACAGAAGTCTTACCCATTCCAAACGTTGGACCCTCTACTGTGGCTCCTCCTAGACTCCCTACACAAGACACTCCACTCTTGACATATCATCATCGTCCTCGCCCAGCATCCGACCCGGCTGATTCACTTCCTGCACCTGACCCTGCTCCTACTGCGGACTTGTCTCTTCCGATTGCACTTCGGGAAGGTATACGGAACACCCTTAATCCTAATCCCCATTATATCGGTTTAAGTTATAATCGTTTGTCATCACCCTATTATGCTTTTCTATCTTCTTTGTCCTCTGTTGCCATCCCTAAGTCTACAGGTGAAGTATTGTCTCATCCAGGGTGGCGACAGGCTATGACTGACGAGATGTCTGCTTTACATACGAGTAGTACTTGGGAGCTCGTCCCTCTTCCTTCAGGTAAATCTGCTGTTGGTTGTCGTTGGGTGTATGCAGTCAAGGTTGGTCCAGATGGAAAGGTTGATCGTCTTAAGGCTCGTCTTGTGGCCAAGGGATATACTCAAATATTTGGGCTTAATTACAGTGATACCTTCTCTCCCGTGGCTAAGATAGCATCAGTCCGCCTTTTTCTCTCTATGGCTGCTGTTCGCCATTGGCCTCTGTATCAGCTGGACATTAAAAATGCATTTTTACATGGTGACCTTGAGGATGAAGTTTATATGGAGCAACCACCTGGGTTTGTTGCTCAGGGGGAGTCTCGTGGCCCTGTATGTCGCTTGCGCCGGTCACTTTATGGTCCAATGCAGTCTCCTCGAGCCTGGTTTGGTAAGTTTAGCACTGTTATCCAGGACTTTGGCATGACTCGGAGTGAAGCCGATCACTCTGTATTCTATCGGCATTCTGATTCACGTCTCTGTATTTATCTAATGGTCTATGTTGACGACATCGTTATTACCGGCAATGACCAGGATGGTATTACTAAATTGAAGCAACATCTCTTTCAACACTTTCAGACTAAGGATCTGGGCACACTAAAGTATTTTCTGGGTATTGAGGTCGCACAGTCTAGCTCAGGTATTGTGATCTCACAACGGAAGTATGCCTTAGATATTCTTGAGGAGACAGGAATGACAGATTGTAAACCTGTTGACACTCCAATGGATCCGAATTCTAAACTTCTTCCAGGACAGGGGGAGCCTCTTAACGATCCTGAAAGATATAGGTGGTTAGTTGGTAAACTAAATTATCTTACAGTGACAAGACCTGACATTTCCTTTCCTGTGAGTGTTGTGAGCCAGTTTATGGGTTCGCCATGTGATAGTCATTGGGATGCAGTTGTTCGCATTCTTCAGTATATAAAATCAACTCCATGTAAAGGTTTACTGTTTGAGGATCGAGGCCATGAGCAGATTATTGGATACTCCGATGCTGATTGGGCAGGATCGCCTTCTGACAGACTTCTACTTCTGGATATTGTGTCTTAGTAGGAGGAAATTTGGTATCTTGGAAAAGCAAGAAACAGAATGTGGTTGCTCGGTCTAGTGCAGAAGCAGAATATCGAGCAATGGCTATGGCGACATGTGAGCTAGTTTGGGTCAAACAGTTGCTCAAAGAGCTGAAATTTGGTGATGTTAGTCAGATGGGACTTGTGTGTGATAATCAAGCTACTCTTCATATTGCGTCAAATCCAGTGTTCCATGAGAGAACTAAGCACATTGAGATTGACTGTCACTTTATCAGAGAAAAGATACTCTCGGGAGATATTGCTACAAAGTTTGTAAAGTCAAGTGATCAGCTTGCAGACATTTTCACCAAGTCCCTCACTGGTCCTCGTATTAACTACATATGTAACAAGCTCGGTACATATGATTTATATGCACCAGCTTGAGGGGGAGTGTTAGAAGTGTAAATATAGTAGAACTCTAACCCAAAGTGTATTAGGAGTAGGTTAGGTATGTGTATTATATATAGGGCTCATTGTATCATGTTTATACATCAATTATATATTTTTCTCCCGTGCTTTCTCACATTGACAATACATTTTCATGCCATTTATGCATTGATATATCCTGGCTCTACACTTTCATACATTACTCCATTTACTGCTGCTAAGCTTGACATGAGATCTGAGTTGTTGCCACAGTCAATTGAGGTGTCTATGCAGCTGGCGACTCTATTATAGCTAATCATATCTATCGAGGGTGTACAGTGTTAATTAATGACCGTCCAACCTCTGTTGATTTAGTTCAATTGATTATGCTAGACTTTGATGTCATTATGGGTATAGATTGGTTGGCAGCTTGTTATACGAATATTGATTATCGTGCATAGTTGGTCCGATTTGTTTTCCTGGTGAGCATGTCCTTGAATGGAAAGGTAATGCAGCCACACCCAAGGGTAAGTTAATGTCATACCTTAAGGCTCAGAAGTTTATTGCTAAAGGCTATATATACCATCTGGTTCATGTCAGAGATATAGATAAGGAACCAGCAATTCTTCAATCAGTTCCTATTGTGAATGAATTCCCGACGGTATTCCCTGACGAGCTTCCAGGAATTCCCCCCGAAAGGGAAATCGATTTCGCTGTAGATTTGCTTCCTGATACGCAGTCTATATCCATCCCTCCCTACAAAATGGCTCCTGCAAAACTAAGGGAATTGAAGGAACAACTGAAGGACTTGCTCAATAAAGGTTTTATTAGGCTAAGTAAATCCTAATGGGGTGCTCCGGTGCTCTTTGTTCGAAAGAAAGATGGCTCCTTGCGGATGTGTATTGACTATAGGCAACTAAATAAAGTCACTATCAAGAATAAGTATCCTCTTCCACGGATTGATGACTTGTTCAACCATTTACAAGGTGCCAAATTCTTTTCAAAGATCGACTTGCGATCCGGTTATCATCAGCTACGAGTCAGGGATATTGATATCCCAAAAACAACATTTAGGACGGTATGGCCATTTTGAATTCCTTGTCATGTCTTTTGGGCTTACAAATTCCCCAGCAGCCTTTATGGATCTTATGAACCGGGTATTCAACCCATTTTTGGATGAATTTGTGATTGTGTTTATTGACGACATCCTGATATATTCACGATCAAAAGCCAAGCATGCAGACCACTTGCGAGCTGTATTGCAGACTCTCCAGGACTACAGGTTATATGTTAATTTCTCTAAATGTGAATTTTGGCTAACTTCTGTAGTTTTTCTTGGTCATGTTATTATCGGCGATGGTATCAAGGTTGATAGCCAAAAGATTGAAGCTGTGATGACTTGGCAGAGGCCCTTGAATCCGACAGAGGTTTGTAGCTTTTTGGAATTGGCAAGATATTACCGAAGGTTTGTGGAGGGATTTTCCTCTATCTCCTCACCATTGACGAAACTTACACATAAGGGAGCTAAATTTTAGTGTACAGAGGCATGTGAACAAAGTTTTCAGGAGCTAAAGAAAAGGCTTACGACAGCACCTGTCTTGACTCTTCCAGATGGCACCGAGAATTATGTTATATATTGTGAGTCCTCGAGAATTGGCCTAGAGTGTTTTCTTATGCAACATAGTAAGGTTATCGCGTACGCCTCCAAACAGTTGCGGAAACATGAAAAAAACTATCCTCCACACGATCTTGAGTTAGCTGCACTTGTCTTCGCCCTAAATATTTGGCGGCATTATCTATATGTGGTTCATATTGATGTTTTTACTAACCACCAGTGCCTTCAGTATTTATTTAAACAGAGGGAGCTAAACCTACGACAAAGAAGATGGTTAGAATTACTAAAGGACTATGATGTTGGTATTTTATATCATCCTGGCAAAGCTAATATTGTTGTTGATGCCCTTAGCCGGAAGTCCATGGGCAGTCTAAGCCATGTTGAAGCTGATAAGGTCAAGATGACCAAATATCTATGCCAGCTAGCTAATTTGCATGTGCATTTGGTAGACGCAGAGGGTGGACACATTCTCGTTCAGAATAAAACATAATCTTCTTTTGTTACTAAAATAAAAGAGCGACAACACGAGGATCCTGAGATTACAAAACTGAGAGAAAGTATTCCACAGCAGCAACAACCTTTATTTGAGCTAACAAGAGATGGAGTCCTTAGATACCATGGTCGCTTATGTGTACCGACAGTCGGAGAACTCGGCGCCAAGATTATTTCAGAGGCCCATTATTCTAGATATGCAGTTCACCCCGGAGCGACAAAGATATATCAGGATCTTCGACAGATCTATTGGTGGAACGGAATGAAAAAAGATATCGAGGAGATGGAAGCCCAATGTCCCAATTGCCAGCAAGTTAAAGCCGAACATCAGAAGCCTGGAGGCCTAACTCAATATAGTAAACTTCCATTATGGAAATGGGACATGATAAATATGGACTTCATCATTGGTTTTCCTCGCACTCCACGGAGGTATAATTCTATTTGGGTAATTATTGATAGGCTTACAAAATCTTCTCATTTCCTGCCAGTTAGGATGACATATTCAGCCGAGGATTATGCCAAGCTATACATTCGAGAGATTGTTCGCCTTCATGGAGTACCATTATCTATTATCTCTGATAGAGGGGCTCAATTTACAGCACATTTTTCGGAAATCTTTTCAGAAGGGTTTAGGCACGCAGGTAAATCTTATTACCACTTTTCATCCGCAAACTGATGGACAAGCAGAGCGTACTATTCAGACAGTTGAGGATATGTTACGTTCCTGCGTGCTAGATCTTAAAGGTAGTTGGGATGATCATCTACCTCTTATTGATTTCGCTTATAATAACAGCTTCCAAGCTAGTATTCAGATGGCCCCTTATGAAGCACTATACGGGTGGAAGTGTAGGTCGTTGATCGGTTGGTTCGAGGTCGGGAAAGCAAAGTTTCTAGGTCCTAATTTAGTCCAGAAAGCAATGGAAAAGGTAAAACTTATCATAGACTAGCTGCGTACAGCACAAAGTCGACAAAAATCTTATGCAGATATTCGACGACGAGACTTAGAGATTGACGTAAAAGATTGGGTTTTCTTCAAAGTATCGCCTATGAAAGGTGTCATGCAATTTGGAAATAAGGGGAAGCTCAGCCCCAGGTATGTTGGACCATATAAGATTATTCGGAGGTTTGGCAAGTTGGCGTACGAGCTTGACTTGCCTTCAGAATTGGAAGTAGTCCATCTTTTGTTTCATGTATCTATGTTACGGAAGTGCATTGTAGATCCTTCATGTATTACGCCCATTGAGGATATTCACATTGCTGAAGAATTATCTTATGCAGAGGTACCAGTAGCTATTTTAGATCGCCAGGTAAGAAAGCTTCGAACTAATGAAGTGGCTTCCGTGAAAGTGTTATGGCGAAATAACAACATCGAGGAAATGACCTGGGAAGCTGAGGAGGAAATAAGGAAGAAGTACCCCCACCTATTTAATACTTAAGTTGAGTCACATTTAAATAATTGGCAATTATTTCTTTACAACAAATTAATGGGATTTTGGATGAATTGAAAATGCAATTTAAATTTCTTATTGCGAGATAACTACACGAAGCCTAGTAGTTGGAATCTTCATAATTTGATTTAAGCTTGCAAATAAAACATATATATCCTCACAAATAATGTATTAGCAGAAAAGAAATGAAACATATAAATCACTTGACCCATTCCCGGACGAATGTTCTTAAAGGGAGGACTGTGTAACCGAATGTTTTTCTTTTTCATCTTCTCTTACGTAATATATGTAACGTGGCGTGGTTATATTAGTTATATATGATTGGGTATAACATCACACAAGTCACTTGTAATGCTTTGGAGTCAAGAAAGTTGCGAAATAAAGGTTGGCAAAAATTATCATAAATTTCTCTAATAAATTTTCTAAATTTTGGGTCAAATGTATTAGATCATTTCTCCTAATATATAAAGATTTATGAGACCCACAATCTATCGAATCGAATTTTTACAAGTTTAGTTCTTAACCAAAAAGTCCTCACATCAAACAGACATTGGAATAAAAAGTTATGACTGTTTTACCCCGGACTGCACTGGCTGAAACCGGGTCGCTAACCGGGTTGGGTCAAACAAGTGGTATAAGTCTGTAAAATCGTCTTTGAAACCCTCAAAACATTTCATTTCAGTTCCAAAATAGTGAGAAATCTGAAGATAGAGTTCCATGGTGTTCTTGAGTGATTAAGGTGCGTTTTTACCGATTTCTACCGTTAAAATTTGTTCCCGTGCCTAGAAACACAATCTCTACGCTTTGAAATTGTTTCCCCCTTCTATTAGCGGTGTTTGGAGCTGTTCTTGGAAGATATAAATCTGTTGTTCTTGCTGGTTCTTCAGGCTTTATACTTGGTTTTCCAAGGTAATCATCCGGGGACTCTTTTAAGAGCGTTTTTACAAAGTTCTAAGGACGTTTCGTCAAGTTAGGGTCATATGGCAAATTTGTCGATTTAAACTCAATTATGAATTGTTAATAGGTGTGTATAGGCTACATATATATTGTGTTTGCAAAGCTTAGGACGTAAGGAATGACTTTTGTGAAGGAACTAAAGGCATTCAGACGTTCGTTGGAAAGGTATGTTAAGGCTAAGCTCCATCCTTTCTTTTAGCGCGAACTCTGGAAAATTCCTAAGACGTCAAATGTGATATTTTACTATTCTATTGCTATAAAGACCTTCTGTGGAAGGCATTGGGATCATAGCTCAAGTAATTTCATAACCTATTAGGTTGATGTTCCACTCATTCAGTTAAATAGAGTATTCGACTTCTATATATGTCATTTTGTCGGCTTTCTTAACTATATATCTATATGTATGAATTCTTATTCGTTTTTGGATTGTGTAACTATAAAAAAAAAAGATAAAGGCATTTAGTATTTGCGATCAGTCTTTCTTCCTTGTTAATATATATTTTAAAATCTCTGAAATGACACGTCGATTTGCAGTAATCTCAAATTAAATTTTTATTTAAACTACTAAAACACTTGATTTTTTTAAATACTTCCATTTATTAAATATCGAGAAATCAGGTATAAGAACTAAGTGAAGCACCTTATGCTTTTTATGAATATCTTCAGAGTTAAATTATTTTCCTAAAAGTCGAATTAAGTTTTCAAGCTTATTCAAAAAGAAGAAGAAAGATATGAGGTTCCACGAGACAATTGAATGCAAACGAAGGTGATTATGAGATCATGAGAATAAGAGTACATATGAGCCAAGATTGGCTAAGTTCTTGTTATGGAATATTATGATCATTCAAAGTTCATATCATACATGGCATATTATGCTTAGACTTCAAACTATAATCGGAGGTAAGGGGCCTATTTGCCCGAAAAACTATATATTGTACAGATGGCCACAGGTTTGCAATATGATACCGGTTAGCTACCGGAAGAGACCGCCACTGCTAGCATTTGGTTGGGTATGTCATGAATTTGCATCAATATATATATATATATATATATATATATATATATATATATATATATATATATATATATATATATATATATATATATATATATATATATATATATATATATATATATATATATATATATATATATATATATATATATGTATTCACGACATACGACTACACGAGTATACCATGCATATTTGTTTACTATGAGGTCGGATGTCGTCCATGGAGGCTATTAGAGTTTCAGTGTGAGGTGGTATCTCTATTTTTTTTTTACATCAGCTATGTGTGATTCTACTTTCTGCCTTACATACAGTACATTTTTTTTCGTATTGACGTCCCATTGCTGGGGACACTGCATTTTGTTCGTGCGTGCAGGTCCAGGTAGGGACTCTGATCGACCCCTCTGCTAGGATTTCGACATTCAGCTGTGAGTTGGTAAGCTCCACCTCTTCCTGGAGCTTTCATAGGATGGTTACTTTTGTTGTACAGTTTGGGTATAGTCGGGGCCTTGTCTCGACAATGCTTATGACACTCTTAGAGGCTATTGTTGACATAGTATGTTGGGTTTCTTTTTAGCAGATTCCACTCTCCAGCCCATAGGCTTGGCATGTATATATATGTGTGTAGGCATGTATGTCTCCAATCGCGGCCTCGTCAGCCAGCTAGTACTTTATTATTTTGGCTCGCCTACTTTTAGTGATATGCCTTATTATTATTCAGGTTATGACCTTAATGGTCCAGGCTTAGTGTTTTAGATGTTATGCTCCCCGATTTGTTGGGCCCCCAGTTTAGTTAGCTAGTATGTTTAGTGGCTAACTCGGTCAAATACAGTATCGAGGGCCAGTCGTGCCTCCCCTAGTTTGGGGCGTGACATTATTTTTGGTTCTTTAGGTTTAATTTTCATTTCTATATCGTTAGGGTTTAAATATTTATTGCATTTTAACTTTTACGATCTTTTCTCTACATTAGTTTTTCATATTTCTGATAATTTTGTCAGTCTATTATTAGTTTTATGTTGTAATGTGGTAATCGTTGTGTAATTTATTTTTATAAGTTTTTCAACATTTTTCTAGTCTCTATATATTAGAGTTAATTTTCAAGTATTTTCTTGCTTCATCTGCATTTTAGATTTCTCAAGTTCTTGTCAAGTTTTTATTATGTGTTTTGTCCGGAATACTATACTGGAAGTCTGTTACATGAATGTTTATATTCTAGTATAACATACTAAAAGAATATCATAGTATAGTTGAGTTTTATTTTATTCCAGTATATTTTACGGACTTTTGTTGTATGTGAATACTTAACGTCTACTGTGTGGGTTTTGATTATATTTTTTGTTTATTAAATATAGTAAAATTTTGTCTAGTATGTTATACAGGAAGTCTGTCATGTAAATGTTTATCTTCCAGTATGTGATACTGGATGAATATTATAATATAGTTGAGTTTTGTTTCATCCTAGTATATTTTACGGACGTCTGCTGTGTGTAAGCTTTTTTTTTCCAGTATATTATACTGGATGAGTTCTGTTTATACTAAGATTTTATTGTATTTGTCATTACTCTTTTTGAATGATTATTTGTCTTTTTCTTTTTTATTATGCTCTTTACTCTAGTATATAATACTTGAGTTTTGTTTGATTTCAATATATTTTAATGGAAGCATGTCGTCTTTAACCTTGTTTTCAGTATTTAGGCTTATTTTTTCAAGTATTTTTTTTCCTTTAACTGTATTATATATTTTTCCATTTCTTGTTTAACTTGAAATCCGAAATATTTTGCTGGACTTCATATTTTTCAAGTAGTATACTGTATGGGCAATTTGTCTTCGAGAGGCTTGATTCCGAGTTTTTTATACTGTGTGATTTTCATTATGTTTTTTTGCTTATTAAATTTAATAAAATTTTATTCAGTATATTATAATGGAAGTCTGTCATGTGAATGTTTGTCTTCGAGTATGTTATACTGAATGAATATTATAATATAGTTGAGTTTTTTTTCATTCTATTATATTTTACAGGAAATCTACCATGTGTAAGCGTTTTCTCCAGTATATTATAGTGGATGAGTTCTGTTTAGACTAAAGAATTATTTTATTTGTCATTACTTTTTTTGAGTGATTATTTGTCTTCTTGTTTTATATTATGCTCTTTGTTCTGGTATATAATCCGTATGCATTTTCTCTAGTATGTTATACTGAATGATTATTATACTTTGCTTTTTATTACGTTTCTTCTGTATACCCAAGTATTTATTTCTGGAATTTTATATCTTGTAATTTATTGTGATCCAGTATATTATGCTGGAAGACTGCAATCTGTAGACTTTGTTGTCATGTTCATTTTAGTGGATGAGTTCTGTTTATATTATTTCTCATATATATAGTGGATTCTGATTGTGTTTACTTATCTAATTTGTAATACACTTTTTTTTTCATGATTATATAGAATTGGTATTTTCAAGTAGGATATTGATGGTACATATTTCTGAAATGTTGACGTTTTTATCCTTAAATGATATAAAATGTTGCTTATATGTGTTGTATTTTGATTATAGGAGGGAGATAGATTTGATGTCTTTAACAAGTGGTCTCCTGTTGATTGTTAGGGGAAAGACGATCGAAATTTTAAGAAAATTTCGCAAATTTTGTTTGGAACTCAAATGGATCAATCAAAGAACGGTGTATTTGAGAAATTTTTAAAATTGAATGAGGTGGGTCACTCTGGAAAGTTGACTCACTGTATGTTGCTTTCTCAAGTATTTTACAAGGATAAAACTAAAATAGTTTTTAGAGTTTTTGGGAACAACGTAGAATTTACAGAAGATGATTTCCATCCTATTACTGGGCTGAAGATTGAAGCATATGATTATAGTTTCTTTGATGATAGAGAGAATCGTTTGAAGGAACGGTATTTCTCCGATGTTAAGAAGGGTGTGAAGGTAGATAATTTGTACGAGTTTATGAAAAAGCATTCTCAACTCCGTGTTGGTGCAGCAGATGATGTAAGTGATGTCGAGTGTCACGACCCCAATTCACCCTGCATGAACTATCGTGACGGCACCTAGTCCCTATGACCAGGTAAGCCTAACAATGCGAAAATAATCTAAACTTGCATAATAAATAAACAAAAGCCAAAATAACTGAAGAAAATAATATTTAAATGTCGCTCGGCACATATAACAGAACTGCTCATAATTTAATACACTATCCCAAAACTCGGAATCTCATGGAACCACAAGCCTTTGAAATGTCTAACAGTATAACTCTAGAATGTCTAGGAAGAAAGTAAATATAGAAGGGCAGTGTTTAGCAGCTAGAATAGAAAGGACTTCTCGGCCTGCGAACGTGGCAGATATACCTCGAAGTCTCTACAGCGGTCGCATCGCCTCAATGATGGTAATACTGAGTTGAGGTACATAGGTCTGCACATGAAAAACATGCGCAGAAAGAGCATGAGTACATCACAACGGTACTCAATAAGTGCCAAGCCTAGCCTCGGTTGAGTAGTGATGAGAAAGGTACAGGCCCTACTGATATTAAATAAAAGATATAATTCAATAATATGGAACAAAACAGTATAATGTGTTAACGACAATAAAAGTAACACGGTACATAGAGAACAACAATAACTATACAGAACAATGTAAAAAACAATGTAAGCACCGAAGGAAGTACAACTCAGTTCCAATAATACCAATCGGGGATCTTCCAGGATATCGTCCTGAAGTCCCAAATATACATCTCTAATAAGTCTCTAGGGATACCGTCCCGTAGCTCAGCTCATAGTACAGGGGGATCTACTGGAATCTCGTTTTGTAGTCCCACACATAAATACCAAGTACTAGGAGAATCTACCAGGTGTATTCCCGTAATATCACTGTGCAGGGGGAGAGAAGAAAATCTACCAAAAATCTAACCCGTAGTCCCAAAATAAATATGGGGGAGGGGGGTCTACCGGGAATCTAACACGTAGTCCAAAATAAACAGTCAAGGGGGAGCTACCTGAATCCCACGTCCGTAGTCCCAATATAAATACACAGCAGCAGCAAGAAAATATTCAGAGAAGGGAAATTTCATATTAAGGCAACAAATAATTCTAGCCTAGCATGCTGCATAGAGTTCAGATAAAAAAATTGAGCAATTAAAGAAATTAAATCACTTAGACATACTTTCCTAAGCTATCAACCGGATTAACACTACAAGTAAATAAAATAGGAGAGGAAATATATTAATAAGTGTTTAACAAAAACAGAATTTCCAACAATTTGCACAAGTAAGTGCTCGTCACCTCACGTACAAGGCAATTCAGTTAACAAATATATCAATCCTAAGGGGAAGGTTCCCCACACAAGGTGAGACAAGACACTTACCTCGAACAAACTCAATTCAACCCATAACCACGCTTTTGCCACGAATATCCAACTCTAAATGGCCTAAATCTATTCAATTCAGTTGCATATTGTCAATAACACTTCAAGTAACTGATTCTACAATCAAATTCAAAGCTAATAAGCGAAATTATATAAAACGACCAAAATTCCCCTCGGGCCACGTCTCAGAATCAGGTAAAATTTATATTTTCAGAATCCTCATACTCACACAAGTCTATGCATAATAAGAACATTAAAATCGGAGTTTAATTGGCCCCTCGAATACCCCTTTTAGGTCTCTTAAACTCAAGTCCTAATTACTTTTTATCCCCAAAATTTCCACCACTAATTAGGTATTTAATCACATAAAAACGAGTTATGAAGTCAAAAATGTTACCTCCAAGTGATTTCCTTTGAATTCCTCTTCAACCCTCATCAAAAAGCTTCAAAATCACGTAATAATGGAGGAAACTAGGCTAAAATTTGCGAAATAGACCCTTTTAAGCATTCTGCCCGAGTATTTTAATTCCTTCTTCGCGAACGCGGTCAAAGCCTTGCGTTTGTGAAACACAAAAATGACTTTGACCAAAACCTCTTACGCGAATGCGACAAGTACCTCGCGAACACGATGCTTTACCCAGACAAATCTTCGCGAACGCATCCCTCTAATCGCGAACGCGATGAGTAAACTCCACTGGGCCAATTTTCCTCCTACACGAATGCGGTTCAAAAGAATCCAGCCCTTCGTGAATGCGGAGCCTTCCTCGCGAACGCGAAGGCTAAAGTTTCACTATCCTCCATTGACTCTTCGCAAATGTTAGGGTCCACTCGCGAATGTGAAGAGTAAAAGTCTGCAATAGCTGAACCTGCAATTCTGTAGCTTTTTAACAACTAAAAATGATCTGTTGAGCATCTGAAACATACTCGAGGCCTCCGAGACCTCAACCAAAGGCATCAACATACCCGAAAACCTTATTCAAACTTGTACCAATCTTCAAAACACCTCAAACGATATCAAATCAACCAAAATACATCGGATTCAAGCCTAAGTTATCCAAAATCTTCCGAATTACGCTTTTGATCAAAACGTCTATTAAACCTCGTCCGAATAACCTGAAATTTTGTATGCACATTGAAAATGACATGGCGAAACTACTACAACTCTCGAAACACTCGGATCAAAATCTCACTATCGAACTGGAAACTTCAAAAATTTAACTTTCGGCATTTCAAGACTAAATTAGCTACTTTCAAAACACAATCCGAATATGTCGCTAAACCCGAAATCACCTAATAGAGCTAACGGAACAATCAAATTTTCATTCCGGGTCCTTATTCACACAAATATGACTGCGGTAAACTTTCCAATACTTAAACTCTCATTTAGGGACTAAGTGTCCCAAAACTCTCCGAAACTTAAAATCGAGTATTCCGATAAATTCAAATAACATAAATAAACTCAGAAAAACAGTTAATAAGGGATCGGGGCGTTAATTCTTAAGACGACCGGCCAGATCGTCACATCGAGGTCTACGATGAAGATGAACAATCCAGAATTTTTTATCCTAAATTCGTCCAATTTTGGTTACTCCCTATAAAATATGTTGGAAATGCTACTTATGAACGGACATATGCCAGTATATTATAATGGAGAAGTGAAAAATAGTGGAATTTTGATATCCAGAATAATTTAATGGAATCAAATAATTTAATATTTTATTTCGTACATATTACACTAGAGTTATGTATTGTTAAACCATTATGTCCCGTATTTAATACTGGATGTGAAAATCCAAAACAATTTACTTTAAATTTGACCCATTTTGGTTACTCCTTATAAAATATGCTGGAAATGCTACTTATGAAGGGATATAAGCTAGTATATTATATGGCGAAGTGGAAAATAGTGGTAACTTGGTATCTAGAACAATTTACTAGAATTAAATAATTTAATATTTTATTTCCTATTTATTACACTGGAGGTATATATTGTTAAACCATAATGTCCAGTATTTAAAACTGGACGTGAATAATCCAGAAGTTTTTACCCTAAATTCGTCCAATTTTGGTTACTCCCTATCAAATATGCTGGAAATACTACTTATAAAGGGATATAAGCCAGTATCTTATAATAGAGAAGTGCAAAATAGTAAAAACTTGGAATTTAAAATAATTTGCTGGAATTAAATAATTTTATATTTTATTTTCTATATATTACATTAGAGTTATATATTGTTAAACCACTATTGCACGTCTTTAATACTGGACGTAAATAATCCAAAAAAGTTTAACCTAAATTTGACAAATTTTGGTTATTCCCTATAAAGTATGCTGGAAATTCTACTTATGAAGGAATATAAGCTAGTATATTATAATGGAAAAGTGAAAATAGTAAAAATTTGGTATCTAGAATAATTTACTGAAATTAAATAATTTAATATTTTATTTCCTATATATTACACTAGAGGTATATATTGTTAACCACTACGTCCCGTATCTAATACTGGATGTAAAAAATTTAGAATTCTTTACCCTAAATTTGACCAATTTTGGTTATTCCCTATAAATTATGTTGCATGCTACTTATGACCAAATTTGGTTACTCCCCTTAGCTATTTTTATGGAGTATGATACAACTCACTCTAGTGTAGTTGTCTATAATATTTAATCATTTCGTCAGTACTTCATGACCATTGGGTGCAATCTTTTAATCGTCAGTATTTCATGACCATTCGGTGCAATCTTTTATGCATTTATAGCCACAAATTATATTATAATTTTGGAGTTGTGTTATACTAATAATTACGTTTGAAGTTGCTTGTCTTTGATATGACTTCCTGATATTAACCGAGCACTCATGTTTTCTCTGAAATTTAACTACTTTAAGAAATTTTAATCTGCTGTCCATTTGTCATCGAATGCGATAAGCAAGAAATTTGTATGCATCTTGTATTTAGTAAACCCAAATAATTAGATATTTAAACGTTATATTGTTAAAAAATATAATTCCAGTATAATAAGCTAGAATTATTTGAGTTTTTCATATTAATTAAGCAAATTTCAGCTTATTATATTGGGGTTACTAGAGTCACATATACTTCCAGTATAATATACTGGAAGTGTCTAAGTTTTACATATTAAATTAACAAACGTCCAGTATTCTATACCGGTGTTTTGTTCTATTCTATTTTATTTATAATCTTTTATATTAGTTTGAATGAAAGATATTTCCAGTATAAGATTGGAGTTTTTTGAGTGTTGCATATTAATACAAAATCTCCTGCGTATTATACTTGTGTTTTGTTCATTTTTGGAATCAAGCACTATAAAAGCATTTTATGAGATATTTCCAGTATAATAAGCTGGAAGTATCTCAGCTTTAGATATTAATTTAGAAAGATCCAGCAAATTATACTGGCATTATGTTCTGCGGAATTTTATATATTTTATATGGTTTTGAACAATGTAAATTTCATTAGTTAAGATTTAAATTACAAAAAAGAAGATATATAATACAATTAAGCACAGATTAACGCATTCAGAAAATTAGACATTAACACAGATTAAAGCATTAAAAAAATCAAAAATTCGAAGAATCAGAAGAATTTTCTGATTCTTCGCACAACTATTTTACTGATACTTTGAATTTTCTGGTTTGAATTATAAAGAAAAGAATCGCATAGTATCACAACTAAATCTGTGATCATAGAAGAAATTCAAACTAGTTAAATTGAAATAATCAGACAAATAATTGAGAGAGCTTACTTTGATTTGCAGATTGACGCTGCAAGATTGTACTAAAGAAGAATATGAGAACAAGTCGCCTAAATTTAATAAACAGAGTAAGAGTATTTTAGTTAACAAATTCTAACAATGCTAATTTCGCAACTAAATATTGTTGACATTTGATTATGTAGCTAAATTTGATTGAACATATGTAAAACTGGCCTTTTATAAATTTTTCTCTTTCACTCAATATTGAATGCGAACTGAACATGAATAATTTGCATAATTTGGCAAAAATCGAATTAAAGATTGAAATAAAAATTTGATATTTGTTATGGTATTGTATAAACTTTTAGAAATTACTCTATTCGGTACAATATATGGTTCTTTAAACTTAATGAATATATGGTTACATACTAAACATACGTAGATTATATTATTTTTCAATGACAAGCGAAAATTGAAGCTTTAGTAGCTTAAAACCAAGCTTTAATAAGTTGTTTGAACTTATAACAACAAGATTTTTTATATAATTATTTGAATCTATTTATGCCGATGATCTTTGAGCCATCTTACACACAAATCTACCATTCGCAAAAATTTATGAAATATTTAAAATAGATCTTGGTTAACGTAATATTTTTAGACTTTTATCACCTAGTAATTTTATTTTTTTACCGTTATGTAAAACAAAAAGAATTCTATCATCTAATTTAGTTCAAATTCATTTTGAAGTTTTTGTAAAAGAAAAAAAAACCTTCGGACATGTTTTCTCAAATTCTCATTATCTATATATATATATATATATATATATATATATATATATATATATATATATATATATATATATATATATATATATATATATATATATATAAATTTCCAACAACTTTTCATAATTAGTCAATTTGGTGATACATTCGTAAGATATATGGATTTATATCTAGATATATGGACTTATATCTACACACATATGAACAATATATGGATAATTATATGTTATGTGCTATCTTTTTGGTTTGGCCTAATTATGTGGTCTTATGGACATTATGTACAATGTATTGTCATACTAAAGTGTAGGACTAATGTGTAGATACCCAAAAGGGTAACCTTAGTTTATGATGGGCTAACTAAGGTTACATATGTAACTATGGTTACATGCTTGTGACTCTTGAGTTATGTAACTCTTGCAAGACTCTTGGGTTATGTAACTCTTGTCTCTTGGGTTATGTAACTCATATAGTTGTAAAGTGGGGGTTATGGTTCCCACATTAGTGCAAGACAAGCTCTTCTTCCTCCCATTGAATCAAGAGTAAACAATCCATTGTTGTCTTGCAAATAGTGTGGAAAACCATATACCAAATTTGATTATTGTCATAACCTTTACTATTGTGAACAATTCACATATATTGTTTTAAGTCTTGTGAGGCATTTGTGGTGATATACAACTTCAAGAAACTTGAAGGAAGGATCAAGGAATTCACAAGAACATAAGGACAATCTTCAAAGGAGGTTCATCAAATTCCACATATGGATTCAGGTTAGCTTCCGCTCATGTAGTTGTAATTCCGGATTATTCAATATGAAGGTTGTTGTCTTTAGTAGGAATCATAATCCTAACAATTGGTATCGGAGCCACCCTTCATTTTGGATAATTTGGATGATCATAAGGTTCTTGTTATGTTAGAAATCATGTTTAAGTATAATTAGAATTTTGATTATGAAATTCTACCATGAAATAGCATGATCTTATGATTGTTATGTTTTAATGTATTTGAAGTTAAAACATTGTATGAACAGCATGATTTTAGTTGGTTAACAACATGTTTTTTCTATGTTTAAGATCCATGTTGAAAATCATGTGTTATTCTGGAAAATTTTTGGTCACTGCCTCATGACAATCGATTGTTGCCTTACACAATCGATTGTCATTGACGTTTGAAATTCTGGCAGTTTTTTTGGAATACCAGGACAATCGATTGTTAAATCCAGACAATCGATTGTCATGGTCCAGTGAGTTGAAACGTTTTAAATTATACCATACAATCGATTATCTGGTTTTGACAATTGATTGTCATGGTCCAGTAACTTAAAAATTTTTCATAAAACCAAAACAATCGATTGTCTGGTTTTGACAATCGATTGTCATGGTCCAGTAACTTAAATTTTTTTTTTCATAAAACCAAACAATCGATTGTCTGGCTTTGACAATCGATTGTGGATGGTCCAGTAACTTAAAATTTTTTTCAGAAAATCAAACAATCGATTGTCTGGTTTTGACAATCGATTGTGTTGGTCCAGTAGATGAAATTTTTTTTTAAGCCAAAGATAATCGATTGTCTATTGCTTACAATCGATTGTTTTTGTCCAGTAAGGTTAAAAACGTTTCAACTCTCTTAAGTTTCAGTGAATGTTAATTGTTTTTTAAGTCCATCAATTCTTATAATATATAGAATTGTCCGATTCAGTGTACAACGATTAATATTCAAGTGTTACACATCAAAACATGTAACACATTAAGTTAAGATTCATAAAATGGCTTAAGGAACTAAAGTTTATAGCATCTAATATTTTAGTTATTCAATTGAAGCGTTATGTTGCCAAAGTAACCTCTATTGTGTAGATTGATTAATTTTAAAATATAAGATGACTGTGGATGTTAGTCTTCCATGCGTTTAACACTGGCCCAAAGGAAGGTGTTATTTGGCAGGAATTCGAACATTCTTGTGGTGGTAAATATGAGACGATTATTTGGTTTTCCATGTGAATATTAAATCGGCCCAAAGGAAGGTTTAATATTTGACAGGAGTTTATTATCTATGTTTGATCACTACACCAAGAGTACCATATACAAGTTGTTTTTCGGTCCAAAGACTAAAATCAATGTTGTGCTAGGTATCTTGTTATGGGAAATGCCTAATTTTGAATCTATAAAGTTAAAGTTCAAGTTTTTTGTAAGCATGTATTTAGTAATCCTTTTGTTCTATTTACAGTAAATTCTTCTGCTTCTACGATCTCTGCCAATATCAATAGCATCCCTGTGCTTAACGGCACAAATTTTAAGGAATGGAAAGAGAATGTAATGATCGTTCTCGGTTGCATGGATCTTGACTTAGCACTTCGGACCGAGCAACCTACTCCTCTTGAGGATACATCCCCTCCTGATGACAGGAGGGTGATGGAGAAGTGGGAACGCTCGAATCGCATGAGTCTCATGATCATGAAGCGTGCAATTCCAGAATCATTCAGGGGCACTATGAATGATGAACACAATGCCAAAGTTTTTCTTGCAAATCTTGAACAGTGTTTTATCCAAAACGAAAAGGCGGAAACAAGTACACTATTGAGTAAACTTGTTTCTATGAGGTATAAGGGCAAGGGAAACATTAGGGAGTACATTATGGAAATGTCTCATCTTGCTTCGAAACTTAAGTCACTCAAGCTGGATTTACCTGAGGAACTGCTTGTGTACTTTGTTTTGATATCTCTTCCTGCACACTTTAATCAGTTTAACGTAAGTTACAACTGCCTGAAGGAGAAATGGTCTCTTAACGAGCTCATTTCACACTGTGTGCAAGAAGAGGAAAGGATTAAGCATGATAAGACTGAAAGTGCTCATTTGGCATCTTCTTCTAAGGAAACTAAGAAGAGGAAGGGTAAGGAAGTTGCAGTTGCAAAGCCCAAGATTAAGCAACATAAGGAACCTAAGGTTGAAATCACTGAATTAGGTTGCTTTTTCTGTAAGGGGACTAATCATGTGAAGAAGGATTGTACCAAGTACCATGCCTGGCGTGCGAAAAAAGGTACACGTCTTTCTCTTGTTTGTTCTGAAGTTAATTTAATTTCGGTACCTAAGGATACTTGGTGGGTAGATTCTGCTGCTACTACTCACATAAGTATATCAATGCAGGGTTGCCTGAACTGCCGAAAACCAAATGATGGTGAAAGATACATCTATGTGGGTGACGGCAAGAAGGTGCCAGTTGAAGCTATTGGCAAATTTAGACTGTTGTTTAAAACTGGTTTTCATTTAGATTTGGATGAGACTTTTATTGTACCGTCTTTTAGACGGAACTTAATTTCGGTTCCCCAATTGGACATATCTGGTTATAAATGTACATTTGGGGATAACAAAGTTAGTCTCTTTCAGTGTTCAAATCTTATTGGTACTGATGTTTTATCAACATTTGATAGCTTATATTTGGTTGATACAATAACTTCAAATAAAGAAACTTTGCATACAAGTTTAAGTGGTACTAAAAGGAAATTAACTAATGAGAATTCTATTTCACTCTGGCATAAACGTTTGGGTCACATATCCATTCAAAGAATTCAGAAACTCGTGTCAGATGGAATTCTTGATTCTCTTGATACCTCAAATTCGGAAATTTGTATTGAGTGTATCAAGGGAAAACAAACAAACAAGACTAGATTAGGTGCCAAGAGAGCTTCGGACGTCTTAGAATTGATACATACGGATATTTGCGGGCCATTTCCTACTCCTTGTCGGAATGGTCAACAATACTTTATCACATTCATAGACGATTACTCTCGTTATGGGTACCTATATCTTATTCACGAAAAGTCCCAGTCCATAGACATGTTCAAATCATTTAAGGCTGAAGTTGAAAATCAACTAAGCAAAAGAATTAAATCCGTTAGATCTGACCGTGGTGGTGAAGACTATGGTCGATATGATGGTTCCGGTGAACAACGTCCAGGGCCTTTTGCTAAATTCCTAGATGAGTGTGGGATCGTCCCTCAATATACTATGCCAGGAAGTCCTACGATGAATGGTGTAGCTGAGAGACGAAATAGGACCCTTAAGGATATGGTAAGAAGTATGATTTCTCGTACTTCTTTTCCAGACTCACTCTGGGGTGAAGCATTAAAAACTGCAACTTATATTCTAAATAGAGTTCCAACTAAAGCTACAATCAAAACCCCTTATGAACTTTGGACTGGGCATAAACCCAGTATTCGGCATTTACACATTTGGGGTTGTCCAGCTGAGGCAAGGCCTTATAGGCCGAATGAAAAGAAACTGGACGCTAAGACGGTTAGTAGCTATTTTGTTGGATACTCTGAAAAATCCAGGGGTTTTAAGTTTTATGATCCCACATCACGAACTATTTTTGAGACGGGAAATGCTAGGTTCTTTGAGGATATTGAGTTTGAGGGGTGGGGAGATAAAGTTGTTAGAGATTTTGTCTTTGAGGAAGAACATGTGTCTTTCCCTCAAATTGTTGATCTTGGTCTTACTGACTCGGATCACACAACTCCGGTTCAAGACAATCTCGAAAATCTCCCCCATCAGGAACCTGATAGAACTAATGAAAATCAAATTCAACAACCTCAAGTAACTGAAATGCCATTAAGGAGATCCACTAGAGAGAGGAGAAATGCAATTTCGGATGATAATTATGTATTTCTCCAAGAACAACAAAGTGATACTGGACTTGAGGAAGATGATCCAATCAACTTCCGTCAAGTCATTAAGTGTTCTAACTCTCAAAAGTGGATTGATGCCATGAATGATGAGATGAAGTCTATGAGCGATAATGACGTTTGGGAGCTTGTTACGTTGCCCGAAGGTACGAAACCTGTTGGTTGTAAATGGATTTTTAAAAACAAAAGGGATTCATGGGGCAATGTTACTAAGTACAAAGCTCGTCTTGTCGCAAAAGGCTACACTCAGAAAGAAGGCATTGATTATGAAGAGACTTTCTCTCCAGTTTCATCGAAGACTCTTTCAGGACTATAATGGCATTAGTAGCACATTTTGATCTTGAGTTTCATCAAATGGATGTTAAGACTGCTTTTCTCAATGGTGACATTGAGGAAATAATTTATATGGTGCAACCTGAAAACTTTGTTTCGGATGAATCAGAGAAGAAGGTTTGCAAATTAAAGAAATCCATCTATGGGCTCAAGCAAGCTTCTCGTCAATGGTATTATAAGTTTCATGCAGTCATTACATCTTTTGGTTTTGAACCGAATATTGCTGATGACTGTATATACCATAAGTTCAGTGGGAGTAAGTATATTTTTCTGGTTTTATATGTCGATGACATACTGCTTGCCTGTAACGATATAGCATTATTACTTGAAACTAAGAAATTTCTTTCAAAGAAATTTGAAATGAAAGATCTTGGTGAAGCTTCTTTTGTATTAGGAATTCAGATTCTAAGAGATCGCTCCAAAGGCGTTCTCGGTCTGTCACAAAAGGGCTATATTGATAAGGTTCTGAAAAGATTTGGCATGCAGGATTGTAAACCAGGCAACACCCCTGTTGCTAAGGGAGACAAATTTAGTCTCAAACAGTGCCCAAACAATTCTTATGAAATTTCGGAAATGCAGAAGACACCTTATGCTTCGGCGGTAGGTAGTCCGATGTATGCTCAGGTATGTACACGACCTGATATAGCATACATTGTTGGGATGTTAGGCAGATATCTAAGCAATCCGGGAATGGACCATTGGAAGGCAGCCAAACGGGTCTTGAGGTACTTACAGAGAACAAAGGATTACATGCTTACATACCGGAAATCGGACCAGCTTGAGATCATTGGGTATACCGATTCCGATTTTGCTGGATGTAAGGATAGTTTGAAGTCTACTTCAGGCTATATTTACATGCTTGCGGGTGGTGCTATCTCTTGGAGAAGCATTAAGCAAACTCTTACAGCCACTTCCACCATGGAAGCGGAGTTTATGGCATGTTATGAAGCATCTAATGAGGCATTATGGCTGCGGAATTTTATTGGTGGACTGCGTATTGTTGATACTATTCAGAAGCCACTTAGGCTATTATGTGACAACAGATCAGCAGTCATTTATGCTAATAACAACAGTAGTTTGACGAAAGCAAAACATATGGATGTCAAATTTCGGGTTGTTAAAGAAAGAGTACAAAATGGACAATTGTGCATTGAGTACATTAGTACAAACTCCATGCTTGCGGATCCGCTAACTAAGGGATTGACACCAAAAGTATTTCATGAGCATATTGCTTGTATGGGTGTCAAATCAGATAAGGATTATGTATTTTAGTGGGAGTTTGTATTGCACATTTATGTAATTGTTCATTATATTCAGAAATTCAGTAATTCAGTTATATCTGCAGATATTCAGTTTTAAAGTTTTGTACTCTTACAGTTTATGTTTGATCTCAATAAAGAGAACCAATTGGAAATAGACATTCTATTGACCACACTTTATGTTATTTCCATGCTACATACCTACACTTGATCCATGTCGTCGGTTATATTGATATACGTGATCTATGATTGGTTCTAGTTACGAATGAGTAACGACGAGCACTTAGTTCCTATGTTGGTATGATTGATGGACCGGATTGTTCATTACAATTTTATTGTGATAGCAATTTTGTGCACCTAAGGTTTGTAACATATAATATTAAGGTTTGTACATATGTATGTATATCTCGTCCAAGTGGGAGATTGTAAGATATATGGATTTATATCTAGATATATGGACTTATATCTACACACATATGAACAATATATGGATAATTATATGTTATGTGCTATCTTTTTGGTTTGGCCTAATTATGTGGTCTTATGGACATTATTTTAAGGGGGCCAATGTATTGTCATACTAAAGTGTAGGACTAATGTGTAGATACCCAAAAGGGTAACCTTAGTTTATGATGGGCTAACTAAGGTTACATATGTAACTATGGTTACATGCTTGTGACTCTTGAGTTATGTAACTCTTGCAAGAATCTTGGGTTATGTAACTCTTGTCTCTTGGGTTATGTAACTCATAGAGTTATAAAGTGGGGGTTATGGTTCCCACATTAGTGCAAGACAAGCTCTTCTTCCTCCCATTAAATCAAGAGTAAACAATCCATTGTTGTCTTGCAAATAGTGTGGAAAACCATATACCAAATTTGATTATTGTCATAACCTTTACTATTGTGAACAATTCACATATATTGTTTTAAGTCTTGTGAGGCATTTGTGGTGATATACAACTTCAAGAAACTTGAAGGAAGGATCAAGGAATTCACAAGAACATAAGGACAATCTTCAAAGGAGGTTCATCAAATTCCACATATGGATTCAGGTTAGCTTCCGCTCATGTAGTTGTAATTCCGGATTATTCGATATGAAGGTTGTTGTCTTTAGTAGGAATCATAATCCTAACAACATTATATATGTGCTCCATTAGTCTTGATTTTTCTTGTATCACAATTTCATTCTTCTGGTTTAGTCTTTTGAAGGCGTCAGTGATGAGCAATGATTACAAAAAATTATTTTATCCGTGTCTTTTTGGATATTATATTGTAGGATTTTTTTAGATTTTGTCTGAATGCTGGAGAACTATAATAATTTCGTCCTAATACACCTCGTGCATAATCTAATGCTTATGTTGTAATATCCAAAAATATAATTTAAATAAAAACAGTAACTTATATGTCTACAAGAGAGAGATTTTCCTTTCCGAAACTCAAAAAGATTTACTGAACTTGAAAACTAAAAACTTGCACACTGAAGCATAAGAATTTATTTATTTTACAGGCTTGAGATAGGAATTACTAGGGTATACATAAGAAAATATTTTACAACGGGTATAATACAAAGTTTGAAGAATCGTGGGTGATGAAGGAAGAGGGAATATTGGATATTTTTCTTTACAGAATTTCTTCTTGATAACTTATGTCAAATAATATACCCAATACTATCCCACTATATATATATATATATATATATATATATATATATATATATATATATATATATATATATATATATATATATATATATGTGTGTGTGTGTGTGTGTGTGTGTGTGTGTATATGTGTGTGTGTGCGCGCGCGCGCACGCGCGTGTGTCCGAAGGATCACTGAACAATAGACTAAACAATCAACTTCTTTTGTTTCAGTTTATACAAACTTATTTTCTTTTGTCTCTTTCACAAAGAATAACTTGTATTGTTAGTTAACAAGTTTTACAGTCACATAAATATTGTAATATATGTTAAATCACGTGTTCTAAATGTCTTATACCCACACAAATACTATAAAATATTCAGAATTGTCAATTTCTTAAATTCTTTGTTTTTTCACAACTCACGCTCAGTCAAACATAATTAAAAGGAGTATTAAAGAAGTTTAAAGTAGGTGAGATATGGATGATTATACTAAACGATGAAAATAAATCACCCATAAACTTAGCTCAAATTATTAGTATTCTCCCTGAACTATGTCCAGTTCTAATTGCCCCCATTAACTTGGTCTTTTGAGGGTCAACATGTGCCTGCTACGTGGATTTTTATGTCTATATAGCGTTTTTTGAAAAATAAAATATTTTTTACCCTTTTAGGAAAAAAGGCAAGTTGAAAGGATAATTAAAACCGAACATAATTCGAAGAGAATACTAATAATTTAAGTTAAATTTAAGGGTAATTTAAGATATTTTACCTTATTTTAATCGAACAAGAGAGAAAGAATATGCTAAAGCTCCAAATATTATTCTAAACTAGTGGGGCCATCTTCAACAACCTGATGGAAGGAGATAATGTGGATAGGAAGGTTTAGACTTTAGAGCCAGAATTTCAACAACCAGAGAGACAAAATCTCCCATCCTCCAACCCTTGGTATGGACCACATTATTTTTTATTTAATTCAAATCTATTGTCCCAATTAATTCAAATTCGTACAACGTAATAATATTTCGATTAATTTAGATTTGCACGATATATTACCAACAAGGACGGAGTTAGCATAAGACTTGCGAATTCGGCCGAACCCAATAACTTTGGTCCAAAACTTGTATTTATCTTAAAAGAATTCATTGAATATGTATAAAGTGTTAATTTAGAACCTAATAACATAAACGGACTGAAATCCCGAACCGACAAACTTCAAATTCTGGCTCCGCCTCTGATTACCAACTAAAGAGACGGAGTATCTATATTCTTAAAGCTTAAACTCAAAACCTTTAACTAAAAAAATAGAGATATTATCCATCCCACCATACGTGGACACCGCCTTAATATGGCTACATTTTGTTGCTTCGAAAGACTTATGTCTGCTTTAAAGAATAGATTTCCATATTTTCTTCCATGGCTTAGATCCAAAAGCTAATGAAGAGAAACAAAATCATCCAAATCCTGCTAAGCATATCAGTGATATGAGCAGTTAAAATATCACTAATGACAACTTCTCCTCAACCAATTAATATTTAGTTTGAAATGGGTGTAGAAACAATCTAGTTTAACGGTAGAATATAGTAATAGTTAAACCTCTCTATAACAACATTCCTATATAACAATCATTCACTATAAAAAAGGTAAGCTTTTCTTGGAATCAATTTTTATGTTATGATATAGTATATGTTTTTTCTTGGAACGAATTTTTATGTTATGGTATAGTATATGCTTCTATAACACTTCCATGTAACAGCCAAAAAATTATCAGAGCAAACAAGGCTATTTTGTAGAGGTTTCATTGTACTTTTAAGTGCACCATGCAGACTTTGTCATCAATGTTGCCAAAAGATTATGCAAGTCCACTTTGCTTTGGAACAGATAGCTACAAGATGATGACCATAGTAAAGACAAAGAAAGCCCTTTTCAGAAGACATGAATTTCCAATTGAAAATAAGATCTTGGTATCACTCGACCAAATGAAATTACAAAACTCAAAGATATGGTTTAAAGTGTACATGGTCAGGAGCATCCATAATCCTATTTCTATCCTCATCTTGGATTCATTTTGGCCGCTCCGCTACTAAAACTGAAGAAAACAAAGGGCAGATGAAGAAATAGTTTTTATTGAAAATACCAGGCAACAGTGAACTGCCGAGTCCGTTTGGTATTGGTTTCCACCATCACCTCCAACCTCAGTGTCAAACTGAAAACAAATTTGGTAGACACCAGCAACCAAGTGTAAGTAATAAAGCCTAAGAAACTTGTTTAGCTGCAGCTACAACAGCCTCTGCTGTAATTCCGTACTCCTGGTATATTTTTCCAGCAGGGGCACTGGCACCCCATCTATCAATTCCGATGGCCTTCCCCTTTGATCCGACATATTTCTCCCACCCAAATGTGGATCCAGCTTCAATGCTAACTCTAGCTGTAACAGATGATGGAAGGACACTTTCCTTGTAGTCGGCTGATTGTTCTTCGAAAAGCTCCCAACAAACAAAGGAAACAACTCTCACTGTCTTTCCTTCTTTCCTGAGTTCATCAGCAGCCTTGACAGCAATTTCTAACTCTGAGCCAGTACCAATCAAAATGACATCAGGTTTGTTGCCAGAAGAATTGTCTGATAAAATGTATCCACCCTTTGCTGCTCCTTCCATAGAGCTTCCAGTAAGTTGTGGTAACTTTTGTCGAGAGAGTGCAAGGATTGATGGTGTCTTCCTCTTGAGGACAGCCATCTTGTAAGCTCCTGCTGTCTCATTGCCGTCTGCTGGACGGAACATCAGAATGTTGGGCATTGCACGGAAACTTGCCAAGTGCTCAATGGGTTGATGGGTAGGCCCATCTTCTCCTAGACCAATTGAATCGTGGGTCATAACATAAATAACTCCAGCCTCAGACAAGGCTGAAATTCTCATGGCTCCTCTCATGTAGTCAGTGAACACAAAGAAAGTAGCACAGTAGGGAATCAAGCCTTGGCTGTGTAGAGCAATCCCATTACATATAGCTCCCATACCATGTTCACGAACACCAAACCTCAGATTACGCTCCTCTGGGGTGTTCTTTTGGAAGTCACCAAACATTTTCAAGAGAGTCATGTTTGATGAGGCAAGATCAGCACTACCACCAAGGAAACCAGGGAGAACCTTGGCAAGAGCATTCAGGTTTTGTTGGGACAGGTTTCTGGTGGCATCTGCTGGACTTTCAGGTGTGTAGGTCTGAGATTGAGAGAACAAGCAAATAACTGGATTAGGAAATATTTACATGTTTTTCAAAACTAGACGATCATTTTTTAGCAACAATGACTAGATGGAAAAGGAAGACTGAGGAACTGTGATGCAAAACAGTTGATTTGACTTATAAAATGTTGGTTCCTCTGATCAGTGAAGATAAAAGTACAGGAGTACAATTGAAACAAACTCTTTTGTCTATTATACGAGGCAAAATTCAAAAACCTCACACCCAAAGCTAAGAACTTAATATAAGGATAGCCCAAACCAAAAGCAGTTGAACTCAGCTTGAAATAAGCGAGAGAAAGATGAAAATGACTACTTACAGGCAGAGCTTTCTCCCAGCCAGCAGGTAGTTCACCAGTGACAATGGATTTGAGTTCTGCAGCTTCCTCTGGGTACTTCTTCTCATATTCAGCAAACTTGGTATTCCATCCAGCTTCAAGAGCAGCACCCTCGGGAACATGACGACTCCAATGGCTGAATAATTTAGCAAGTGAATACCAATAGCTTGTAAATAACCACTAATGTTCAAATGAATCAGAGGAGAAAGGGAATGGATTTATACCTCTTGACATCTTCAGGCACGTGGAAAGGCTCATAAGGCCATCCCAAGTTACTCCTGGTGGCCTCTACTTCCTTAGCTCCAAGTGCACTTCCATGTACACTGTAACTGTTTGCCTTGTTGGGCGAGCCAAAACCAATGGTTGTAGTCACCTGAAAGGAGGAAAGTTCAGTAAACTTAATGATAAACTTACGAAATGGATCTATCAAGTAACCCTATTAGCAGCACTAGGAATAATGAATTAATCCTGCACCCCGGCTGAGAAAAAAAAAGGAAATGGGATATTCAAAAATGAAATGTAAAATTACCAATGCAGCAAAGTCTATACAGTAATTCAATCATATACGACTTTTCAGGATCACCTCGTAGTAACCAACATAAAGGCAGAAGGTAGAGTACCTTGATCATAGTGGGTTTGTCTGTGACAGCTTTTGCTTCCTTAATAGCAGCACGAATCTCATCATAACCAGTGTTACCGTTCTTCACCCAGATTACGTGCCACCCAAGAGCCTCAAAACGGGCACCAACATCCTCAGTGAAAGCGATTTCTGTGTCACCATCAATTGAGATGTGGTTGTCATCATAGAAAGCAATCAGCTTTCCAAGTCCCCAGTGTCCAGCAAGGGAACAAGCTTCTTGTGAAATACCCTCCATCTGGCAACCATCACCAAGAATAACATATCTGCATGACCAATCATCGATGCAATTAGTTAAGCAAAAGACAGGTTGCATTAAATCGTTCTATTGTTATGGCACTAAAGGGAAACAAAAAGGAGAGAGAAGACTCTCACGTGTAGTGGTCTACAATCTCAGCATCAGGCTTATTGAAACGAGCAGCCAAGTGTTTCTCCGCAAGGGCCAAGCCAACGGCGTTGGCAATACCTTGTCCCAGAGGCCCTAACCACAAGAAAATAGAGAAATTAGTTATACAGCTCGCAACGAAAAGCCATGTTGTCAAAATATATAATCCAACCCCAGATATACAAATGCTACTTATAAGTGTACACGGGACATATAAAAAAAAAAGTGCACTAACCGGTGGTGACTTCAACACCAGGTGTCTCAAAGTTTTCAGGGTGTCCAGGGGTTTTGCTTCCCCACTGACGGAAGCTCTTCAAGTCCTCTTCCTAGTCAAATATAATAGTAAAAATAATCAACAAAAGAGTTTAAAGAAGAATAGTGGTGAAAAAGTTTCCAAATGTAATGTAAGTAAATTCTCACTCATAAAACACATTTAAAAGAAACATAAGATCATTAAGCTAAAAGAAAGATAAAATCATCAGTAACTGTGAAAAGTGTACCAAAAAGCCATGTTTCAATTTGACTGTTCGGTGTGGAGGAAATTTTTTCTTGGAAAACAGTTCCATGAGGAAAATACTTTCCGGAGTTTGGATACCTAAAATTGTTAAATACGTTTCACTGAGGAAAATATTTTGCACCAAACGTGGGAAATTACATTTTCCTTGATAATCATACCAACTGCTCTTCCATATTACTTACTTCAATCAACAGCATAGTCAAGATTTCAAAAAACACTTTCGTAATCTCTTATCCTACACTTTGAAAGTTTCAACTTATATACAAATCAAACACTGGAACACGATCAAGAAAATGATTTCCCGAGAAAAATATTCTTTCATAAAAACACATCCCTCCACAGCAAACACGTGAAATTCTATATACCATAATGGCATGACATACATGTTTATGTATGTTTGGTATAAAAAAGGGCAGCCCGGTGCATTCTCTATACATGGTGTCCGGTGAAGGGCCTGACCACAAGTGTCTATTATATGCAGCCTTACCTTACATTTATGCAAGAGATTGTTTCCACGGCTCAAACCCCTGACCTCTTGGTCACATAGCAACAACTTTACTAGTTGCGTCAAGGCTCCCCTTTACAACTTTACATGTTTGGTACGAAAAATCTTGGATGATAAGTGGTTTTCTCACTTATTTCCTATATTAGGTAGGTGAATGAAAAAATATTTTCCAACCCTTTTTTTCTACATCAGCAAATTAGAGGCGCTTTGATGAAATTTTTTTAGTTTTAAAAACTGATAACAATGTGCAAGTGTTGGTTATAACAAGTGATATGGAGTAAGAGCTAAAATTGTAAAGAAAAATGACTTGCTCACCCACAAGTCCACAAGTCATTTCCCCCTCTTTCATTATGTCGAAAAAGAATGTCACTTTTCATATTTAGAAACATCTTAACTTTAAACTTCTAATTTTACTCTTGATGAAATGCTTTATAGACATACAAATGTCTACAAACTTATTTTATGCCACAACTTGTAAAAAAAAAAAAATTAAACTCCATGCCAATAGCGAAGCCAAAAATGTCTCAAGATTTAATATATACATATAAAAAGTATTATTTAACCTATATACACCATATAATTTTCCCTTCACTATATGTGGTTCCCCCATTATTATGCTCAGTCAAAGAGTGCCACATAACAGAAACAAAATACATAGATCTACTCATGCATGTACCAACAACAACAAGAACAACAACCCAGTATAGTCTCACAAGGTGGGATCTGGGAAGGGTAATATGTAGACGGGTCTTACCCCTACCCGAAAGGGCAAGAGGCTGTTTCCAATCGACTCTCGGCTCAGTGAGGGAAAGAATAAATAAAAACAAAAACAAAAGAGCATTAATAACTCCAGCAGAAATAGCAGAAATAGCGTAAATTATTATCTAAACATAAGAACCATAAATAAAATAGCATGCAATAATATTCACACACTAACTATCATAAGAGAGACACAATCCAATAAAAAAGCATGCAATAATTTCCAGAAAGTAACTACTCATGCATGTACCAATTAGCAAAAAAAAAAGATTAAAAAATAGTTCAAAAAAAGTTAAAAAGACAAAAGGGTAATTTTTTTTTCACCTTGACAGCATCATAGCCAGCTAGATGAAGCAAAGCATACTGAAGCATACAACCATGTCCAGCTGATAGAACAAACCGATCCCGATTAAACCAATACGGGTTTTTTGGGTTATACCTCATAACCTCATCGTACAATATATGACCCATCGGAGCACAACCCATGGGCAAACCGGGGTGACCCGAATTTGCCTTTTCGACAGCATCAATAGCCAAAAATCGAATCGTGTTTACAGACTTGTCAACAAGAGCAGTCTCAGTTTTCTCTATGGTTTCAGTTGCTGCCGAGGCACGAATCGCCGGAGACCGTACGGCGGCGGAGGGAGGAGTACGGCGGCGGGAGGTGGTGATATTGGGATTGGATTTAAGGCCGGAAAAGGTGAGAGAAGAAGGGGAAAGTTGAGAAGAAGAGGCAGAGCCATGGCGAGGGACGGAACGAGAGAGGATAGCTTGAGAGAGAGTGAGAGAAGAAGAAGAAGAAGCCATGGCTTTACCAGTAAGATGTTTGATGATTTGTCTTAAAGAGAAAAGAGAGTGAAGAGGAGGTGATATATGGGAGGAGAAAATGAGGAAAGAGTGGTCTTAAAATGACTTTTGAGGATTTATTTAGGGATTGGCTCCTTGTGGCTCTGAGAGATACGTGGGTAGGTGTCATATATCACTATTTACTACTTTTTTATTTAAAAATGCTCCTATCTTATAAATTAAAATAAATTTTGTCAATATATATATGCTTTCTGTTCTAATTGGTGTGAACAAAATTGATTGAACAAGAAATTTAAAAAAACTAAAAGAATTTAAATTTGTGGTTCTAAACAAGTCAAAAATAAGTCCAAAATATTTGTGTTGTTATAAAAGTTTCTCATTAATCATAGAATTGAAAATTTAAGCTAAATTATTTTCAAATTTAGAAATGATCTTTCTTTTTGAAACAAACCAAAAAATAAGTATGTTCACATAAAATAGAGAAAGTATATGAGAATGAGCTAGATGGCTTATGGTTTAAAACTTGGTGGATAATAGATCCGCTTTTCTATCACTTTTCACTTGAATATGGTATTTAAAGTGTGACTTATGTCTAGTCCACCTATCATGTGTTGTTGTACTAAATCAAAACCCAAATGGTGACTTATTAAGATATAAACTGAGAATATTTTCAATAACAATATAAAAATGACTCATTTAAGTACTTTTGGATCTACAAATTAACTTGTATGGTCAACTTGCTTGTGATTGTTTGATGAAGGGGAAGGGGCAACTCTTTATTCTCTTTTGGATCTTTAAACTAGTCTAATATATGAAATTTGTGGATGACAATTTTTAGCAGATATTTCTAAACCAATGTCGAGCTAAATCTACCTTGAATTTTTGTGGATCCTCTTACTTTCCTTTTCATATTAAGGTTATATAGAATAGCATATTCTATCAAAGAAAAATTGAGGAACGAATCTAATTATGCATGCCAAAGAAGAAACGAAAAAAGAAAAGGAAAAAAAAAGATACAAAGTGCAGAAACTTAGAGAAATATTAGGTAACATGATTGAATTCAAGAACCCAACAACCAAATTAGGTTGTTATCTTTTCGATGTCCCTCAAGAAAATAAAAAATAACTATTTATTTTTGTTTGGTTGGTTGAGGCACTTTTCGGTCAAAAAATTCATCTCACCTAACCATATAGTTCTTTTAAAAACCAATTGATTAATTAAAAATACGGCTGCTAGATTTTGATGTGGAATTTTACGTCAGGCTTAAGAAACAGATTCTGTCTACAATACAGTTATCAACTTTAGTTCAGATAGAAAATAAATCCTATTTTAAATTGAAAAAAGACAAAGGATTTAATACCTTATCTATCTATTAAAGAATTCATATATTTCACATTTTAGTACTTTTGGTTCAAAATTTTTTAAATATTACGCTAAACGTTTAAAAAAATTTATATTATTTTTTCTTTCTAAAAGTCTAGTAAAAAAAGAAAAGAATAAGGATAGTTGTCACTATTGAAAGTTGTGATAGAATGAATATAATTCTTTCATTTAACCCAAAGTCTCGGTTTAAGTTATGAAATGAAAAAAAAATATGGTAAAATATTTGTCCGCTTTAATAAGCCTTACGCAAGACGAACTCAAATTAGTTGAACTCAAAACAGATATCGAATAGGAACGAACAAAGAATTTTTATATTTCTATACCATATAGGAAATATTTTTACCCTTGATGTTTAAAATTTGATTTAATTACAAACCCGTATATCAAATTATCAATTATATACCATACTTAATTAAGGGTCTAACTAATGGGCAGATTTTACTCCTTAATTAAAGGTATTCATATATCACATGTTGCTCTCTCCCCTTAATTCCTACATTTCTTTCTCCTAATCCGTCATTTTCTCCCTCACATTTTTTTCTCTTCTCCATTCCTTCTTCTTCTCAAAAAATACAAAGATGAGACCCATTGCGTATAATCAGATTTCTAGCCAAAGAGATTCAATATGAAACTCATTGCTTCGGTTATTATAATTTCTGATAATTGTCAGATATTGTTATGAATTTTAACAAGTACGAGATCGAGAGTAGATATATGATACAGAAGACTTCCTCAATCGATCAATCAACAATTCTCAATTGTAAATTTGTGGGGTAGCCATATGAATCTTCTGTACGTGTGACAGTGTGGGCGCAATTGTAATTTATGTGTGGTTTTTTTACAAATTTTATAGATGAAGAGCAAATTTTATTGTCAATTTTTTTTCACAAAAGATTTTAGTTTAATTTGTAGTATAAATGTAATAATTGTAGATTCCCTTAAAAACAATACAACTTTATACAATACTTAAACTGAATTGCAGTTTATTTGTAGTTTTTTTTTTTTTTTGTAGAAATTTTGTAGATGAAGATAAAATTTTGTAGCCAACATTTTTCTCAACATAGATTTTAGTATAATTGTAGTATAAATATAGTAATTTTGTAGATACCCTTCAAAACAATACTGCTTTAAACATACGTAAACTGGTTTGTAATTTATTTGTAGAAAATTTGTAAATTAGGAAAAAAAATTGTAGTCAACAATTTTTTTCAATATAGATTGCAGTATAATTGTAATATAAATGTAGTAGTTTGTAGATACCATTAAAACAATATTGAAAAAATATTTAGTCCCAAATTTTTAGCCGCCTAATTTGGAAGGAATAAGCTATTTAAATATTTATCTCAGATTTGTAGGCGTCTAATTTGGAAAGAATCAGTCCTTAATATTGGGTATTTAATGAATGGTATAAATTTTTCAGATTTGTAGGCGCCTAAATTAGAAGGAATCAATTCTTAATATTGGGTATTTAATAAATAGTATAAACTTTGTAGCAAAAATATAAATATAGCGGGTAATAATAAAAATATATACATTTTTAGTAATAGATTTTATATATGGTATAAATAAAAAAAAATCCCAAGGATCTTTGGGGGGCGTCATAGGCGCAACAAAGAGGATGGTCCATTTTATAAGGCGATAATTACAAGGTAAAACTACTATTTCGCAATTAAAAGTTGAAATTGGTATTATGGCCGTGTTAATCCCCCCTTATTATTGCCCTGCACCTGATTATTATCACCACTTTTTTGTTTTTGCCATGTGCCACATTTGGTTTTGATGAATTATTGTATGCAGCGAAAGTAATTCGGTATCAAAATCACTTGTAATGTAAATAATTAGCATAAACGAAATTATACAGCAACTCAATGAATTCTCCACCAATTTTTCAATTACGATCTCCGAACGTTTCACGATCTTTTACTGTATTATCCAAATAATATCCTAAAAAAGTAATTTCCTGCGAGCGAAATTTTTAGGAAAATATGGCTGAAAATTTCAGCCACCATGTATAATCCTCTAGGTGGAAAACCTGTTAGGTTTCCTTTATACCATAAAAAAAGAGTCCTTTATTTCCTATTATTTAGGCACAACAAGGACCACATAATTTAATTAACTAAGGCTCAAATTATGGAATTAGTTTCTAATTTTTGTAATTAATATCTACTATAATTAAGTACGAATTATTCCACTAAAAATTCATAATTACACTCCTTATTCAATTTCGAAATTCACCCATTAAATTTTATTTAACTCCCCATGTTAAGATTCAGATACTAATCAATTAAATTAAATTACTAACAATTTAATTTATTAATTATTTCTTTTAGACTTTTGCTTGACTTATTTCATGTGTCGGATACAAAATTCACCGACCAGGTTTACACATGAAAACTTATAAGCTTTCATACAGATGAATCATGCATCTCTGAACCGAGACATGGATTCCATCAACTAACTATTACTTCGTCAATGTACATTATTATTATCCAATTTACCAGGCATATTGACCCACGAAAGAATCTCGTCTTTTATAAATCAAAACAATAATAATATACACATCTAATAATAATTATATCAAGATTAAGAGTATAAGTACATTTAATGGCTAGAGAGTTTATTTTATTAAGTCAGTATAAAATACTCATCTCTACTTGCTCCGTTCATTACACACAAAATGTACTAGCACAAGAAGTTGGAATTAAACCATTCTCATAATTAAGATAAATTATATTTAATCTTGTGCTACCATCATTCATGATGGTTTGTCCAATTCCATCATTAGATTGTGAACTCAAACTTTATACTTATAAGAACCGATGATTTAATCTTCCGTGTACAAGCTAAACTCTATACACTAAATCATCTACTATATACGCAAAGGACACCGACTGATATATAATCTTTTAAAACTTTATTAAAATTGAATGAACAATATTATCATAATAAATACTATATTTAAACCAAATCCATGGTTAACAGTATACATCCCAATAGGTTTTACATTAATTATGGTAATGTTAATACATGCCATTTACTTGTAATAACGGTGAAATTGAAAAAGAAAAGGCAAAATATCTTAAACCACCCCTAAACTTGCTCAGATTATTAGTATCCTTTTCGAATTATGTCCGGTCTTAATTAACCCCCTCAACTTGGCCTTTTGAGAGTCATCACCCTCCTAGACGCTGATGTGGCAAAAAGTGTGGGTGCACTCGCTTGCCACGTGAATTTCTCTTTGTGTGGTATTTTTTTGAAAAATAAAATATTTTTTTGCTGTTTTATGAATATTTCTTTTTAGATAATTTTTTTGAATAAAATTTATAATAAAACTTGGATATAACTACATTATTTAGGCTAAATATTTTTATTTGACCAAAAATGATAAAGTTTTAGTTAATATTTTTTTTTGAATTTGACCTAAATATAAAGATTTATACAATTAAAATAAATAGTCAAGGCATCTACAAAAGTTATAGAAAATACACAGTTGAAATAAATAGTCATTGCATCAAAAGAAAAAATAAAAAATTTGTACAATTTCACTTGTAATCTTGCAATTGTACATTCTTTTTATTTGTTTTATGCAATTACTATTTATTTCAACTGTGTATTTTTACTTTTATAGATAAAATTTGTATGAAAAAATAAAAATAAAAATTAGAGCTCCATAATTTAGAGCTATATAAAAATTTATAGCCAAAATAATTAATTCAAGCTATGTATTTTTTATAACTTTTTAGATGCCTTAACTATTTATTTGAATGTTATAAATCTATATTTTCAGGTCAAATTCGAAAAAAGATTAACTGAAACTTTATTATTTTTTGCCAAATAAAAATATTTAGCCTAATAATGTAGTTATATCTAAATTCTATTATAAATTGTATTCGAAAAATTTATCTAAAAAGTAATATTCTTAAAAAGGTAAAAAAATATTTTATTTTCAAAAAAATGTCACATAGACAGAAAAATCCACGTGAGCGCACCCACACTTTTGGCCACATCAATGTCTAGGGCGTTATGGCTCTCAAAATGCCAAGTTGAGGGGGTAACTAAGACTGAGCATAGTTCGGAGAGAATACTAATAATCTAAACCAAATTTAGGGGTGGTTTAAGGTATTTTGCCAAAAGAAAATTAATGTCTTATTTGTTTTCTTAAGTGACAAATGTTCTCAAGCGAATAACATCCTAGACAAAAGAAGGTACATAATGTCTTCTAAATTGATTTTTATCATTTTAGCAAGTCCATCAGCAACTTGATTACCTTCTCTATGAGAGTCTCTCACAATTAAAATGATAAACTTATAAACAATCCTACAAAAAATGTAGCTCGGTGCACAATGCATCCCACGTTCACGCAGGCTTCGAGGAAAGGTTGCACACCCAAGGGTGTGATGTAGACAATCTAGCTTAATGCATAAATTCGTGGCTGCTTCCACAACTCGAACCCTTGATCTATGGGCTACACGGAGACAACTTTACCGTTACTCTAATGCTCCCCTTCATATAAACCATCCTCTAGTATCTCTAAAATTTAATGACTATTTCACCATCTTTAATGCATATAAAGCAAGTGTTAAAAGTTGATTATTTTGCAGTCATGGAAAATGGATAAAAATGAAAATCTGTTATTACAAGCAAACCGAAGGAAATCTTTAACCTACTTTAGGGTGTTTAAGTTCCATATACAGTCGAAGCTATATATGTTCAAATGTTTAAGGAGAATTTGTGTAGATTCACAGCGTAGGCATAGAATTTACAAGTCCATAGCACGTCAAGCAAAACTCACTTTCTCTGAGTTTCTCATCCAAGTGGAAGAAAAATAAGAGTTCAATCATTTGTCTTTCAAATGTTAACTGAAAACTTACATCATTTTGACTCGTTTACAGTTTGAAACAGAGCTCCGAATTCCTCTGCCTGTCACGGAATATTGAGCAGATGCTGAGCGAACAGAAGGCGACTTGTCAATATATGCATACCTTTCATTACCATTCCAGTATAAAATCACTCGATTAGTGCAAGCGTGTGACCAGCTATCTCCTGTTTGGGAGAACATATTAAGAAGCAGTAACAGTCAATGATCGATACAATAAGTTCACCATCTTTGTTTCCAAACTTTTGAAAAAGAGAAACATTTTTCTCTGGGAATGTGGTGGGTTGGCGGTGAATATTAGCAGGAGGCGGCACGTTTTGGTACCAAGTTATACCATACAAAAGCTTGGTAATTACCTAATGCAAGAGTTAACTGATATGCCCCTCCGATATACTTGGTGGTTACTTGATTCAAGAGGACAACCTACACAAAGAAATCAACGTTAATGACATGACACAATCGCAAATAAAACAACAGATTGCGAGCAGTAAGATAATCACTTGAGAAAGGAAGTTATCCTTACTGCCAAAGTAAATTTCTTTGTAAGCTTCATCAGCTTTAAGGCCATTCCACCAAGTAGCCGGGTTCTAAGGGCCATATCATCAAAATCTTGTCGGAAATGGAATGTAATGCTATCAATAATAACCACCTTAACCTATAACAATGTTTCAGAAATTATATGTTTTAGTTATGAAGAAGGATACTCAAAAAGAAAGAATTTCTCTACATACATCTTTATGCTCTGAGATGAACTTATCCAAGTAATTTACAACAGCAATTTGCTCTGTGTAACTACAAACACGAAAATAGAATATGTTCTCCAGGAAATACGTTGGCTTCATGTTAAGTTGACAAGCTTGTAAATCTTTCTTTAAAAATCCATGATATTCTTGCATGTCTTCTAGACAAGCTTCAGCAATTTGTAAAGCACGCTCCACCATGAAACTGCCTTCCGTATCTGAAAAATATTATATAAAGCTAAGTGCTTGGCTGACTTTAGAAAGAGAATAGCAATAATTGATGTAAGACGCAAAGCATAGTAACTCTGTCAGCATCCACCTATATATATTGCCTTGCCTTGAAGACCACCATAATCCATGGGAATTTGAACGTTCATTGCAAGTTGTATCCTGCATTTTGAAGTGTCTCAACCACTAGAAACAAAAATGAAGCTATTTCTACTACACAAGAAGTACATGTGACAGCAATTACCCAAGTTGTGTTTTACCAATTCCTGGCACCCCACCTGAAACAATCAGAACATAATTAATCTTAAAATTGACAAAACTTGCAAACATGTTTAAAGGTGCACGGGCGATCTCGTGTATGATATTATTGGTATTATGCAAGCATATCTAAAGGTGGAAGAGTGAACGCCTGTATGATATTTTAGTAACGTGCAAGCATATCCAAAGGTTAAAACACTAACCAATTTCGGTAACCTCTTTGCAACTTATTCCCCCACCCAAAATGTCATCCAACTCTGAGCAGTATGTTGTGATACGTCCAAGTGATTCTTCCTCGTTTAGCATATCCCAGGCAGTCTGTGCTCCTAAATGAAAAATTCCATGAATAAACTCCTTCCTCTTTGCAAAGATAATAAAAGCAGAACAATGAAACGCATGCTACTGTTAACAAGTCAATACTAAAAGACTACCACATTAACACAAACTTAATCATTTGAAATAACGACTCCATAATCTTTGTAAAAGATACTCAATATATAATCTACATAACTGCTGACAGACAAACCATCAAACTTCAAAAGTTTGAAAAGGGCAGAGAATAGTGGTAACAATATACCATTAACAATGGAACTAGTTCCATTAGATCTTTCAGATCCTCTCCTTTGTGATGCAACTCTCAAAATTTCAATCGCCTCATTTTCTGAAATCTTTAGATCTATAACACAAAAAAGTTAAAAGATATGAAATGTTTGCATATGCAAAAGAACATTATGTAGGAATAACATTAGTGTCACTTGTTAAATAAAAGTTGAACTGTTATAACTCATCCTCAAACTTGATCATAAACTAGAACAGAGACAAAATGGGGAAGCCACAAGAAATTAAGCATTTTATTTGTAGCACCAAGTTAATTCTTTTCCCAAAACTCCGCAGATTTTGAATCCTCAAACTATTAGTTTCCTTTACGTCTATCGTTCAATTAACCCAGGGGCGTATGTAGTGTTAATCTTTCATCTGAACCCCAACAACTTTGGTTCAGACTTCGTCTATGTGTTAAGAATTTCACTATATAATTACAAATATTATTTAGTACAGATAATAGATTTCTAAACCAGTAACTCAAATGCGCTGCGGTAAAATTACTAAGCTCCGAACCCGCAAACTTCAATCTGAGTTAATCTCTCCCACTGAAAATAGAATTGCATATTTCCAACAAAATATTTCCCCTATAATTCATTCAACCATCATACAACTTTGAGCTCAAAATCAGACTTCGGCGCCTTGAAACCGGCAATTACGTAAATTATAACTTAATTCAACTTGGGAAAAAGGATTCCCCTAAATGAAAACTAGCTTCTCCCAAATTCCACTTGTAAAAAAATTCAATTCAAGGGGCCTCTCTTTCACTACACATAAAACCAGATGATTTGGTCAATTGTTCCATAATTATGGGCACATATTAAGAAAATCCCACATTTAACTGATTGCTAATAATATATTCAATGACACATTTAGAACATCAGAAATGACAAACTAAACAAGTAAAGGATTTAGTTTTTCAATCAAATTGCATAAATAAAAGATACCGCGAGCAAGGTCGGAGTAGGAGGCTGAAAATAGAGAAGAAAGAGAAGAGTAGCCGGCGGAGATCAGCTTTGCTCTCTGCGATGCCGATATTGGAAGACTTGACACTTCCATTTGAGGGTTTTCGCGCTCAAAGTTAGTACCAAATTGATATTTATATACCGTGTACTACAACATTAACCAACCCCACTTCCAATCGACATCCACACATTGTGACTTCCAGTCACCCTTACCAGACCCCACTATATGAAATTATACTGTATTGCTGTTGTTGTATTACAATATTACCTTTGTTTTATTATGTATTTTATTGTATTGTATCGTATCGTTTTATTAATATAATATTAAAATAAGTTGTATCATTTGTTGTTTAATTTAACTATATAGTAGTATAGTTTAATTAATAATTTTACTAAAATATCTTCAATTGTTTAAATATTAAATTTATCAAATATTATACATAAAAATAATTAAGAAGACAAAACACAATAAGAAAACAAAACAAAGAAGCGAGATAGAAGAAGCAAAATAAAGGAGCACAACTAATTAGAATTGATTTACAAATAAATTAGAAGAAAAATAAAATAGAAAGCAGCAAAACACATTAACATTTGTTTGGAAAAAAACAAAGTAAGGTAAAAGCTAGAGATTTGGAGTTAAAATAGAAAATGGTAAATGGTAAAATAGAATTGTGGAGTAATAAGTCGGGGCATAATCGGAAAGATAAATTAGAAACAATCTCACCATACCAAATCGGTTATTTTAAAAAATGAGACTTTTAATTGTCCCAAAATAATGAATTTAATAATAAAATACAACCAATTTTAATGAAACAATTAAAACAAATATTATTGAAATAACAACACGATACGATATAACAAGGAACACCCATCCAAATAAGTTGTAAATAATTTTATTTTCTTTTCTTTCTAATAAATGAAGTGAGTATCCTCACTTCACCAAAAATTAAATAAAAAAATCAAGAGGGTTCGTGTATATCATACTTCTTCTTTCTTTTCTTCTTTTACTTTTAATGTTTTCAGATGGTTCGGACATATACAAAGAAGAAGTCTAGATGCTTCTGTAAGGAGATGTGAGCAGCCGATTTTGGAGAGCACGAGAAGAGGTAGAGGGCGACTTAATAAGTATCGGGGAGAAGTGATCAGACAGGATATGGCGAGACTTCAAATTTCCGAGGACATGACACTGGATATGAAGTTGTGGAGGTCGAGTATTACGGTTGTAGGCTAGGAGATAGTTGAGTCTTGCGTTACTTTGTATCATTGTGAGCCTAGTCTAGTAAGGTTTTTGTCTAAAATAACTAGGGGCATTATCGTGTCTTAATTATTTTTTTTCGGTGTAGGACCTATTTACTAGCCATCACTTCTGCCTTGTATTTTTCTTCTGCATATTTTTTCTATGATCTTTATGGTGAAACTAATATTATCTCCTTTCATTTTTTCTTATTATCTTGAGGAGGGTCTTTCAAAAACTACCTCTCTACTCCCTCGGGGTAGGGGGTAAGACCTGCGTACATACTACCATCCTCATACCCCAAAATTGTGAGATTTTACTAGGTTGTTGTTGTTGTTGTTTGTTACATTTTATTTTTATTTATCTTGTTAAAGATTTTATCGTTATAAATAGAATTTTATTTATGGTTAATGTCTATATTTAGAGAGATTCTAGAGTTTATTACTTGGTGGCTAAGTCACCATCTCCCTATAAATAGAGGATTCTATTCTATTGTAAATCATCCCAAATTCAACAAGAATTCCCTCTTTCTCTTTCTCTGTAATATCGCTCTTGTTCTTTTATTGTTTAACAATACGTTATCAGCACGAGATTCTAACCAATTGAGTAGAAGTTTTGGAATTGAGCATAATGATTGTCAATTGTTTCATGGACATCTTTCATTATTAAATTATGGATCTAAGGTAAGTACTTTACCATATTTTTCTCTTTTATTCTACAATTGATTTTAAATACTAGCAAAGACAATAAAACTTTGATTATAACTCTAATAGAGTTTGCAAGAAATTATAACTACCCAAAGTGGTAAAATTTTTATTTCTTGTCATAATCAAATTCATATATGATTGTGGTCAAAGAATTGAAAACTCGTCCCATCGAATTTGCTCCATTCTCATTCCCTTAGAGAATGTGATAGCAGTATGTGATAAGTCTGAAAGAAGAGAAAATTATTACTACGAATGTATCAATGGATGTGGACGTGGCAATCGACGAAATTATAATCGTCATCATGTGATAATGAGAACAATAAGGATTTTCAAAATAATCATTCACTTTGTGAAAGTAATAATTATCATCGATTTGACATGAGATTTCGTGAAGCACATATAGATGATAATGTTCCACTCATAATTTGAATGTGATAATACGTGATTTATGAATACATATTCATTCTTGAAAGAGTATGAACGTGCTAGTGGTAGTGAATATACTACACTCACATCTAAAAGGAGGTTTGAGATGAAATAAGAAAGCAATGTCATTATTATGGGATGAATGGTCATTGGTCACGTACCTATTGTACGCCAAAATATTTTGGTAATATGATTATTAAAGAATAACAGTAAAGCAAGAAACAGACCATAACCATAATGGTATATCTTTCTCTTTAAAAGAGATATTCACCATATGATGTTGCTTAAAATTAATTGAGAACTCTGCAAGAGTCAATTATACTATTTAAAAAAAAAATAATTGATTACCAATAAGGTACTGTGTGTTGTAGTAAGTCTCAAAGAAACTTATTCAGTTGATAAAGTATACGCGAAAGCGGTTGATTATATTGAGACTATAAATAAAGGAAAGATTTAATATATTTTATTACTACAATATGTAGCGGGGTAATATGTATGTGAAAATTTACCTACTTTATTCTTCATTTTGTACTACACAAATAAAAGAATGTCATAGTAAAGTGGATGTTTATTGATATAAAAACCTATATCATAGTAAACTTGAAATGTATTGATAATTGCACCGTCGTGATATAAATTTGAAGTTTATCAATATTAATAATTTTATTGGGATAATTGGTGTAGCCATATCACTTTAAGTATGATGTGCAAAAACATTAGAGAATTCACATGGGTAAATATTAAAGATCTAGAAAGTTCTTTACAAATTCTCTTATATTGCTTGTTCTCATTAATTAATAGATCAACTAAAATTGGTATTGAATCCTATGAATGTTGGAAATACCAAATGTAATATGAGCTCATTCACCTGCCATGTATACCACATAAGATGCATCTATGAGATGGTTACATGTGTGATTATTGTTAACCCACAACATGGTGTTTGCGAGGTAACTTGCTTAATAATCTGATTTACAGCATAATTTTTAGATTTTTTATTCAAGATATTTCATCTTAATAAGTTGGTTTACATCACAGTTGGTTAAGCAAAATGATTTATTGAGTGTCTCCATTTAATAGTTAAACAATTGCTTATGAGAACAAAGTTATCTATATCAATTTGATATCTGCTATATACAAAAGTATATTATATTCTCCCCTCACAAGTGGTTCAGCGTCAGGAATTAAATAATTCCATCTTATTATTATTGATGTGTGGTGTATATTTTTATTAACACCATAATGCACAAAGAAGGGTTCACAAAGTTGAGGTAACAAGTTAGTTTTTCTAACATGAGGGGGAGGCATGATCAACAGTTGAGAAAAAGTTATGTGAAATGAATAATTATTTGCACATTCAGATCCTCGAATAAGATAACATGAACTTGAAGTTCATAACAACATAATTCATTTGCAATATATTGTAAAGCATGCTAGACGCATTTGTTGACCCAAAGAAAGTAACTATATTCTTAATGCAAATGCTCCTATTAGAATAAGTCCTAGAAGGACAAAGTCTATGCTATGTTTAAAGTCTTGAGACAAATCGGTTTCAAATAAATTTCTTGATAAAGAAGATGAGCAAATGATCATAATGGTCATAATAAAAGAGGCAAAGTGATCTAGAAAATCACATGACAATAACACTTCATAAAATCTCATGAGAGATTCATGTACCTGAATATATGAATGAAGAGATCTCTATGTTATGTATATATGAAAATAAGAAGGTTGGAACCAATATATAATGTTTGTCGACGATATCTATAATAAAGCTAAGTATATATAAGGATCTTATGTCTGGAGAAACAATTTCGAATAGAATTGGTTTCATATGAAAGACATATAGTTTTGAACATGTAATTCAAACACTTAAAACTATAAAGTCTATGGTATGTGCGCTCAGTTTTCGATATATTATATGTCTAGCATGATATGAAAACTCGATATGCATCTAAAGTCTCTTTAAATGGCTTATATGACTATCCATGAAGGATTTAAGTTGCTTGAAGCATATGCAATTCTTGATCTTGAAGTACCACATCCTCAATAAAATTTATGCACAAATATATCTTGCAATAACTATAAGCATGATAATGTGATAGTGATGATACCTTTATGGAGATATTAAAGAGCCATTCCGCGATATTTGTGAAGACATTATATATCTATCACGACTGATGATTTCAAGGTGAAATATTCATTCAAGTTAATCTTGTTGATTTATTTATCAAATATTTACTAATGATTTCATGAAGATGGTGCACAAGATTGGAATGTGAAGGCTCAATGATGTGAATTGATGCTCTCATCGGGGGAGTTAATGCGCGTTACACTCTTTTTTCCTTACACGGTTTTGTTTCACTGGGTTTTTCTTGCAAGGTTTTTAACGAGGCAACTAAAAGGCGCATTTCTAAACATGTGTACTCTTTTCCTTTCCAGAATTTTTTTCCATTGGATTTTATTTAGTTGGGTGTTATAAATAGAATTTTATTTATGGTGAATGTCTATATTTAGAGAGATTCAAGGGTTTATTACTTGGTGGCGAAGTCTCACTCTCTCTATAAATAGAGAGTTCTATTCTATTGTAAATTATCCCAAAATTCAATAAGAATTCTCTTTATGTAACATTGCTCTTGTTCTTTTATTATTTCATAACGGTTATTGTATAATAAGGTGTTTATACGCCAAAACTTTAAGTATTTTAGATTTGACCAAGGTTTATACTTTTATAACTTAAGAAATCTAACTTCCTCTTAATACAATTTTTATTAATCGCCTTTCTCCATACAAATAAAAACTTTAAAGACATTTAAGTCGTTTTAACATAAACACTTCTCTATAGCATGTTAAAAGTTTATTGCAAAATACAGGTGCAATGAAACATAATGCACAACTTCTCTATTAATCTGAAGAAACTAATGTTATTTCATTAGCAATAACTCAGAGCATAATCTTGCATTAAAAACATATTCTAAAACCATAACTATACAGTATTGGCAAAAGTTTATAGAACAAACCTCATGCTATGTTGACTTCTAACACAAATGCAAAATGCTAACAAACATATCTACCACCAAAACATACTGAGGGGAGACATTTCTCTTGAATTCCGGTTCGTCAAGCATTTTCTCACACCGACTTTCAAGAATAATTATGTATTCAAATCTTGATTCAATGCAAACAACCTTAATAGAGGTCTCAAGGTCGTCGTCAAAGAGAATATCTCCATGTTTGGGGATACGCGTTGCAAAAAAGGCTTGAGTTATTTAAATTGCAGACTGTGTCTCTTATTTAACAGATGCCTTAATGAGAGAGGTAAGTGATGGATGAATCCGTGCTGTTCTCATTGAGCGAGCTTCACTTTTTCCTTCAGCATATTCCTCGCCAAGTGGCCACCTTGGGCGCAAATCAAGCTGATCAAAGTAGCCAATGGTCAAAAATTAAACATGGTAAGGAGACGGGAGTGAGGAGAGGGCTTCAGGGAACAAGAGTAGAACTGCATAAATGCCTTAAAGATCACAGATGATGTATTAAAAATACAGAGAATTATCCTTTCGTCGTTTGTTCGCGTTTCAAGATTTAGCATTTTGTTTTAATATCTAAGCGTTACTTTTGACCTGAATACTCGGATAACTTTGAAAAGTTAAACTTCAAGGTGCACTCTTGTGTTAAAGCTTTATGGCTGTAAGCCTGTAATACACACATTAACAAATACTATAGGACATTATAGCTGATTTGAGCAGGAAAAAGGAAAATGCAATGCAAGAAAATACAAACCACGACATCTTCTGGTTCATTTGCAGGAGGTGGAGGATCAAATCTGCCCATACGGAAATGTTCAATGCCAGTCCAAGCAATCATTACACCTATAAGAACAGGCCTAAGTATTAGAGTGCAACATGAAGCTGTGTGTACTTTTGAGGTAAAATGGTTCTCCAGAAGACAATCAATTTGCAGGCTTCAAATGTAAATTTTACTTGACTCAGTGAGAGACGAGAGATTTACTTAAAAAATAAGGAACCGAAGTCCCTATATGAAAATGAGGCAATTTTAAGAAAGAGAATTGTCTAACCATTGTCAGTACAAAGGCTTGGAGGGGGGCATACAAGTTTCAGGCCTTTCCTTTTCACAACCTCATCAAGCTGAGCTCTGACATACTTGTTAGATGCAACACCTCCAGACACTACCTGTGAAAGGTAAATTAGACAATTAGTATACTTGAGATTAACTTATAGGAGCATGCCAAATTAATACATATAGCGTAAGCAACAACAACAATCCAGATAAAATTCCACAGGTGAGGGGTCTGGGGAAGGTAGTGTGTACGCAGACCTTACCCCTACCCCAATGGAGTAGACAGGTTGTTTCCGATAGACCATCGGCTCAAGAAGACGAAAAGAGACAATATATCAGTACCATCAATCGAAATCATAGAAATGATAACAACAACATAAGAACCAGAAAACTGATGAAACGCAATAACAATAACCAGTAAATATAGCGTAAGATTAGTCATATGAAATTGCAGTAAACAGAGAACACTGACCAAATGATTTATTGAAGGCTCAATGTTCAAAGCCCAATCAATTGCCCGTTCACACTTTTCCTCCAAATGTAGAACCGCAACTCGCTGCGTGAAACGTTCATTGCAAATGTAATGAGATAAAGAATTTAAAGGAGGCATAGGAAAATGACTGATTGTAAGCCAACAATTCTTAGCTACAAAGAAATCATGACAGATATAAAAGTAATATACCTGGAACGAGGCAGCAATATCCGCCCGAGCCTGTCTATCTTCATCAGAAGCTGAAGCAAGAGAGATCTCAGCATTGCTGCATACAACCTACAAAATGTGAATAGCTAGGAAGTCGAGGAAAATGACAACCAACTGATGCATATTGTTGTCTAAGTGACTCATTACACCTTAAAATCACAAGAAAAAGCTAAAAGCTACTGTACTATCTGGACCATGATTTATGAAGGCTAAACTAAGGTGACATTGTAGAAAGGGGAAGAAACAAGAGAAGTTCTTTAATCTTTTCAAGAATTCTGCTTTAATTGGCCCCGGGGGTTTGGTCTAGTGGTAAGAGCGCAGCAATTGATGTTTGGGTTAGGCACATGTCATGGGATTGAACCATGTTGCAGACAAAAGCTTAATATTTAAGTGGAGAATCGTAAGGAGCGGGCTCATTATGCACCGCGTTTCAAACAGTGTTCCACTAGCCCAATTTCTCGGTTATGAAAAGAATTTCTTCTTTGATGCAGACAGTCTGTGTTCATATATTGGACAATTCATTGTTTACCTCGTCAGAAACAGAAAATTAAATTCTATAATAGGAAAAGAACAAAAAAAGGCGGTGGCAATAACTTTTTTTCCTAATGACTCACATACATTCTTTTTGCTTCAATTGCCAACCTCACTTGCGTCTTCAGACCAGCATATGAGAAGTTGCAATCCTTGTGTTGTTTCATAGGGACCTAAAATTTATTCAAACTTTTAGTTTGTAGCAAACAATATCACTACTAAACCTCTTTTATAGAGTAATCCTGGAGACTTATTGCATACAAGTGCAAATCTCCCTAAAATATTACTTTAAATTTGACAGATTTGGCATCTCCTTCTTGAGCTAGCTCCTCCACAGCGGGGCCCCCACTCCTCCTCAAATCAAGACCAAGCCATTTTGCTGTTTTGTCATATGCCTCGCCGATTGCATCATCAATTGTTGTCCCAAGTTGTATATAATGGCCAAGATCACGTGCAAGGATTAGAAGGTTATGCCCTCCTAAAGAGCATATGAATGAAAGAAACTTGATTAAGTTATTGATATCTATCTCGCAGAAAAATGCAACTGGTTGAATTGCTTTTCCACTAGGAAAACTACACTTTTATGCTATTGATTGAGAAATGCATCCAATATTTAGCATAATTGGCTTAAAGGTTAACTTCAATTTTCTTAACTTAAGATAAGTTGGGTTCCCTAAAAAAAGACCTGAAACAAAAAGCACACACGGAGATTATACATAAATTAGAACTGAATCATTGAGAAGACATTTATATGAAAGATATTTGTCTTACTGGATACAATCGAAGGGCCCATAAACATAACACTAAATATCACGAGAATCAGGACAAGCATATGTAAAATCTTTAGATACAAATTAAACTGCAAAAAATCCTAGATTTTTATATTCAAGTGATGTTCCAAGGGAATAACTGATTATAGATAACACCATATGATGGCCGTGCAACTAGAACTAGGATAATACTGTATTTAACTTGATCATATATCTCTAAATGACGGAAAATTAACCCAGTATATTATCACTTAGAGTAAATAAAACAGACCTATAAAATTGTAGAAGGTTATCTAACCTGAGACAAGTAGGGCCATGAAAGGAAACTGCAACTCTCTTTCCACTAGCCTAAAAAGGAGAAAACATTATTTCCGGGTGGTTTACAGTACACTGTTAGCAAATGTCTTGAAGCATAAGACAGGCAGCCTTGCAAGATAGTCAAGCATAAGTAAGACGGAAAAGCATTATCACAGAGGACAAAATTCATCTTATAAGAGTATTCCAGACAAAGTTTTTTTTTTCTTTATATTATTGACGAGAGTGGGTTGCTCTAGTGATGAGCACCCTCCACTTCCAACCAAGAGGTTGTGAGTTCGAATCACCCCAAGAGCAAGGTGGGGAGTTCTCGGAGGGAGGGATGCCGAGGGGCTATCGGAAACCTCTCTACCCCAGGGTAGGGGTAAGGTTTGCATACACACTACCCTCTCCAGACCCCACTAGTAGGATTATACTGGGTTGTTGTTGTTGTAGTATTATTATTGGACAAAGTAATCAAAGCTAGGAAATTCACAGTCCAGTAACTAACCCTTGAATTGGACAAATTCCAAACAAATTTTAGCTCTATGCACTGGTCCTACTCTACTGCTTGCTACTAGCATGAATAATTTAACCTTTATTCCATATTGTTACCTTGCAACAAGAGTATGAGCTTCCATGTGATGGACCCCGACAAGAGGTAAATTATAAGATCCAGCAACCTTTCTTGCTTTCTGCACACCAACTACACAGAAATTGCATGTATAAGGTACGAGGACTTACACAAGGTTCACTAGTCGTCACAAAATGCATCCATGTATCTCCTTATGAATATCCCCAATGTTTACTTTTCAGATTTATAAGTAGTCAATGTTAGAATTAGACAAACATTAAAGCATTAAGAAATGCTTCATTCTAAATAAGATAGATACATTAATTGGTTGGGACGGAGGGAAAAATTAAAAAATTAAAAATGAAAGCAATGATCACCCCTCCCAAAGAAAAAATTAAATCAAAACCAAGAGACAAAAAGAAAGAAAGGCTACTAAAGAAAAATATTGAATATAAACTTACCTCGCAGACAAAGGCTTAAACCAGGACCAATGGTGACAGCAACTGCAGTTAGATCCTTTTCAGTCAGATTAGCTTTATCTAACGCTTCTTGTACCACCTGAAGGAATTACGTATCACATTGTTTGCAGGAAACATGTGCCAGAAATATGATGCGTCAATTCAGATTAAGAAGCTATCAAACTTAGAAGTGCGAGAGCTGTGGTAAGTAATACAAGTCAGAATTGTAAAAAGAAGGGAATTTGGGGGTGGGTCCTTCAGAACAACATCCACCGTGCTCCTAACACGACAATCATTGGCATGCCTTAGAACTCCAAAACCGAAACGAAATTTGAAATTTTTTCTAGCATGGAATCATAGTCTATAGAATCAGAATTATGTTTTAAGAGTTTCCATTAACTATAGCCTAAAAGATATAGACCATCAATCAGTTGATTCATTCTTGAAACAAAGTACTTCAGGGTTGAAAGCATATACCTGATCAATCACCAGTGCATGAGCTTCCTCTGCCATCTTAGGAGCAACGCCTCCATATCGAGCAAGCAGTTCTGCCTTGATGAAATACAGAACCACAAGATTAGAAAAAAGATCATGTACTGTGGCAAATACAAGAAAATAATATTCGGATAACTTCTGGTAGTTAAAATTCTTTAGAGCACAGAGCAATTGACATGAAGAAATAACAGTGGTGTGAACAGATATTAAATTATACGGTATAAGAATATAAAGGAAGCTACTTGGTGTCACTCCAGATATTATTGACTACTCCGCAATGCATAGGAAGGCATCAACCTCTAGCACTCTCCAACTAATATTTTATGTGTTGATTTGTAGATCACCCTCCAACCAAAAGGAAGTGTGCGGATCAAACTACGCTTGTATTACAGAAGTAATATTGTGAAACCCAGGATTAGCGGGACTGCATCATTAAGAAACACCAACTACCTGCAGAACATTCTTGCTTAAACATTCATCACCCTTTTGGATTCAAAAAATTTGTCTTCAAGGAATTAGCTGATACTACAATGTGTCTTGCGACGTCTTATGTGATATCATGGCAGTTCCAATAAACATATGATCCTAGAAAACATTGGCATTTGGCACATTTTTTTTATTTGCACCGGGTGTCCGAGTCTCTAAGAGCCCCGATTAATCCCGGGAGTGCACAGGCACTCGGCGAGGAGTTTCCCACAAGTGCACCACGGCTAATTCAGGTTTTACCCAGTCCGATGGCCCTGACATTTGGCACATTTGCTGAGCGATACGGAAATAGATCGAGTAATCTATTTCTTAAGCCAAGAAAAAGCATTTCTGAATTATTCAACTATATTATCAACCAAAACATTATTGGAATATCTTTTATTTGCTTTTTGTGCAACCCCCCCCCCCCCTCCCCACCCACCTTTTCAAATAGATGTAGAATTTGCATTTGGCACATTTCCCTACCGAAGGATGGTCAAATATTTTAATCTTCAATATACAGAGCACTTCTTTGCTATTGACTTGCCTTTTATGCATAATGCACAGCAAGATTTTCCCACACTACAACTAAAGCACCAGATACTTATAGAGAATTCTTTAATCCCTTTGTTATATGTATAGATATAAATAGGACAGCGAAGAGAAACGCTGCACGCCAACAACCAATGTGGAACATGGACTAAAACAATGTATAATACAAATAAGAGAATAAGTGTCCAGTAAATTACCATGCAGTAGCCATTAATTTAACATAACATAACATAAAGTAAATGGCAAATTTCCAGACTTTCTGTAACTAGATAAATACATAAAGAGTACCTGAGAAGAGATAACTTGGCTGAGAATTTCACCATTGCTATTTACCTACAACAAGCGATACAAAGCTGAAACAAACAAAACAAAACTTTACAGCTGCTTCACCCCCCCCCCCCACCACCACCACCCCAAAACAATGGATAATTGCACTTTCGGTCCTTCAGTAATTTGTGAATTCTAGTTTTGATCCCTGTGATTTCTGGTTGAGCACATCTAACCTTCAATTAACTAAAAGGTGTATTTTTGGTACCTTTATATAGGAAATATGTGATATTTAGACTATTTTAGAAATATATTACCTTTAAAATAGAGTAATAACACAAAATTAATATGAATGCTTTAATATTATTCACAATTGGAGGGATCAAAAGTGCACATATAGATTAATATAAGGTAAAATGTGCTTACCCAGCAGTAACAAGGACCAAAATCAGAATTTTTCAATATTTGAGGGATTAAAAGTGCTAATTACAAAGACAAGACCGAGAACTTACCACAGCAGCAGCAGTATCATCACAGCTAGTTTCAATACCCAAAACAACTAAATTCTCATTTTCTCCCAGGTTTTCTTTCTGGATTCTGACCATTTGTAAATTAGAAGCTGAACTAGAAAAACAATAAGCTGGAAAAAATTTGAACGACTGGGTTTTTTGTATTGATTTGTTGTGAAATTGTAATTTATTTGTAACTTTGACTGTAAGTTGAAGTGAGGGTCGATATAGTAGAAAGCTTAGACAGTAAATTGGGGATGACAAGCTTGGTAATAAAGACGCCATTTTTGAGAAAAAAAGAGAGTAGAAAACGGAAAATGGATATGAGGGCTTAGGAAGAAGAACCCTCTTCGGAATCTTTTCCAATGTCATTTCAACTTGGCAAAAGTTTAAATTAACCCCTAAAGTTTGATATTTGCCACGATAGAGCCACATAGACAAACAAAAGGCCAAATTTAGTCCTCGTTATCATATTGGTTTATATAGATCTTCTTTAATAATTTGAAGCATTCTTTAAACAATTGAAAAAATTCCAAATATACCACTAGCTTTCACCTTATCTGACTAATTCGAATAATTTTTTTACGGTGAAAAATCATTAATAGGACTATTGGAGTGGTATATTAGAGACGAAAGATATCAGTTAAAGTTTTGACGAGCGAAAAAGTAAATAGAAAATATATATAAGACTAATCGTAAATGTTATGAATATATTAAGACTTTTTTGTCGAATTTTATTTTGAGAATAATACAAATGTAAGTCAATACTCTCCTATTTTTATCCAAATTAAATTTCAATTTCCTTAGATTATTCAAATTTTAATATAATGTAATGTTTTTTTATATTAAACTAGTTTTTCAGTATTTAGTTTCAATACTATTAGTATAATATACATATCAAAGACACTTTAAATATGTGCTTATTTAAATATATTCACATAAAACAGGACGAAAAAGGTTAATTTTTTAAGAATAAAACCATATGAGAATTGAAACTTTAAATATGAGAGTGTTAATGGACATCCAATTAGGCCGTTGGAAAGATGTTTTAGTTATCAAATCAAACTTAAAGGCCCTCATACACTTTTAGTGTGTAACAAATTGTCATCCTCGTTGATATGGCCTAACCAGCCCTTGTGAGCTGCGACTCCGTCAGTGTAGACTTGCTCACATTGCTTGTCCTAAGCCCGAAAAAAAAAACAAGGTTGCGGTAGGCTGACAGTCGACCTAAAATTTATCAATTTATAATGAATTCTCATTGTTGTTACCTATTGCTTTACTCTTGATATTTTCAATGAAAAAAAAAAGGTTTTTCCAGCTTTAAATGAGTCAAACATAGGAACCAATTGGTTTTTCCAGCTGATCACGTTCAACTCTAGTCCTAAAAAGGATAAGTGATCGTTGCAAATATAATCCGATCTAAAAGTCCGGAGTTGAATCCCACAGAGAACTAAGACTTAATTGTTTCTGATTAATATCACCAAAAAGACAAGATTAAACAATTTTCTAAATTAAAAAGATTGAGATTTCTATTTCTAACTAATTAATTAGCAAATGCTACAAAGCGATAAAAGTATCAACTAACGAGACAAAGGGTTAGAGACTATCAAGGAGGTCTAGAGTTATGATTTTCCCAATTGTCGGAGCGGAAAAGGGTCAAATATGCCCTTATACTATAAAAAAGGGTCTAATATTACTCTTCGTTATACTATCAATCCAAATATACCCCTAACGTCATACTATTGATTCAAATATATCGTTGACATCATGAAAATGGTACAAACCTACCCTTCCTCCGTTAACTGCCTCCACTATGAACACATTTTATTGCTACCTCACCATTTCACCGTGTTTGCAGCTACCAAGTTCAATTGCTTTGAAGTTCAATCATTATTTTGAAGACTTCATTGCCTCTACTTCCTCTTGCTTTTCAAAATACATGTTGCTTCTTTGGCTGATCCTGAAATTGTACGTACCTTTCACTTGACCTAATAATTTTGTATCTTATTTTCCATTTTCTTGTGTTGCCGTTGAATTTGTAAGACCTCTTTAAGAAAAATTTAGTAGCACTTTTATTTTAACATAAAAAGTAATTAGAGAAAAAATCGGAGCCTTCTAGAAATATGGTTGAAGAGAAAGAAACAAAAAAAATTAACTCTTGTGTCTAGGTTATTTTTCTTTATCACCATAGTCAATTTTGAAACCCTAAACTAGTTTGCATGTATCTTTGCTTAGTTTTTTTTTTATATAAAACAAGATATATTTTCGTTCGTATAAGCATGAATTTTGAATAGCAAAATTAGAATTTCTCGGTTCATATTGTTTCATATTATCTTTAGTTGTTAGGATTTCTGTTAATATAATTTGTTTGTATTTATAGCATTTATGATTTTTCTTCAAATGAAAAGAAAAGCAAAGTTGTGGCGAAGAGATGAAAATGGGAGTATAATAGTGAGGTGACAATGAAATGTTGTCATAGGGAGGCAGTTAACGGATGATAGGTAGGTTTGTACTACTTTTATGATGTTAGGGATATATCTGGACCGATAGTATGATGTTAGGGTTATATTTGGACTAGTAGTATGACGAAGGACAATATTAGACCTTTTTTCAATAGTATAGGGATATATTTGACCCTTTTCCATTGTGAGAATCTTTCTAGCTATGCTCCCTACTATTTTGTTAATCTACTCTCTACTGATCGTGAGCACTTTAGGTGACGTGATTCTCTCTCGAGCAATCACAATAATTTATTAGACATATTCCCTCGAACTACGCTAGTTGGATTTATCTAACTGTTCATTATGACCACGTCAAGGCTTTGTTTTTTCTTAACATGCCTTTAAACCCGCATTGATTTCTCACATACATTAGGAGTGATATTGTTGAACAACCACCTAAATATGTATCATTTCTCAAGCAACATATAATAAATAGTCATATTCAATCGATGACCATTCAATCAACAATAATAAATACGTAGTTAAACAAATAGAAAAATGTAACGTCTCAATTATATAAAAACATAACAAGAATTTATCCTACAAAAGGTTCCATCGAAACCCTAGATAACAAATTAGCTTTTCTTAATAGTATGTAATACTACAATACTAAAAGCCATAATCAACAATGAAAAATAGGAAGAGGAAGGAAAAGCTCGTAGAAGAATTCCCCGCCTTACTCCTATTGGGATCTGTGCCTCCTTAGGCCGAATCTATGTTAAAGTTGGTCTCATCTACCTCCTTAGATCTAAATTATTTCAAAAGTGTGTCCAACCCCTTAAAATATTATTTTTCATATATATATATATATATATATATATATATATATATATATATATATATATATATATATATATATATATATATATATATATATATATATATATATACACACCAAGTAGGGTCGGGACCAAATAATTGTACCTTCTTCTACGCGGAAAAGGATAATTTTTTTAGGTTTGCCGGCGGCCGCGGTACATTGGAAGTGTACTATTTCGGTCAGCGTCGGATTCGCGATCTCGTTTTTCACCCTATTCTAGTTAAAATTTGAAAAAATGTAAAACATTAAAGTTGTAGCCCGTTGAGTTAGCTTTCCAACTATATACTGTAGAGCTCAAATATAATTCTGAGCAAAAAGTTATGTGTATCTTACTAGACAGTGCACAATATGCCTACTCGATTCTTTGTTTTGTTGCTCTATCACTCGTCGATCCCCGAATACGATTATGGCTTCATTCTTTGGGATTTTACTCAGACTTCAAAGGTCAAAATTACTTGAATTCATCCCATAACATCTACATAGCTCGAAATCACTCTCACAAGGCATAAAATAGTCCGTTAGTGTAAAACACTAGCGATTAAAGCACAAACTCAACTAAAATGCAGCAAATTTGAGTATAATATGCGACTAAAATACGTAATTATAGCCTATTATCACCAGCTTTAGATGAGTCAATTGCTTTTTATATTGATTTATTAGTTCTTTAATAGCCTGATACACAATTACTTTCACTTTATTCTCTTTGAAAAATAGGGGAAGAATTTGATTGGCATGGTGTTGGTGTGCCTTGATAGGAGACAATTTTTCCTCTTATCCGAGCCTTAAAAATTGAGAAACTCCTAGTAGGGAGTGCTTCTCGTTTATAAGATCGTATACCACATGAATCTGAATAAGTTAGACCAGTAGTTTCTTCTAGTAAGAACCGCTTTTCATTTAGTAGGTAGTCCATGCGAATTCGAATCAGTTGGACTAGTTCTCCAATTGGGGAGCACTTTTCATTTAATAGACTGTACACGAATTCAAATTAGTTGGACCGAACAACACCATATACCAAATGATTAAACCAAAAAAAGTTAATTGGTATTGGGACAACTGTATTTTTGTTATAAACTAAAGCAAAAGACAAGAACAATAGAACAAGAACAATAGCAATAGAGAGAAGAGTAGAGAGAGTTCTTCTTATTGAGTTGAGAGGGGTCTCAAGGGATGATTTACAATGGTAGGAGGCACATCTATTTATAGGGGAGAGGAAGATTTAGCTACCACTAATAGAACTCTAAAATCTCTCTAATTAAATACATTAAAGACATTCACCTTAAATAGAAGTGTAAGAATCTTCTATTTCATAACACTCCCCCTTGAATGTCTATTCAATGATGTGCCTCATAAAACCTTAAAACCAAAACCCAATGGGAAAAAATTAAAGTAAGGAAAAAGAGTACACATGTTTGAATATGCGCCTATTGGTTGCCTCGTTAAAAACCTTGCAAGGAAAACCCAGTGGGACAAAACCTTGTAAGGAAAAAAGAGTGCAACGCGCATTGACTCCCCCTAATGAGTACATCGATTTATATCCTTGAGCATTTGCATTCCAATCTTGTGCATCATCTTCAAAACGATCTTTGGTAGATGCTTGATGAATAAATCAACCATATTGTCTTGAATAAATATTCCGCACCTTGAAATCATCATTCTTGATAGATATGAACATCTTCATATAATGTCGTGGAATAGCTCTTCAATATCTCCATAGATGCATTCTCAATGCCATCATGCTTATAGTTATAGCAAGATTCATATGTACACAAATTGTACTTAGGATGCGGTACTTCAGGACCACGAATTGCATATGCTTCAAGCAACTTAAATCTTTCAAGTTAAGTCATATAAGTCGCATAATAGACTTTAGCTGCATATCAAGTTTTCATGTCATGCTAAACAAATAAGATATCGAAAATTGACTATACATACCTTTGCCTTTATACTTTCAAGCATATGAACTATAGGTTCAAAGCTACATGTCTTTCATATGGAATCAATTCTTCTTGAATTGTATCTCTTCCATTTAGTTACTTTCTTTGAGTCAGCAAATGCGTATAGCATGCTTTGCAATATGTTGCAATTGCATTTCCCTTTTATGAACTACAGGTTCATATCATGATATTCGGGGATATACATATACAAATGAAAATTCATCCCATGTAACACTTTCTCAAGTATTTATCATGTCTCCCCCTCATGTTAGTAAAGATAACATGTTTCCTCAACTTTGGAAAATCATCTTTGTGCATTATGTCAATATACACAGCACCTTAATAATAAGATGAAATTATTTGGTTCCTGACCCTGAACCACTTGTGAGGGGAGAATATACTCTCGTATACAACTTATATCAAACTGATATATATATATATATAACTTAGTTCTCATAAGAAACAGTTTAGCTATTAAGTGGCAGCACTCAATAATTATCTTGCTAAACCAACTTTAATATAAACCAACTTATCAAGATGAACTGTCTTGAGTAGAGAATCTGGAAACTATGCTCGAAGTTAGATTACTGAGCGATTTACCTCGCAAGCACTGCCAGGCTGCGGGTTAATAACAATGGCGCATGTAACCATATCATAGATGCATCATATGTGGTATACATGGCAGGTGAATGGGCCCATACTCACCTTTCATATTTCCAGAATTTATGGGCTTCAACCCGAACTCTTTAGTTGGTCAGTTCATTAATGAGAACAAGTGATACAAGAGTATTCGTAAAGAACTTTCTAGTTCTTTAATATTCACCTATGTGAATTTGCACATCATACTTAAAATGAGATGGCTAACATGAATGCCAACTGAATAAATTATCAATATTGGTAAACTTCAAATTTACACCATGACATGTGCACTTATCAATAAACTTCGGGTTCATTATGACATGGGTTTTATACCAATAGATATCCACTTTATTGTGGCATTCTTTCGTTTGTGTAGTACAAACTGGAGAACAAAGCGGGTAGCTTTTCATATACAAATTACCCCGCTACAAGTTGTAGTAATAGGAGAATCAAAGCCTTCCTTTATTTATAGTCTCAATATCATCAATCGCCTTCGCGTGTACTTTTGGAAACTGGATAAGTTTCTTTGAGACTTACTACAGCACAATACTCAATTGTGTTTCTCCAACATAGTAATAATTGGCTCTTCGAGAGCTCTCAATTAATTTTGTACTACCACAGACTGAGGTTCGAGATCCTCACATTCTTGCATTCCGTATTTTTCAAGAGTCTCAGGCTCAATAGATTCTTCGTGAATCTCGGAATTAATCAAATCATGAGCGTCCTCATGTGATTCTTTCATAGTGTCATTTAGATCGTTCTTTTTCCTCTTTCTAGGATTTCGATCTTTGGAACCTAATGGTCTGCCACGCTTCTGGCGTGCATTTGACTCATTGGATATGACACTAGATATTTGTCCAATAGAGACTTCAATACGGATCGGAACATTTTCCGCGTGAATGTGGGATTTCGTTATCCTCTTCAAGTCCGTAAATGCGTCAGGCATTTGATTTGCTATTCTTTGCAAATGGATAATCTTTTGTACCTCTTTCTTTCAAATAGAGGTATGTGGATCAAGATGAGATAATGATACATTTTTCCACAAAATTTCCCATTTGGTTTCACCGACTTCTCCCCCTAATTTTGGGAAAAGTGTCTCATCAAATTGACAGTCTGCAAATAGTGCAGTGAACAAATCTCCTGTCAATGTTTCGAGGTAGCGAATAATGGAGGACGATTCATACTCAACATATATTCCTAACCTTCTTTGCAAACCCATTTTGGTGCGGGATGGCGGTGCTACAGGCACCTATACTGCGCATCCAAAGCTTCTTAAATGGGATATATTGGGTTCATGACCCAAAACCAATTGCAATAGGGAATATTTGTGATAATTCGTCAGTCAGAGACGAACTAGCATTGCTGCATGCGAAATGGCGTGACCCTAAGCCGAAGCGGGCAGCCGACAAAGTAGCATTGCTGCATGCAAAATGGCGTGAACCCAAACCGAAATGGGCAGCCTCGTTTTCATGAAGAATTCAAGATTATTCTCATCTATTATCCATTAACTTTGCAAACGCAAGGTTGCGTGATGGCAACAAGCACACATTAGACCATCTACAGGATGCGTCTATCAAGACCATGAAATACCTAAACTACCCACTAGGTGGGTGAATAGGTCCACAAATGTCCCCTTGTATACGTTCCAGAAACTGGGGTGACTCAGTCCCAACCTTTGTTGGGGATGGTCTGATAATCAGCTTGCCTTGATAACACGAAGTGCAAGGATATTCATTACTTGAAAGAATTTTGAAATTCTTTAACGGATGCCCATATGAGCTTTCTATAATCCGTCTCATTATGGTTGATCCTGGGTGACCCAGTCGATCATGCCAAAGTACAAATGTATTGGACTCAGTATTCTTTAGATTTACTGTTGAATGTGCCTCAATTGCACTAATTCTTGTCCAATACAGGTCACAAGATAAAGACGGGAATTTCTCAATAACCCTCTTTTGGCCGGAGACATTCTTTGAAGTGAGGACGAGATATTCGAGATTATCTTCATCCATTGTCTCAATATTGTAGCCATTCCGGCGTACATCTTTAAAACTCAACAAGTTTCTCATAGACTTGGAGGAGAACATAGCATTCTCTATGATTAACGTCGTGCCCTTGGGCAGAGTTACAATGGCTCTTCCGGAGCCTTCGATCAATTTACTTTCCATGGTATGACATATAAAAGAAATACAGGAACATAAGAATAAACAAGTTCAATCCTTTTGTGTCACATAATATCTTCAAAATCTGCTACTAACAGTTGGCTAACAAAATCAGATATGTTATCCATAATCAATTCCTTTGCAGTTTGAAAATTTCAGTGTTTTTCATAAGACAATCGATTATTAAATACACACAATCGATTGTTTGAACATAGACAATCGATTGTTAGACATACACAATCGATTATTTGTTATTTTTGAAAAACTTCAGATCACACTGTTTAAGACAATCGATTGTTAAACATATACAATCGATTGTGGATGATTTTTGAAAAGTTCCAGATTACACTGCCTAACGACAATCGATTGTTAGATATAGACAATCAATTGTGGGTGATTTTTGAAAAATTCCAGACCTCACTGTTTCAAGACAATCGATTGTTAGACAAAGACAATCGATTGTTGGCTATTTTTGAAAAATTCCAGAACACTGTTTCAAGACAATCGATTGTTAGCCAAAGACAATCGATTGTTGATCAATTGTTTTTCAACTTTTATGCGAAAATAGTTGATAATCGACTAGTTTTTCAGGCTAGTCGATTACCCCCACTGGAAAATAAAAGTTTTATTGATATTTGAGCATATTGAAGATATTCTAAAGAACTACTGCTAACATTGCATCATGAACTAGCTAATACGAGCTAATACTAATGACTATTAGATTATTCACTAACTAATACAAATAAGTAGAACAAAATCAAATAACTCCATCTTCTTTCATCATGGTCCCATCGCCGATTAGGTGGTCTATTTTCCCCTTGGGTTGCTCAAAGAAGTCTGCCACATCCAGGTGGGTGATGTCCTCATTGTCGTCATAGACAAAGTTTGTTTCAGGGCCTTTTCTCTTTCGAGATGCTTGATAAAGGTCAACCAAGTGTCTTGGTATACGGCAAATCTTTGACCAGTGCCCTTTCCCACCGCAACGATAACATATAGTTTCTGAACTATTTGCCTTAGGATCTTCGGGATCCCGTTTCTGCTTTCGGTGGTTATCTCTCTTTGGGGGGTGACGGACTTCTTTGGAATTTCTTCCTTGTCCACGTCCTTGGCTTTGACCCCGTTTATGACCGTGATCATGGTCCCTTTTATGTTTGGCATAATGCGAGTGCACCATATCTGCTTCAGGCAGTGGTGTAGACCCAGTTGGTCTATTTTCGTGATTTCTCATGAGCAGGTCATTATTTCGCTCAGCCACTAGTAAGAGAGAAATCAGTTCAGAGTACTTCGTAAAGCCTTTCTCTCGGTACTGTTGCTGCAGTACCATATTGGAGGCATGAAACGTTGTAAACGTTTTCTCAAGCATATCGTAATCGGAGATGTTATCTCCACATAGCTTCAGTTTAGAAGTAATTCTGAACATAGCAGAATTATATTCAGAAACGGACTTAAAGTCCTGTAGCCTCAGATGGGCCCAATCATATCGTGCTTGTGGCAGAGTGACCAACTTCAGGTTGTCATATCTCTCCTTTAAGCTGTTCCACAAAACGAGTGGATCCTTGACGGTGAGATATTCAATCTTCAAACCTTCGTCAAGGTGGTGGCGCAAGAAAATCAAGGCCTTCGCACAATCTTGGGTGGATGCTTTTTCTTTATCTTTGAGGGTGTCTCCGAGACCCATAGCATCTAGGTGGATTTCAGCATCCAACACCCATGTCATATAGTTCTTGCCCGAAATTTCAAGGGCAACGAACTTTCTTTTCATAATGTCAGACATACTCGAAAATTAAATTAGGAAGAGGGAAAATACCTTGGATTTTCGAGAATGATACTTGAGACGGTAGAGTCTCGTGCTGATAACGTGTTATAAACTAAAGCAAAAGACAAGAACAATAGAACAAGAACAATAGCAATAGAGAGAAGAGTAGAGAGAGTTCTTCTTATTGAGTTGAGAGGGGTCTCAAGGGATGATTTACAATGGTAGGGGGCACCTCTATTTATAGGGGAGAGGAAGATTTAGCTACCACTAATAGAACTCTAAAATCTCTCTAATTAAATACATTAAAGACATTCACCTTAAATAGAAGTGTAAGAATCTTCTATTTCATAACAATTTTAATATACTTCCTAGTTCCTATATCTGCTGCAACGCGCTTATAACCTTACAAAGCTCGCTATGAAGAATTACTAAAACAACGTGTTTTCTTTGCTGACAATTAAAAATTATACATATATTGAGAGATAGATAGTCTTTTAGAGAATAAAATAGACATAGTTTATATCGTGAGTTATGTATCCTCCATAATTTAAAAGAAAAATGAAACCTCACCATATAGTTGAGATTAATCTCGATATAAAAAATTCTTTTGAACTTTATTATATTTTGATTAAATTAGTAACATGTTGATGTTAAGACTAATCTAATTTGCACATAAAACAGAAAGAAAAATTTACTTTGAAGAGGTAATTTTACAATTACATCATGATACTCACCAAAAAGAATGTGAAAAATACACTTGAAATAAACTTTTAAGGGTAGAGTTGAAGCTTGGTGAATTCAAGAAGACACTCGAAATCATGGACAATTCCAATTCTTCTTCCATATCTAGGATTTTGATGTGGTATGCACGGAAGAAATCCTTGAACCATGAAGAAGACAAATATTCTTTTGGAATCTCGTATTTTTATGCAAGTCATCATAAGAGAAGTTAGCAGAAGAGAACAGAAGAGAAAAGAGAAGCAAATCGATAATAACTAACTGAATGTTGACATGACTGAGTTGTTATTAGTTAGTTAAAAGTAGTTACAAGGTAGTTAAAAGTTAGACTAGAATCTTCCTAGAATAAAATTCTATATAGATAAGTAAATTGTAATCAAGGAGACTAATAAATGATCAATATACTTTCTTCTTCCTAAATCTCTTCTATATTTTTAGCTAAACTCTCGCAAAACCTTGCTTGACTAGCTAGCACCTTCTTCAAGCTTAGCTCCTAGATTGACTATTATCCTCGAATTGTTTGTGTTATATCAATTGGTATCAGAGCTCACGATCCTTGGCAACTGGATTCATGACTCATAGCAAAAATTCAGAGAAGAAAACATGGAGGAATTGGATGAAAAGCTAACTGCCATTCACGAGCAGTTGCAAAAATTGATGGATGGGATGATGGTTATCAATAAGCACAATATACAGATAGATAAGGAGTTACTGGAGTTGAAGGGATCTATGGAAGTGATGAATAAAAAAGGAAAGGAAAGGGAAACATTGAGGGCTGACTATTCAAATGTTAGAGTTGTATCGATAAATCCTCAACAAGAAGGCAGAGGCAGAGAAGTTCAGCAAGGTATGAATCACAATAGTAACCATTTTACTCGATATTCTAAACTAGAATTTCCTCGATTTGCTGGAATAGATTTAAAAATTAGTTGTATAAGATTGATCAATTCTTCTATATGGATGAAGTTGCTTTTGATCAAAGAGTTAAGGTAGCTTCTATCCATTTTGATGGAGAGGCCATTGCTTGGCATAGGTCATTCATGAGATCTAGAAATTCTGTGCTAGATCCCACTTGGACTGAGTATGTGTTAGCATTGAATGAAAGGTTTGGGGATGGGTTCGAAGATCATATGGAGGCATTGAAAAATCTGCAACAAACTGGTAGTGTTAGGGACTATCAGGCAGAATTTGATAGACTCTTAACTGGTGTTAATTTGTCTAATGAAAATGCAATCAGTTGTTTTCTTGGGGGCTTAAAACCAGAATTGAACAAGGCTGTTAGAATTCAATCTCCCAGAACCTTATTACAGACTTATAAGATTGCTTGGTTACAAGAAGAAGTGTTTGAGGCTCAGGCTGAGTCATGGGGATTTAAGCCTAGGTTGAGTAACAGTTCTGACCTTCTACCTAATCCAAATAACAACAAACTCCAGTATAATTCAAAGAGCCAAACATCAAACTCCACTGTCACAAAGCCTTTTGAACCTAACTTTACAAAGAACAACAGACCTTATGAGAGGAGGTTGAGTGCAGCAGAAATGGATGAGAAAATATCTAAGGGCCTATATTTCTTTTGTGATGAAAAGTATACACCAGGACATAAGTGTAAGAACAACAAACAGTTATATTGAAGTGACAGAAAATGAAGAGTTAGAGGTGGATGAGGTAGAGATGGCACTGAAGATATGGTAGACTCAAATGAGTTTATGGTTATATCACTGCAAGCATTCACAGGTGCAGCAGGGTATCAGACCATAAGAGTCACTAGTTACCATGAGAAAAGGCCATTGCATGTGTTGATAGATACTAGGAGCACTCACAACTTTATTGATGAATTAGTAGCTGCTAAATTAGGCTACAGAGCTCGTTCAATTCAAAGGCAATCTGTTAGTGTTGCAGATAGTAGGAAGGTGTAGACTGCTTCAGTTTGCAGGGATATGAAATAGTTACTGCAAGGTAAACCTTCTCCTCTGATTTTTTACTACTACCATCGGGTAATACAGATATTGTATTGGGAGTTCAATGGTTGAATACCTTAGGAAGGATATTGTTTGATTTTAAAAGGAGAATAATTGAATTCATATACCAAGGTAAGAAACATGTTCTGAGGGGTGCTAATGACCAACTTAAGACTGCCAAGGTTAAGAGTTTGGTCAAGAAGAGTAGTGATGAAGCTCAATTCTTCATGATGTCTTTAGATAGTGCGGCTAGTGGTATTCATTGTCATAGTAGTACAGGCTATACCAAAAGATGACCAATTGCCAGAATTAGTATCTCTTATTAAACAATATGAGAAGGTATTTGAAACACCTACTACATTACCACCTCATAGGGGTTCTTTTGATCACAGAATTCCTCTTAAGAAAGCTTCTAATCATGTGAATAAGTGACCTTATAGGTACCCTGGGATTAAGAAGGACATAATTGAGAAGTTAGTACTAGAGATGTTGGATCAAGGGGTGATTTAACACAGCAGTAGTCCATATGCTTCTCCAGTAGTCTTGGTAGGGAAAAAGGATGGTAGTTGGAGGCTTTGTGTTGACTATAGGAGTCTCAATCAAATGACCATAAAGTATAAGTTCCATATTCCTATGATTGAGGACCTATTGGATGAGTTACATGGTGCTAAGGTTTTCTAAAAAATAGACCTCAGGGCTGGTTATCACCAGTTCATAATGACTGAAGGGGATGTCAATAAAACTGCCTTTAGGACTCATAAAGGACATTATGAATTCTTGGTTATGCCCTTTGGATTGACCAATGCTCCTTCTTCTTTTCAAAGTTTGATGAATATTGTTTTCAAGCCCTTGGTAAGGAAATCAGTGTTGATGTTTTTTGATGATATCTTGATCTGTAGCAAGGATGTAATTACTCATGTGGCTCATGTAAAGGATGTATTAGAGTTGATGAAACAACATCAGTTGTATGCTATGATGTCAAAGTGTGCTTTTGGAGTAGCTAAGGTGGAGTACCTTGGCCATTTTATCAGTGCTGAAGGTGTAGCTACAGATACTAAGAAGATTTTTGTTGTGCAAGACTGGCCTACACCAGTCAACATTAAACAGCTAAGGGGATTCTTAGGTCTTGCAGGCTATTACAGTAGATTTATTCAAGGCTTTGGAACTATTTGCAGATGATTGCATGATTTGTTAAAAAAGGATAGTTTTGTGTGGAGTACTGAGGTTACTGGTGCTTTTAATGCTTTAAAGCAAGCCTTAATTTAGCTCATGTGTTGGCTATGCCAGACTATGCTAAACGATTGCTATTGTAACAGATGTTAGTGGGAAATGGATAGGTGCTGTACTGATGCAGCAAGGTCATCATATTGCCTATATAAGCAAGTCCTTAGCTCACATGCATCAGGCTTTATCAGTTTACGCTAGGGAACTGCTTGCACTCATTTTTGCTGTCACTAAATGGTCACACTATCTAATGGGAAACCATTTTATATTGAAGACAGATCAGAAAGCCTTGAAGCATTTGTTAGAGCAACAGATGCATACTGATTTTCAGGTGGCTGAAATTTCCAAGTTGATGGCTTTGGATTTTACTATTGAATATAAGAAGGGATTAGAGAATAAAGCTGCATATGCTTTATCAGGGAAACCAGACGCTGAGTTATTAGCTACTTTATTATTTACTCCTCATGAGTCTATTTCTACATAGATTCAGTCTTCATGGAGGGAGGATCATGATCTGCAAGAGTTGATAGCCAAATTACAGAATCAACCTCATAAGTCATACACTTGGTCCAACAACCAACTTAGGTGGAAGGGCTGACTGGTTATTGGTAATAATCAGCAACTAAAGAACCACATTATTACCTTGTGGCACAGTACTACACAAGGTGGGCATTCTGGTATGGATGCTATTATTAGAAGGTTGCAGTCTCTATTCTGCTGGAAAAATTTGGTGGCAGATGTTAGGGATTTCATAAATAGATGTGATGTGTGTCAAAGGCATAAGTATGATGCTGCAGCTTCACCTGGATGGATACAACCTCTACCTATCTCCACATGAGTATGTGCTGATATTTGCATGGATTTTATTGAAGGTCTCCCTAAATCACAGTGTACGAAGGTTATTTTGGTGGTGGTGGACAGATTAACTGAAGCTGGACATTTTTTAAGTTTGCAGCATCCTTATAATGCTCAAACTGTGGCTCAATGTTTCCTGGATCAGGTATTTAAACTGCATGGGATGCCACTCACTATAGCTAGTGATAGAGACCCAATATTTTTGAGTTCTTTTTGGTAAGAGCTCTTTTCTCTGCAGGGTGTACAACTGCAAAGATCTACTGGATATCACCCTCAGATAGATGGTCAATCGGAGGTGGTGAATAGAACCTTAGAGACATATCTGAGGTGCTTTTGCTCGGATAGTCCTAAGGATTGGGCCAAGTACCTTCCTTTGGCAGAATGGTGGTATCATACTATCGATCATTCTACTATTAAATGTACTCCCTATGAAGCTTTATATGGTCAGAAACCTCCTATTCATTTACCTTACCTAAGTGGTGATACAGATGTAGAAATGGTTTACAGGACATTAGAAGCACGTGAAGCTATTATTCAGTTGCTGAAGTTCCATCTGGCTAGAGCTCAGTAGAGGATGAGAGATACACCTAATAAACATAGATATGAGAGGTCATTTGAAGAAGGGGAGTGAGTGTATCTCAAGCTACAACCGTATAGACAGATATCAGTAGCCATCAAGCCTTTCAACAAGCTTGCTGCCAAGTATTATAGACCCTATCTTATTGCTGCAAAAGTGGGATCAATTGCCTACGGGTTGCTCATGCATGCTGATGTTCTTATTCATCACTTTCCATGTTTCACAATTGAAAAAGTGTCATGAGGTACCTAGTGTCATCAACCATCCTCATGTACTTCATCTATCTAGTCCTTACTGTCCTCAACCAGAAGCAATATTGGCACGAAGGTTGGTTAAAAAGGGGAATAAAGTTGCGTGCCAAGTGAAGATTAAATGGTCAGGCTTGGAGGCTGCTGCTACTACTTGGGAGTGTTTGCAGGAGCTTCAGACCAAGTTTCCCACATTTAATCCTTGAGGTCAAGGATTGTCTTGAGGGGGAGGTATTGATGCACGTTAGCAGAAGAGAAGTTAGCAGAAGAGAAAAGAGAAGCAAATGCAGTAACGATAATAACTAACTTAATGCTGACATTGCGGAGTTGTTATTAGTTAGTTGAAAGTAGTTATAAGGTAGTTAAAATTAGTTAGTCTAGAATCTTCCTAGAATCAAATTATATATAGATGAGTGAATTGTAATCAAGGAGACTAATGAATGATCAATATACTTTCTTCTTCCTAAATCTCTTTTACATATTTAGCTAAACTCTCGCAAAACCTTGCTTGACTAGCTAGCACCTTCTTCGAGCTTAGCTCCTAGATAGACTATTATCCTCGAATTGTTTGTGTTGTATCAATTTCTTCCATTCCACTTCTTCTTTCTTTGTATCTTGGAATTCGATGTCTTGTTGTGATTCATCGAAGTAATCTCGAGATAATGTAGAAGGCAAGCATTTATTTAAAACCTCATATTCCTTCAATTACAATTCTTCTTTCTTTGTGTTTAGGATTTCGATATCTTGTTGGAATATATCGCAGAATGAAGAAGTCGAGTATTCTTTTGGGACATCAAATTCCTTCAATTCCAATTCTTCTTTCTTAATATTCCGGCATCTTGTTCGTATGCATGGATGAAATCCTCGAACAACGAAGAATACACGTATTCTTTTGGAATCCCATAATTCGACTCCTTTTCGTCGCGTACGTACACAAAAAAAGTTGACCTTTTGCAACATCTTCGGACTTATGGTTTTCTTCATATTCTTGAGATTTATGATGTTCTTCGTAATCTTGGTATTGTGGTTCAACTTGTATGTTAGTAGGTGTTAGAAACATTTTACAGAAACCTAACAATTCCATTGATTGAACGTTGGAATCAATAACAGAGAACCTTTGACATGAAGAGAAAATAGGAAGCTATGGATGTTTTTTTGTGAGACTTTGGACTGGTGCATATAAGGCATATATATATATATATATATATATATATATATATATATATATATATATATATATATATATATATTGTGTTTTAAATCCTAATCCTAAGAAAAGTGGGATTTCGTAGCTAAATGAATCAGAAAAATGAACAAAAAGAAAAAGTAAAGAAACCTCATAAAACCTACTAGTTTTAGCACCCCGAGATGCATGGATGATTTGACAGAATATTAATGTTATAAAATTTTGATCTAATATATTAAATTATTATAATACATATTAGTAATTATTTTATTATTTCATATAGTGTATAGAAATATAACAAAATCTATACAAAATCAAAGAATACACATTAAATTGTAATCAAATAAATTATTTGTTCCATTTTACTCTTTATTATTATTACTGCCGTAATAACAAAAAAAGTATACAAACAAAGGGATAACATCTTTGACGCCTGTACCTTGGCAGTAGCATCATCTATCACTTTGACATGAATTCTTGGAATTATTAGTACCAAGAGTCGGAATACAGCACAATAAAACCAGCTATATAAACCTAAATCTGAATTATGTAAGATATATGGATTTATATCTAGATATATGGACTTATATCTACACACATATGAACAATATATGGATAATTATATGTTATGTGCTATCTTTTGGTTTGGCCTAATTATGTGGTCTTATAGACATTATGTTAAGGGGGCCAATGTATTGTCATACTAAAGTGTAGGACTAATGTGTAGATACCCAAAAGGGTAACCTTAGTTTATGATGGGCTAACTAAGGTTACATAAGTAACTATGGTTACTTGCTTGTGACTCTTGAGTTATGTAACTCTTGCAAGACATAACTCAAGACATAACTCTTGTCTTGTAACTCTTGTCTCTTGGGTTATGTAACTCCTAGGAGTTATAAGTGGGGTTATGGTTCCCATTCTAGTGCAAGACAAGTTCTTCTTCTTCCCATTGAATCAAGAACCATATTGTCCATTGTCTTGCAAATAGGGTGGAAAACCATATACCAAATTTGATTATTGTCATAACCTTTACTATTGTGAATAATTCACATATATTGTTTTTAAGTCTTGTGAGGCATTTGTGGTGATATACAACTTCAAGAAACTTGAAGGAAGGATCAAGGAATTCACAAGAACATAAGGACAATCTTCAAAGGAGGTTCATCAAATTCCACATATGGATTCAGGTTAGCTTCCGCTCATGTAGTTGTAATTCCGGATTATTCAATATGAAGGTTGTTGTTTTTAGTAGGAATCATAATCCTAACAATTGGTATCAGAGCCACCCTTCATTTTGGATAATTTGGATGTTCATAAGGTTCATGTTATATTAGGATTCATGTTAAAGTATAATTAGAATTTTGTTTATGAAATTCTACCATGAAATAGCATGATAGCATGATCTTATGAATGTTATGATTTGATTCAGTTTGATGTTTTTATATCATGTTAAAACGTTGTATATAGCATGATTTAGTTGGTAAATAACATGTTTTCATGTTTAAAGATTTATGTTAAAAATCATGTTATAATTCAGAAAAAGTATACACTGTACAATCGCTTGTATACACTCCAGTGAGATGAAATGTTTTTTAAAGTATACCTGACAATCGATTGTCTGGTCCAGTAACTTAGAAAAATTTTTCCTTTTCACATCCAGTGACTTAAAATTTTTCAAGAAAAAACCAAACAATCGATTGTTTGTTTTGACAATCGATTGTCTGTTCCAGTAACTTAGAAAAATTTTTCCTTGTCACATCCAGTGACTTAAAAATTTTCCAGAAAAAACCAAACAATCGATTGTCTGTTTTGACAATCGATTGTCTGGTCCAGTAACAGAAATTTTTCCTTGTCACATCCAGTGACTTCAAATTTTTCCAGAAAAAACCAAACAATCGATTGTCTGTTTTGACAATCGATTGTCTGGTCCAGTAACTTAGAAAAATTTTTCCTTGTCACATCCAGTGACAAAATTCAGAAAAAACCAAACAATCGATTGTCTGTGCTGGTCCAGTAAAGTTTAAGAAAAACGTTTCAACTCTCTTAAGTTTTAGTGAATGTTAATTGTTTTATAGTCCATCAATTCTTATATATTATAGAATTGTCCAATTCAGTAAACAACAATTAATATTCAAGTGTTACACATCCAATCATGTAACACATTAAGTTGAGATTCATAAAATGGCTTAAGGAACTAAAGTTTATAGCATCTAATATTTTAGTTATTCAATTGAAGCACTATGTTGCCAAAGTAACCTCTATTGTGTAGATTGATTAATTTTAAAATATAAGATGACTGTGGATGTTAGTCTTCCATGCGTTTAACACCGGCCCAAAGGAAGGTGTTATTTGGCAGGAATTCGAACATTCTTGTGGTGGTAAATATGAGACGATTATTTGGTTTTCCATGTGAATATTAAATCGGCCCAAAGGAAGGTTTAATATTTGACAGGAGTTTATTGTCTATGTTTGATCACTACACCAAGAGTACCACTTACAAGTTGATTTTCTGTCCAAAGACTAAAATCAATGTTGTGCTAGGTATCTTGTAATGGGAAATGCCTAACTTTGAATCTATAAAGTTAAAGTTCAAGTTTTGTAAGCATGTATTTAGTAATCGTTTGTTCAATTTTCAGTAAACTCTTCTGCTTCTACGATCTCTGCCAATATCAATAGCATCCCTGTGCTTAACGGCACTAACTTTAAGGAATGGAAAGAGAATGTAATGATCGTTCTCGGTTGCATGGATCTTGACTTAGCCCTTCGGACTGAGCAACCTACTCCTCTTGAGGATACATCCTCTCCTAATGAAAAGAGAGCGATGGAGAAGTGGGAACGCTCGAATCGCATGAGTCTAATGATCATGAAGCGTGCAATTCCAGAATCATTCAGGGGCACTATGAATGATGAACCTAATGCCAAAGTTTTCCTTGAAAACCTCGAACAGCGTTTTATTCAAAACGAAAAGGCGGAAACAAGTGCACTATTGAGTAAACTTGTTTCTATGAGGTATAAGGGCAAGGAAAACATTAGGGAGTACATTTTGGAAATGTCTCATCTTGCTTCGAAACTTAAGTCACTCAAGCTAGTATTAACTGAGGAACTGCTTGTGTACTTTGTTTTGATATCTCTTCCTGCACACTTTAATCAGTTTAAGGTCAGTTACAACTGCCTGAAGGAGAAATGGACTCTAAATGAGCTCATTTCAAACTGTGTGCAAGAAGAGGAAAGGATTAAGCAAGATAAGACTGAAAGTGCTCATTTGGCATCTTCTTCTAAGGAAACTAAGAAGAGGAAAAATAAGGAAGTTGCGGTTGTAAGGCCCAAGATTAAGCAACATAAGGAACCTAAGGTTGAAATTACTGGATTAGGTTGCTTTCTCTGTAATGGGACTGATCATGTAAAGAGAGATTGTACCAAGTACCATGCCTGGCGTGCGAAAAAAGGTACATTTCTGTCTCTTGTTTGTTCTGAAGTTAATTTAATTTCGGTACCTAAGGATAATTGGTGGGTAGGTAATGCTGCTCACATAAGGATATCTATGCAGGGTTGCCTGAACTGCCGAAAACCAAAAGATGGTGAAAGATACATCTATGAGGGTGACGGCAAGAAGGTGCCAGTTGAAGCTATTGGCAAATCTAGGCTGTTGTTTAAGACCGGTTTTCATTTAGATTTGATGAGACTTTTGTTGTACCGTCTTTTAGACGGAATTTAATTTTTCTGTTCCCCAATTGGACATATTCGGTTATTAATGTACATTTGGGGACAATAAAGTTAGTCTCTTTTGGAATTCAAATCTTATTGGTACTGGTGTTGATCAACATTTGAGAGCTTATATTTGGTTGATACAATAACTTCAAATAAAGAAACTTTGCATACAAGTTTAAATGGTACCAAAAGCAAAATTAACTAATGAGAATTCTTTTTCACTCTGGCATAAACGTTTGGGTCTGATATCCATTCAAAGAATTCAGAAACTCATGTCAGATGGAATTCTTGATTCTCTTGATTCCTCAAATTCGGAAATTTGTATTGAGTGTATCAAGGGAAAACAAAACAAACAAGACTAGATTAGGTGCTAAGAGAGCTTCGGACGTCTTAAAATTGATAGACGATTACTCTCGTTATGGGTACCTATATTATTCATGAAAATCCCAATCCATATTAAAAACTGCAACTTATATTCTTAATAGAGTTCCAACTGTAGCTACAATCTAAAAACCCCATATGAACTTTGGACTGGGCATAAACCCGGTATTCGGCATTTTCACATTTGGGGTTGTCCAGCTGAGGCAAGGCCTTATAGGTCGTTGAAAAGAAACTGGACGCTAAGACGGTTAGTAGCTATTTTGTTGGATATTCTGAAAAATCCAGGGGTTTTAAGTTTTATGATCCCACATCACGAACTATTTTTGAGACGGTAAATGCTAGGTTCTTTGAGGATATTGAGTTTAGGGGGTGGGGAGATAAATAAAGTTGTTAGAGATTTTGTCTTTGAGGAAGAACATGTGTCTTTCCTTCAAGTTGTTGATGCAACTCCGGTTCAAGACAATCTCGAAAATCTCCCCCATCAGGACCCTGATATAACTAATGAAAATCAAACTCAACAACCTCAAGAAACTGAAATGCCATTAAGGAGATCCACTAGAGAGAGGAGAAATGCAATTTCGGATGATTATGTAGTATTTCTCCAAGAACAAGAAAGTGATATTGGACTTGAGGAAGATGATCCAATCAACTTCCGTCAAGTCATTAAGTGTTCTAACTCTCAAAAGTGGATTGATGCCATGAATGATGAGATGAAGTCTATGAGCGATAATGACATTTGGGAGCTTGTTACATTGCCCGAAGGTATTAAACCTATTGGTTGTAAATGGATTTTTAAAACCAAAAGGGATTCAGGGGGCAATGTTATTAAGTACAAAGCTCGTCTTGTTGCAAAAGGCTACACTCAAAAGGAAGGCATTGATTGTAAAGAGACTTTCTCTCCAGTTTCATCGAAAGACTCTTTCAGGACTATAATGGCATTAGTAGCACATTTTGATCTTGAGCTTCATCAAATGGATGTTAAGACTGTTTTTCTCAATGGTGACATTAAGGAAACTTATATGGTGCAACCTGAAAACTTTGTTTCGGATGAATCAGAGAAGAAGGTTTGCAAATTAAAGAAATCCATCTATGGGCTCAAGCAAGCTTCTCGTCAATGGTATTATAAGTTTCATGCAGTCATTACATTTTTTGGGTTTTGAACCGAATATTGCTGATGACTGTATATACCATAAGTTCAGTGGGAGTAAGTATATTTTTCTGGTTTTATATGTCGATGACATACTGCTTGCCTGTAACGATATAGCATTATTACTTGAAACTAAGAAATTTCTTTCAAAGAAATTTGAAATGAAAGATCTTGGTGAAGCTTCTTTTGTATTAGGAATTCAGATATAACGAGATCGCTCCAAAGGTGTCCTCGGTCTGTAACAAAAGGGCTATATCGATAAGGTTCTGAAAAGATTTGGCATGCAGGATTGTAAACCAGTTAACACCCCTGTTGCTAAGGGAGACAAATATAGTCTCAAACAGTGCCCAAATTATAATTATGAAATTTCGGAAATGCAGAAGACGCCTTATGCTTCGGCGGTAGGTAGTCTGATGTATGCTCAGGTATGTACACGACCTGATATAGCATACATTGTTGGGATGTTAGGCAGATATCTAAGCAATCCGGGTATGGACCATTGGTAGGCAGCCAAAAGGGTCATGAGGAACATACATAGAACAAAGGATTACATGCTTACATATCGGAGTTCGGACCAGTTTGAGATCATCAGGTATACCGACTCCAATTTTGCCATTTATGCTAATAACATATGTAACCATGGTTGCATATGTTAATAACAACAGTAGTTTGACGAAAGCAAAACATAAGGACGTCAAATTTCGGGTTGTTAAGGAAAGAGTACAAAATGGACAATTGTGCATTAAGTACATAAGTACAAACTCCATGCTTGCGGATCCGCTCACTAAGGAATTGACACCAAAAGTATTTCTTGAGCATATTGCTTGTATGGGTGTCAAATCAGATAAGGATTATGTATTTTAGTGGGAGTTTGTATAGCACATTTACGTATTGTCCATTATATTCAGAAATTCAGTAATTCAGTTATATCTGCGCAGATATTCAGTTTTAAAGTTTTTGTACTCTTACAGTTTAAGTATGATCTCAATAAAGAGAACCAGTTGGAAATAGACATTCTATTGACCACACTTTATGTTATTTCCATGCTACATACCTACACTTGATCCATGTCGTTGGTTATATTGATATACGTGATCTATGATTGGTTCTAGTTACGAATGAGTAACGACGAGCTCTTAGGTCCTATGTTGGTATGATTGATGGACCGGATTGTTCATGACAATTTTATTGTGATAGCAATTTTGTGCACCTAAGGTTTGTAACATATAATATTAAGGATTGTACATATGTTTGCATATCTCGTCCAAGTGGGAGATTGTAAGATATATGGATTTATATCTAGATATATGGACTTATATCTACACACATATGAACAATATATGGATAATTATATGTTATGTGCTATCTTTTGGTTTGGCCTAATTATGTGGTCTTATGGACATTATGTTAAGGGGGCCAATGTATTGTCATACTAAAGTGTAGGACTAATGTGTAGATACCCAAAAGGGTAACCTTAGTTTATGATGGGCTAACTAAGGTTACATAAGTAACTATGATTACTTGCTTGTGACTCTTGAGTTATGTAACTCTTGCAAGACATAACTCAAGACATAACTCTTGTCTTGTAACTCTTGTCTCTTGGGTTATGTAACTCCTAGGAGTTATAAGTGGGGTTATGGTTCCCATTCTAGTGCAAGACAAGTTCTTCTTCTTCCCATTGAATCAAGAACCATATTGTCCATTGTCTTGCAAATAGGGTGGAAAACCATATACCAAATTTGATTATTGTCATAACCTTTACTATTGTGAACAATTCACATATATTGTTTTTAAGTCTTGTGAGGCATTTGTGGTGATATACAACTTCAAGAAACTTGAAGGAAGGATCAAGGAATTCACAAGAACATAAGGACAATCTTCAAAGGAGGTTCATCAAATTCCACATATGGATTCAGGTTAGCTTCCGCTCATGTAGTTGTAATTCCGGATTATTCAATATGAAGGTTGTTGTTTTTAGTAGGAATCATAATCCTAACAAATTATTCTATTCCCAATTACAAAAACACAGGTATAATATTGATTTCCAATCTACCGTCAAAGGATGTGGTACAAGCAGATGAGGCTGCTATTCTCTTAATAAGAGGTCTCAAATTCGAGCCCGAGTATAGAATATTCTTAGTAAGGAGTACAACTAAGATTCCTACTGAAAGCCTCCATTGCATTATTTCCTTGTCATACAAACCGAAGTTATCCACATCAAAGCCCATGACATGCGCGGACATATATACATGCACGACCAGTGACGGATCCATAAATGATTGTCAAAATATAAATAATTAAATACATCAAAAAGTGAAGGGGCGTCAACATACAGTAAATCTACATAAAATAAACGAATCTATCTAGTACTATATAGTGTAATTTTCCGTCCAAGGGATGTTGTTTGACACCAATTGGTTCAATGTGGCTCCGCCACTATGCACAACTAGTAGTCACAAATGGTTAAAAGAAAACAATTAACCACTCATATTATCCGCTAAAAATGAATTTTATAATGAACCTTTTTTTAAAACGTGTCAAAAATATGGTTAAGAACCATACTATCCATTTAGAAAATGGATAATGAACCAGGTTAGCTTTTGCATTTGTAAAACCTCAAATTCGGGGTTCCTCAAGTTTGGCAGGCTAGAAATTCTCCCAAAAGTGATCATATGCAAGAAATCATGGATAATATGGTTACCTATATTATCCGCCGGTTAATCCTTTTTTTTATCCATATTAAATATAGATCGGGTCGAATAATTTATCCATTTTATTACTTATTTTCGACCCGAACCATATCCGACCCGACCCGACCCTTTTGCCACTCCAATGCACGACTATGGGAGGACACCCAAAAGTGCAACAGTAATATACATTACCAGCCATGTAGAAATCCGAATAAATATTACTCACAGTCCAAAAACGTTAGTATCTTCTCTTATAAGTGAGTTTTCACAGTGGGTGCCATAGAAATTACACATGATGCATGCTTCAGAAAGGGCAAGTACTTGAACTGTATAGTAATTCCTTCTCTCAAATTTAACAACAGCCAACAAGCAATTGCTTTAGTTCTGCTTATGTTCTTTCACAGTAAGATTGACATCCATGGCTCATGCGCCTGTTAAGAGTGCATTTTGATGCAGAAAGCAAGATTATCCGACTATACATGGGGAAAGGCGGAGAGACAACACAAACCTTTGTATCAACAAAGATGGTAATATCAAGGTAATAACTATAGGTAATTTGAGAATCCGAGAAAACATATGATACTGCAAGAAAAGAATCTCCAGTATACATTAAGGAACTATTTTTTGGGGAGATAATCTACATGCAAAAATAATGCAGCACATAAAGAGTTCATCAAGCCACTAACTATCAAAGACCAAGGTGGCAACTGTTGACATGGCTAGAGAACAAGGAAAACTTCTTTAGAGCAAATCCACACGTCTAAAACTAGTAACTATGCTAACTAATGAAAGAATTCATTGAACTGTTGAAATCAATATTGATTTTGACATTAAAAGAGTTACATACAATTTGATTGTGTAATATGCTGTACTCCCACCACCTCATCTCGCCTCCCTAATTTAAAAGTAACCGGAAAAACAACAACAAAAAAGCCGATAAAATCAGTGCTTTACATACATATCATAGGACTAACAGAACCCCTGGAAACAGAAATTAAGCAAGCAAATACACAAATTAGACTAACTATTGCCCACCTACTAGTGACAACACCAAAAAGCATCCATACCAGTCCTGGCAGGCAAGGCCACCAACTTCTGCGACGAGACAAGATGGCTGATCCCTAAGCAACAGCAGCATCTATCACTTTGACAAGAATTCTTTGAAGTCATTACCAAAGCAAGTTAGCTGTCAAATGGAGCACTCTGAATCTCTTGGTGTAAGTTAGATGAACGAAATCACAACAAAGCAAAGAAACTTGCAAACCACTGTACAGATCTCTTTGTTTACACTATTCCGTGCATTTTAAGCCAGTAAGATAAACCTGTGTCTGAATAATTGTCCTCCCAATTTTAAATCCAGGTACCACGGTAAATCCCACCTTTGACCTCGTCTTGCTCAAAGGGAATTGACTCTTCCTCGAAACATCATCCATGTACACTATCGAAAAGTCAACCCCTCTCTCGACTTGGAATATCTCGACTACAGGATTAAACGAATAGGCCAACTTATGAAGCAACCATATCGCACTTGCCATCCTTACAAACAACTCGTAAAACACACTTAATGACTTCCACGAATCCACTATGACTTCTTTCCCGTCCAAATTTCTAAAAATCGACGATTCTATTGTAGGATGAATAATCTGCTCATACTTTTTCTCACAAAATCTTGAAAATGCACAATTAGGAGTCTTACTCAAAACCTCCATCGGATTACACGAAACATGCTCAAGTAATTGTTTCAAATAATCATTTTCACCAGACATTAAACCATCCTCATTACACAACATTTCTTCATCACATAAACCAAAATCTTCAAGATCAAAGCCCTTAAATATGCCCAAACAAATATATGAACTAAATGCATATTTAAAGTGTCCTTTTTCAGCATAATTAACATCAGAATACACAGAATTTGCTGCTTTCTCCAAATCCCAACCTGCTCTTTTCATTAACTGCATTAACAACTTACAAAATTTATTCACCAACTTAATCGAATCGCGCAACATAGATTCAAAAACAGTAACTGTACACAATACCTTCATACTGGTATTCTCCAAATTTTTATCTTTAACCCTTAATTTTTTTGACAAATTGGAATTAAAAAGTTCCATTTCTTCCAATTTTTTCCTCAAAATCAAAACTTCATCATCTTTAGAATCCATAAAAGACATTAACTGATTTACCATAGTCTCCAAAACTCTGAGCTTGCTCTGATTCTCTTGAACCTGAAATTCCAATTCTGACCCTACAAGACCATCAAATTTACAACTTGGGTTTTTCCTAAAATCCTTATACAAATTCTTCATTTCAGTTAATTTCTGAAGAACTGATACCAAAACTTTATCCGCTGATTCGATCGCCTTTTCGTCGAAAGGCACGTGAGCTGTTTGCAACTGAAGGTAAGAAGCTTCAAACGACGAAATTGTAGCAAAAAGTGAAGAAATTAGGGATTTAGTAAAATGGGTATTTTCATTTTCTGGGAATTTGCAGAAATCGGGTTTTATGACTACGACTTTTTGATCAGGGATAAATTCCTCAGCGGAATTGAAGAGAGTGAAGATATCAGTGGAATTGGAGGTGTTTTCGTCGTCGGTTTCATCGGCAAAGAGTTCGAAGGTTTTGGTACGGAAAACATGAGCGAATTTGTGAAACATATCAGAAATTTGTGGAGGTTTTGTTGTTCCTTCCATTTCTACTGGCATTCTTCTCCTATGAAAACATAGAGTGTTGTTACAGAGAATCAAATACTTGGGTTGTGAATTGAGAAGAGAAAATTGAAGGGGGGAGAGAGAGAGAGAGAGAGGATGCTTTGCTTTGGGAAGACTTGGAAGGAAGGTATGTGTGTGAACGCTTCTTTCTCTTTTGTGATGGGGCGCTATGGGGTTTATGGCAAATCATATTAATTTGTCATATTTAAATTACTTTATATAATAAGATAAAACTATGTAAATTAATTAGTATGATTTGTTGATAAGAGTACATGTGAGTGGCTGTACATGAAAAGCCTTTCTACCTATAAATTTAAACTAAAATATTATTCAAATTCTGCAAAAATACTTCAGTATAATATATTGAAATTCATTATAATATATTGTAGTTTGGAGTATTTGTACTTCAATTTATAATATATTATATTAAAGCTAGCAAATTATAATAATCCAGCATAATATGTTGGAAATTTATATATAGGTGTATCCAGTATATTATGTTAAATTGGTTTATAAACACAGATTATTTTTAAATAACCAATTTTAAAACTGATTGTATAATGCTATTTTTACAACATAAGTTAGGGGGAAAGTTTTTTTTTTTTTTTTGGTAATTAAAATTTTTATTAATCACCAAAAGGATGCCTTACAAAATCATAGGACAGTTTAATCTCAACTGCCTATCAAAACTGGAACATGAAGTATCAATGCTACTCTAATCATTCAGCATTTATAACATGAAATGCTGAATATACGAACTAAGCCTAGGAGGAGCTCGAACATTACAAATATAGGCTATACTACTTAGGAGTTTATCACAATTACAATAGGTGTTTTCAAAGATTCTCGCATTCCTTTCTAACCATAAACTATACAGCATTTCTGTAATTGTCATCTTGAATGTGTGAGCTCGGAGAGATTTCCCTTTGGACTGTATGATGATCCAATGGCAGAATTGTGTCCAAACTTGTCCAGTGAAGTCGTCAATTCCCAGCCATTGCATTGTTTGATATCTCAACTGCGAAGCATAGGTGCAATGCAAAAATAGATGATCTCTAGTTTCCAATTCTTGTTGACACATAACACAGATGCCTGATATGTTCAAATTCCATTGCAGCAGTCTGTTCTTGGTAGGAAGTCTATCCTGCAGTAACAACCACAAGCTGAAGATAGCTTTCGGTCTAGCAGCATTTTGCATTACCAGATTCTTCCATGAAACTCTAGGTGATTCTCCAAGCAGTTGCAAGTATACCTTTCTTATGGTGCAGTCAGTGTTGTCTAGCAATTGATGCTGATGAAGTAGCTTAGCTCCCTCCACAATTTTCCTTACCATCCAGCTAGCATTAGCTGGGATAGTAAGGTTCTCCAACTGGTGATGTTTGATATAAACAGAATGGATCCATTTCACCCACAACAAGTCTTTCTTATGTGCTAAATCCCAACTTAGTTTAGCTATGGCAGCTCTATTCCACAATGAGATATTTGTTAAGTTCAAACCTCCAACAGACTTAGGCATACAAACATTCTCCCAAGCCACATAGGCTTTCTTTGTGATATTAACAGACCCTGACCAGATATAAGTTCTGCATATAGTCTCCAGCAGTTTAACAACTTTTGATGGTATGATAAGCAATTGAGCCCAATAAGCTTGAACTCCAAATATGACTGACTGAACCAACTGGCATCTGCCTGCATAAGACAGGTATCTTGCTGTCCAGGAAGTAATTCTTGCAGAAATTTTATCAACCAGAGGTTGCCATTGAGCAACTGACAGTTTTTTGGTAGTTAAAGGGACTCCCAAATATTTAAAAGGGAGGTCCCCTTTAACATAACCAAGATGATCAAGAATTTGTTGTTGAATTTCAATTGACACCCCACCAAAATACACAGCACTTTTGTGTAAATTAGCCTTAAGACCAGTAGCAGCAAGGAATTGAGAAAAGAATAAGAACATGGAGCTTACTGATTGAAGCTCCCCTTTGACAAATAATAGCAGGTCATCAACAAAGCTCAAATGAGTAATTCCCAACTTCTTACAACCAGGATGATATATGAAGCTTTTAGTATGTTTCAATTCTGCCAAAGATCTACTAAGATATTCCATTATAATAGCAAACAGAAAGGGAGATATTGGATCTCCTTGCCTCAATCCTTTGGCAGCTTGAAAAGGCTCTGTTGTTTCTCCATTAACCACAACAGTATAGCTAACAGTTTGGACACATTCCATGATCCATCTAATAAATCTGCTAGGAAAATCCAGTTCCTCCATAATCTGTTGCAAACTGCACCATTCCACTGAATCATAAGCTTTTTGAAGATCAATCTTGATCATACATCTGGGAGAGATATGTGATCTGGAATACTGTTTTATTAGCTCATGAGCTAATGTAACATTATCTGCTACTCTTCTTCCTGGTATAAATCCAGCTTGAGAATTACATATAATGCTACTCATAACTTTCTGGAGTCTGTTAGCCAACAACTTGGAAATAATCTTATATAAGACTGAGCAACAAGCTATAGGCCTGAATTCTTTAACTGTCTGAGGATTGGATACCTTTGGCAGTAAAGTGAGTGTGGCACAATTAGTAGGTCTGTACATCTTGGAGGTCTAAAAGAAATTCCTGACAGCTAGTATAATCTGGTTACCAGTGATGTGCCAAGATTGTTTGAAGAACATGGCATTAAATCCATCAATCCCTGGAGCTTTATCATTTCCAATACCCTTCAAACTGTCAAGTATCTCTGTGTCAGTAATATCAGCAACTAGATCCATCCTTTGAAGGTGAGATAGTTTTGGTCCATTCCTCATGTGCATCTTGTTCACGGCTGGTAGTGAGTTGGCTGTAGTTCCCATTAGAGCTTGATAAAAATCCCTAATCTCCTTCTTCAAATCTGCATGATCAGTTATCTTCAGTCCTCCTTCTGTAGTGAATTCAATAATCTTCTTATACTGGCTCCTCTCCTTCATGACTGCTGAAAAGTCTTTATTATTGGAATCCCCTAGTTTGATCCATTTAGCTCTAGACTTTTGCTGCAAGGCTGACTCTTCAATTAAAGACCATTTCTCTAGCTGTTGTACCAGAGATTTTGCTCTTTGCTGAAGTGTGTCTGAATAAGATATAGCCATTTGATGCTGCACATATTCCAGTTCTTTCCTGTTGCTTTCAATCTTTTGAGAAATATTCTTAAAATCTCTAATATTAAGAGATTTTAAGGGAGGTTTGAGAGACTTAAGATTATTCCATACTCCTTGAAGAGTATTCTGCTCCTTGGTTTTCCAGTAAGTTGAAAGAATAGCCTGAAATTCCTTATGCTGGATCCAAGCATTAAAGAATCTGAATGGTGTTTTCCTTGTAGATATATCTGTTGTCAAGGTTAGTAACATGGGATTATGATCAGATATGAGGGGATGTCCATATACAGTATGCACATGGTTCCACTTCATCTGCCATTCAAAATTACCAAACACTCTATCCAGTCTACTATATACTCTATCATTACCACTTTGTTGATTAGACCAGGTAAAATAATTTCCCTTCCATGGCAGCTCAACTAGTCCTGATTGCTGAATGCAATTATTGAAATCAACAAGGTCCCTTTGCTTCACTTGTTGGCAGGATTGTTTTTCCTTGCTAGACAGAGTTGCATTGAAATCCCCTGCAATAATCCAAGGATCAGTAATACCAGCTGATAAATTTAGGATAGAATTCCACAGCATCTTCTTTGGTCACAGTCATTAAAACCATACACTACTGAAAGCCAGCAGATAATGTCACCAGTGGTATATTGAACTTGACAATGAATGATCTGAGCTTTCTCAAGATATCCAGTAACCACCACTTTTGTAGGATCCCACATAATCCAAATCCTCCCATTTACAGCATCACTATAGTTAGTTATCATGTTCCAGCTAGGCAACAAAAAACTAGCTATTCTAACTAGCATTGTGTTGTTTAACCTTAGTCTCTACAAGTCCTACAAGGTCAAACTTATTATTTCTAAAGTAATTTTGAGCTTCTTTTTGTTTAAACCTTTTATTTACACCCCTAATATTCCAAAAGATCCACTTCATTGAGTTTACTAGTACCCCCTTCATCCAGGGGATGATCAGCCCACCTAACTGTCCCTACTTCAAATCTGTTAGACATCACAAGAGGAGATAAAGGAGGAAAATTAGCAATGTTGAAGACTGAAGAGTCTTGGACAACCTACTTCTGTCTGTTTCCTATATCAGCTGTAGGTGTATTGCTTGGCTCTTTAGTTACCTCTTGACACTGAATGTGAGGCATCTGGTTGTGTTGGACTGCTGTACCTGGTGCTTTCACTCTCCATTCTTGTATCACCTTATTTTTCTGTATAGGTTGAGCAGTTTTAGTTACACAGTTATGGCCAACCTCCAAACATTTCTCACAATACATAGGTTTCCACTCATACATCACATCCTGTATGAAACTCTTTCCATTTGGATCTAGAATCTCTATTTCACTAGGTAACTTTTTTGACACATTTACCTCAATGAGCATACGAGCATAAGAGATTCTGGATTGTTTAGCAGTACACTCATCAGCAAACATAGGTTTACCAAGGACACTGGCAATTCTACTTAAAGACTTGCTGCCCCAACAAGACATAGGTACGTTAGGAAACTTTATCCATAAAGGAATTTCTGAAGGGAAAGCTGCCTTGAAATCAAAATCCACAGACCATTGCTTCACAATCATAGGTCTGTTGGCAATAGTATAAGGCCCTCCACACAGAATTTCCTTAGCACCTTCAATGCAACTAAATTTAACAATATAATAGCCCTCATCATGATAAAACAGTTCAGGCTCAGGAACGTGTGACCAGTGAAGATTAATAAATCTCTTCATTCCATTATACCCCGGGCTATTACCTAATACAAATAAAACAAGAGCACATTTCCATTTCACTTCTTCCTCCTCCACTTTTTCCTTCACCAGTTGACCAACTGGTTTGCCATTAACAAGTGTAGGGGGAATGTATTCTAAGGACATACCATTTGCAGCAAGTCTGTTACTCTGGAAGAGACTAGTCCACTGTTTAGGTGGATCTAAATTTGGATCTTCCTTTGTAACAGATTTTGGATCATCAGCTGGTTTTGTTTGTTGCATGCAGATCTGGACTCCATTCTCAGGCTCCATCGGACCAGTTACAGGCTTGATTGGAGGCTCTGTACTCTTTACATTTGCTATTGGTATCACTGGAACTCCAGATTGTTGTGGATCTGGTGTTACTTGAGGCAATGGAACAGTACTCGTAGCAGGATTTAATGGAACAGTAGTACCTACCATCGGTACAGTGGTAACAGCTTTTGGTATTACTGGAACTCCAGATGGTTGTGGATCTGTTGTTACTTGAGGCAATAGAACAGTAATCGCAGCAGGTTTTGATAGAACAGTAGAAGCTACCATCGGTACAGTGGTAACAGTTTTTGGGACTACATCACTCGCATAAATTGGTACTAAATCTTTTCTTGGGCGACCTCTCCTCCTTGCCATAATAATCTCTACTTAAGTTTACTTACCTAAGCAGCTGCAGTGGAGAAGAAGGTGATGAAACAGGAAAGAAGATGATGAGAAAGTTAAAGAGAAGGCAGAGCTTCTCTCTAGCATTTTGACTCTTTTCTTCAGAAAATTTTTGCTTTTGCTTTTCTGTTGCTTCTTTCGCATAGGGGGAAAGTTTACTCGTGAAAATCACACTTGTATGTTTGTTGTAAACTCGTATAAATATTGATTGCGAAGTAAATTTTCGACCCGTCTTGTGGGGTCTCTTTCACTTCTTTTTTCTTCTTTTTTTCCCTAATTTGGAGCAAGATTATATAACGATCAACTGTGCTTTTCTTGACCGATCATCAAAAAAATATAGCGGGACGAATAAATTTCTTTATTTTTAATTAGAAATTTTGAATTTGACCTTTAAAAATAAAAAAAAAATTGTTGAAGTGTTTCTTCCTTTACTGTCTTTATGCAATGCGAATCTAAAGGACCGTTTGGCCATAATTTATTTTTCTTTTTACCTTTTTCGTAATTTTTTTTCATATTTTATGAAATCAGTATTTGACCATGAATATCAAATCTAGCTTGAGGTTGAATTTTGGAATTTTTCGGAATCTGAAAAACTCCAAAATATATTTTTTCATAATTTTCTTTCCAAATCATACCCAAAATTTAAAAACAACTCTAAATTGTATTCATGATCAAATATAATTTCAATTTTCAAATATCATTTTGACTTAAATTTTCTTTTTTTTACAATTCTTATGTCTAAATGCTCACTAAAATAGTTGGATTAAAGAAAAAAGAAAAATTATGATCTCTAGTTGAAATATATAAAAAGTCAGGAAATTATCTTTTCTAATAGCATAAACCAAAATTACAAAGATCTATTGAGTCATTTACCCTAAAAGTATTTATTGGATGCATCATCACATAATCAACATATAATTTCTCGAAAATCATGTCAACCGTTAGATCAACAAAATAACACAATTCGACATTTTAAAGGTGAGAAGAGTTCTCCTCCTACTTCAAAATCATATGCAAAATAAGTTTTAACAAAATTCAAAATGTTATGAAATAATATAAAAGACAAGAACAATAACTCAAGAACAAGAGCAAATAGAGAGAAGAGTAGAGAGAGTTCTTTTTATTGATACTTAGAGAATGTTGTGAGTGTTTTACAATGGTAGAAGACCTCTTTATTTATAGGGAGGGGGATGATTTATCTACCAAGAATAGAACTCTAGAATCTCTCTAATTATAGACATTCACCTTAAATAGGAGATTTCATAACACTCCCCCTTGAATGTCTATTCAACAATGTGCCTCGTTAAAACCTCAAAACCAAAACCCAATGGAAAAATTAAAGAAAGGAAAAAGAGTACACATGTTTGAATATGCGCCTTATTGGTTGCCTCGTTAAAAACCTCGCAAGGAAAACCCAGTGGGAAAAAACCTTGTAAGGGAAAAAGAGTGCAACGCGCATTAATTCCCCCTAATGAGAACATCAATTTATATCCTTGAGCATCTGCATTCCAATCTTGTGCATCATCTTCAAAACGATCTTTGGTAGACGTTTGACAAATCATCCATATTGACTTGAATAAAAATTCCGTACCTTGAAATCATCATTCTTGATAGATATGAACATCTTCATATAATGTCGTGGAATGACTTTTCAATATCTCCATAGATGCATTCTCAATGCCATCATGCTTATAGTTATAGCAAGATACATATGTACACAAATTGTACTAAGGATGTGGTACTTCAGGACCAAGAATTGCATATGCTTCAAGCAACTTAAATCTTTCAAGTTAAGTCATATAAGTCATATAATAGACTTTAGATGCATATCAAGTTTTCCATGTCATGCTAGACAAATAAGATATCGAAAACTGACTATACATACCTTTGACTTTATACTTTCAAGCATTTGAACTATAGGTTCAAAACTACATGTCTTTCATATGGAATCAATTCTTCTTGAATTGTATCTCTTCCATTTAGTTACTTTCTTTGGGTCAGCAAATGCGTATAGCATTCTTTGCAATATGTTGCAATTGAATTATCCCTTTTATGAACTTCAGGTTCATATCATGATATTCGGGGATATACATATACAAATGATAATTCATCCCATGTAACCTTTTCTCAAGTGTTTATCATGTCTCCCCCTCATGTTAGTAAAGCTAACTTGTTTCCTCAACTTTGGGAAATCATCTTTGTGCATTATCATGTCAATATACACGGCACATTAATAATAAGATGAAATTATTTGGTTCCTGACCTTGAACAACTTGTGAGGGGAGAATATAATATACTCTCGTATACAACGTATATCAAACTGATATATATAACTTTGTTCTCATAAGAAACAGTTTAGCTATTAAGTGGAAGCACTCAATAATTATCTTGCTAAACCAACTTTGATATAAACCAACTTATCAAGATGAACTATCTTGAGTAGAAAATCTGGAAATTATGCTCGAAGTTAGATTACTGAGCAATTTACCTCGCAAGCACCGGCCAGGCTGCGGGTCAATAACAATTGCGCATGTAACCATTTCATAGATGCATCATATGTGGTATACATGGCAGGTGAATGGGCCCATATTCACCTTTGATATTTCCAGAATTTATGGGCATCAACCCAAATTCTTTAGTTGGTCAGTTCATTAATGAGAACAAGTGATACAAGAGAATTCGTAAAGAACTTTCTAGTTCTTTGATATTCACCTATGTGAATTTGCACATCATACTTAAAATGAGATGGCTAACACGAATGCTAACTGAACAAATTATCAATATTGGTAAACTTCAAATTTACACCATGACATGTGCACTTATCAATAAACTTCAGGTTTATTATGACATGGGTTTTTATACCAATAGATATCCACTTTATTGTGGCATTCTTTCTTTTGTGTAGTACAAACTGGAGAACAAAGCGGGTAGCTTTTCATATGCAAATTACCCCGCTACAAGTTGTAGTAATAGGAGATATCAAAGCCTTCCTTTATTTATAGTCTCAATATAATCAATCGCTTTCGCGTGTACTTTGGAAACTGGATAAGTTTCTTTGAGACTTACTACAGCACAATACTCAATTGTGTTTCTCCAACATAGTAATAATTGGCTCTTCTAGAGCTCTCAATTAATTTTGTACTACCACAGATTCATCAACATCCGTGTGGTGAATATCTTTCTTAAAGAGAAAGTTATACCATTATGGTCATGTCAAACTTATATGCAAGATATGTTTCTTGCATTATCGTTGTCCTTTAATAGTCATATTTCCAAAATACTTTGGCGTACAATAGGTACGTGACCAACGATCATTCATGCCATATATCATCTCAAACCTCCTTCTAGGGGTGAGTGTGGTATCATCTCAAACCTCCTTCTAGGGGTGAGTGTGGTATATTTAATACCAATTTCATGTTCATATTCTTCCAATAATGAATATGTATTCGTGAATCAAATGTTGTCACATTCACTTCGAGGATATGTGATTTTGTTATCCTTTTCAAATCTATAAATGCGTCAGGCATTTGATTTGCTATTCTTTGCAAATGGATAATCTTTTGTGCCTCTTTCTCACAAATAGAGGTGTGTGGATCAAGATGAGATAATGATGCATTTTTCCACAAAATTTCCCATTTGGTTTCACCAACTTCTCCCCCTAATTTTGGGAAAAGTGTCTCATCAAATTGACAGTCTGCAAATCGTGCAGTGAACAAATCTCCTGTCAATGTTTCGAGGTAGCGAATAATGGAGGGCGATTCAACCTCAACATATATTCCTAACCTTCTTTGCAGACCCATTTTGGTGCGGGATGGCGGTGCTAAAGGCACATATACTACGCATCCAAAAATTCTAAAATGGGATATATTGGGTCCATGACCCAAAACCAATTGCAACGGGGAATATTTGTGTCAATTCGTCAGTCAGAGACGAACTAGCATTGCTGTATGTAAAATGACGTGTCCCCAAACCGAAGTGGGCAGCCGACAAACTGCATGCAAAATGGCGTGAACCCAAACCGAAATGGGCAGCCGACAAACTGCATGCAAAATGGCATGAATCCAAACCAAAGTGGGCAGCCGACGAACTAGCATTGCTGCATGCAAAATGGCGTGAACCCAAACCGAAATGGGCAGCCTCGTTTTCATGAAGAATTCAAGATTATTCTCATCTATTATCTCAATATGATATCCATTTTGAATGATATCTTTAAGACTCAACAAGTTCTTCTTAGACTTGGAGGAGAATATTGCATTCTCTAAGATAAACGTCATGCCTTTGGGCAGAGTTACAGTTGCTCTTCCGGAGCCTTCAATCAATTTACTTCCCATGGTTTGACATATAAAAGAAAATATACGAACATGAGAATAAACAACTTCAACTCGTTTGTGTCACATAATATTTTCAAAATCTGCTGCTAACAGTTGACTAACAAAATCAGATATGTTATCCATAATTGATTACTTTGCAGTTTGAAAATTTCAGTTTAAGCATTTTCATAAAACAATCGATTGTTAAACACACACAATCGATTGTTGAACATTGACAATCGATTGTTAAACATAGACAATCGATTATTTGCTATTTTTGAAAAACTTCAGATCACTGTCTTAAGACAATCGATTGTTAGACATAGACAATCGATTGTTGGTTATTTTTGAAAAATTCCAGACCTCACTGTATAACGACAATCGATTGTTAGACATAGACAATCGATTGTGGACTGTTTTTGAAAAATTCCAGATCACACTGTTTTAAAGACAATCGATTGTTGATAATTGACAATCGATTGTTTTGCAGTTTTTATGCGAAATATGAGATAACCGACTAGTTTTTCAGGTTAGTCGATTACCTCTACTGGAAAGTAAAAATATTATTGATATTTGAGCATATTGATACATTCTAAAGAACTAATACTAACATTATATTATGAATTAACTAATACGAGCTAATACTAATGGCTATTAGTTTATTCATTCACTGATACAAACAAATAAAATCAAACAGCTCCATCTTCTTTCATCACGGATCCATCACCGATTAGGTGGTCTATCTTCCCCTCGGGTTGCTCAAAGAATTCTGCCACATCCAAGTGGGTGATGTCAAAGTTGTCGTCAGAGACAAAATTCGTTTCAGGGCGTTTACTCTTTCGAGATGCTTGATAAAGGTCAACCAAAAGTCATGGTATACGGCAAGCCTTTGACCAGTGCCCGTTTTCACCGCAACGATAATGTATAGTTTATAAACTATTTGCTTTTGGGTTCTTATCGTATCGTGCTTGTGGCAGAGTGACCAACTTCAGGTTGTCATATCTCTTCTTTAAGCCATTCCACAAGATAGGTGGATCTTTGACGGTGAGATATTCAATCTTCAAACCTTCATCAAGGTGATGGCGCAAGAAAATCAAGGCCTTAGCATATTTTCAAACCTTCATCAAGGTGATGGCGCAAGAAAATCAAGGCCTTAGCATAGTTTTGGGTGGATGCATTATTTCTGTCTTTAATGGCGTCTCCAAGACCCATAGCATCCAAAATGGATTTAAGTATCCAACACCCATATCATATAGTTCTTGCCCGAAATTTCAAGGGCAACGAACTTTCTTTTCATAATGTCAGACATAAACCAAAATTACATCAAGAGCGTGTTCATACTTACAGGCTCTATTACAATTATCACATTCACTTCAGGGAATGGATCAAAATCATATGCTTTACACAATCTCATGTCAAATATTACTTTCATAAAGTGAAAGATTATTTTGAGAATCTTTATTATTCTCATTATCACAATAATGACGATTATAACTTCGTCTATTGCCATGTCCACATCCATTGATACCTTTACGGTAATTAGTCTTCTTTCAGACTTATCACATACTGCTACCACATTCTCTAAAGGGAATGGAGCAAATTCAATTGGACGGAATTCTTTGCCACGTCCACATTCATTGATACCTTCATGGTAATATTTTAGTCTTCTTTCAGACTTATCATATACTGCTTCCACATTCTCTAAAGGGAATGGAGCAAATTCAATGAGACGGATTTTCAATTATTTGCCCACAATCATACATGAATTTAATCATGGCAGGACATAGAGATTTTACCACTTCATGTGGTTATAATTTCTTACAAACTCCATTAGAGTTATAATCAAACTTTGTTTGTATATTAAATCAAATCGTAGAATTTCAAGAATTTAAAAGGGAAAAGTAAATTACTTACCTTTAAGGTATACCAATTATATTTTCAATGTTTTCTTCCTTTTCTCTTTGTTTTTCGTTTCTTTTCCTCCTTTTTTTCGTTTCTTTTCCTTCTTTCTTCATTCTTTATTTGAAGCAAAACCTTGCACAAACAAAAGTTAAGACAATCGAAAATTAAATTAGGAAGAGGGAAATACCTTAGATTTCTCGAGAATGGTTCTTGAGACGGTAGAGTCTCGTGCTGATAACGTGTTATGAAATAATATAAAAGACAAGAACAATAACTCAAGAACAAGAGCAAATAGAGAGAAGAGTAGAGAGAGTTCTTCTTATTGATACTTAAAGAATGTTGTGAGTGTTTTACAATGGTAGAAGACCCCTTTATTTATAAGGAGGGGGATGATTTATCTACCAAGAATAGAACTCTAGAATCTCTCTAATTATAGACATTCACCTTAAATAGGAGATTTCATAACACAAAAGTATTTGTGTAGATATTAGTGTTTGAACAAATATTATAGTAATAATAAATTGCTTTCTTTTGTGTCTTTGTGGAAGTAGCAAGTGGACTTTTGGGTGCCGAGGAGGGATTATGATTAACATTTAACGGTAATAAATAGGGATGGCTAGAGATAGCTCACTGCTCAGTGGCCGACCGAACGACCACTTAAAAAATTTATCTAATAAGAAATTGACTGAAAATTAATCATTAGGATTCCATATTGTTATTTTTCCTAAATTATTATTTTTGTTATGAAATAGAAGATTCTTACACTTCTATTTAAGGTGAATGTCTTTAATGTACTTAATTAGAGAGATTTTAGAGTCCTATTATTGGTAGCAAGATCTTCCTCCTCCCTATGAATAGAGGTGCTCTCTACCATTGTAAATCATCCCTTGAGACCCCTCTCAACGAAATAAGAAGAACTCTCTCTACTCTTCTCTCTATTGCTATTGTTCTTGTATTATTGTTCTTGTCTTTACTTTAGTTTATAACACGTTATCAGCACGAGTCTCTAACCAATTGAAATTTTCGATTGTCTTAACTTTTGTTTGTGAAGGATTTTGCTTCAAAGAAAGAATGAAGAAAGAAAAAGAAAAAAAAAGGAGGAAAAACGTGCCTCTGGAAAGCAAAAGCAGAAAAACAAAAGAAGTAGAAAACAAAATTTCTCTGGAAAGCAAAAAGAGAAAAGAAAGAAAAAACGTGAAGAAAAAAGGAAAGAAAGAAAGGAAAGGAAGAAAGGAAGAAAATATTGAAAATATATTTGGTATACTTTAAAGGTAAGTAATTTACTTTTCCCTTTCAAATTCTTGGAATTCTATAAATTTTATATACAAAGTTTGATTATAACTCTAATGGAGTTTGTGAGAAATTATAACCACACGAAGTGGTAAAATCTCTATGATTAAATTCATGTATGAATGTGGACGTGACAAAGAATTCCGTCCAATTGAATTCGCTCCATTCCATTTAGAGAATGTGGTAGCAGCTTGTGTAAAGCACATGATTTTGATCCATTCCCTGAAGTGAATATGATAATTGTAATAGAGTCCGTAAGCATGAACACGCTCTTGATGCAATTGTGTCATATGTATGACAATATGAAAAGAAAGTTCGTTGCCCTTGAAATTTCGGGCAAGAACTATATGACATGGGTGTTGGATGTTGAAATCCACTTGGATGCTATGGGTCTCGGAGACGCCATTAAAGATAGAAATAATGCATCCACCCAAAACTATGCTAAGGCCTTGATTTTCTTGCGCCATCACCTTAATGAAGGTTTGAAACTGTACGAAGGCCTTGACTTACTTGCGCCATCACCTTGATGAAAGTTTTAAGATTGAATATCTCAACATCAAGGATTCACCCATCTTGTGGAAAGGCTTAAAGAAGAGAGATGACAACATGAAGTTGGTCACTCTGCCACAAGCACGATACGATAAGAATCCAAAAGCAAATAGTTTATAAACTATATATTATCGTTGCGGTGAAAACGGGCACTGGTCTAAGTCTTGCCGTATACCATAAAATTTGGTTGACCTTTATCAAGCATCTCGAAAGAGAAAACGCCCTGAAACAAATTTTGTCTCTGACGACAACTTTGACTTCACCCACCTGGATGTGGCAGACTTCTTTGAGCAACCCGAGGGGAAAATAGACCACCTAATCGGCGATGGGACCATGATGAAAGAAGATGGAGCTGTTTGATTTATTTGTATTAGTTAATGAATAAACTAATAGTCATTAGTATTAGCTCGTATTAGCTAGTTCATGATATGATATTTGTATTAGTTCTCAATATGCTCAAATATCAATAATATCTTTACTTTCCAGTAGAGGTAATCGACTAACCTGAAAAACTAGTCGGTTATCTCATATGTCGCATAAAACTGCAAAACAATCGATTGTCAATGATCAACAATCGATTGTCTTTATAACGAATTTTTCAAAAAGTGATCAACAATCGATTGTCTATATTTGACAATCGATTGTCTTATCCAGTGAGGTCCAGAATTTCAAAAATGACCAACAATCGATTGTCTATATTTGACAATCGATTGTCAGATACAGTGAGGTCCGGAATTTTTCAAAAATGACCAACAATCGATTGTCTATATCTAACAATCGATTGTCTTAAACAGTGTGATATGAAGTTTTTCAAAAATAACAAATAATCGATTGTGTATGTTTAACAATCGATTGTCTATGTTCCAACAATCGATTGTGTGTATTTAATAATCGATTGTCTTATGAAAAACGCTGAAATTTTCAAACTGCAAAGGAATTGATTGTGGATAACATATCTGATTTTGTTAGCCAACTGTTAGTAGCAGATTTTGAAGATATTGACACAAAAGAATTGAACTTGTTTATTCCTATGTTCGTGTATTTCTTTTGTATGTTAAACTATGGGATAGCAAATATGGATATCTCACAAAGCGAACTTGGACCAACGTCCAATTGTAAAAGTATTTGCCTAGTTGATTCATGTACTACACATACAATACTCAAAGAAAAGAAGAGTAATTGTGTAAGGCAAACATTACTACAATCTATGGAAGTAGTAAATTGATTGAAGGCTCCGGAAGAGCAATTGTAACTCTGCCCAAAGGCATGACGTTAATCATAGAGAATGCAATGTTCTCCTCCAAGTCTAAGAAGGACTTGTTGAGTTTTAATGATATCAATCAAAGTGTTCTCCTCCAAGTCTAAAAGGAACTTGTTGAGTTTTAAAGATATCATTCAAAATGGATATCATATTGAGACAATAGATGAGAATAATCTTGAATTCTTCATGAAAACGAGGCTGCCCATTTCGGTTTGGGTTCACGCCATTTTGCATGCAACAATACTAGTTTGTCGGCTGCCCATTTCGGTTTGGGGTCACGCCATTTTGCATGAAGCAATGCTAGTTCGTCGGCTGCCCACTTCGGTTTGGGGTCACGCCATGTTGCATGCAGCAATGCTAGTTCGTCTCTGACTGACGAATTGACACAAATATTCCCCATTGCAATTGGTTTTGGGTCATGAACCCAATATATCCCATTTAAGAAGCTTTGGATGCGCAGTATATGTGCCTGTAGCACCGCCATCCCGCACCAAAATGGGTTTGCAAAGGAGGTTAGGAATATATGTTGAGTTTGACGCGTCCTCCATTATTCGCTACCTCGAAACATTGGCAGGAGATTTGTTCACTGCACTATTTGCAGACTGTCAATTTGATGAGACACTTTTCCCAAAATTAGGGGGAGAAGTTGGTGAAACCAAACGGGAAATTTTGTGGAAAAATGCATCATTATCTCATCTTGATCCACATACCTCTATTTGAAAGAAAGAGGCACAAAAGATTATCCATTTGCAAAGAATAGCAAATCAAATGCCTGAAGCATTTATAGATTTGAAAAGGATAACAAAATCACATATCCTCGAAGTGAATGTGATTCACAAATACATATTCAATGTTGGAAGAATATGAACATGAAATTGGTATTGAATATACCACACTCACTCCTAGAAGGAGGCTTGAGATGATATATGGCATGAATGATCGTTGGTCGCGTACCTATTGTACGTCAAAGTATTTTGGAAATATGACCATTAAAGGACAACGATAATGCAAGAAACATATCTTGCATACAAGTTTGACATGACCATAATGGTATAACTTTCTCTTTAAGAAAGATATTCACCACACGGGTGTTGATGAACCTGTGGTAGTACAAAGTTAATTGAGAGCTCTCGAAGAGCCAATTGTTACTATGTTGGAGAAACACAATTGAGTATTGTGCTGTAGTAAGTCTCAAAGAAACTTATTCAATTTCCAAAAGTACACGCGAAGGCGATTGATGATATTGAGACTATAAATAAAGGAAGGCTTTGATTCTCCTATTACTACAACTTGTAGCGGGGTAATTTGTATATGAAAAGCTACCCGCTTTGTTCTCCAGTTTGTACTACACAAACGAAAGAATGCCACAATAAAGTGGATATCTATTGGTATAAAACCCATGTCATAATAAACCCGAAGTTTATTGATAAGTGCACATGTCATGGTGTAAATTTGAAGTTTACCAATATTGATAATTTAGTCAGTTGACATTCGTGTTAGCCATCTCATTTGAAGTATGATGTGCAAATTCACATAGGTGAATATCAAAGAACTAGAAGTTCTTGTTCTCATTAATGAACTGACCAACTAAAGAGTTCGGGTTGAAGCCCATAAATTCTGGAAATATGAAAGGTGAGTATGGGCCCATTCACCTGCCATGCATACCACATATGATGCATATATGGAATGGTTACATGCGCAATTGTTATTAACCCGCAGCCTGGCAGTGCTTGCGAGGTAAATCGCTCAGTAATCTAACTTCGAGCATAGTTTCCAGATTCTCTACTCAAGACAGTTCATCTTGATAAGTTGGTTTATATTAAAGTTGGTTTAGCAAGATAATTATTGAGTGCTTCCACTTAATAGCTAAACTGTTTCTTATGAGAAGTAAGTTATATATATATCAGTTTGATATAAGTTGTATACGAGAGTATATTCTCCCCTCACAAGTGGTTCAGGGTCAGGAACCAAATAATTTCATCTTATTATTAAGGTGCTGTGTATATTGACATAATGCACAAAGATGATTTTCCAAAGTTGAGGAAACATGTTAGCTTTACTAACATGAGGGGGAGACATGATAAACACTTGAGAAAGTGTTACATGGGATGAATTTTCATTTGTATATGTATATCCCCGAATATCATGATATGAACCTGTAGTTCATAAAAAGGGAAATGCAATTGCAACATATTGCAAAGCATGCTATACGCATTTGCTGACTCAAAGAAAGCAACTAAATGGAAGAGATACAATTCAAGAAGAATTGATTCCATATGAAAGACATGTAGCTTTGAACCTATAGTTCATATGCTTGAAAGTATAAAGGCAAAGGTATGTATAGTCAATTTTCGATATCTTATTTGCTTAGCATGACATGAAAACTTTGATATGCAGCTAAAGTCTATTATGTGACTTACATGACTTAACTTGAAAGATTTAAGTTGCTTGAAGCATATGCAATTCTTGGTCCTGAAGTACCACATCCTTAGTACAATTTGTGTACATATGTATCTTGCTATAACTATAAGCATGATGGCATTAAGAATGCATCTATGGAGATATTGAAGAGTTATTCCACGACATTATATGAAGATGTTCATATCTATCAAGAGTGATGATTTCAAGGTGCGGAATATTTATTCAAGTCAACATAGTTGATTTATTTATCAAATATCTACCAAAGATCGTTTTGAAGATGATGCACAAGATTGGAATGCAAATGCTCAAGGATATAAATCGATGTACTCATTAGGGGGAGTCAATGCGCGTTGCACTCTTTTTCCCTTACAAGGTTTTGTCCCACTGGGTTTTCCTTGCAAGGTTTTTAACGAGGCAACCAATAGGCGCATATTCAAACATGTGTACTCTTTCCTTACTTTAATTTTTCCCATTGGGTTTTGTTTTAAGGTTTTAACGAGGCACATCATTGAATAGACATTCAAGGGGGAGTGTTATGAAATAGAAGATTCTTACACTTCTATTTAAGGTGAATGTCTTTAATGTACTTAATTAGAGAGATTTTAGAGTCCTATTATTGGTAGCAAGATCTTCCTCCTCCCTATGAATAGAGGTGCTCTCTACCATTGTAAATCATCCCTTGAGACCCCTCTCAACTCAATAAGAAGAACTCTCTCTACTCTTCTCTCTATTGCTATTGTTCTTGCATTATTGTTCTTGTCTTTACTTTAGTTTATAACAATTTTCTACTTTTTCCCTTCTTTCTTTGACAATTGAATATTATTTTGACTTAGTAAATGATCTGGTTTTGTACGATATTTATCGGTATAATCCAACATGTTTTGGAATTCGTTTTATAATCATCATTTAGATATTCATGATTCGATTCGGATCGATTTTTCTTTTAAAAAAATTAAATTAAGTAATTCAATTTTTAAATATTAAAATCAAATCAAATTTATTAAGTCCAGTTTTTTCTCGATTCGATCTATGTCGAATTTTGTCGGTGTTTTTTCGGTTAGTTCAGTTATTTGTCAGTTTTTCGTAAATATAAGATATACACTATCAAATACATATTTCAGAAACCATATTTTTAACGTAACACTATCAAATCAATTGACTGTTGTGAAATCTATTATTTCCCAATATAAACTGATGATAATTGAATCAATTAGTGATGAATAATTTACGGACTCAATAAAAATATATTATTTTTAACACGAAATGCATTCTTACACTTAACAAAAGAAAACTACCAATCAAACCAGAATGTAAAGGTAAAGAATAACACTAGAAGTGTAACATTAACATTTATAATATATATAGGTATAATAATAAATTTGAATAATTATTTCTATAGTCGGTTTGGTTCAATTTTTTGTCGATTTTTTTATTAAAATCAAAATCAAACCAAATTTAATCGGTTTTTAAAATTTAAAACCAAAACCAAATCAAACAAAAAAAAGTATTAATTTTTTTGGTCGATTTGATTTGATTTTTCGAATTTTTATGAACACCCCTAATCTCATCTAATGTTTAATTCATTTTTTTTTCAAAACTTCTAAAATAGTTACTTTTGCTGAGCTTCGCATACAGCACTAAGTGGACGTTTCGACATAAGAAATAAAATTTCGAAAAAAGTAAAATTTTTGAAGTAAAAATGATATCTGAAAATTAGAGTTATGTTTGAATATGAATATAATTCTGGGTTGTTTTTGAATTTTTGTGAGTGATCTAAAATGAAAATTTTTTAAAATAACTTTTTGAAATTTTTTAAAATTTTGAAAAATTCTAAAATTCATCTTCAAGTGAAATAAAAAATTCATGTCCAAACAATGATTTCGAAAAAAAGGAAAAAAAATTTCAAAAGAAAAAAGAATTTTGGCCAAACAGGCACTAAGAAAGGGCAACCTCGTGCACGAGTACTACACAATTACATAGGGTCCGCGGAAGGCCCGCACTCCAAAAAGGTGATGTAAAGAGTTTACCCTAGCTACTCCAAAGAGCATGGGCGGAACTAGGGTGGCGAATGAGGGTTTATTCGAACCCCATAAGGCGGAAAATCACATTATATACACACGGTTAAAAGTACTTTTTACGTATATATTATAGAGGTCGAATCACATTAGCTTCTTTGAGTGTTCTTTTCTTATATTTTAAATTCTCTTGGTGAAAATTTCAGCTCCGCACTTGTTAAAAAGACTGCGTGATGCACTTTGTTGAATGTTGAGTTACTCACCTAAAGGAATAGAGATCAATTCTTATTTAATATCATTTTTTTCCTTTTTATTAGCGGTGCACTCATATCTTTAAAATTCTACATCTGCCCATATATACAAAGACATGCAAAGAGCATATTATTATTATTATTATTATTATTATTATTATTATTATTATTATTATTGATGTTGTTGTATGTAAAGTGGGCTTCACATCAGTACTGCTTAAACAATTATGCATCTATACTAATGATGTTTCTTTGTCGATTATTCAGTATCTTTGTTTCTTCTCTTTTCCCTAACAATCGCCTTATATCATGCAATTTCTACAAGTTTTAACTTAGAGTCAGTTTGGCTTAGTTGATTTAGAGTAGTTGATAAGTATTAGGTGTTGAAAAAAAATTTTAAGTGCTGAAACTGATTTAAAAAATAAGTAATAATGTGTTTGGATAAAAGTATTAAAATTAATAATAAGCAGCTGAAAAATTAGGTATACGAAGAGTTTTGTTTTAAAAAGAAGTATTTTAGGGATAAAATAGTAATTATTTTGGTCAAACCTAAAGTGCTTATAAGCTGAAATTTGATAAGTTGGGAGAACAACTTATGACTTTTGGCTTATTTTTTGTTTATAAGCACTTTTAGTTTTACCAAACGTGTAGATAAGTCAAAGTACTTATAAGTCAATTTGACCAGCTTATAAACTTAGCCAAACACCCTCTTATTCCCTTGCTTTAATTTAATTATTATGTGATCGAGATATTATAATAGAAATATTAAATTATTATTGAAAAGTTGATACAGCGGAAACACTTGTACATTTTTTTTTATGTTGGTAAAAACACTTTTACATTAATTGGGGAGTGTTATGAAATAATATAAGAACAAGAACAATAATGCAAGAACAAGAGCAAATAGAGAGAAGAGTAGAGAGAGTTCTTCTTATTGATACTTAGAGAATGTTAGGAGTGGTTTACAATGGTAGAAGACCCCTTTATTTATAGGGAGGGGGATGATTTATCTACCAAGAATAGAACTCTAGAATCTCTCTAATTATAGACATTCACCTTAAATAGGAGATTTCATAACACTCCCCCTTGAATGTCTATTCAACAATGTGCCTCGTTAAAACCTTAAAACCAAAACCCAATGGGAAAAATTAAAGAAAGGAAAAAGAGTACACATGTTTGAATATGCGCCTATTGGTTGCCTCGTTAAAAACCTCGCAAGGAAAATCCAGTGGGACAAAACCTTGTAAGGGAAAAAGAGTGCAACGCGCATTAACTCCCCCTAATGAGTACATCAATTTATATCCTTGAGCATTTGCATTCCAATCTTGTGCATCATCTTCAAAACGATCTTTGGTGGACGTTTGATAAATCAACCATATTAACTTGAATAAATATTCCGCACCTTGAAATCATCATTCTTGATAGATATGAACATTCATATAATGTCGTGGAATAACTCTTCAATATCTCCATAGATGCATTCTCAATGCCATCATGCTTATAGTTATAGCAAGATTCATATGTACACAAATTGTACTTGGGATGTGGTACTTCAGGACCAAGAATTGCATATGCTTCAAGCAACTTAAATCTTTCAAGTTAAGTCATATAAGCCATATAATAGACTTTAGATGCATATCAAGTTTTCCATGTCATGCCAGACAAATAAGATATCGAAAACTGATTATACATACCTTTGACTTTATACTTTCAAGCATTTGAACTATAGGTTCAAAACTACATGTCTTTCATATGGAATCAATTCTTCTTGAATTGTATCTCTTCCATTTAGTTACTTTCTTTGGGTCAGCAAATGCATATAGCATGCTTTGCAATATGTTGCAATTGAATTATCCTTTTTATGAACTTCAGGTTCATATCATGATATTCGGGGATATACATATACAAATGATAATTCATCCCATGTAACCTTTTCTCAAGTGTTTATCATGTCTCCCCCTCATGTTAGAAAAGCTAACTTGTTTCCTCAACTTTGGGAAATCATCTTTGTGCATTATCATGTCAATATACACGGCACATTAATAATAAGATGAAATTATTTGGTTCCTGACCCTGAACCACTTGTGAGGGGAGAATATAATATACTCTCGTATACAACGTATATCAAACTGATATATATAACTTTGTTCTCATAAGAAACAGTTTAGCTATTAAGTGGAATCACTCAATAATTATCTTGCTAAACCAACTTTGATATAAACCAACTTATCAAGATGAACTATCTTGAGTAGAAAATCTGGAAATTATGCTCGAAGTTAGATTACTGAGCAATTTACCTCGCAAGCACCGGCCAGGCTGCGGGTTAATAACAATTGCGCATGTAACCATATCATAGATGCATCATATGTGGTATACATGGCAGGTGAATAGGCCCATATTCACCTTTGATATTTCCAGAATTTATGGGCTTCAACCCGAACTCTTTAGTTGGTCAGTTCATTAATGAGAACAAGTGATACAAGAGAATTCGTAAAGAACTTTCTAGTTCTTTGATATTCACCTATGTGAATTTGCACATCATACTTAAAATGAGATGGCTAACACGAATGCCAACTGAATAAATTATCAATATTGGTAAACTTCAAATTTACACCATGACATGTGCACTTATCAATAAACTTCAGGTTTATTATGACATGGGTTTTATACCAATAGATATCCACTTTATTGTGGCATTTTTTCGTTTGTGTAGTACAAACTGGAGAACAAAACGGGTAGCTTTTCATATGTAAATTACCCCGCTACAAGTTGTAGTAATAGGAGATATCAAAGCCTTCCTTTATTGATAGTCTCAATATAATCAATCGCTTTCGCGTGTACTTTGGAAACTGAATAAGTTTCTTTGAGACTTACTACAGCACAATACTCAATTGTGTTTCTCCAACATAGTAATAATTGGCTCTTCTAGAGCTCTCAATTAATTTTGTACTACCACAGATTCATCAACATCCATGTGGTGAATATCTTTCTTAAAGAGAAAGTTATACCATTATGGTCATGTCAAACTTATATGCAAGATATGTTTCTTGCATTATCGTTGTCCTTTAATAGTCATATTTCCAAAATACTTTGGCGTACAATAGGTACGTGACCAACGATCATTCATGCCATATATCATCTCAAACCTCCTTCTAGGGGTGAGTGTGGCATCATCTCAAACCTCCTTCTAGGGGTGAGTGTGGTATATTTAATACCAATTTCATGTTCATATTCTTCCAATAATGAATATGTATTCGTGAATCAGATGTTGTCACATTCACTTCGGGGATATGTGATTTTGTTATCCTTTTCAAATATATAAATGCGTCAGGCATTTGATTTGCTATTCTTTGCAAATGGATAATCTTTTGTGCCTCTTTCACAAATAGAGGTATGTGGATCAAGATGAGATAATGATGCATTTTTCCACAAAATTTCCCGTTTGGTTTCACCAACTTCTCCCCCTAATTTTTGGGAAAAGTGTCTCATCAAATTGACAGTCTGCAAATTGTGCAGTGAACAAATCTCCTGTCAATATTTCGAGGTAGCGAATAATGGAGGGCGATTCAACCTCAACATATATTCCTAACCTTCTTTGCAGACCCATTTTGGTGCGGGATGGCGGTGCTACAGGCACATATACTGTGCATCCAAAGATTCTTAAATGGGATATATTGGGTCCATGACCCAAAACCAATTGCAACGGGGAATATTTGTGTCAATTCGTCAGTCAGAGACGAACTAGCATTGCTGTATGCAAAATGGCGTGACCCCAAACCGAAGTGGGCAGCCGACGAACTAGTATTGCTGCATGCAAAATGGCGTGAACCCAAACCAAAGTGGGCAGCCGACGAACTAACATTGCTGCATGCAAAATGGCGTGAACCCAAACCGAAATGGGCAGCCTCGTTTTCATGAAGAATTCAAGATTATTCTCATCTATTGTCTCAATATGATATCCATTTTGAATGATATCTTTAAAACTCAACAAGTTCCTTTTAGATTTGGAGGAGAACATTGCGATTGATATCATTAAAACTCAACAAGTTCTTCTTAGACTTGGAGGAGAATATTGCATTCTCTAAGATAAATGTCATGCCTTTGGGCAGAGTTACAGTTGCTCTTCCGGAGCCTTCAATCAATTTACTTCCCATGGTTTGACATATAAAAGAAATACACGAACATAAGAATAAATAAGTTCAATTCGTTTGTGTCACATAATATTTTCAAAATCTGCTGCTAACAGTTGACTAATAAAATCAGATATGTTATCCATAATCGATTACTATGCAGCTTGAAAATTTTCAGTTTAAGCATTTTCATAAAACAATCGATTGTTAAACATACACAATCGATTGTTGAGTATTGACAATCGATTGCTAAACATAGACAATCGATTGTTGACAATTTTTGAAAAATTTCCAGATCACACTGTTTTAAGACAATCGATTGTTAAACATAGACAATCGATTGTTGGCTGTTTTGAAAAATTCCAGAGCACACTGTTTTAACACAATCGATTGTTTAGCATTGACAATCGATTGTTGATTAATTTTGAAAAATTCCGGATCACACTGTCTAACGACAATCGATTGTTAGACATAGACAATCGATTGTGGATGATTTTTGAAAAATTCCAGATTACACTGTCTAATGACAATCGATTGTTAGACATAGACAATCGATTGTGGATGATTTTTCAAAAATTCCAGATTAAACTGTCTAACGACAATCGATTGTTAGACATAGACAATCGATTGTGGATGATTTTTGAAAATTTCCAGATTACACTGTTTTAAAGACAATCGATTGTTGATCATTGACAATCGATTGTTTTGCAGTTTTTATGCGAAATATGAGATAACCGACTAGTTTTTCAGGTTAGTCGATTACCTCTACTGGAAAGTAAAAATATTATTGATATTTGAGCATATTGATACATTCTAAAGAACTAATACTAATGGCTATTAGTTTATTCATTCACTAATACAAACAAGTAAAATAAAATCAAATAGCTCCATCTTCTTTCATCACGGATCCATCACCGATTAGGTGGTCTATCTTCCCCTGGGGTTGCTCAAAGAAGTCTGCCACATCCAAGTGGGTGATGTCAAAGTTGTCGTCAGAGACAAAATTCGTTTCAGGGCGTTTACTCTTTCGAGATGCTTGATAAAGGTCAACCAAATGTCATGGTATACGGCAAGCCTTTGACCAGTGCCCGTTTCCACCGCAACGATAATGTATAGTTTATATGTATAGTTTATAAACTATTTGCTTTTGGATTCTTATCGTATCGTGCTTTTGGCAGAGTGACCAACTTCAGGTTGTCATATCTCTTCTTTAAGCTATTCCACAAGATGGGTGGATCTTTGACTGTGATATATTCAATTTTCAAACCTTCATCAAGGTGATGTGGCAAGAAAATCAAGGCCTTAGCATAGTTTCAAACCTTCATCAAGGTGATGGCGCAAGAAAATCAAGGCCTTAGCATAGTTTTGGGTGGATGCATTATTTCTGTCTTTAATGGCGTCTCCAAGACCCATAGCATCCAAAATGGATTTAAGTATCCAACACCCATATCATATAGTTCTTGCCCGAAATTTCAAGGGCAACGAACTTTCTTTTCATAATGTCAGACATAAACCAAAATTACATCAAGAGCGTGTTCATACTTACGGGCTCTATTACAATTATCACATTCACTTTAGGGAATGGATCAAAATCATGTGCTTTACACAATCTCATGTCAAATATTACTTTCATAAAGTGAAAGATTATTTTGAGAATCCTTATTGTTCTCATTACCACAATAATGACGATTATAACTTCGTCTATTGCCATGTCCACATCCATTGATACCTTTACGGTAATTAGTCTTCTTTCAGACTTATCACATACTGCTACCACATTTTCTAAAGGGAATGGAGCAAATTCAATTGGACAGAATTCTTTGCCACGTCCACATTCATTGATACCTTCATGGTAATATTTTAGTCTTCTTTCAGATTTATCATATACTGCTTCCACATTCTCTAAAGGGAATGGATCAAATTCAATGGGACGGATTTTCAATTATTTGCCCATAATCATACATGAATTTAATCATGGCAGGACATAGAGATTTTACCACTTCATGTGGTTATAATTTCTTACAAACTCCATTAGAGTTATAATCAAACTTTGTTGTCTATGCTTTGTATATAAAATCAAATTATAGAATTCCAAGAATTTGAAAGGGAAAAGTAAATTACTTACCTTTAAGGTATACCAATTATATTTTCAATGTTTTCTTCCTTTTCTCTTTTGCTTTCTTTTGCTTTCTGTTTCGTTCCTCCCTTTTTTTTTCTTTTTTTTTTCTTTTCCTTCTTTTGCTTTCTGTTTCGTTCCTCCTTTTTTTTTTCTTTCTTTCTTCATTCTTTCTTTGAAGCAAAACCCTACACAAACAAAAGTTAAGACAATCGAAAATTTCAATTGGTTAGAGACTCGTGCTGATAACGTGTTATGAAATAATATAAGAACAAGAACAATAATGCAAGAACAAGAGCAAATAGAGAGAAGAGTAGAGAGAGTTCTTCTTATTGATACTTGGAGAATGTTAGGAGTGGTTTGCAATGGTAGAAGACCCCTTTATTTATAGGGAGGGGGATGATTTATCTACCAAGAATAAAACTCTAGAATCTCTCTAATTATAGACATTCACCTTAAATAGGAGATTTCATAACAGGGAGTTTGTTTTTCCTCTTTTTAAGGAAAAATATAAAGTACTTCTCTAATTTGTTAATTCGATTTGCTGTACAGACTCAACATAATTTAATTATTTCCTATGTTCTAAAGTTTATTCTCGGTTTCTATTATATGTAGTGATTTACATATTTAGCGACAATGCATAAATTATTCGAAACATAATTTATCCTATTTGGATAAAATATTATAAAAATTTCGTAGCCAATATTTTTTTTATTCAAACAATAATAGCATCATGTAAAATCGGATATAAAGAGCAATTGGTTTTAGTAATATTTTTCAATAAATGACTAAATCTTACTGAAAAAGTGAAATTTTAGTCTGTAGTGAAAAAACTCGATAAATTTGGATTTGGTAGGTGTAAGCAAATCCTGGTGTTTGGTAAAGATGGATGGTAGGGAGTTGGACCAGTTGCGATATCCCAATGTTTCCTCACGATAAAAGCGAATTCAAGATTTAAATTTTATTGAGTTATTATTTTAAAATTTTTAATATTAAATTTATTATATTTTTAAAGTTATAAATTTAAATATACTATTTCTACAATTTTAATGATTTTACGTATAAATTTTTACTTTGCATCAAAAGTTATTCAATTGAACCCATCAATAGAAGATTGAATCCGCCCCTGCTTAAAGAGAGATATGTGTTTTGCATACACATAATTATCATTTAACTATAGTTAACTAATATTCAATCCCACCTCAATTTTTAACTAAAATAGGCAGCTCGGTACACCACATATTCCGCCTTTATGTAAGATTTGGGGAAAGGTCACACCCAAAAAGTATGATAATGTGATATAGATAACCCACCATGATATAAATATTAATAGATGTTTTCATGGATTAAATTTCATAGTTTGGTATAAATATTCGATACAAGTAAATATCTACTTTAAAAAAGTTCCTTTTTGGCATATGTTTACTCTCTTATATTTACACCAAACAAATAAACATAATTTTAACAGTTACAAAATAAATTAACAGTAATACATATCATTTAAATATAATTAAATAAGAAAGATATATATGAGAAATGTGCATTTCGCATTGATGATTTAATGTAAACATCACGTATAGATAAATATTCAGTGTTCTTTCATTTTCGGCATTATTGGGGGAGGTTAGTTAGAGATATTTTAATTTGAGTCAAACATCAAAGCCTTAGGGATAACATAATTAGGAGAGTTTAGTTAGAGTTGTCCCAATTAAGTCAAACTCCAAAACCTATAATTGGTTATTAGATGGCATCATTGGGAGAGGTTAGTTATTATTTTTCTACTAATTCTAGTCTAACCCAAAGTTGTGGGCCTGATTTTGAGAAATGTAAATTTTAAAAAAGGTGCTAACAACTCTTTTCTCAACTTTGTAATCAATAGCAGTATTTTAGTTTAGCATGAACATAGATGGTTTAAAAATTTATGTGTATCCGATGTTTAAATAACTGGTGTTTATAGACTTAAACATCGGGGGCATAAAAGTATCTCGCGTTGGTCGCACCCAAAGAAAGTGTGATGTAGGCAGTCTACCCCGATACAAACATAAATAGTTAATTTTACTGCTCGAACTCCTGATCTTTAGGTCATGTGAAGACAATTTGACCGTTGCTCCAGGGTTTACTAGAAAAGAGCTAGTGTGATGTAGGCAGTCTATCATTATACAAGTATCAATGGGTGATTCCACTGCTCGAACTCCTGACTTTTAGGTCACATGAAGTCAACCTCACTGTTGCTCCAAAGCTCACCGGAGAAGAGGTAAGTATAATGTAAGCAGTCTACCCTGATCCAATGGCTAATTTCATAGATTGAACCCCTGACCTTTAAGTCACATAAAGACAACCTGATCGTTGCTCCAAAGCCCACTGGAGAAGAGCTAGCCGCACCCCAAGTGAATGTGATGTTGGCAATCTACCCTGATGCAAATATTAATGACTGATTTTACGGCTCAAACCCCAGACCTTTAGGCCACATGAAGACAACTAAACGTTGCTCCAAGGCACACCGCGGAAGAGCTAGCCGCACTTCAAGGGAGTATAATTTAGACAGTCTACTCTAATGTAATCAATTGCTGATTTTATAGTTTTAACTGGTAACTTGTAGTTCACACAAAAACAACTTGACCATTGCTCCAATATTTCCCTTCTTAATAGCTAACAAAGATTCGTTATATATCATTTCATTTTATAAAGCAAATAATGGAATTTATCTACTGTCGTTATATTAAAAGGCAAATTAATAATGGTTTGTTATTGTTATATTAGAAAGCAAATTATGGTGTTTTCTGGTTGTTTACATGCGGACCACTGCATGCTTCAAGATATTGATTGGCAGCGTCAAAGAAGAGATCTTTGCCCCTGACTGGCTATATTTCTGCTTGCTTTAGTTTAAATTTTAAAGTAAGACCAAGTCAATAGGAGAATCTCTTGGCATCTTAATCATTGTTAGTAAAATAAAGTCAAAAGGACGTTTTTCACTTAACCCCTTTAAAGTGGGCTAACTTTGTCTCTTGGAATATATTATCGGCCTAAAATGATCGACTAATGAAGGGATATTATTACTTTGGATCCATTTTAGAAATTACTATAATTAATAATTAAAAAAATTGTAAAATTTGTACAATTTTTATATAATATATATATATATATATATATATATATACGAATTTAATATATTTTTCGGCTATTATTTTTACAGTGGCTATACAATATCATTTTTTCACTAATGATGGGTCATCACTTTCTTTTAAATTAAATTCTGTTCTGATGCCTTAAAAACCTCTTTTAGCGTTGCCTCGATTTGCGTGCGCAGACCGGGTGCGTAGCCGAAAAGCTTAAATGAGAAATCTATGAAAAATAATAAATTTTGACTGTAGAATAAATTAATTTGATGTCGGTCAATGTTTTGATTAAACGGATCCGGACCGGGGACCGTAGGAAAATATGACACTTGGGCGTATGCCCGAAATCGAATTTCGAGGTCTCAAGCCCGAGAAATAAATTTTTAAAGAAAAATTATTTTCTAAAATTGTTAAAAAGAATTTAAAATGAAACTTGATTAGAACATGATCGTATCGGGCTCGTATTTTGGTTCCGGCACCCGATATAGGTCTTATATATGATTTAAGATGTTTATGTGAAATTTGGTAAAAAATGAATGTCATTTGACGTAATTCGGACCTAAATTACAAAAATTGATGTTTTAAGAAGTTTGAGGAAATTCTTTGATTTTTAAGTTTAATTTTTTGTTAATGATGTTATTTTGGTGATTTGATCACACAGATAAGCTCATATAATATTTTTGAGTTAGTATGTATGTTTGGTTTGGAGGCTTGAGGGCTCGGGTGAGTTTCGGATAGGCGTTAGAGTGTTTTTGGACTTATAAAAATCTGGTGTTTTTGCTGGTTGCTGGTGTCCATGTTTTTGTTCTATGCAATTGCATAGGAATGTCCGCGCTCGCATCGAGTCAATTTTATAGTCATCAATTTGTTATATGCGATTGCATTGATTCTCCGCGATTGCATAGAGTTAATTTTGTAGTCATTAATGTGTTCTATGCGAACGCATTGATTCTTCCTCGATCGCATAGAGTTAGTTTTGGTAGTCATCAATTTGTTATATGCGATCACAATGTTTCTTCCGCGATCGCATAGAGTTAATTTTAGTAGTCATCAATTTGTTCAATGTGATCACATCCCTTTTTTCGCTATCGCATAGAATAAAAATTCGCCCAGTTATTTAAACTCAAAAACATAATGCATTACGGGAAATTGACCATTTTTCATAAACCTCTTCTTCTCCAAAGCTCTTAGGCGATATTTGAAGCACTTCCTCACCATAATCTCTTATGTAAATAATCTTTAACTTGTTTTCTTCCATTTTCAACAACATCGATTAGATTATATACCTAAAAATATGTGATTAAGGGTAAAAAATTGGGAATTTGGGTAGAGTAAGGGTTTTTTGGTTATTTGAAAATTTGACCTCGTTTTGGGGTTGGATTCAAAACAAATTATATATTCGGGCTCGTGGTTGAATAGGTGATCGAATTTTGGTCCGAACCTCATGTTTTGACCAAGCGGGACCAGGATCGTTTTTTTAAATTTTTTGGAAGAATGATTGGAAAACTATAATTAGGTATTGAAATTGAATTGTTTAGAATTTATTGATGTTATTTAGTCGATTATGTATAGATATGATTGATTTGGAGCCAAATTCAAAGGGAAAAGCGGTGTTTGAGGCTTGAGTTGGTCATGGAAGTTCGATGTAAGTGTTTGGTCTAACCTTAGCTTGAGAGATTAGGAGTTGTTTCCTATGTGCTACTTGTTCCTTGTTGAGTACGACGTATAGGCATGGTAACGAGTATCTATACGTTGGTGTCAAGCATGACCGTGAGTCTTATATTGTGATTTTTCATGATTTCTTTGTATTATTCATGCCTTGGTGAAGATTTCTATTTGTTGTGGAAAGAATTGTGACTTATTAACATTGAAGAGCGTGGCTCCAGTTATATAATGAATTGTGAAAGTATAAGTGATAATTGAAACTCTAGAGCATTGGCTCGAGTTGTGAAGTGAATTGTGAAGAAAAAGGTGAGAACGAGGAGAGATCCTTATGTTGCCCCCTTGCCCGGCTATTATTGAGTTGTGGTTCCCTTGCATTGTGTTCTTAATTGATATTACGGAGGCATAGGTTGATGACTCTTTGTGTTGGGTAAGGATTATAGTTATAGTTGAGGTAGTTAGATGTTGGAACAAGTTTGGTTATAGTTGAGGTAGTTAGGTGTTGTAATAAGTTTGTTTACAGCTGAGGTTACAGGTGTTAAACTGGTGGGCCGGGCCAGGCCAGATTTCTATTTTTTGGACCCGTACGGGTTATGGCCCGGGTCGATTACGGGTTGTGGCTTAACGGATTTAACGGATTCGGATTCATTCGGGTAAAAAAGTTCAACCGTAAGAGTTACGGGTTAAGGGGGCCGGGCCGGTTTAGTATATTTTTTAATTTTTTTTGTATTTTGTATAACTATTGTAAGTTATATTAATACTTTGTATTAATTTAAAGATTACAAGTTATTGCAAGTGCTATATTTATTTCAAAATTCAAAATTAAAACTTGATTTAAAAAGCAAATGAACAAAAATGGTAAAACTAAATTTTCGTGCATAATAAATTAATAATTTTTCAAATTAATCTAACAAATTAAAACATTAAGCATAAATACGTCTAATAATTTTAAAATAACATAAATTGTATTAAAATCTTAAATACGAATTTCCGAAGGACGCTCAAGACAATACTTTATATGCCTCCTTAAACTGCATGTGCCTGACTCTGAACAAAAATTTAAAACTTGACCACTGTTCTTACACTTTACTTTCTGACCTTGTTCGTTTTCTTCTACCACCTCAAAGTGTTACCAGACATATGAGCGCACTCTAGAAGTACGAGACATGATTTAACTTGAATTGAGAATTTGAGATTGAGACTTGAAATCTTGAAAATTGGAGAATGAGAGAAATTGAGATTGAGAAATGAGAGTTGAGTGAAGAAATGAAGAAGAAGGGGGGAAGGGAGGGGGAGGGGGTATTTATAATTCTAGAGAAGTTTAAATTTGTAAATTGAAAAAAATGTTAAATTAAAAAAAAGACTATTAATGCAATTAAACCGTTGAGCAATAGATCTCTGATAGGTCTGACCGTTGCCAACGGTTAGTGGACCCCACTTAATTCAAAAAATTTTAAAAAAGGTTGTACCGGGCCAGTTTAACTAGACACGGTACTGTTCACGTGGACCGGATTTGACCGGTCCGGTTAATCATTACCAATATTTAAATGGACCAACCTCATCTACCCCTCCTACCCAACCCCGCCCGGCCCCTCTGTATTGGGCCGTTCCAATTCCGATTTTGACCGATCTGGACAGGTCCGATTACAGGTCAACTCGGCCCGTTAGACACCTTTTGCTGAGGCAGTTAGGTGTTGTAATAAGTTTGTTATAGCTGAGGTAGTTAGATGTTGTAATAAGTTTGATTATAGCTGAGGTAGTTAGGTATTGTAACAAGTTTGATTATAACTGAGGTAGTTAGATGTTGGAACAAGTTAAGTTATAGTTGAGGTAATTAGATGTTGGAACAAGACTGATTTATAGTTAAGGTAGTTAGACATTAGAACAAGTTTGGTAATAGCTGTTTCTTCCCTGCCGGAATGCATTTTCTTATGTTGTCGAATCCCTCATCGGGTTAGTGTAGACCTTATTGATTCCTTGTCGGGACTCTCGTTATAATTGTAAATATTATATATGGATTGGGTTGCACGCAACAATAATATTATATATGGATTGGGTTGCACGCAACAATAATATTATATATGGATCGGGTTGCATACCGCAACAATATTATATATGAATCGGGTTGCACGTCGCAACAATATTATATACGGATTGGATTGCACGCTGCAACAATATTATATATGGGTCGGGTTGCACGCCGTAACAATATTATATATGGATTGGGTTGCATGCTGCAACAATATCATATATGGATCGGGCTGCACCCAACAATAATATTATATATGGATCGGGGTGCACGCCGCAACAGCATTATATGTGGATCGGTTGCATGCCGCAACAAAGATATGTTGAAATGGGAGCTGATGGTACACCTACCACATGATATAATGAAATGGGAGCGGATGGTATGCCTACCACAAGATATAATAAAATGGGAGCGGGTGGTACGCCTACAACAAGATATAATGAAATGGGAGCGATTGGTACATCTACCACAAGATGTGAAAGAAGTGAAATCTGCCTTTGTTTTCCTTACTCTTGTTAGTGGTTGGATTTTGATTCCTTTATAGTTCTTTTGATGTTCTATTTTTTTACCTGCTATTCCCCGAAGCATATTTCTCCTCATCTTTATTTGTTTATTTCTGCTTTACTTTCCGCTGTATATTATATAACTGCACATGGTTATTTTGTAATTTGGTCATAGCCTCGTCACTACTTTGTGGCGGTTAGGCTAGACACTTACCAGCACATAAGGTTGGTTGTACTGATACAATACTTCGCACTCTTTTATGCAGACTCCTGTGTTGTAGACTTTGGACTGCAGTGAGATTGTTGATTCTTGTTCATCAGGCGACCCGAGGTATCCCTGCAGGTGTCTGTAAGCCTTGACGTCTCTTTCTATCTGCTTTCCTGTTTCTTACATGTATTTTTATAGATAGTTTTGTATTTAATTCTTTCATACCTTTATCTGTAGAATTCTTAGACCGTCTGTGAAACTGTGACACCAGTTCTGGATAGTCGAGACCCCAAAAGTTGTATTAGATTTTCATGTTCAGATAGCTTATTATTTCTTTCTTCCGTTTATGTTAAATTTTACTATTTAAACGTTATTATTTCAAATTTGTTAATTAATAAAAAGAAAAATTGTGCAGTTAATTAGCTTGCCTAATTTATATTTGTAGCTGCCATCGCTTCTCCCGAGAGTAGAAATTCGGGTCATGACAGAACTCTCACGAAGAGGAAAAAATGGTGAATGAGACTAACGCGATGTTTTTGTGTCACTATTAAGTTTTGACTCCGATAACAAAAATTTTAGGGAAAAAAACTTATGCTAAAATTTTAAAACATGTTGAACAGAATTTAAAGCATGTAGCAGTTCGATAATCGTCAAGATTTTGCTGCAGATTCCGATGGACGATCATAATTTTCAGCAATTCTGTTGATTGTCAGAATTTATAGTAATTCAAAATTTTGGCGATCGAAGAAAATTATGTCCCAACATGCTTTGGAATTTTATCGCGAGGCCATTTTTCCAAAGAAATTATAACTGGGTCAAAATATAAATAATGGTTCAAAAAGGTCCATTCAACGTTAGAAAAAAAGGTCTATAAATAATGTTATTTGCCTGCCCCTTGCTTGTGAAAACTGGAAAGAAGACAGTAGAGAATTAACCCAAGTTTACTCTATGGAAATACGAGTTAACATAAGTAATACTCTTTTCATCTATTTAGTGCTTAGTTATTTTCTTTGACTCGATATTCAAGTCTTTTTTATCTATTTTTTATTTTTAAATTACAATTGTATAGCATCCTAATAGATAGGGCTGCCAATAGATATCTGAAAACTGATTAAACCGATCGAATCATATCGTAATGAATCGATTTTATTTTTTCTTTTAAGAAATTGTATGTTTTTATATAAATTTATAACCTCACCAATAATTAGAGCAAGTTTTTCATTTTATAGAAATAAACCGAAAAAATACCGAACCGTACCGAATAAATGTTATATGTAGAAAATATATTTACTTGGTAAGTTTAAAAATAATAATGCATTAAATTTTTTTTAGGCCTTAGAATTATGAAAACTATTACAAGCGAACAAGTAATTAAACTCAAAATACTAATTTTTAAAGCCTATTATGCTACATCTACTTAAACTGAGTTATTTTAAATATCGTTATTAGCAAGATACAAAGTATTCTAGCGATTATGATTAGCAAACTACAATATATTAAATATATTCCTTTCATATAATTTAGATATCTTTTTGAATATTTTATCTTCTATAGACTTTATTCTTGAGTCCCATCTTGGTATATTTTTCAACTCGTGTGATTTATATTTTCTTTGCCTTTATTTGATTTCTTTTACGTTATCGTAGAATAGTTGATGGATCTTTACTCTAGCTATCTTTTTTTTTTTAATTCATCACCCTTTAAATAATAAAAATATCTAGAGAGTTTTGGTAAATCCCATAAAAGAGCGAATGTTATTGCATTCTACTTCAACTGGTGAATTTTATATGATATTTAAAAATACCAAAAATTAATCGCATCGTACCGATACCGAAGAGTAATCGACATGATTGGGACGATTTCAAAAATGTCTAATTTTGATTATACATAATAGAATAATCGAAAAAATAGTATGGTATAAATTTTAATAAAATAACTGTCAGAATCGAACCATTGACACCCCTATTAATAGATACATCTAATTATTCCGCAATCCCACGTTTTAAGTGATTGATTATTGGCATTTGCATCTATACACGTTTTTTAGGTCACGTTTTAACTTGTGTCCGCTTTGCAAAAAAATATTAGAAATGTACCCACTTTTTCACGTAACTTCAGCATACGGGGCTGAAGTAACAAAGGCAATCACGAAAAACTTAAGCATTCTAGTAGACGGGCCTCAAGTAGCAAAGGCAATATGAACTCAGCAGAAGATGCTGAAGTTATTTAGTTCATTTGTAAAATCTTCAGCATTAAACAAGCTGAATTTTTTTCCCCTGAATTCATTAGTTTTGTCATAATCTTTTTCAAAAACTTCAGCAGTCATTTGTAAAAACTTCATCACTACATATGTTGAAGTTCTTTTTTCGTCCTGGATTCATTAGTTTTGTCATAATCTTTTTCAAAAACTTCAGCAGAGATGCTGAAGTTATTTAGTTCATTTGTGAAAAAATCAACATTAAATAAGCTGAAGTTTTTTTGTCCTGTATTCATTAGTTTTGTCATAAAGTTTTTTCAAAAAATTCAGCAGAAGATGCTGAAGTTATTTAGTTCATTTGTAAAAACTTCAGCACTAAATAAGCCGAAGTTTTTGAAAAAGTTTTCTAACATACTAAACAAATAATCACCTTATTCTTTCATAGTATATTACTACTATAAAATAATCAGATTGCCAACAGTATCTAAATCATAAATTTTTGAAACAATAAAAGTGAAAAGAACAGAATTATCATGAAAAGAATCACTAAGTGTGACCTTAAACTTCCCGTACGTGGAAATATTAACAAATTATTATTTACTAACTTACGTAATTATTTATAATTTATTTTTAAATAATATGATAAATATATTTATGGCAATCATCCCATGAACTGAAGTTTCATAGCAGCACCAACAACAGTAGAAGAAGAAGAAGAAGAAGAAGAAGAAGAAGAAGAAGAAGAAGTAGAAGAAGAAGAAGAAAAAGAAGAAGAAGAAGAAGAAGAAGAAGAAGAAGAAGAAAGCGAAGGAGGAGAAGGAGGAGGAGAAAGGGGGATAAGTTATTTAAAAAATGGGTACAAGTTAAACCTTTAAAAAAAATAGGTATAGGTTAACTGGGGGCGACCAAATAGAGTGCCTTGTACAATTTTTACTTGATTATTGCCATGCTCGTGATTTATTTCAATAGTTTTACAATACCGCAAATGGCCGAATATACCCATGTACTATGAGAAAGATTTAAATATACCCTTCGTTATACTTTAGATCCGAATATATCCCTCCCGTAATGCTATTGGTTCAGATATACCTCTCTTCTGTTAAGTTTGTACAATGTGAACATCCAATCCCATTTGTCAATGATATTTGATGAGGTGGATGCCACATGACATGCCACCTAAACATTCCTAATCCATATATAAATGACTAAAATTTAAAATGTAATATTTTTCATGGCAGCGGTACTGATGGCAATAGTTATAGAGGGACAAAAAATTTTAGTGGTAGAAAAAAAATATAACGGATGGGTAAAATAGGTTAGGGGCTCTGATGTCAGTGTCATGTATGATTGGATGTCCACTTTGGACCAACTTAATAGAAAAAGGTGTATTTGAATCAGTAATATAACGATAGGGTATATTTGAACTTAAAATATAACGAGAAGTATATTTAATTCTTTTATAATAGTATAAGGATATATTTGATCCTTTTCGGATTTATGTTAGTATTTTCTCAACAATTTTAGTGTAGATAATTTTTTGGTTTAATTTTCCTTTCAATTTGACGATTTGTGTTTGAATAGCATATTTGTTTTGTCTATGAAAAAGGAAAGATTTCATTCGGGCAATTCTAGAAACAACGTTCGACCACTTTGTATCAAATACATAAATATGGAAATACTCCATTCATAGGTACAAAGACATAAATCGTTTGTTCACAAAATATTTAGTTACTTCCATCCGCAGACTTTTGCTAGTGCAAGTGAATTCATATATTCCTATGTTTACTTCTCTTTCTCCTTTTTTATATTGTATGAAATGTAATGTTACTAATTTTGTAGGTCTTACGGGATGAATTGAAAGGCCGAGTGAAATGCACCTAGTGGTGTGAATGTAATTATATTTGTTGGCTCTATTTCTTGAAAGATTTTAAGATTCTCGAATTAACTAGAGGAGAAGACACCCGTCAAATTATAGATTGGAGTTCCAATGGTAATTGCCTCGTAACATGCATTACCTATTTCTCTTTCTCTATTTAACAACAATGCTATTGGAATTAAAAGTTATAATATTCCATGTTTATCCTAATATTCGAGTAACAATTAAATTTATATTGAAATTTTAAGAATATATGATTTAATCCAACAGTAATAAGAAATTAAATAGATAAAGTAAAGAATAGAATAGATCAAGCGTGTAAGCTAAATCTCGACCTCGATCTATGAGAAAATGCCAGTAGAACTGCTCCTTCACGAGATAGTTCCCGGTCCTTATGTCCTAAAAATGACTTCAAAATTGAGAATCCCCCATCGGTCCCTAGCCGACGTGAACATGTATCGAGGTATATTTGCTCGATAATGGCGAAACAACTCGATGTCGTGAAGGAAGACTGCAACTAGGGGCCCGAGGTCGTGGTACAAATCCCCTTCACCCCCATGAAAGCATCACTACTCATGTGGAGGGATTTCAAACTGTTTACAACTATCCTCTTCACATTGTATCCCCTTGATCCAATTATCGTCGATTTTTGCAAAACGTACCAGGTTACCCTCGGCCAGGTGCATCCCTAGTTTTGGCGCATAGTGACTATGCTCCTTTTCTTCTCTGGTAAGACCGATGGGTTGGAATTCGCTCTCAGCCACCTTATTCGACTGTATCGACCAACACTTTATTGAGGATTAATCAAGCTACAACGATGATCGACGAAGTCCTTATTTGCAAGTATCGACGGGGACAAGGACCGAGGTTGGATGAGCCGGTTCGTGTGAGTAAGGACCTGTGACCTCATCCCCGAGGAGAAGTTGTCGTTTCCCGAGAAGTGGAACCCCGATCATAAGTATTAGCTGTTAATCTTCGTATTTTATTTTTTTCTTTGGATAACACTTTTATCTTTTATGCAATGCTTACCTGGATGTCTCACGCGGTCCCCGTCTTTGCAGACTAGGTTCGGAAGCTGGATGCAACTTCCTCCCATGCTGAGCGCTGCTGGCGTGACTTGCCTAGGTGTAGAAGAAAGTCTAAAAATCATGGTAATTTTATTATGTGTACTTACGACCTTCTTTTCTGACACATTTCTTATCGCCGATACTTGACTCCCTTTTATGCAGGCCTCGGGGATATTGCTGAATTGGGGACGCCAGCGCCCGAGGAAGAAGTGGTTGCCAAACTGGCCAATGACAAGAAAAGGAGAATGGCCTCGCTCTCTGATACCCTAGAGCCTAAGAAGAGTAGGGCTCGTAAGCGGAAGGATGACTCTACTGCTCTATTTGTTGGCGTAGCCCAAAAGTTACGAGATAAAGAAGATGAGAGGGAGGTCGCCGATTGTGAGTTGATGCCTTAAAAGAGGTGGAGCATCGACGATCCAAAGTAATTAGGCCGGTGAGGGTTGATGAGACTCATCCCCAGATAGAGGAGATCTCGGAAGGTACTCCGATCAAAGTCCCCGAGCAATCGAGGGTACAATTTACTCCATCCCGTGATCAATAAACGACGAGTATGTTCGAAGGGTTTGGTAGTAAGGCTCTTCGGAAGGGAGAGAGCGCCCCAAGTGACTCGCTGGAAAATTAATATTAATGACTTACCGCCAACCCTTCTCTGAAGGGAAGTTTCGGGAGGCTCGATCTTTGGAGACCCTCGACGTGGGAATTGCCTACGATGGGGAAGACATATTTTGTGGTTGCCTTGCGGGGGTCAATGACGTTACCGACCTAGATGCGATGATGGTTTTTGACGAGGCCCATCATATCTTGAACCATGTAAACTTCATTCCCTGTTATTCTCCTCCTCGCTGATTTATTTCCTTTCTCCATACTCTGTGGTGCTCCATCGGGAAGCATTCAACAAGTCCCAAGTCAAGTTGATCCAGTTTGAAGCCGATCTAATATGTCTTACTAAGGATAAATATGCCCTCAGATGCCTCTATGTGCATAAAGAAGATGAGCTCAGAGACCTCCGAACTGAATTGGCTAGATGTCTGTTACTCCTGTCTTCGGCTTAAAATACTTAGTGAAAAATCTTTGTGCCATAGCATGTATTTTTTACCTAATAGGTTTTTCGAGGGTTCGATGTCGATTGAAACCCTTCTGTTTTTTGTTCCTTACCACTTTTATGTTAAGATAATTCGATATCCCGTAAGGTTTTTTGAGGAATGATTTTATCGCAAAGCCCCTTTTGGTTATTTTCCAAGGGTATCATTCTTTGACCGTTTTTTTTAATGATTTGAAGGTCTATTTTTTACTTTGGGATTCGGACGTCTCCGAGCGACATTAATTTGGCCGTAGCCTTTGGGTATGCCTTTTGAGCTTATTCCCCAAAAATATTTCCAACTTTTTCAAAGCGTTAGTCCCCGAGAATGATAATCTCTGCCTATAGATCAAGGGATGCCTCTTTGAGGTCTTATAAGTTTTAGTATAGATATCTCAAAAATGTTGATTAATGGAATTCTCTGCGTGATCGAGGTATATTTGCGCTTGACCCTTGAACCATTTTTGACAAAATCATGAGTTCGAAGATTGTATGGTAGAAAGTTTTCCTTGAGACAAAATATTTGATGCAGAAAGAATGCTTATTGAAATAATTTGTACATGTGTACATGTTTTTCCATCAAGTCTTGACTAGTCTATATGAACACGGTTCATTCAACCGTTTGGCCCATTACGAAGTTTTCATATCGAGACCATTTGCCATGAAGTATTTTCCTAAAAAATACAACCTCGAGGGTGATTCCGCCCAATATTTAAGGTTGATTGAGAAAAACCTTGGATACTGTTGAATTTTCCTCAGGTGGCACATAATTGTTGCCTCGTTAAAACCACGCCGGAAAAACCCATTTGGGATAAAAACTGATCTAAGGGAAAAAGAGTGTAACCCATGCTTTAAAACCTAAGTTCCTCGTATTGAAGAGTTTCTCGACGTCTTCGATCAATCACATGTAATAAGTTAGTATCAAATACAAATGGGAAGGTGGAAATTCATACCTTAGCAATAATACCATTTGATGAGTGATACATTCTAATTGTTTGACAAGTGTTCGCCTTCCATTGTGCCAAGTTTGTAAGATTCTTTTCCGATGACACCGAGGACCCGATATGGTCCTTCCCAATTCGAGTCTAGTTTCCCTTCGTGTGGGTCTCGAGTGTTGAGGGTGACTTTCCTTAGAACTAAGTCCCTAATTCCAAAGTGGCGAAGGTTAGTCGTTCTATTATAATATCTCTCGATTATTTGCCTTTGCGCAGCCATCTGAATGAGCACATCTTCTCAGTTTTCATCCAATAGCTTGAGGCTAGTATTTAGAACCTCGTAATTTCATTCTCCTATTGTATATCAAAATCGGGTGCTAGGTTCTCTGACTTCAACCAGAATCAAGGCCTTGAAACCATATACTAAGGAGAACGGAGTTTCCCCCGTACTGGACTTTGGTATTTTTCTATATGCCCAAAGGACTTTGGTAACATTTCTCTCCACTTCCACTTAGTGTCGTTCAACCTTTTCTTTAAATTTTGATTGATAGTATTGTTTTTCGTTCCCTCTAGGATGATACGGTGTTGATAATATCCTTTTTATTTTGTGCTGCTTGAGGAACTTCGTCACCTTGCTACCGATAAAATATTTTTCATTATCACACACTATTTCGATAGGTATCCCAAATCGGCATGCGATGTGATCCTAGATGAAGCCTATAACCTCTTTCTATTTTACTTTCTCGAATGCCTGTTCTTCAACCTATTTACAGAAATAGCAAGTCATAAATAAAATGAACTTAGATTTACTTGGGGCCTTTAGCATAGGGTTGACGGTATCCATCCCCTATTTCATGAATGGCCACGGGGATAAGACTGAATGAAGTATCTCTCGGGGTTGATGGATCATCGGTGCAAACTTTTGACACTTATCACATTTTTGAACAAACTCCTTGGTGTCTTTTTCTATGATATTAAAGTAATATCTCGCTCTAATGATTTTGCGAAACAATGATTCAGTGCCGGATTGGTTCCCACAAGTGCCTTCGTGGATCTCCTGTAAAACATAATCGGTGTCCCCTGATCCCAAACATACTGCCAATGGTCCATCAAAGGTCTTTCTGTCTAATGTTCCATCTTCATCTAATGTGAATCAGGTAGCTTTGGTTCGTAGGGCTCTCGACTCTTAGGGTCCGATGAGAGCTTTCCATTCTTTAAGTGTTCAATATATTTATTCCTCCAATCCCATGTCAAGCTTTTAGAGTTTATCTCGGCATGACCTTCCTCGATCATAAATCTCGAGAGTTGAGCAACAGTCCCCAAGCTGATTTTATCTTCCTCGACTAATGACCCCAGATTTGCAAGTGCATAAGCCTCGCTATTTTGTTCTCGTGGTACATGTTGTAAGTCCATTCTTTAAAATAATGCAAAGTTACCAGCAACTTGTCCAAATACCTTTGCATTCTATCCTCTCGAACTTCGAAGATTTTGTTTACTTGGTTCACCACCAGTAAAGATTCATACATAACTTCAATGACTTCTGTTCACAAGCTTTTAGCTAGCTCGAGACTTGCAATCATAGCCTCTTACTCAGCCTCATTGTTAGTCAACCTAGATGTTTTGATAGATTTCCTAATATGTTACGCATGGGTGGCTTCAGAATGATGCCTAACCCGGACCACTTCATATACAAAGCACCATCTGTGAAAATCATCCACACCCCTGATGATGTGCCTAATTTTAACAAAGGTTTTCTTTCAATTTGGGTATGAGGGTTGGCATGAAATTGGCCATGAAGTCTGCCAATATTTGGGACTTGATGACCGTTCGAGGTTGGTACTCGATATCATACCCACTGAGTTCGATGGCCCATTTGGCCTATCGACCTGACAGTTCGGGCTTGTGCGAAATATTATAAAGTGGGTAGGTGGTTAATACCCATATATGGTGATATTGAAAGTATGGTTTTAACTTTCTTGAAGTGCTTATCAGTGAAAATGAAAATTGTTCTAAGTGTGGATACCTAGTTTCATTTTCTCCTAAGGTTCGAGTTATATAATAAATGGAAAATTGCCTACCTTGCTCTTCTCGAACTAGGCCACCACTTACAGCGATTTCTGATACTACCAAGTACAAGTAAAGTTTCTCATCTGCCTTTGGAGTATGAAGTAGTGGTGGGCTCGATAGGGGTCACTTTAGTTCCTATAATGCTTGTAAGCACTATGGAGTCCAGGTGGAATCGTTCTTCTTTTAGTAAAGAGAAAAATATGTGGCTTCGATCTGACGACCTCGAGATGAATCGACCTAAAGCAACTATCCTTCCAGTTAGTGTCACGACCCAAAATCTCATCCTTCAGGATGGCGCCAATCGTGGTACTAGTCAAGCCTCAACTCAACATCTCAACACAACATAACTTCTAAAATAAAGGCGGAAGCAGGTACTATTAAATAAAACCTTTTAGCGCAAAATGTAAATCCAAAAGTACTAAATAATCTATCCCCAAAACCTTGTGTCACTAAGTGCATGAGCATCTAAATGATAACAACATCCGACTGATAAAATACTGTCTAGAAATATAGAACAGTACAACATTAAAGAAAAGGAGAGTCAAGGTCAGCGAAAGTCAGAGCTACCTCAATAGTTTCTTCAATATGATTCCTTAATTAACAACCATTGTAACTCAACAATCAAGAAGTGGCTGGATCTGTACACGAGGTACAGAGGGTAACGTGAGTACACCTACTTAGTAACAACAACAACAACAACATACCCAGTATTTATCCTACACCATGGTGTCTAGGGAAGGTAGTGTGTACGCAGACCTTACCCCTACCTTGTGAGGATAGAGGGGCTGTTACCAATAGAGCCTCGGCTCAAGACAGTATAAGTACCACAGTAATAAAATATAGGCAATAAGAGACAATACCAAAAAGCCATATAAAAGCAGAATAACACAACAAGATAGTAAAATGATCGGGAATGAAAGAAAATAATGGTTAGTCATAAAACCTACTACCAACAGAAAATGAGACTGCATGCCGATACAAAAGTTATGAATGTGAGCATGTGATTTTTTCCTCATGCGAATTACTTCTACATAATTTTTAGATTTAGGATTTTTCTTTAAATTATTTGATTTTTAGGATTAATTGCATAATTTTCGAGTTTGTTTGCATTTTCGTGTGCATTTTTAATTTAGGTAATTCATAAAAAATACAAAAATATTGTATTTTTATTTAAGATTTGACTTTTACATATTTTTAAATTAATTGGTAATCAGAATTTTACAAAATTACAAAAAATCAAAAAGTTTGATTTATTTTTGCTTTGTTTACTTTGAATTTTGTTAGTTTCTTTTAAATTGATATTTAATTAATTGTGTTAATTACTAATTAGAACTTAATATAATTAGGTAGATTAATTTAATCTTTAAAATTTAATTCAGTTTTATTTTAGTCTTAATTTTAATTTTGAAAAAAAGAAAAGAAAAGAAAAGAAAATAAAAAAATTGGGTCTAATAACAAATGCCTAAATTTGGGCCAAAATACCCAGCCCAATCAAATTAAATCCCCAACCCGGTCAAATTCACCCTAAACCGGCCCAAACCCGTCCCCCAACCAGGGGTATCACCCCCATTAGCCCAAATGACATCGTTTTGTTTGATCAAATCTTGGCCGTCTAGGTTAATTAGTCAAACGGTCCAGAAGCTAGTGGTCAGATAATATTTATATGTCCCAACGCTACCCCCCCCTCCTCTCATCTCCTTACTCACACACAAACCCTCGAGACCAAACCCATCTCCGCCGCCTACTGAAAATCATCTCTGCCAGCGGCCGATGGACAATCACCACCAAATTCACACCCCAGATTCCTCTCCTTCTCCTCTTTCCAAATCCCCAAACCCCGTCCCTTGAATCCTAGCTGAATCGTTCAAATCTTGATTCAAAGAAAGCCAAAACCCCACCACCAACAATCAACCCCAAACTAACACCAATGGACCACCAGACCTCCCTCACCCTAAATCCATCATCCTCTAACCTCGAATCCTATCCAAACTCCTCAAATCTTAAATCGAAATTTGAAACCCTAAAATTTCAAAAAAGGTCTGAATTAGTGGAGTTTTCAATTTGTAAGTTCGGAATCGAGTTCAGCTGTGTGTTCTTATTTGAGAACACATGACTAAAGTTTATTCAGGCCTCAAATTACGAGTTCTTCGAGGGTCAAGTTTCAAAGAAGGTACCCAATAGTTTTAAAAGAGGTACAACTGGTCTTCTTTTTTTCATTTTGTTTCTTTTATTTTTGCTTCTATTTCTTCCTTTCTTCTTCTCCTTTTGTTCCCTGGAAAAACACTTTGCATATGTTTATCTAGGTCAGACTCATTTTTTTAAGTTTTAGTTAGTTTAATATTCAGAGAACTCATTGCAAATTCAAAATGTTGTGTTCATTTGTTTGTGTGTAACTGCCCATACATGATTAGTTTCGGTAATCCATTAATAGATTAATATGGAAATATAATTACTAAAAAAAAGAAAGAGAAGAGTGCTTGTGTTCTCGGATCTCTATTTGGGGCTAGTGAGCTGGTTGGTTCTTGAAATCCTTAAGACCCATTTAGGAAAAGAAAGGTTAGCCGAATAGTGTGAAAGCCCAGGTTTGATTAGCCTTGGGTCAATTGCACCCAGGCTGGTCAGTCAAAGTAATTTTCGGAACTTTAAAAGGTAATTAGGGTAATTCAACTAAGGAATCTTTGGTGTAACAACTTAGGAAACTTCCTACAAGCTACATAGGATATTAACTTGGGTAGCAAGTCAGAAAGTGAGGGATACTTAAGCAAAAACATAAACTGAAAAGGGACCTAGGTGCTAAAAAAAATCTGTAGGTTCCCTATTTGTTTGCCTATGAAAGGGGGATTGGATGCAGAATTTCTGAGAATTTATGCAGCTAAAAAGTACAAGGATTTTTCACTATTCGATTGGAATATCCTTGAAACTCTTGAACCCATTCCGAAATAATCCCTGATAAGCTGAAATTCAAAATGAGTTGAGTCTATTGGTGTTTTGGTTCATTTTTGGCCCGATTCGCTTGATGGGTGTTATTAACACTAGTACTGGTTCAAAATAGCTTAAAAGTTGGTTTCCATTGGTCATTTTGGGTTTGGTATATTTTGCTGATTCTTTCATAGCACTGCTGCTCAAGCTAACTTCCTGTTTTTTTTTTCCTACATCCAGGTATCAATCTTAGCCTTGCCTATGATGTAGCTCTCCTTTTGGATGAAATAAAGATCATGATGATTTCCTCTTTATTTATTTGGTTCAGTCTAGCTCAATTAATTTTCATTGATTAGCTGAATCTTCACATTGTAACTAACTATGGACTATTGAACTATATTATGTTTTATTTTAGCTTTACTCGGGTAGATTAATTTTGCAATTCATGTAAAAATAAGCCCAAAATTTATCAGGTTCTATTAGGTTTCAAGGTTACTTTGAATTTTACTTTAGAATATTGTGTGAACCTGAAATTAATTACAAAACTATTGTGTATGCCTGTATCAGCTCTAATTTAGTGGTTTGATAGACTTTGGAAATAGTTCAGCGGGTTAGTGTTTAGTTCCCATAGCTTAGAAGTGAATTCATTTGATTAGAGTGTTGAGATCTGCGAAAAAATGAATATCTGTTGTTAATGTACTCTCTTAGTTTTGAACATGTACATTGTTGTTAATCCATTATCTTCATACTGAAAAATGAAGTTTAAAATAACTGGCCATGAGTTGAATTAATGTTAATTTATGTCAAAGTCCTTAAATTAAAAACCCAAGTCTTGATCTCATTTTCATCAGTATTGATTTTGTTTCGCTTTTGACCGGACTATTTGGATCATAAAGACTGGACCTAACGTTGGCCCATTTGCATAATAAACAAGCCTAAATGATATCACCAATTTCCCTTTGTTTTGGAGTGGGCTGATCTCGAACCCAATGGGTTGGAAGTCCCAGATCCTTTTTAGACTTAATGATTTTAAAAATAAAAATATAAGCATTGGTCCTTTCAAGTTAAGTGACAGACTTGAATTAAGGGCTTCTTCAATAATGGAGATCGTCTTTGTTTGAGTTTGGGCTTGATTTTGGGGCCCAAAATTCCTTGAATACTTTGATGTTTCTTACTGTTAATTAATTACAATGGAGGAAAACCATAATGAACAATAATAGCTCATTAGTTCTCTGAACTTTAGTTCGAATATCCTTAAAATAAAATTGAGGTGTGCCGCACTGAACAAAATCACAAATACGTGACCCTCGTTTAAATTAGTTTCTAAAAACACTTAGAATTCAGGACATGCCATTTAGCAAATTTTCATGGCCTCCCGCAGAGTTAACAATGCGTTAGCCACTTTAGGCTCGTTCTTTAATAGTTTTACATTTTTAAACTCGGATGTGCATTTCATGTGACCTAAATCCAAAACCTAAAATGTTGGATAAGATGTGTTCTGGATGGCGGGTGCATTTCATGTGACGCGATCCAATGATATGTTTTAATTGACGTTCAATATTCTTTAAAATTAATTAAAAGCGATAAATAATTTAAAATTGCACCATAAGTTTGAAACATGTATTAAACTCACATAATTGGCCAACTATGATAGTTTGAGGTACCGTGCTAGAACCACGAAATTCGGGGGTACCTAACACCTTCTCCCGGGTTAACATAATTCCTTACTCAGAATTTCTGGTTCGCAGACTTCACAAGAAAAATCAAATTTTCCTCGATTTAGGATTTAAAATAAACTGGTGACTTGCGACACTAGAAACAAACCTATACCAAGTGGCGACTCTGAATAAAAATAAATAAATAATCCCATTTCGAATAATGCCACTTAAAGTGGATAAACTCCATTATACACTATTTTTTCGGAGTAGTGTGAACAAATGAGGTGTGACAATTCAGGCAATTCTGATGGGATCCGAACCTAGAACTTCGGTCCATGGTTCAAGAATTCGAGCTTAGAATAGCTGTTATATTTGGCTTTATATGATTGTCCTACATGTTTTATGCTAAATGTGCTAAATATTTTACCTTTTTGATATTTTGGTGAATTGTATATATAAACTACTACGAAACCCTTCCTCTCTTTGAGTCTTCTACATCATGGAGAAGGGTGCACTTCGTGTGACTTCTCTTTTGTTTAGAGTCTTATCCCATTTTAGAACGAGGTTTGGACAAGTTGCTAAGCCGACGAAGCTTCTGTATTCCCGATATGCTCCCTTCCCCCCCCCCCCCCCCCGCCTCGAGTTGTCCGCTCGGGTAAGCCAGGTCTAAAATAATAAACCCAGGTTTTAAACCTAGTATAATATAGTGTCATGCCAGATCCCTAGTAGGAACGTTTGTTTGCATCACGTGTATTTGACTTAGGGGACTCAACACAGGAGTTGAGTCCGTCTATGACAAGTGACCTGAAATGAAAAGACCATCCTGATGCTTCTTACGTGCTAATTGTGCATTTATTTGCTTCGGATCTGCATGTTGACCGACTCATAAATAATGGGAGAGATTTGAAAGGAGAATAAGAGAGGGTGATCACCTTTTTCGAGAAAAACCAATACCCGAATCATAGCGAAACTCTCCCAGAATTTTGAAAAAGAAAAGAAAAGGGGGAAAATGAGAAAAAAGAGTAAAAGAAAAAAATTTGTTTTAAAATAAATAGTTGGTTTTGTCAAATCTACCCGAACTATGTCAGTTAGATTCTCATTGGATGTGAGATACATAGGCAACCCCTATCGGGTCCAACTTCTCTTTTTGCAAAAATAGCCAAAAATAACAAGAAATTTAATCTTAGTCACAAATAAGTTGGGTGATGCCATTCTTGTTTAAAATAAGCCGAATGTCCCCAAAAGGGCGCCGAAAGGCTATTTTTTCAAGAAAAACCACCGTGGGTCATTTTCAACGGCTAGCAGGTACAACCTTAAAATCTTCTTCCCCGAAGTGCTAAAAGGCCATATCTGCAAAACCAAGGTTTTGTTTTTTAAAATGAAAATTTTGAAAATAAAAGAAGATATTGTTATTTCTCCTTTTAGGTTAAAATAAGTCATTAAATCGCCTTAATAAATGTGCAAGATAAGCACGAATGAAATTGAACCCTTCACTTTCCTTAATGAGATTCCCCTGAAGCTCCATATGTGGTGGAATGATCTAGGAAAGGGCAGTGAAGAAACATCGGTGAAAGTTCTGGGAGGCCTTGTCAGACTATTAAACATCAAGCCGAGGTCGGACATAATTGAAGCTTTAATACCTTTTTGGGACCTGACTTGCAATGTGTTCTATTTCTCTGACTTTGAGCTCACACCTACATTGGATGAAGTTGCGGGTTATGCAGGCCTCAATGGAAACCTTAGAAGCCGATATCCATTGTCACCAAGACTAGTGTCTCCCCATAAGTTTCTAGATTACCTAAGTATTAGTCGGGATCTTCAGGACAGAAATTTATCTGAAGGGTATTGCACATTCCATTTCTTGTATCATCGATATGGTAACCTCCCAGGTTTTGAATAGCTGAACACTGGTCTAGCCAATGCCAGAAACAAATACTAATGGGAGGCAAGGGGGGGTTTAGCTTTTATGGTAGCTTTCTTGGGTGTTGTGGTCTTTCCCCGGAAAGATGGGAATATAGAGATAGGTCTTGTAGGAATGATCGATGTTGCAATCAAGAAAGCCAAAAACACTGTGATTCCTCTGATTATTTCTGGAACTTATCGAGCCTTGACTATCTGTCAGGAAGGGGGAAAGTTCTTCCAGGGTTGCAATTTGCTACTTCAATTATGGATGCAAGAACACCTTTGTCACCGGGTTGGGTACATGAATTATGGTTTGACCGGTCTGAGCTTCATTAAAGAGTTTGAAAGCCGGGTAGCAGGCATTGAATTCCCTACGGGTATTGAAGATTTGAGATCCTTGACTGCCGATAAAATTCAGTTGGCATTTGGATGGCTTACCTTCACCGAAGCGGTGTACATATCGGCTGAAGTATCTTATATCCTCTTGATGGACATTCAGAGTATCCAACCCTATGCTCCATACAGAGTTTTGCACCAATTAAGAAGATTTGAAACCGTCCACAATGATGAAAATTTGAGTAAACATGCCATTGAATTTGGTCCAAAAGCTGCATTCCCAGAAGGAAAAATTCGCCAAGTGTTGAATGAGTGTAGGTTTCTTGAACCCAAGACCATAGTGTGAGACCGAGCCAGAGGTGAAGTGGACCCTAAGTACCTTGACTGGTTTGGTAAGATATTCCAAATTCCTGAAAGGCCTGCAAAGAGACCGCATGTCCAACAATTCACAGTTAATGCACAACCGCAATGGGACTGGTTGACCACGTAGAATGAATACAAGGCCAAAATAAGCAAATTGGAAAGGCAAGTCATGGAGCTTCAATTTGAAAATGGTTTTCAAACTGCATTCGTCGTGGGAGAAAAGAAGAAACTGACCCAGAAAAATGAGGCCCGTGAAGCTGAGATCATAAAGATGAAAACAACTGCTAATAACCCGGAAAGAAGTCGGATTGATGAAAGACTTATAAATGGACTAAAAAAGAAAGTCCTTGAATGTCAAGAAGACCTGGAAAAGTCTGAAGATAGTCTAGTAAAAATCTGGGCACGATGGACGAAGAAAGCAGAAGAAGGGGCACGATTTGTGAAACAAATGAAGAGAAACTTTGAAGGGACCATTACCGGCCTAAGAATTAAGGTAACCACTTTTGAGGATGAGGCAACCAAATGAGCTAAAAATTTCAAGGCTGATAGGGAGAACTATTTTAATCTGATGACTAATATAGAGGAAGAAATACAACAAATGCAAGATCAACACTTTCACGACCCCAAGTGTTAGAAGCCTGAAACCGGAAAATAGAGCGATTACATCAGGAAAAAATCAGAATTAGAGAAAGGATCAGGACCATCGCTGACTACATTACCATGAAATGCCAAGCGTGTGAGGACATGACTTGTACCACCTTCTTTGCCGAAGTGATGACTTTTTGCTGGCAAGTTATGAGTGATTTGGAGCAACTACAAGGGGGACTCGCACATAGGCCCGCGGGGAATGATGCCTCACGGGCCCCAGTAGTTGAAGCATTAATATATTCCTGAGTTTTCAATCGTTGAGTCTGTATTTTTGCTTGATTTTGAGTCTATAGTTTTATTTCCAAGAAAAAGAGTAGTTGACATCTTTGGTAATAGAAGTTTTAATTGAAAATTTCCAAATATTGTCTCTTTATTTTTCGTGTTTATTTCTCTTGAACTACGTAATGATCTAATTCACGCGGCGTCATGATACATAGGCAATCCTCATCGGATTCGATCATAATCTTGTAAATAACTCCAATGAGAAAGAAAAAAAGTAGAAAAGTATAGAGGAAAGGAAAAGCAAGGAAAAAGAGAGAGCAAAATCGAAAGGAGAGAAAGTGGGAAAGAATAAGGAAATAAGCATGCAACCGTCGCAAAACATGTAGAAACCCATTTAACTGCATAGGTGCATCACACCCCAACATGCGATTACCTATCTATTATTTGTCACAATCTAACCATCTGTTGTTATCCCGTCCAGTCTAGGGTTTTATACAACGGTTGTTGGTTTTAGTGGTAACCTACTTCACACCCATACTTAACTATATCAAAAGGAAGCGTGGGAATGTCTTCATAAATGACTCTACCAACGGTACCCATTGCAGATGATGGCCCCATCTCAGGCATCTCGTCTTTTGAATCGGCGGCTGCCGAAGAGAACAGAATCCTGCATCTTAGGGTTATGGAAATATGGGACGCTTGGGCAAATGGAAGTGAGCCACCAAGCACAATCACGGGGTTCCCTAAAATTTTCCCTAGAGCTGGTGGTTCTCCAATGTCCCAATCAATCACCCAAACATCCCACTGGGACAACCAACTATATCAGCTCATTTCGTGGGAACACCTTCTGAGGTTCACCCCCAGATGATCATATCCAGTGCGACCCCAAACATCTTCACCGCTCCCCCATGCTCGGCCACAACACAGCCTGCACTGCCTAGGCCTACTTTTGATCCTTCAGCCTTTACATTCCAAACAACTACCCTCCAAATGGAGCCTCCTCAATTCCCCACTTATACCTACCCTTAGCCACCTCAATTTGAGTTCACTCCGGGACAAGAAAAGACTCCCAAAACTCCTGAGCAAGAAGAGATCTCAAGAGATGAGGAGTATAGAGCAAAGCCTCAAGAACATCCAGGGTTTAAGCTGATAGAAAAGTGTGTCGTATGCTGATCTATGCGTGTTCCCCCATGTTCACTTACCATTAGGATTCAAAACTCCAAAGTTTGAAAAATACGATGGGCACGGTGATCCTATCGCTCATCTCAAGAAGTACTGCAATCAGTTGCCAGGGGCCGAAGGAAGGGAAGAATTACTCATGTCCTATTTTGGAGAAAGTATGGTTGGTATTGCCTCCGAGTGGTACATGGATCAAGACATGTATCGTTGGCACATTTAGGACGACCTTGCTATAGACATTGTCAGACAATTCCAGTACAATATAGACATTGCTCTAGACAAAAACTCATTTACAAACTTGAAAGAGAAGACCTCGGAAAGCTTTCGGGAATTCACTGTTTCTCCTCAAGCTTAAGAAGGCGACTACTTCCAGAATATGATGTCAGCTATGGGTATACTATTCGCGGAAGCAATCAAAATCGGGGAAATGGTGGAAAATGAATTACAAACAGGCAGAATTCTAAGCCACTCCGCTATCAGAGAAACCTGCCAAGACATTTAGGGCGGGTCTGGAAGAGTAGCAAGGGGCAAGAAGAAAGAAGAAACATCCATGGCAGTATCAGGTGCGAGAAGAAATCGTGTTCCCAAATCCATATTCCAATAAACGACCCCTCAGCGTTATTATCCTCACCAGGACATGGCCTATGCTCCTCAGCCGTATGCGGTCATGAATGCTCAACGGTTTGTCCGGCCTCAGCAACAAGCCAACATGAACCAAGCCCTATTCCCAAGAAACAAGCTTTCTCACCAAACCACTACAACCCCCGTCCTCCGCAAAATAACTTTTGTCCTCGTGAACCACCCAGAAGGACAAATTTTATACCAATTAGGGGATCCTACTACAGTTTGTTTCCGAAGCTTGTCCAAATGGGCATGCTACAGTCGGTACCTCTAAACAGGCAAAGCCCGAAATCACCTTCCTACCAACGGGGCACCCGATGCGCTTATCACTCAGGAGTTGAGGGGCATGATACAGAAAACTTTTGGACCTTGAAAAGAGTTATGGAGGATCTAATAGAACAAAGGAAGATTGTGTTAAGGGATGAGGACATTATTCTCTATGTCCCACGGTTCCGCAAGGAAAAGCGATTGACTTTGAGTCCTCCCAAGAGATTCGAACTAAAAAAAACCTCCCAGATGTATGTGCCCAAGGAAGCTTATGTATTGCGGGGGCCAACTAATCCACCAAGGCTGAGTGAGCCCGTGGTTATTGACCGCGTGCCACAGAGGCCCAGGACAGATCCTTCCGCAGTGCCTTGGAACTACCATAAAACAGTGGTGATGTATAATGGCAAAGAAATCTCAGGAGAAGAAAACTGCCGTGTGGAAAAGTAATCCAATTTGGAAGAAGTGAAGAATGCCACCAGGAAATGCTTCCCAGCTAAAAAACCAGTGAGTGCCGAAGAGGCGGAAGCTTTTTTTCAAAAAATGAAAATGGTGGATTATGAAGTAGTTGACCAGCTTCGAAAGCTTCTTGAACAAGTCTCCTTGCTATCTTTGTTGATGAAATCCCCGACCACCAGAAAGTACTAATAAATACCCTCAATGAGGCATATGTGCCAGCTGATACCTATTTGGAACAATTAGAAAGAATCACAGAACGATTTTTCGCTATTAACTAGATTTCATTCAGCAAAAATGACTTGCCTCCGGAAGGGGCTGTACATATCAAAGCCATACACTTAATTGTCAAATGTGAAGAGTATTATGTGAAAAAGGTTATGGTAGATGGAGGTTGTGGGGTGGATATTTGCCCACTCTTGACACTACAGCGCATGGAGATTGGGACTAAAAGGATTCGTCCCAACAGTCTCAGCATACGAGTTGTCGATGGTATCAAAAGGGACACGATTGGAGAGATTGATCTAATTCTGACCATTGGTCCAGTTTACTTTGAGGTGACTTTCCAAGTTCTAGACATGGACACGTCCTATAACCTTCTTTTGGAGAGTCCATGGATCCACGAAACAAGGGTTGTGCTTTCACTCTTCATCAGATGGTAAAGTTTGGCATGAGGATCAAGAAATTGTGGTCCATGGGGAGGAAGAACATCAATTTATCGAGATCCCTCAGTCCCATGCCTTTAAGCGAGAGAAGGCAGCGAGCACATAGTTTATCAGGCATTTGAAGTTGTGGAGGCAGACCAGTACGAAGAGGGAAACCCCTGCCCCCAACCTTTCCTTTACAATGTATCAATTATGGTAGCTGAAGAAATGACACGACATGGCTTGAAACCAGGGAATGGACTTAGGAGGTCATTGCAAGGAATAGCAGAACTAGTTACTCCGCCTGCCACTGGGAAGTTCTTCGGGGTAGGCTTCCAACCTACTTCAGATGATATAAAATGGGCAAAGGACAGAAAACATGATGGATGGGTCCTGCCTCAACCACTGCCGCATTTGTATGAGACATTTGTCATGCCAAAATACAATGAAAATAAAGAGGATGAGGCCTTTACAACCGAAAAGATTGAGGAAATATGTGGGGCAATGAGAAAGATACTATATAAAACCCGCATGGTTCAGCTAGAAGAGGGCTCTAGCACCGCGGAGGTGCTGAACATGGAACCTGAGGCCAAATTACAGAACTGGAAGCACGCCATTCCCATCAGGCGGGAGTCCCGGTAGACTAGTCATGCCACTTTTTCTGCATCGCGAGTTATTCCTGGGTGTAATTCGGATGTTTTCTTTAGTTTCTTGTCTTTTAATTTCCAAATGTAAACCTTGTTATCTTCAAATTTCAAGAAATTAAATCAATATTTCATCGTTCATTTTCCTTTATTTTTTCTGATCTTTGCTGTTTTTTCTCTTTTATTTCTTCTTTCAGTTCTAATAATGCGGCTTTAAATAACATGACATGCTTGCGGACTTCATTCCCCAATCCAAACATGCCGTCTAATTGTGAAATAATGATCCAAGAACCGAAATACGACGAAGAAGAGACTTTTAGAGAAATAAATTGAGAACTGGAACATTTCGAAAATAAACCTAAGCCAAACCTAAATGACACTGAGCCGATTAACTTGGGTAGTTCCGAAGAAATCAGGCAAACCAAAATAAGCATCAATGCAAACAAGAAAACTCGGGACGCATTAGTCCAACTCCTATTTGCATTCAAAGATATGTTTGCATGGTCATATGATGACATGCCGGGACTGAGTGTTGATTTGGTGGTGCATAAATTGCCAACTTATCCTGATTTCCCCCTATACAACAAAAGAAGAGAAAATTCAAAACTAATGTTAGTGATAAAATCAAAGAAGTGATCATGAAACAGTTGGAAGCAGGTGTGATCCGAGTAGTCCGGTACACCACATGGTTGGCCGATGTAGTTCCAGTTCCAAAGAAAGATTGGATAACCCGAGTGTCTGTGGATTATAGAGATCTGAACAGGGCAAGCCCCGAAGATAACTTTCCCTTGCCAAACATCCACATCCTTGTTGATAACTGCGCCAAGCATGAGATACAGTCCTTTGTGAACTGTTATGCAGGATATCACTAGGTGTTGATGGATGAAGAAGACGCACAGAAAACAACTTTTACCATACCTTGGAGAACCTATTACTACAGGGTCATGCCCTTTGGTCTGAAGAATGCCGGGGCAAACTACATGAGAACCATGACCACCAGCTTTCATGATATGATGCATCAAGAGATAGATGTATATGTGGACGACATGATCATCAAGTCCAAAACTCAGGATGACCATGTGCGGTATCTAAGGAAGTTCTTTAAGCAATGCGTGTTCGGGGTCCCATCGGGCAAACTTTTGGGATTCATAGTCAGCCGGAGAGGTATCGAGTTAGATCCGATAAAGATAAAATCTATTCGGGAATTACCTCCTCCAAAAACCAAGAAAGATGTGATGAGCTTGTTAGGAAGATCGAACTATATCAGTCGGTACATTGCTCAGCTGACCTCCGCGTGTGAACCCATATTCAAATTACTGAAAAAAGATAAAGTAGTCAAATGGACGGATGAATGTCCAGAAGCTTTCGATAAGATCAAAGAGTATCTATGCAACCCACTAGTCTTGGTCCCACCTGAACTAGGGAGGCCTTTGTTCTTGTACCTGACGGTCTTGGCAAATTCCTTTGGTTATGTCCTCGGGCAACATGATATTACTGGAAAGAAAGAGCAGGCGATATACTACTTGAGTAAGAAGTTCACCAACTACGAAGCCAAGAATACTCTGCTGGAACGAACCTGTTATGCTTTAATGTGGGTCGCTTAGAAGCTAAGACATTATCTGCAAGCCTACACCACCTACCTCATAACCATGTTGGATCTATTGAAATACATATTCCATAAACTGATGCCCACGGAAGATTGGCAACATGGCAGATTTTGCTCACCGAATTTGGCATAGTCTATGTCAATCGCATGGCAATGAAAGCCCAGGCATTAGCAGATCATTTGGCCGAAAACCTGATTGATGATGAATACCATCCTCAGAACACTTATTTCCCAGATGAAGAGGTAAACTCAGTTGAGGCAATATCTGAGGATACAACTGCTTGGAAAATGTTCTTTGATGGAGCAGTAAATGCAAAAGGTGTGGGAATTGGGGCACTCTTGATCTCACCCACTGGTTAGCACTATCCGGACATAGCCAGGCTTCGGTTTTTCTGCACAAACAATACAGCCAAATATGAAGCCTACATCATGGGTATGAACATGGTAATCGACCAAGATGTTGCAGAATTGTTGATTATGGGAGACTCAGATTTGATTATCAGGCAAGCCCAAGGAGAATGGGAAACCCGAGATTTTAAACACATTTCCTACCAGCAACATGTGGAAGATCTTAGCATGCTGTTCAAGTAAATATAGTTTAGGTACATCCCTCGTTGTCACAATGAACTAGCTGATACACTCGCCACTCTGGTCTCGATATTGCCCTACTCAGGCAATGCCCATATTGATCCCTTGAAAATCCAAATCAGGGAAAGGCATAGTTACTATAATAAACCGAGGCAGAACCAAGTATTCAGCCATAGTACCATAACATCAAAAGATTCTTGAAAACACAAGAGTACCCCGAGCAAGCCACTGGAGATAAAAAAACGAACCATTAGATGGCATGTGAGTGGTTTTTTTTGAGTGGTGATTTCTTGTACAAAAGGACTCCGAATCTTGATTCATTAAGATGTGTTGTCGCTGAAGAAGACGAAAGGATCATGCATGAAGTACACGCAGGAGTATGCGGACCCCACATGAATGGGTATGTTTTGGCAAAGAAAATCCTTAGAGGAGACTATTATTGGTTAACCATGGAGAAGGACTATTTCAGCTTTGTCTGAAAATGCCATTAGTGTCAGGTGCTCAGTGATTCGATTCATGCACCGCCCACGGAACTGCAATCCCATGTCAGCACCTTGGCCATTCGTCGCTTAGGGCATGGACATCATCGGGCCGATCGATCCAAAATCTTCAAACAGGCACATGTTCATATTAGTTGCTATTGACTACTTCACAAAGTGGGTCGAAGTCATCACTCTAAAATTTGTCACTAAGAAAGCGGTAATGGATTTTGTGCACTCCAATCGTATCTGTCGATTCCCGCAACCATTATCACAGAAAATGGTGAAAACTTGAATAGTCGTTTTATGGAGGAGATATGTGAACAATTCAATATAACATATAGGAACTCTACTCCTTATCGACCCAAGGCTGATGCTGCTGTCGAAGCAACAAATAAAAACATCAAGAAGATTTTGAGAAAGATGATTTAGAGCTCTAGTCAATGGAATGAAAAGTTGCCTTTCGCATTACTGGGATACCGCACCACGCATGTCAGTAGGAGCGACCCCATATCTCTTAGTCTATGGAACTGTGGCTGTGATACCCGCATAGGTGGAAATCCCTTCTCTCCGGATCATCATTAAAGCCAAGATTGATGACACTAAATGGGTCAAGACTCGTTTAGAACAGCTAACCTTAATCGATGAAAAATGAATGATTGCGGTCTGCCACGGGCAGTTTTACCAATAGATAACACGCTTATAACAAGAAAGTACGGTCCAGAAATTTTAAAGTGGGGCAACTTGTGCTAAGGCGCATTCTTCCTCATCACTAGGAAGCGAAAGGAAATTTTTTTCCTAATTGGAAAGGCCCGTACATCATCGAAAAGATATTCTCGAGAGGAGCATTATTTCAGGGCGGTATCGAGGGGGATGATCCTGAAAAAGGTGTGAATACAGACGCAGTAAAAAGGTACTACGTCTAGACTTTCTACGGAAAGGACCTTTTTCAATTGGGATAACGAAGGCTTTCATTCTTACTATCCAAACTCTATCAACCCTTTTGCAAACCCTTTTGAGCCGGTTATTCTTCTTTGATTACCCTCTTTGGAACCTGAAAGTGTCATTAAAAAATTAAATGAACAAAAAAAGAGAAAGAGAAAGAAAAAACAGAACAAAATAGAAAGACAAAATAACAAAAGAAAACCAAAAATAAGTATTTTTTCTGAGCTACGTTTGACTTGATCCGAAAGGATACATAGGCAGCCTCTCTCTGGGGTTCAGTTACACCAAAACAAAAATCCCAAGTTCCCCAAAAAGGTGAAACTGGGGCAGATGATATAATGGCTCGGCAAGGAGCCTACCAAAATGGTTCCAAAGTTGTAATTCTATCCAGATTCTTTTTACCCAAACCTGGTTCAAGTCCTTTTGATCAATTGGCAAAGGCAGCGAAATCAGAAAACACCATTGTTTGATTTTGGTACAGTCGAATTGAGAGAAATAAAATGAGAGAGTCTTATCGGTGAAAACCTATGGGCACCATAAGGCGACGGTAAGTAGAGAAACTTAAAATGAGAGAGTCCATTTAGTGAAAACTCGTAAAGGGCACTATTGGGCGACGGTGAGAAGAGAAATAAGAGAGGTCAATTGGTGAAAACCTGCAAAGGGCGCCGTCGGTCGAAAGGAAAGCATTTCCCACCATTGATAGAGTGCTGGCAAGATTCCCTGGTTTGGAACACGGGTCAGTGAGTTATGAGAAGACGAAAAAGTTTGTGCGGGTCGGGCACCCAGTCCATTCGAAGCCTGCATGCACCCAAGATAAGTCTTTCTTTCCTTCCCGAAAGGCACACTTCTCTTCAAATTCATTCCCTTTCCTTTTGATTACTTTTTCTTTGAATCCCTTTTGGTCTAGCTCTATTTCCAAAACTAAGAAAAGGTGGCAAGACTGGCTTTACCGGGTTTTTGCATGACAAAAGGTGAAGAAAGGTTCCTAGCCTCAGCAAGTGCATCAAGCCGATCTTGGCTGGCCATGACGACTGATGTTTTGAAATTAAAAATTCCTGAAAATGAAGGAAGCCAAAGTCAAATGCCCACAAAAGCAAAATGAAGTTAAAATGATTGAGTCTAACGTGACTAACTATCTTGGCAAGGATCTGAAAAACCAAGGGATCCCGATGTTCTGAAATCAAAATTATTGAAAATGACAAGGAATCCAAGGACAAAGGTCCTAAAGGTAGAATAAAGGGAAAAGGTCAAAGCCCTACGCAAGCAAGACTTCATGAGAAATTCTGAAAAGCTGAGTTCTTCGGTTTCAGGAGAAAGATCAACCTTCATAAAAGCAAGCAAACAACGGAGTTTCTCACCAAAAGTCGGGCCAAGATTCAGTGATCAAACAATCAAGGCCACAAAACAAACTATCGTTTCAAACTAACAATTGTTTTGTTTGAAAATTTGGAATAGGTATAACCCGAAGCAACCGTGCAAGAAGCAGGTGCAACCAAAAAGGAAAAAACGTAGGAGCGAGGAACAACTTCGTGGCAATAGTCAACTCAAAAGGGAAGTTTCCCCCAAATTCTTTCTTGCATTTTGTAAAGAAAAAAAAAAGAAAAGAAAAATCCCAAAAATCATGGTAGCTTAGGGCCTCCAATCTCTGGCTGCCTACTTTCTAACCTAGGACCACATTCCCTAGTTGTCCCCGACATAACCCGTAGATCTCCCCAACATAACCTGTGGATCCTTTTCTTTTGTCCGGCATAACCCAAGGATCATTTTGCTTTTTTCTCCCCAGCATAACTTGAGGACCTTTTCTTTTTGCGCCCAGCATAACCCGAGGATCATTTTTTCTTTTTTCCGGCAGCATAACCTGAGGATTCTTTTTCTCCCCCGTGGCATAACCGGAGGATCATTTTCCGTTTTCTCCCCAGCATAACCTGAGAATCTCTTTCTTTTATCCTGGCATAACCTGTGGATTTCCCTGGCATAACCCAAGTACCCTTTTCTTTTTATCCCAGCATAACCCATGGATCTCCCTGAAATAACCCAAGGACCCCTTTTCTTTTATCCCGGTATAACCCGTGGATCTCCTTGGCATAACCCAAGGACCCTTTTCCTTTTATCCCGGCATAACCCGTGGACATCCCTGGCATAACTCGAGGACCTTTTATCCTGGCATAACCCGTGGACTTCTCTAGCATAACCCAAGGACCTTTTTCTTTTATTCCGGCATAACCAGTGGATCTCCTGGCATAACCCAAGGAACTGTTTTCTTTATCCCGGCATAACCCGTGGATCTCCCCGGCATAACCCGAGGCCCTTTTGCTTTTCCAGCATAACCCGGTCATTTTCCATCATAACCTAGTAATCCTCCCAGGTTAAGGCTTCATTCCCAAGGATACATAATCCTGATTTTTAGTGCTTTCAATAAAAAGGTACTTTAGTTTTTGTGTTGCAAATAACTCACGAAAGTTTCCTAGTAAAATCTGGGTAGAAAAATTTTGTTTGTTTGTTTGTTTTGGCGTCTGAACAGGTTTTACCTCAAGGCACAGGATTCGAGATGACCGAAAGAGTGAGCCTCAATCCAGAATAAAGAAAAAGAATAAAAGAACAAAAAAACGAATTCAAAGAGTTTGAAGTAGAGAAGGATGCGAACTGCTCAAATTTGATCAAAGTCACAAGCTTCGCATGTCCCATTCTGATCCAATGCTGAAGAAAGAACCAGCACCTACAGCTTACGAGTATCAAGATTCAGATCGGGATCCACAACAAAATCAGCTAAGACTCAAGATTAAGCTTCAAGAAATGTATTGGTAGGAATCTTGTAACTCATAGTTGATAGGCATAGCTAGCTTAGCTTTTGATTTTCCTTTTGGTGTAATAAAGAGGTCAACAAGCAGTAACAACAACGTCGGCAGTGAAACCACAGCTCCCGGTAGTTCCAGCTACCAAAACTTCCAGAACTACACTAACCTGATTCCTTTATAGCCAAAGATATGTAGGCAACCTCTGAAGCAAGGTTCGGTTAGACATTTTTCAAAAAACTACTTCTTATGGAGTGTCAAGCGTGCAAAAATCTCTCATAATTGCTCATTTATCTTTGCCCGAAAATCCTTCATGTCTTCGAACAAAGAGAGGCAGCTGTGACCACGTGATTTTTTCCTCGCGCTAATTACTTCTACAATATTCTTAGATTTAGGATTTTTCCTTTAAATTATTTGATTTTTAGGATTAATTGCATAATTTTCGTGTTTGTTTGCATTTTCGTGTGCATTTTTAATTTAGGTAATTCATAAAAAAATACAAAAAATATTGCATTTTCATTTAGGATCTGATTTTTACATATTTTTAAATTAATTGGTAATCAAAATTTAACAAAATACAAAAAATCAAAACATTTGATTTATTTTTGCTTTGTTTAATTTGAATTTTGTTAGTTTCTTTTAAATTGATATTTAATTAATTGTGTTGATTATTAATTGTTGCTTAATATAATTAGGTAGATTAATTTTATTTTTTGGAATTTATTTTTATTTTTTTAATCTTAATTTTAATTTTGAAAAAAAGAAAAGAAAATAAAAAATTGGGTCTAATAACAAATGCCCAATTTTGGGTAAAAATACCCAACCCAGTCAAATTAAGTCCCCAACCCGGTCAAATTCGCCCTAAACCGTCCCAAACACGTCCCTTAACCCGGTTCAACACCCCCATTAACCCAAAAGACGTCATTTTGTTAGATCAAATCCTAGTCGTCTAGGTTAATTAATCAAACGGTCCAGAATCTTGGGTCTAATAATATATATATCCTAATGATACCCCCTCTCTCATCTCCTCTCTCACATACAAACTCTAAAGACCAACCCGTCTCTGTCGTCCGTCGTCGTCCGTCGCCTATTGGAAATCGTCTCCGGCGGTGGTCGGTGGCCAATCACTACCAAATTCACACCCTAGATTCCTCTCCTTCTCCTCTTTCTAGCTCTCCAAACCCCGTCCCTTGAATCCTAGCCAAATCTTTCGAATCTTGATTCAAAGAAAGCCGGCAAAACCCCGCCACCACCAATTAACCACAAACAAACACCAATGGACCACCAGACCTCCCTCACCCTAAATCCACCTTCCTCTACCCTCGAATCCTACCCAAACTCCTCAAATCCTAAATCAAAATCTGAAATCCTATAATTTCAAAAAAAGGTCTGAATTAGTGGAGTTTTGAATTTCTGAGTTTGGAATCGAGTTCACCTGTGTGTTCTCATTTGAGAACACACGATTGAAGTTTATTCCGGCCTCAAATTCACGAGTTCGTTGAGGGTCAAGTTTCAAAGAAGGTACCCGTTAGTTTTATAATAGGTACAATTGGTCTTCTTTTTTTCATTTTGTTTCTATTATTTTTGCTTCTGTTTCTTCCTTTCTTCTCCTCCTTTTGTTCCCTGGAAAATACTTTACATATGTTTATCTAGGTCAGACTCATTTTGTTTAGTATTAGTTAGTGTAATATTGAGAGAACTCATTGCAAATTCAAAATGTTGTGTTCAATTGTTTGTGTGTATCTGTTTGTACATGATTAGTTTAAGTAATCTACTAATAGTTTAATTTGGAAATACAATTACTAAAAAAGAAAGAGAAGAGTGATTATGTTCTCAGATCTCTATTTGGGGCTAGTGAGCCGGTTGGTTCTTGAAATCCTTATGACCCATTTAGGAACATAAGGGTTAGCCCAATAGTGTAAAAGCCCAGGTCTCTTTAGCCTTGGGTCAATTTGACCCAGGCTGTTCAGTCAAAGCAATTTTCAGAACTTTATAGGGTAATTAGGGTAATTCAACTAAGGAATATTAGGTGTAACAGCTTAGAAAACTTTCTAGAAGCTGCATATGGTATTAACTTGGGTAGCAAGTCAGAAAATGAGGGATACTTAAGCAAAAATAGAAATTGAAAAGGGACTTATGTGCTAAAACAAAAATCTGTAGTTTCCCTATTTGTTTGCCTATAAAAGGCATCATATACAGACCTAAGAAGAGGGGATTGGACATAGAATAACCGAGAATTAAAAAAAAAGATAGATAAAGAAATATAGGCAGCTAAAAACTACAAGGATTTTTTCACTATTCTATTGGAATATCCTTGAAATTCCTGAATCCTATTCCGAAATAATCCTTGAATAATCTGAAATTCAAAATGAGTTGAATCTATTGGTGTTTTGAGTGTTTTGGTTTATTTTTTTCCTGATTGGATTGCTGGGTGCTATTAACACTATTACTAGTTCAAAATAGCTTAAAAGTTGGTTTCCATTGGTCATTTTGGGTTTGGTATATTGTTGCTGATTCTGCCATACTACGGCTGCTCAAGCTAACCTCCTTTCTTTTACTTTATTTTTCCTACATCCAGGTATCAATCTTAGCCTTTCCTATGATGTAGCTCTCACTTTGGGATGAAATAAAGACCATGATGATTTCCTCTTGGTTATTTGGTTAAGTGTAGCTCAATTAGTTTTCATTAATTAGATGAATCTTCAAATTGTAATTAACTATGGAATATCGAACTATATTATGTTTCATTTTAGCTTTAGCCAGGTAGATTAATTTTGCAATTCATGTAAAAATAAGCCTGGAATTTATCAGTTTTTATCGGGTTTCAGGTTACTTTGAATTTTACTTTGGAGTATTGTGTGAACCTCAAATTAATTGGGGAAGTACTGTGTATGCATGTATCAGCTCTAATTTCGTGGTTTGATAGACTTTAGAAATGATTCCATGGGTCAGTGTTTAGTTCCTATAGCTTAGAAGTGAGGTCATTTGACTAGAGTGTTGACATTTGCAAAAAAAAAAAGAATATGTGATCGTTCATGTACTCTTTTAGTTTTAAATATGTACAACATTGTTGTTAATCCATTATCTGCATATTGAAAATGAAGTTTGAAAGAACTGGCCCATGAGTTGAATTAATGTTAATTTATGTCAAAGTCCTTAAATTAGAAACCCAAGTCATGATCTCATGTTCATCAGTATTGATTTTGTTTCGCTTTAGACCGGACTATTTGGATCATAAGGCTGGGCCTAACGTTGGCTCATTTGCATAATAAACAAGCCTAAATGTTATCACCAATTTCCCTTTGTTTTGGACTGGGCTGATCTCGAACCCAAAGGGTTGGAAGTCCTGGATCATTTTTAGACTTAATGATTTTAAAAATGAAAATATAGGCATTAGGCCTTTCAAGTTAAGTGGCAGACTCGAATTAAGGGCTTCTTCAATAATGTAGATCGTCTTTGTTTGAGTTTGAGCTTGATCTTGGGGCCTAAAATTCCATGAATACTTTGATGTTTCTTAGTGTTAATTAATTAGAATGGAGGAAAACCATAATGAACAATAATAGCTCATTAGTTCTCCGAACTTTAGTTCGAATGTCCTTATAATAAAATTGAGGTGCGCCGCGCTGAACAAAATCACAAATGCATGGCCTTTCATTTATATTAGTTTCTTAAAACACTTAGAATTCGGGACATGCCAAAATCCAAATCCTAAAACGTTGGATAAGACGTGTTTCGGATGGCGAGTGCATTTCATGTGACGCGATCCAAAAATATATTTTAAATGAGGTTCAATCTCTTTTAAAATTAATTAAAAGCGGTAAATAATTTAAAATTGCACCATAGGTTTGAAACATGTATTCAAATCAGATAATAGGCCAATTATGATAGTTTGAACTACCGTGCTAGAACACGGAATCCGGGGGTGCCTAACACCTTCCCTCGGGTTAACAGAATTCCTTACTCAGAATTTCTGGTTCGCAGACTTCACAAAGAAAGTCGAATTTTCCTCGATTTAGGATTCAAAATAAACCGCTGACTTGGGAAACCATAAACAAACCTATCCCAAGTGGTTCCTCTGAATAAAAATAAATAAATAGTTCCATTTCGAATAATGTCACTTAAAGTGGAAAAACTCTCTTGTACACTATCCTTTCGTGTTTGTATGTACAAAGGAGGTGTGACGATGAACACTATACACTACCTGCTCTACTACTCTAATTCTCGACCTCCATACCTTCCTATCAAGAGTTATGTCCTCGGTTAGCTAAAGTTGCGCCATGTCTTGCCTAATAACTTCTATCCACCTCTTCTCTGGCCTACCTCTGCCTCTCCGTAGGCCCTTCAATGTCAACCTCGCACACCTCCTCACCGAGGTGTCTGTTCTCTTTCTCCTCACATGGACAAACCACCTAAGTCGTGCTTCCTCCTTTTCCTCAATAGAGGCCACCCCTATCTTATCGCGAATAACCTCATTTTTTATCTTATCTAACTTGGTGTGCCGCACAACCACCTCAACATCCTCGTCTCTGTTACCTTCATCTTTTGGACATGAGCAATCTTGATTAGCCAACACTAAACCCCATACAACATCGTTGGTCTAACTACCATTTTGTAGAACTTACCCTTAAGTTTCTGTGGCACCTTCTTGCCACATAAAACACCAGAAGTAAGTCCCCATTTCATTCATCCCGCCCCAATACGATGTGCGACATCTCCATCAATCTCCCCACCCCCTGAATAATAAACTCGAAGTACTTAAAACTCCCTCTCTTAGGGATGACATGCGAGTCCAACCTCATTTCCCCTTCCCCTTCTAAAGTCTCGCCGCTGAACTTACACTCTAAGTATTCTATCTTGGTCCTGATAAACTTGAAACCTTTAGATTCCAGGGTTTGCCTCCATACCTCTAATTGTGCATTCACATCTTCTCGTGTATCATCAATCAGTACAATATCATCTACAAATAGCATGCACCACGACACCTCCCAACTGATATGGTGCGTCGGTACGTCCATCACCAGAGCAAACAAAAATGGGCTTAGTGTTGACCTCTGATGCAACCCCATCTTAACCGAAAAAGGGTCTGAGTCCCCCCCTCCCCCCCCACCGTCCTCATCATATATGTCCTTAATCAATCTAATATAGGCAATTGGAACATCTCTAGCCTCCAAACATCTTCATAAAACCTCCCTCGAAACTTTATCGTATGCCTTTTCTAATTCGATGAACACCATATGCAAGTCATTCTTTCTCTCCCTATACTGCTTCATCAATCTCCAAACAGGTGGATGGTTTCTATAGTCGAACACCCCGGCATAACCCAAATTGGTTCTCGAAAATAGTCACGCTCCTTCTCGCCCTTAGCTTTACCACTCTCTCCCAAACTTTCATAGGATGGCTAAATAGCTTGATACCCCAATAATTATTGCAATTTTGGATATCACCCTTGTTCTTGTATATAGGAACCATCGTGCTCCACCTCCACTCTTCGGGCATCTTCTTCGTTCTAAAAATGACATTAAATAACTTAGTGAGCCACTCCAAGCCCGCTTTGCTCACATTCTTCCAAAACTTCACCAGGATTTCATCCAGTCTTGTTTCTTTGCCCTTGCTCATCTTACACATAGCACTCTCAACTTCATAAACTCTAATATGCCTACAATACCCATAGTCACAATGACTCCCGGAGAATTCCAAATCACCTAGTACAATGCTCCTGTCACCCTCCTCATTCAAGAGACTATGGAAGTAGGTCCTCCATCTCTGACGGATAATCCCTTCATCCAAAAAAATTCTACCTTTTTCGTCCTTATTACACTTCACTTGCTCCAAGTCATGCCCCTTCCTTTCTCGCGCCTTGGCTAACCTGAACAACCTCTTATCCCCACCACGGCCCTCGAGTTCCTTATACAATCGACCAAAAGCTTCAGTGTTGCCGCCGTAACTGCTAACATATCCTCTTTCTTAGCTAACTTATAATGTTCCTTATTCGCCCTTTTCTCCTCCTTGTCTACACTTTCCACTAGCTTTAGATATGCTGCTTTCTTGGTATCCACTTTTCCTTGCGCCTCTCTATTCCACCACCAATCTCCCATGTGACCACTAGAGTTACCCTTTGAGACCCCTAATACCTCTCTCGCGGCTTCTCTAATGCACTGCGCAGTCATGGTCCTCATAGAGCTCGCGTCCTCACTACTCATCCAAGCCCCCATATTCACCAGCTTGACCCCCAAATCCTGCTCTTTAGCTTCGGTCAAGGCTCTCCACTTTATCCTGTATTGGCTATACATCGCCCTCTTCCTCATTTTCCTCGTGATCTCAAGGTCCATGACCAGGAGCCTATGAAGGGTCGAGGGGTTCTCAGTTGGGATGACCTTGCAATCCACGCAAAGACCTCTACTCAACTTCATACAAAGTACATAATCAATCTAAGTCTCGGTCACCGAACTCCGGAAGGTGACCAAATGCTCTCTCTTCTTCTGAAAACTCGAGTTTGCTGTCACCAAATCAAAAGCTCTAGCAAAGTCTAGCATAGACGTTCCTCATTCGTTTCTATCTCTAAAACCAAAGCCACCATTCACATCATCATACCCTCCAAGCGTCGCTCCAATGTGGCCGTTGAAATCTCCTCCAGTGAAAAACTTCTCAGTGTGCAGGATACCACACACCATCTCATCTAAGTCCTCCGAGAAACGCCTCTTAACTTCCTGATCCAAGCCAGTTTGGGGTGCATATGCACTTATTATGTTCAAAGTAAAACCACTAACAACTAACTTAATAGCCATTAGTCTATCATTCACCCACCTAACCTCCACCACTAGTTCACGAAAGTCGTTATACTACCCCGTTCCTGCCTCCCAAACTCCCAGAACACGAAATCTTGAAACTACCCACGTCTCGTGCCTTATCTCCTGCCCACCTAGTCTCTTGTACACAAGCTATATTAACCTTCCTTTTCTCGAGAATCTTCGCTAGCTCTATAGATTTTCCAGTCAAAGTTCCTATGTTCCAAGACCCCACTCTCAACCTAGTAGCACTCTTAGCCTCTTTACCCCTCGCATCCCATCCCCTACGTTGACACCCCCAAGGACAATACCTTACAGTACCATCATGCACTAAAGCCACTATAATCTATGGGTCACTATGAAAGCGCTATCCCGAAAACAAGCGACCAAAGATACAATGGATTACCAAAATATAATCTGCCGTCAAAGGTCACAAAAAATAAAATAAAGAAACTAACGGGAACTATAGACTACCACTAAAGGTCACAAAACATGTGGCAAAATAAACTAAAGTAACTAAAGTGAACTATAATCTACAACTAAAGGTAAAAAATGGGTGACGAGATAAAACAAAAGGCTAAAGGAACTATAATCTACAACTAGAGGATAGAAAAACAGGTGAAGAAAAAAAATAAAGGAACCAAAGGAACTATAATCTACAACTAAATAATTGAAAAATAAGTGAATGCACAAATTAAGAGTATATGTAATTTAAATAACTGAAATCTACCGACTAGAATCCCAAAGGCATGTAAATAAGCTAATTAAGAGAACAAGTATATAATCAAGAATTACGCTTAATATATCCCAAACTAATTGGTTAACAAGAAAAATAGAGACTCCGATTGAAGAATAGGTGGTACCAACTCCCAAATAAAAGAAAAAAGAGCGATGACACCTAGATTAGAGAAGGACTGCCAAATAGACTAGACCCGGGTTAAATGTAACCTCGAGCCAAGATAATGCCAAAAATCTAACCTCTTATTACAATGACAACTACCCGAATGGCAAACAGCTCACTGGAAAACTGCTTGACCTAAATTCCACAGCCGGCGCTTGTATTTTATGCTGAAAATCTGATCGTAGAACCTGTTCACAAGCACACCACACACAAGACGCGAGGGGAGGAGAACACCCACAGAACAATGCAGAATAGGGGAGAAAGAAACCTAGAAATGAAAATCAATATCTTCTTCAAATTACCCATAAAAGTCAAAAATTCCTTTTATATCTTTTGAGATCACTTTTAAAAGAAGAGAAAAACGCTCGGAAATAAAAGCCAATATATTTTGTAAGGCCAAAAAATTTTACTAGTAACCCAGAAATATGTGAATTACTGGTGAAAAAGAAATAATTCTTTGGCAGAAAGTATTATGTGTAGTAGAGATAGATTACGAGATGTTAAAGAAAAAGAATAGTCTCCCTATACTTCTTTAATTAGCCCCTATTTCTGCTAAATAGTCCACTACCTCAATATCAACAACGAGAAAAGATGCGTTGTTATTGCCGGCACGGGAGAAAAATAACCACCGCATAGATGTGGCGAAAGCGGCGGAGGATTTAGTGGCGCAAAGACGAATAAACACTGAATAATGATTTCTTGAACAGAAACTGAGGCAGAGGGATTCTTCTTAATCTCTAGACATGTTTCTTTGTTATTAGGCTTTTTTAGTATGGGTGGAAATTTAACTTCAAAACCCCAACAGAAAATACCAACTCAGTAAGTAACCAAAATAAATAAGGAACTGAGAAGTAGTGACGAGCTATGCAAATACCGTTATCTCAATAAATTTTAAATAAGAGTACTTTCAATTTAATAGTTTAAGTCTCATCAGTGCGTACTCAAATAAACTAGATATCAAATAAATATGTACGACAAGGACAATTATCAACTACGTGTAGTAATTAACTGAAAACAAATATGGCCTCTCAAGGCAATAGTCACTCAGCTCATCTTCAACAGCTCAATCACTTGGCTCTCAGCCCTCAATAATCATTCTCAATATGTTCATGCTCTCATTGGGGGTGTACAGACTCCGAAGGGGCTCCTTCAGCCCAAGCACTATAGACTGCACGGAAAACTCACGTGCTACACGGACAACTCACTTGCTATCATATACCTACACTCACTGGGGGTGTGCAGACTCTTAGAGGGGCTCCTTCATCCCAAGCGCTATAATCTGCATGGACAACTCACGTGCTGTACGGAAAACTCACATGCTATAATAATATCTAGATCCGCACGGACAACTCACGTGCTATGGTATACTATATGGATCCACATGGACAACACACGTGCTATAATATAATATCTAGATCCGCTCAGACAATTCACGTGTTGCACAAACAAATCACTGTTGACACCCAATTTTTTCCTATATATTTTTTAATATGCAAAATATCTTCAAAATAACATATGCATGCATATATAAGCATGTCTAAGTATTTTATTATTTTTTTCTAATTTGTATGGCTTTTAATCTATTTAGTCCCTTATTTTATCCATAAGAAAATAATTCCTAAAATTATTATTTTTGATAATTCATTTATTGGACTTTTATATTTATGCTCAGATATAGCTAATGTAATTGTTTTTGCACATTTTTAGTATTTTTAAAGCTAAATTACATATAAATTCAATATTAGCCTCTTTTAAGATTTAATTACGTTTATGTTCATAAAATTAATTCATGTATATTCAGAAATTAGTTTTCTATTTTTTATAAAATAAATAGGGAAAATGGCTATTTATAATCTAGTCAGATTGACTTGCAATTTCAGCCTAAAATTGGGTTCAACTCAGACCCAATTCCCCAACACAAACATCACCCCTAACCCAACTAAATTTACCCAAACCCGAATTTCCACCTAACCCCTTTAATCCCAGCCGTTGATCATTTAGATCAACGGCCACTAGCTGCCCTTTCCTTTTTAATTCCAAACGGCCTCTTACCCTACATTATTATTTACCTACCGCCGCCCTTGAATTCCATTCCCTCTCAATTCTCTCGGAAACTCCCATGAACCTTAGCCGCCACCCTCTCACCCCACATTAATACTTGCTCAATCTATGATCTTCCGCGGTTATTTGAAGCGTGTATCGGCCTTTCATGGCTCCTATGTGTTTGGTTCTATGGTTCATGACCAGATTTCAAAGGAGTCTGGTCCAGTCCTTGCTCGATTACTGTTCATGAATTTTCTCTGGTCATCCCTAGACTTTCTCCAGCTAGCCATGGCTGTTCGAGCCAGATCCTTGACTCTTCTAGATAGATCCGTAACTTTCAAGGAGTTTGTCAACTTTTTCGGGTTCTTCGAAACCCTAACCTCTAAGATCTTTTGATTTTCTCTCAGATCTACTTTAGATCTGTACTTGCTACAAATGTTTTAAATGTTTTCTTAAAAGTTTATCAACTTTCTTTCAAAACGACCCTTCATCTTCTCCGATTAGGGTTTTCCTTTAAGTTCTCTTTTTAAGGATCTCTGATTTTAACTTGTTTGTGACTATGCTAAATTTTGCTCATGTTGTTCTTCTATTTGTTTCATCATGTTAAAACCCTAGTTCCTTTATTGTCTCATTCGAGTTCTGAAACTGTTTGCTTGTACTTGTTTGATTTATTTGTTTATTATCTTTTAAAATCGATTATTTTTAAAACCTTCGGTCTTCTTAGTCTGAAACTGTTTGTTTGAGTATGTACTTGATTCGACTAAAGTTCCTCGTTTCTGACTCTCTCTTCTTTATGTGACTTATTTGATTTCGAGTTTTACTAGCTTTTTAGCTCGACTTTTGTTGAAAACCTAACGTTTAAAAAAGTTTCCTCACCTGTTACTATGAGGCCTTTACTTGTTTGACTCTCTTATTCACTTTATCTATACGTGCGAGCCTTGATTATCTAACTTTGTTCACTACTAAATCTTATGTTTATTTCTGCTACTATTGTATGTTGTTTCTTTTGCCAATGTGTTTGGCCTCGCATGTCTGATGTTCACTCTGTTTATATACTAAAGTGTAGAAGCATATTCTTCCTTGATTGATCTCGACCTTGTGACTGATTTCAAAAGCTTTCCTTTTATGAACCCTAATTTCATTCGCCTTTTTGAAACTAATTGATTCTTTTTCCTTTACTTTGATGGTTTACCTTGCTGATTTCTTTCTCAAAATAGGCACATTTTTTGTACTTAGACTCGATTGGTCAATGCATGCTTTTACTAACCCTTTTATGGCAATAATCAGTCTGTTTCTGAGCTAATTTTCTTTCCTTAATAAAACTTGTTTCTACCCATTAGAAAGTGATTCCTTAATTAAAGGGGAATCGCTTGGGTAATTGATTCTAACTTGTGGTTGTTTCCATGTTTGTATCAAGACTTTACTTATTACCTCTCCTTCACTCGTTTTCAAAAAACACTATAAATACCCTACACCCATCTTTTTCAAACACATGAATACAAGTAAAAAAAAAACACTTGAGTTTAGACACACACTCTACTAAAATCTCTCTTTTCTCTGTTGCTACCTGTGTTGCTTCCTTACCTAGACGGCTAGGCTCTTGGAAGCTTGCATATTTTTCTCTACTTTTGCGTCTTTACCGGTATGTTCTAACTAATTTTCTGCCTCAATAACAACATGTTTCTTTACTGTTTCTTTCATCCTTGTTTGTCTCATGTTTGTATTTAACCAAGTTCCGTTATTAAGCATGCTATAATCTGCCTTTTCTTTTATGAATTAATGTTTTCCTATATATTATGTCAGTTACTTATTATGGTATATGAACCCTAAACCCCCCACCCTCAATCTGTTTTGTGTCTGTGGTTGGTTTGGGCATGACAAACTGAACATTGCTGTGCATGACCCAAACTTGATCCACTGGGATCATGACCTCCATTTCTCCTCTAGATGTTGTGTGTTCTGATTGGTTTATAGGCATGCCAGCACCATCTATTATTGTGCATGCCCAAAGATGATCCATGCCTAAGCATATATGCTTTGCAAAGTCTTCCCAAATCCCTGCCCCATCTGTATGAAACTTTTAATTATGTGCTTTACTATTATTGTTTTCCCATCACCCCTTTACCTCGCTCCTGTCTCCCCTCATTTTTAAAACTCTATTCCTGCACTCCCACAATATTCTTAGACTTAAGTTCTTTCCCTCTTGTGTGAGCCTTGCCTTGGGATCCATGAGCTCCCTCTGGACTTGGACATATAATGGCTGGCCTTTTCGCACTACACTTATCTCTATCTGGTTCTATGAACCTTGGTGAAAGCACTGCCCGAGGTTTTTTGAGACCCTTAGGGAACTCTGACTCATCCAGGTCTAAGAAAGGCTTTGAAATTAATGGCATTGGCAATGATACGCTTCATTGCATATCTCAGATAGGAAGTCAAATCAGGCTTTCCTATGGTTGTAGCTTTTTCTTTCATTCCTTCTTTTGTAATTCAAGCATTTGGTCTGTAATAATTTGTTATAAATATTGGGGTTTGTTTAGTGAAGAGCTGGGAAATATGCATGTTTTAGCTATTAAAAGGGTAGAAAGCATGTTACTAGGTTTATATTTCAACTCGCGCAATAGAATCCATTCTTAGGACTCATTACATGCATTAGAAATCATGTTCCTTATGATTTATAATTATTGTTTTATGCATTGCCCATTTTTTCTTTTTACTATCACATCACTTAGAAATTCTTGCGTTAAATGTGGTAATAATAAATGTTTCTATAATCATGTTCCTACTGCCATGCACACTTAGAGATCATGTTTTTGGCTTAACAACAATAACAAACGTATATTCTCTGCATATTCTGGAGACTATGCTTTAAACATTGTAATAGTTGTGCACATAGAAATCATGTTTAGGATTCTGCATGTCCATTCTTCTGCATATCTGCACAACTAGATATCATGTCTATAGGGTTAAAATCACTCAACTAGATATCATGCATATATGAGTTTAAAATCGGCTCTAATAGAGATCATACCAATAGGATCTAAAATCAGTTTAGTTAAAAAACTGTTTGACTCGTACTGTCCTGAATCATCTTTAAAAACCTACTCTTTCATTAACACAGTTTAAAAAGCATATGATCCAAATCACCTGCTTAACTAGTCACTATTTACAGCATCGCTCTAGATATCATGCTCATAGGATGACAGTACTACGCCTAGGTAAGCCTCAGGTAAATACTTGAATAAAACTGGAACTATCTTAGTTTAGTTAACAGTTGCTACAACCAGCAGGCAGGCCTGATTTGGACTTCTTATCTGAGGTATTTGATGAATTTGGCTCTGATTTAAAATCCCCTATTTTAGGACTTCTAAGAAGTCCAGACTTTAAATTTTGTTTGAGTCATGCTATTTGATTGCTTTTTTTTTAGGAGGTATATGTGAGCCTCCAGTGTTTTATGTGCTCCCCCTTTTATTTTGCTATCATATGTGTTTTGTATGTCGCCCTATCGTTTCCACCTTTGAAACTTCAAGGTCGGCCTAATATCTCTCCATTTTAGTAATAGTAGTCCTAAGTGCCTCCAGTACTGATAGGAATGGGACATGTAATAGCATGCAATAGTGGTCGAGACCAATCCGCGCTTTAGTACCTTAGACGGGGTGGGAAGGGTAGATATGGATATGATGATCGGTGCGCTAATACCACGTGTAGCCTCTATTTTGAGGAGTGATTACCGGATATAGCATTGATGTGATCCATATTATAAAGAAACCTAGGACCTCCCTCCCTTACTTTCCTATTCTTTTAAAGCATTATAAATTCTGTTCAAAATAAGCCTTTTAATTGCTCTTTCAAACGTTGTTTTACTTTCAAAAAGTAGTGTATTAAAATTCCCTCTTATTTGAACCTTATCTGTTTACGTGTTAATTGTACCAAATTCACAAAGAAATATCTGGCCGGGAACCACACCAGTGGATCTTGAGGGGTGCCCAACACCTTCTCTTTAGGATAATTTCAAGCTCTTACTCTATCTCTAGTTATCAAGAAAACATAGGAATAAACCTTGTAGGTGTCCCAATGATCCATAAATCATTAGTTGGTGACTCTTGTAAATGCAAAACCCAGTTCCCAAAAGGAACGGGTTGTCTTATACCCAAAATGTCATTAACCCCGATTCTCCCGACGCGAGGAGAGAAAAAAAGGGAGGCGTGACATCATGGTGACTCTGTTGGGTACATTAGGCTTTTACTATTTCAGACTATTCTTGTGAGTTTGTACCTTTCCTTTATATGCAATTACTTGTTTAAATTCATTTTTTAATCATTCAATTTCTTTTACAAGGGAAAACTGACTTATCTTCTTCTTTTCTTCTCTTTATTGCTGCTTTACTGTTATACACTACTGTATTTACTGCTTTCTTAAAATGCAAATACTTGAAGACATGCTTATTAGTTATTGCATAATCATGCTCAACATTATATTCAACTCGTGCCAAACAAATACCATAGCAACCCATATAATGAGCGGTTGCGCTATTCCTGTATTATTACCCCCTAAATTTGGAAGGGCATATTTGCGGTAAAACCAGTCGCTCAATGATATAGTCGATGGTTTCGTGCCTTCCCCCTTGAGTTGTCCGCTCAAGAGTACCAGTCTAAAACCACATAGAAACCTTACTCTGTTAAAATGTGCATGCATTATGGTCAAACCTAGCCGGATCGGTTATGTTGTCCACATAATGATCCTTTAAGATAGTCTTGTCCAAAGTCCACTAGGTTTCCCTAAAACCCAGACAGACGTCGCCACATAATGCATCATGCTAATTATTGATATTAAATAGTCGAGTCCGGTGGAGGTAAGGACCTAAATTTATTTTCCTTGCAGAAACATGAGGCATGAAGTTCCTAGATTCGGCATGGTCACCAAAATCGATCCAAGGTTGCTAAGCTGGTGGAAAGAACTTCACTCTAGTGATCAAACTCTCATCCGAAAATATCTAGGAAATCTACCATCCCTTTTGGAGATACATCCTAGCAACAAAATTATAGAAGTTGCTACACTGTTCTGGGATTGTGAAAGAGTTGTACTCCGCTTTGGGGACATTGGAATGACACCTTTGTTAGAAGTGATGGGAGGGCTAGCTGGTCTAGTTTGGGAGACTCCGGACCTGTTAATGCCTGAGAACCGTAAGGGTAGCGTTTTTCTCAAAAATATGGGTTTAAAGAAGAATCCAGAGTTGACATGTCTGAAGGAATCCTACATCTCTTTTGACTATTTATATGAAAGGTACGGTCACAACAAATATTACCGTACCTACCGTGACGAGTTCACCATTACATCCTTGGGACACATTCATTGAAGGGTCTTCGTATTTATGTTTTTTTGTTGGGGTTAATCGTGTTTCTGAAGAAGAATGTAAGGATCCACACCAGACTAGCCATCGTAACTTAAACCCTTATGGAAGGGATAGGTGGGAAACCATTCACAATCGTGCCCATGATTATTGCGGACATATGCCGAGCCTTGGAGTAGTGTCAACAAGGTGCAAAACACTTCAAAGGCTGCAATATATTAGTCCAACTCTGGACTACAGAGCATCTGCAAAGGGGTGAATACTGACAAGAGATCCAGCGAATGGACTGGGATGACCACATCGCTCACCATCATCCAAAGCGAATGAATTACATGCCCAATATGTTCTCTCAGCCAGAAGATTCCAAATGATGGATAAAGCTATTTGATAACCTAACCGAAGAGCCTGCCCAGTGGATGTTTGAGTGGTTTCCGACTGAGGAATTTATCGCCCGATCTAGAAATTCACCTTTTCTTGATACTGATCGGTCTAAGGGGAACATATCCTTATGTCCCTCTCCAAGTTATGAGACAAGCCGGTAGAAAGTGGGTTATACCCAGGGTCGACAAAATGAGTCATTTTCGAGAGGACTTCCAGGATGATGAAAGTCTTTATAAATGCCAAGCTCAGCATATGTGGCATTGCAAGATCATAATGGGGAGAGATACCATCGAGCCAAACAGGTATCATGCTGGTTGTGCTCTTTTTTACTCAGGGTAGTTGGAAGAAAATCATGATGGTCTGGGCCATCCAGGATTTGCCTAAAGTCATAGAATTATAGATGAGAGAGCCAAGACATAGGTCAAATACAATCAACTGCGCAAAAGGATCTGGGAGTAGGAAAGCAAACACTGCGAAATACAAGAGTCCAACCAGAAGCTAAATGAGGAATGGAAGAACATGGTTTTCAGTGCCAACATGCGACTGGGATACTTGGAGTGAGACATAGTGGAGTTGGAGAGAATGTTTCTCAAGAAGGTCGAAGATTGACAAAATACTCAAGGAACCGAAGGCAGACACATAGCTAGGGCCTACCTATTGCTGGGGCTTCGTGAGTTGGGAAACTATTCGACGAGCCAGGGTTGCCAAATCTGGGGAAGGTCCTTTTGGGACTAAGTAAATAGGAATTTTTCTTTTCTCTTCATAGAATGTAATAAGGCCAATGGCCATTAATGACTTTTATTTTCTTGCTTATTTAGTATTATTTGGGATCCGTCTTGTTTTATCAATAAAATGAGGCATTTAGCATTCTAAGTTCTCCAAATCAACCTGTCGCTAGGCCTACCTTGGGCACAACGATGCTCCCGCATTAGGACACGCTATATATTCCTGCACTATGTGTTTAAATATTGCAACATCTTTTTATGATCCTCACTAACTTGGTTACCTTTTTGTTTTATTTTTGTTATCCCCCTCCCCAAAGGTTAGTTCGTGCACTCTGGCAACATCATCCTATTCCACGAGATCCAAGGGCCCTCCACCCACCCCTCTTCTAAGTCATGTTAAGAGCAAAACCAAGGGCAAAATGGAAGATTTGAACGTTAGAAAGGAGATCATAACAACCTTTGTTGGGCCGCTGATGCGAACACAGTGGTCTTTGACCAAGACAAAGAACCAGAGGCCATTGATGGCCATGTATTCGAGTTCCCAATGAAAATGTGTCACAACTCGGGCAGAAATTTTGAAATTTCAAGAAGAGCTTGATCAGGTTCGAAACTTGGCCAACCTATCCTTCTCCCTCAGCACCCCAGACACCATCTTCCCCAATGGCAAAAATCCCGCACCTCCACAAAAGCAATGAAATCATCCCAATATTCCAACAAAAAACCAATGCAACACTTGCCACACTCCAAATAACAATCCATTACTCATCCCCAAACCACAAAACTCCGTAAATGACCACTTCTGCACCCACACATCCAGCCACAACAATAATCCCATTTAGGTAGAAATCATGCCACTCTCCACCCAACATATATCTTGCACCCTTGAGTAAGAGGAAAAGGATCATCAGAAACTTGGATGAAGAGCTTAAGAAACTAACTTGCCTAATCCAAGGCATCGAAGTAAGTAAAGGTATTGAAGGGTTGAACTATGAAGATCTCTACATACAACCAGACATTGAACTGCCAGAGGGGTGCAAGCCTCCAAAGTTCGAGATGTTTGACAGTACAGGTGATCCAAGGGTCCATCTAAGAACATACTACAACAAGCCGGTCGAGGTAGGAAAGGATGATAGGATTCGCATGAAACTATTCATGAGGAGCCTCAAAGGAGATGCAATCCCTGGTACATCAGCTAGGATCCAAAGAAATGGTCAAGTTGGGTAGATATGGCCTCAGATTTCATAGATAGGTTCAAATTTAACACAAAAAATTGTCGGGTGTATTCTACATTCAGAATGTGAAGAAGAAGCCCATAGAAATGTTTCGCGAGGATGATAATTGCTGGAGCTAGGAACCTGCTAAGGTTAGACCTCGCCTTAAAGGAGCAACAGATGAACAAATTCTTTGTCCGAGCTCAGGACTCACAGTATTATGAATGGCTAATATTGATTGAAAATCATAAGTTTTCCGACATTATCAAGATGGGGGAACGAATTGAAGAAGGTATCCAAAGCAGCATGGTTACAAACTTCGAGCCCTTGCAAGCCACAAATAAAGCCTTGCAGTTTGGTGGTGCGTCTAAGAAAAGAGACGTGGGGATCGCAATGGTTGCACAAAGGACCAAGTCTTCCCTCAAATACCAAACCTATCATATACCTCCACTCGCATACCAGTAAGCTCCAAACTACCAAGCACCCTCCCTCCAAGCCCCAACACTAACTTATTAGTCACCTCCACCTCCCACATATCAACCTACCTTGCCCAGATATTCCCAACTCACACATGTCTACCAAACCTACAATGCCCAACCATCTTATTACCAATCACCCCCCGCACGCTAAAACTTCCCTATGCGCCGACCTAATTTTGATCGGAGGCCCCCAAAACAATACACAGCCATTGCCGAACCCATTGATCGGCTGTACGAGAGACTCAAAACGTTGGTTATGTCACCCCCATCCATGTTTTAACCCCTGAGAATCCTTCTCAGCGGGTTAACCTAAACAAATCTTATGTATACCATTCTGGCATGAAGGGACACACCATCGATGAATGACGTTCTCTAAAGGACAAGATACAGTCCTTAATTGATAATAAGGTAATTCTAGCTAATGAAGCCACTCTGGATGTTCCCAACAACCCCTTACCAGAACACAAAGGTGGTGGTGTTTACATGGTTGAGATAGAGGATGATTGGGATCCCGAGGGATCCATCGATTTGATCACAGAAGGCGATGATCCGAAGAGGCCAGCAGTGAATCTCAACCCCATCATGGTCCAAATTCAGCCGTCTGAGGTCACTGAGGTAGATATTCCTCTCCCTCTTGAGTTTGAGGCAGTGCCCTATCACTGCCAAGTTGACGCTATACTATGGTAGGAAGAGCGAGTCGCAATAGCTTTTACCCGAATAGAGGTCAGGATGATTTCCTTAGGGAGCTGTAGCGGAGTTGGATTTTCTGTCTAGTCTAGAGATGCGTTTGTACTCCTAATACCACTTCAAACATTTTTGGGTTTTTGAATTATAACTACTTTTAATAAACTAATGATTATCACTAAATTAAGCTACAAGAGTTGTATCTAATGAGAAGAAGGGCACTAAGGTCATGACACTAACTAGGTGGCTAATTGATGGGTGGATGTTACTAGGAATCGATTAACACATTTGGGACTTATGTTGTAGCCGTTGCACAATTTTATCCACTCTCACACCTCTCGGTAGAGAGAGTGATTTTGCCCAATTAACTCTCGAAACCAAATGGGCAGGAAAATTAGACCAAGAAACTAGGGTCCAAGTAAGGTGATTACTCTCTCGAGATTTAACCTGTTAATTAGGACTATCATTTCTCATGAGTCCATCCCAATTCCTTGTTGGTTCAATTTTGGGGTCATAGATTCTCTTTCTCAAGAAGAGTTAGACCCACAATGCTTGAATCAGTGTTTCCAACCACCAATTCTTAATTGAAATGTAAAATCAACCAAAATAACAATTACCCATAGTCAATCTGACCCTAGATGGTAACACCCATCAATTACCTACACTAGGATTGAGCCACAACCCTAGCTAATGGGTTTAGCTACTCATGCTAGATACAGAAATTGAAGAAATAGATGAAGAACTAAGAATATTAATTAATTACTAAGAAGAAACTACAATAATCTATCATTAATGAAAAGCAAAATTGCCAAAAATGGCTACAAAATCGAGTCTCACGAGCGCAACTAAGTCTGGAGCACAAAAATTGACATAAAAATAGTAAAATGTTCTATTTACTAGGTTAGAAAAACTAGACAAAAATACCCTTGCGGGGTTAGTGCGGGCCACACAAAATGGACTGCAGCCGCACTGGCTCTTGGACTTCACATTTCTATTTCTCTGAACTTGAGGCCGCGGACCGTGTGGAAGTGTACTGCGGCCACGGAGGGGATCTGGCGTGGTCTGCGCTGTGACGACCGCGAACTGCATGGCATTATCTTGGCCAAATGATAATTCTCTGAATCTTTTGACCGCGAACTGCAAAAGAATAGTGCGACCGTGGAAGCCTGAACGCGAATCTCAAGAAACGTATCGCGGCCGTGCGGTCTTCAGCCTGATTATACAACTCTCTGAATCTCCTAATGCGGCCGCATTCACATTTATGTGGTCCGAACTAGGCCCTCTTTTCCTCAATTCCTTTAATCTTTGATACTTGAGCAAGTTTCACTCCTTCTGAGCCGATCATTGACATTTGCCACTTTGTCGATCAAACCTGCAATCAAGCACAACTTGTGAGCATTTTCGGACTATTTTGTAGCAATTTATAACCAAAGCGTAGGCAAATAGGGGCATAAAACATGTTAAAATCCTAACTTATCAACTCCCCCAAACATAAACCTTTTCTTGTACTCAAGAAAACAAAATAAGACCCACATCTTAAAGGGAAATCCAAGTAATTCGAGCTATCCTAAAGTGACCTCAACAAGTATCAATTGAGACTAACAATTTGCCTCAATACAAATGCATCATCAACACATTTAAACTTTGAAAAACCATGGATCCAGTGTGACACAAGAGTATCAAAAGTTCACTCATTATATCAAAGCACTTCTCTTACTTACTTTGGTTGTTGTGGGACCCAAACTCACACATCCTCAACTCTTCCTAAGTGAACCTTACCTTTTAGAGTATTGACACACAAATCGAGGTTAATCGAATTTAACTCATCTCTCTCAAGAAAAGGGTCACAAGTCCGTCTCTAAGTACCAAATGCTTGCCTTTATGTAAGTATCTATTAATGTAGGCTTCCTTCAACTCAAGATCATGTAGGGCTTTTGTGGAGTCATTGTGAAGGCTTTTGGGTAAGGGTAGGACATGTTTTTATTCAAGTGGGTTTAATCTTCCCTTAAGCACTTATTTTGATTCTTTTGGCACAATTTGCTTGACTCTTTGGGTCTTTTCATTTCTTTCTAAGGGGTTAGAGAGACACATTCTCACTCTTTCTTATACAATTCAAATATTTCTCCTTTTTCTACTTTTCCACACCTTTTTTACTTTTGATTTTTTCTTGGATCCCTTTTTATTCTTGTTAACATTGGGCTTTTTTTTTGTCTTTTTCTTCTTTTTTTCTCATTGCCTTTCCTTTTCTTCACTGATGCGTTTTTACCACTTTGTTTCACTCCTCGTCTCTCCCTCCAAACTTATACTTTTGCCAAGTGCTAAAATAAAGATTTGGGTGCCAAGAAAGGGTATAATTGAAAACAAGTGTAGGCTTGTATTATGGTTCTTGAAAGAAGAAGGTCTAAGACTCAAAGTGTTGACTAGGGATCTTATCAGTGGTCGGCTGTGGATTTGTTCAAACAATCAGCTAGATCAAAGAGATCCTATAATCACTTCTCAAGTCAATTTCACCTAAAATTTCGCCTCAACAAATATTCGGGGCAAGTTCTAGACCATTTGCTTGAGACTTGGACTCGCATTTTGATTTCTCACAACACACTCTAGGGGGTTGCTAAAGACATCGAGTTGAGGCGCCACAATGACCTTAGTTACTATTAAAGCACACAATGTTCCGAAAAGACCACATGATGATTGTTTGGTCAACAAAAGAGTCTCAAGGCCACGACTTTCACCATCCTAAACACAACATTTTATCTTTGACCATGTGATCAATGGCAAATGTGCTAGGCCCAAGTGAAGCTTTGCCTGAGGTACCCTTAACTACAAATTATCAAAAACAACAAAAAAAAACAGACTCGAACCCTTAAGAAGGTTGTCACACCATCTATCATTGGGAAGAGCCACCCGGTTCACAAAATACTCCACCCTTGGAAAGAACCGTGGCATTAATAAAACCAAAAGCTTATTGAAAATGCCAAAAACAAAACGAAAGGCCATGAGCCTATCAAAAAAGTTAAAAACAATTTATTTTTGCGAAAATAGAAAATAGAATGAATATGTACAATAGGGGATTAGAATATACAATGGGATATGAATATATACAGAAATGTAAATTTATATATAGACCAAATAGAAGATAAAAAGTATGATAAAAGTACTGAATGTAAAGTTATATACAACCCAAAATAGAAAATCAAACAAAAACATAAACTAAGTCAATTTATAGATACAGTCATCCAGATAAAAAGTAGGGCGTACCTGCACGAATAAATGTTGGCATTGTCCCCAATGCCAACTATCAAATAAGCATAAAAAATAACAAAGAATGGATATAGGAGGACTCTCTAAGCCTGGTCCATCTGCATAGGATCATCAGTGGTCCCCTGGTCCTCTGTATGTGCGGGAACCTCAGATTGGTTCCCGATCTCTTACTGCTCAGCTGCTGGGATTAGGTCCTAAACCTGTACCGGCTGTGGATCTGGAACATCCTGTAGCTGATTGGAGGAAGCCTCCCGTGGGTCCGCCAACTATATGATAGCATCATCTGCACTAGGGATCTTCCTCCTCGTCTTTGGAGGACTTTGCACCAACTCTGTATCTGGGGCTGCTACTGGAACTGTTTTTGGAGCTGGATCGTCAAATAAAAAATCTAAAGGCAGCTAATCTTCCTTCAGTCTTTCTACATCTGCCCTGAGCTCCTTCACGGACTCTCTAGAGGCACATGTCTTATGTAGCTTCTTGTGCTCTTTTTAAGCCTTGCCATGTGAAGTGACCGCCTTAGTCTGTGCCCTCATAATCTTTTGCTGGTTCTCCAAGAGCTTCTTCAGTGTAGCCTCAATGGACTGAGGAATTTGAGTTGTCTGATGTGCTGACTATGCCTTAATGGTAGAAGACAATGTAGACAACTTGGATGTCGCAGCTGACATACAGTTGTTTATAAACTGGACAATGTCTGGCCCAGCCGATGTGCAGTCACGGGATGCGCCCGGGAGAATGGGATCTCTGGGCCAGCTGATACAGAAGGACCAGCAGTAGTGGATGGTCTGGGAGGCAAGTCAGCAACTGTAGCAGCAGCAGGCTCAATGGGAGGCTCTACCCTTACCGACACCTCAAACTGGCTAGTTTGGGTAGAGGTAGGTGGCTTGTAGTTTTTATCATTGGGATTGTCTGGCCCCCTCAAACTGTACCATGATAAAGGGATCACTGGTTTGGCTTTGACATCAAAAGGCTTCTTCTCAACTTTTAAATCCTGAAAATACATGGAGAAGGCGTTGGAAAAAGGGTAGTTTCGATTAGCTTCCGCACCCACAAGAGAGATGATACGGGACATCATATTCCCCATGTTTATGGGTTAATCCGCCATGATTGATGCAACCAACACAGCCCAGAAGATTGGAAGAGTCTGGTCATGTGAGGTAAGGTCTAGCCTGCTGCAAACGAAAATCTCCCAACCCTTAGCTTTGAAGTTTAGGGTCCCCCTCAAAATTTAAACCCCAACAGTCGCCCACTCAGTAACCATACCTGGGATCGCCAAGTACTGGGCTAACCATGGACGGACCCCCTCAGCCATCTCCAACTTCGCCAGATATAGGGCCTCGTCTTCTTCATTGAAGCCCAAATATTCATTCAAGGCCGACCTAGTGAACAACACCTTTCCGTTTCGAACCTTGGTCACCTTGGACCCTTTTACGATGTGAGCCACATTACAATAGAAATCCTGAACCATATGCTCATTTGCATCAATACACTCATCCATAAATATCTCCCAACCCGGTCTCGTTCTAAATTGTCTCAGCATGTTAGGGTTGTGGGGTAGCAAGTCTTTGATAACAAAGCTCCTCTCCGGTATTAAATGCCTCACCAGCCACCACTCTCTAAACTTATGGTAGGCCACTTGGCTCACAAATCTATCCTCTCATACTTTGGCCTTCCTAGTTCGTTCAATTTCTCCAACCTGAGGTTCACCACCTTCACCACATTGTACCTCCTTCTCATTTCCGCCTGCACTCTCCCCAGATAATGAAGCTGTTAGGGAGGTGGAGTATTCTTCACTACCGGCTGCGGACTCTTCAGATGATTCAGAAACTACATTCACCAGCCTCTGGAAGTGGGTGATGTTGGAGAGGTATCAGTCAGTTGGAAGCTGGAGACGAAGTGAGTTGGGATTGAGTCGGAGGAGATGTCCTGAGATGGTATATAGTCACTCCCCGAGGAATGGGAAGCAGCTCTATCTACAGCTTTTATCAACTTTCGGGTCTTTTCGTTGTTTTCCCGGACTTGGGGAGTGAGATTTACCACTCTTTTTCCTTTACCTCCCCGGGAGGAATCACCTATGTCGGGTTGTTTGGAGCCTTTTGCCTAATTATTTTATCATTGTCTGCAAGCAAACATATCTAACATTGTTAGTTTAAGCATATGCATTGAAATAGGTGAATGAAATGAAGTGCAGACAGCAGAAGAAGTTTTGCAAAAATAGTTTCAGAACATGGCACCGCTGCCTGCACAAAAAGGAGTTCGGCCACAAAAGGGGGCACCACAGACCGTGCAAAGGCGACCGCGGTCCATATTGGGCAAAGGCTCAAGACATCACCTCTTTGAATCTCCCCATCGTGTCATGGCTGCGGTAGGCCAGTGCATACCGCACAAAGTGCAATGGGGCCACGCTGAAAACAAGTTCACATTCAGACATATGATCACCACGATCTACACAGAAAGGTACCGCGGACCGTGTCAGGGCACCGTGGACCGCGCTAAGGCGACCGCGAGCCATGGAGATTAGGGTTCACGGGCACTAAGTTAGGGTTTCATTTTTACCATTTTTGTTCAAATTATTATACCTACTTTGTCCCTACTCAATTTACCACTCATTAGGAATGCCCAACACACAAACTCAGCATGTAAATTACCCTAAGTTAAAAAGTGAACGAAAAAGAAGAAGTTATGATAAGAAAGAAGAAGCTAAAAACTACTGGGCAAGCAAATAAAATGAAAATATAAAACTAATCAATCAAAAATGCATGAAATAAACTAGGTTTGTGAAGAATATGCAATTAATCCAAGCAAGCAAGAATTTCGAGCAGTGAGCGTATGAACAGTAGTTTTAGGGCTCTGAGGATTCAAAGTTTGAAAAGTGTAAACTAAGGCCCTTGGGCTCTATTTATAGAAAAATATGTGGGCCCCAACCTTACCTACTAGCGCGGCCGCACAAATGCGACCGCGGACCGCGTTGGGTTTGTTTAAGTGAAGCTTCAGAAGGTAACCTCCGCGGACCGCACAAAGGCAGCCATGGCCATGGAGGTCTACTGCGGACCGCACTAAATAGAGTACGGTTGCGGTGGGAAACTTCATTGAGCAACCATTTTTTCTCATGCCAGTGTGGACTTCACAATGTGTACTACAGCCGTCTTGGCAAACTTCAAAGACTGTGAAATGTTTTTCAACTTATTTTGCACTGCATCAACACAATCCCTACAACATCTTACAACCAATTAGCTTTAAAATCCTAAGCTACAAAGAAAATCAAAGAGGAAGTAAAAGACATGGTTGCCTCCCATGAAGCGCCTGATTTAATGTCGCGACACGACGCATGTTACCACCATATCACATTAAATGAATGAGTACCACCACGTGGCTGTCATCAAACTTCCCCAAATAATTCTTAACACAATGTCCATTGACTCAAATACTTTGTTAGAATATACGCTTAACGCTAGAGGGGGGGTGAATAGCGTTATAATAAAAAACAGCGTAAACTTGCGGAGTTTAAAAATTGCAGGAATGAAATAAGTGCGATAAGTAAATAATAAGGAACGAACGCACCGATGTTATCCTGGTTCACCACAACCCGTGGCTAGTCCAGTCCCCGAGAGACTCTCTCGAGATTTCCACTAACTTCGTTAAGCTTACGGGTGCTTAACAAACCGTTACAAACTGAGAACTTGAGTCACACAATCCTCAACAACCTTTGCTCGAAGATACAACACTTCAAGACTTCAACCAAAGGAATCACAACGTTCCTTCTTACAATACAAGGGATTAACACTTCCCTTCAAGTGTATAAAAAACACTTTGCACTCAAAACAAGACTCTCCTTAAGAGTAGATATGAGTAAAATAAATACGCTCAAGAACGCAACAACTTTCATCAAGAATTTGGCTCTCAAAAACTTATGTAATGAATAGAAAATGATGAATAAGAGAGTATGCAAGCTTTAGCAATAATATGATCAGTTGTTGTGTTTAGAAGACTGATTTGAAGATGTATTTATAGTGTCAAAAACATGCATAACCGTTGCCTAATTGCCAATTAAGAATTGCTGATTTTGTGCTACGACAATTGATTGTCTAATTGGCACAATCGATTGTTTTCTAATCGTTCCAAAAATCATTCCAAGATTTTACGCAGCATAATCGATTATCTAAGACGTATAATCGATTACTGGCAACGTTCAAAAAATCATTTCCAGGTTTTACTTAAAACAATCGATTATCAGAAATATACAATCGATTACTTGGCAACGTTCAAAAAATCTTTTCCAGATTTTACTTCACACAATCGATTATCAGAAATATACAATCGATTACTTGGCAACGTTCAAAAAATCTTTTTCAGATTTTACTTCAAACAATCGATTATTAATATCCTATAATCAATTATCTGACGGAGTTTGAAAATATTTTGGCAACGGTCATTTACATAATCGATTATGCTATATGGACAATCGATTATTTTTCAGTCTTGAAAAATCTAATAGACACTGCCTCAACACAATCGATTGTCATAAGGTTCACAATCGATTATTTTGTATCTTTGAAAAATCTGATAGACACTGCCTCAACACAATCGATTGTCATAAGGTTCACAATCGATTATTTTGTAGCTTTGAAAAATCTGATGGACACTATCTCAACACAATCAATTGTCATAAGGTACACAATCGATTGTCATGCAGATTTCAAAAATCTGATGGACACTGCCTTAACATAATCGATTATCATAAGTACATAATCGATTATCGTTGTCCAGATTTTAGAGGCATGTTTAAAAATCATTTTGCTAAAATAAATATGCATGATTTAAAATCATTTTGCTCTAAATTAAATATGCATGATTTGATAAAAATGTTTTTACGAGAGAAGCCAAGTCTTGAGTTAAATTGTCGGATCAAGATCATAATTAAAGAGCGACTCATGTATAACTTTGTTTAATCTTGATCTTTGTTTGTCTTGTGCTTGAACTTCGTTACGTGACATTTGCGCACTTGTGCTTGGACCTAGTCATATGTCAATTGCGCATTGTTTGTCATTAATCAAAACCTACAAATATGAACACACGTTTAGTTTAGTGCCTTGAGAACGTATTTCAACAATTTTTCCCTTTTTGATATTGGCAAACCTTAATCGGGATATGCATATTAGGTAATTCATAATGACGATCCAAGACAAGTATATATATATATATATGCAATTAGTTCCCCCTCAACATATGAATTCCCCCTCAATTTGTGCCAATAAGTATTAAGTGCATAGCCCTTATTCTTCCCCCTTTTGACATTAGCAAAAAAAAAACAAAATAAGTAATAACATGTTTATTGATTAACAAAAAGGCGATTACATAAAAGAGATAATAAAAGATAGAACAATAAGCAAATAAAGACATTATTCATTATCAATTCCCGCCTTGTCATCCGGTACTGCTTCATAAGGGACAAGTCCAACATATGGATAGTGAATATGATAAAAATATCCATGGATCTCATATGTCAATCGATTGACAGAGGTGGACAAAGAAGCAAGTTGGTCGGAAATAGTTTGAAGTATAGGAGCTTGAGGCTGACGCGTTTGAGGAGTTGGAGGAGGAGCAGGAGCCGCGTGTTCGCCGTCATGGGGAAAGGAGGACTCGAAAATTTCCCATCTCTTGGTGCCCTTTTTGAGCGACCGATAGAGGTGTTGAACCCGGAGGCTTCAAGAAAATTCATTATAAGAAGGGCATACGGAAGTGGTCTATCGTCCCCGATGGCATCAAGCAAGTGGATTTTGATAAACTTACACCAATTGATGTGAGCCCCGGTTATAATGGCATGCATGAGTTTTGCGTCCTCCTGGGAGAGAGTGGTATGATTATGTTTGCGTGGTTTGAGGACTCGGGTTATGAAGTAGAAAATTAAACGATATTCGGGGAGCATGCCCGTAATGGTAGGACAACGATTGGACAAATTAGGATCATAAGCTCCAAGTCCTATTTGGTTTAGGAGAATTCGTTCATCAAATAAGGCGCCGGCTTCTCTAATGTAGAGAGAAATGCAGTAATGAGACAATCGATTGTTTTAGAAAGGCAGTAATGAATATCCGAGACGGTAATCGATTATACAGTAAAAAAATCGATTTATTTAATTAACATCAAAAACCTGCAAGGTCAAAAAAAGTTTAAACAATATGTTGATTTTCCGTCATAATAAGCATAAGACGTAAATAATCGATTAGTGATACTTGCTAATCGATTTTCCGGCACAGTAAGCATGAGACATAAAGGAATTATAATCGATTATTGACTGTAACTATCGATTGTTCTACACCATTGCCTTATAATTCCCCCTGCCTTTAGGGCGATACCTGCAAAAGAGAATTAGATGTCTCCGACGCTTAAGTTAGTAATTTGTAAACAAATAATGACTTAGATCAATGTGAAGTCAAGAGTTCCGAGTTTACTATAGATTCGAAAAAGAACTTTTTCGCTAAAAGGCCTTGTGAAGATGTTGGCCAATTGAGAACGTGATCTCTTAAGAAGTGTGTCCTAAGGTGTTCTTAAGAGTGTTTCGAGTACTTACCTGTTGTTCAATGTCGCCAATTACCTGTTCGAGAGGGTGGTCTTTGATTGTCCTCCACGCGTTAGGCAGTTTCGTTTCTTTTTCCAGTTGTGGCGCTTCCTCCGATAATTGTTCCAAGATTTCATCTTGAATTTCCTTAGGAGTTTCCTCTTGTACTTTGTCTTGAGGACTCATTGAGTTTAAACTACCTGGAATTTCAAAACCAGAATCCTTTCTCGCCAAGCGAGCATTATTTTCGGAAAACACAATATGAGGGGATTCCTCCACAGTTTCGGTTCTATTATTGAATACTCTATATGCTTTGCTACGTGAAGAATAACCAATAAAAATTCCTTCATCGGATTTGGCATCAAACTTTCCCAAATTATCTTTACCATTGTTATGAATAAAACATTTACAACCGAATACTCTAAGATGGGAGATATTTGGTTTCCTTCCCATGTAGAGTTCATAGGGAGTTTTCATGAGTATTGGCCTTATGACTACTCTGTTTAAAACATAGCATGCGGTACTCACGGCATCCGCCCAAAAATGTTTGGGAATCTTAGCCTCATCGAGCATGGTTCTAGCCATCTCTTCGAGACACCTATTTTTCCTTTCCACCACTCCATTTTGTTGTGGTGTGCGTGGAGCAGAGAAGGTGTGCTCGATACCGAGTTCGTCACAAAAATCCGCGAAGAGATTGTGATCGAACTCTCCCCCATGATCACTTCTTATTAAAGTGACGGTTGTGTCCTTTTCATTTTGAACACGTTTAAGAAAACATTTAAAATTATGAAAAGCATCACTTTTATGAGCAAGAAATAGTGTCCATGTAAATCTAGAATAATCATCAACAATAACAAAAGCATAACGATTTCTACCAAGACTTTCAATGCGAGATGGTCCAAAAAGGTCCATGTGAAGAAGTTGCAATAGTCTAGCAGTTGAAACAATATTTTTCGATTTAAAAGATGCTTTTGTTTGCTTCCCTTTTTGACAAGAATCGCAAATGGAGTCTTTTTCAAATGTCAAATTTGGAAGACCAATAACTAAATTTTGTGAAACCAATTTGTTTAAAAGATGCATGTTGATGTGAGCTACTCTACGATGCCATAACCACATATCATCTTCTTTGCTCATAAGACAATTCACATACTCAGATGAAGAATTTTCGAGATCAACCATATAGATGTTATACATTCTAAAACCACGAAGGATAATTGTAAAATCGCTACGTCGAAAAACTAAGCATTCATCCGAATCAAATAAAACAAGATTTTCCTTGTCACATAATTGACTTATGCTCAAGAGATTATGTTTTAGACCCTTAACTAGAAATATATGCTTAATGGAAGAAGGTTCATCCTTACCGACCGATCCAATGCCGATAACTTTTCCCTTGTTGTTATCTCCAAAAATAACGCTTCCTCCTTCCTTGTATTCTAGTTGAAGGAACTTGGATTCGTCTCCGGTCATGTGTTTGGAGCATCCACTATCAAGGTACCAAAGTACACTTGATCCCTTCAAACATACCTACAAGACAAATTAATGAGTCTTTGGTACCCAAGCTGTTTTGGGTCCTTGAGAGTTAGGTGTAACATGCTGTTGTGCTTGATATGCAGTTAAGTGTCTATGTCTAGTGAAGCAAGAAAGAGCAATATGTCCAATTCGATTGCAATAATGACAAATGACATTAGGATTATGCATTCGTCTAGGTTGATAGTAGTTGGACGGACGAAATTTGTTTACTTTATTTTCGACAATATGACTATTGCGCATTTCACGAAAATCATTTCTCCTACTATTTGTTCTAGGATATGCAGCATTTCTAGAACAGTTATTTCTAGGTTGAAAGCCATTTCTAGGTGTCCTAAAATGTTCAACTTTTCTTCTAGTGTTTGGTCTAGGATATGCATCATTTCTAGAATAGTTATTTCTAGGTTGAAGGCCATTTCTAGGTGTCCTAAAATGTTCAAAGTTTCTTCTAGTGTTTGGTCTAGCATGCATGTTGATTCTAGGATTGTTATCTCTAGGATGAACATTTGTTTTATTTGTCCTAGGTTGAGCCTTAGGTGGTTGGGGTTTGGCTTCAACTTTTTCTTTAGGCTCGTTTTTAAAACCTACCCCATGTTTGGTCGATTTCAAATTAACAAGAACTTCATTCAAATTTTTATGAGAAGAATTGAACTTATCTAAGGTGCCCTTAAGTCTTTCTACCTCATCTTTTAGATGCATGCAAGAAGTACAATTTTTACTAGAACTCTCGGGTTTGTCGGCGCTTCTATTGCCGAAAAAATTGTTTTCTTCTTTCAACTTCTCATTTTCCAAAATCAGTTTTTCCAAATCCTTTTCTTTCAAAGAGAGTTGTTTTTCAAAATCTTTTTCTTTCAAAGAAGCATTTTCCTTAATGTTTTTAACAGTTTTGGAAGCTTTAATGAATTCACTATACAACTCATCAAAGGCATTTTGCATTTCCTCAAGAGAATAGAAGTTTTTGGAAGAAATTTGACATACCTCTTCTTGATTGTTTTCGTGAGCCATGAGACAGAGATTTGCGGTTTTGTCTTCTTCTTCCTCACTCGACTCGTCTCCGGAGTCGCCTCCCCAAGATATGTATGCTCGTTTTTTCTTGAAGGTTTTCTTCTCTTTTTTGACATTTGGGCAATTTGATTTAATGTGCCCGATTTCTCCGCACCCATAGAACTTTACTTGATCTCCTTGTTGTTTGACTTTTCGTTCATACTCTTTTCGCATGAACTTTTGAAATCTCTTAATAACGAGTCCGAACTCGTTATCTCCGTCCTCGTTATTTTGAGGTTGGCTTGTGCTTGCCTTGAGGGCGATTCTTTGTTTCCTTTGATCATTAACAAGAGGGTTAAGTATAGTAGATTCATATGTTTTAAGGTTACCTCTTAATCCGTTGATGGTGACATTTGAAATGCCAATAGACTCTTGAATCGCGTCGGCCTTGGAGCGCCATTCCGGAGTGAGACTTCGGAGAATTTTTCGGACAAGTTCCTTATCCGTGAAGGTCTTCTTAAGAGCATGTAAGTCATTAACGATTTTTGAAAATCGTTCGAACATGTCATCGACCCTTTCGCCTTCCTTCATGTGAAACAGTTCATATGCATGGGTTAGAAAATCAACTTTAGCCTCTCTTACCTGGTCCGTACCTTCGTACGTGATTTCCAGCTTATCCCACATTTGCTTCGCCGTTGTGCAACATGATATTTTTCTGTAATCATCAGCATTTACAGCATAATATAATAAGTTGATGGCTTTAGCGTTGTTCTGCACTTTTCTGATATCATCCGCATCGTATTCATCTTCGGATTTTGGAACCCATTCATTTTCAACCTTTTTGGTTGGAATTTGTTCTCCCTTCATTATAACCTTCCACAGATGAAAACTATTCGATTGAATGAATATTCTCATCCTTTCCTTCCAGTACGTATAGTTTGTGCCATCGAATAGTGGTGGTCGGGTGGAGCATTGTCCTTCACCTATTCCTGCAAAAGAATCACGAGTAGAAGCCATGGATTGTTTCTCTCAAACGGTTAAGTTTTTCAGAGAGTTGGGCTCTGATACCAATTGTTAGAATATACGCTTAATGCTAGAGGGGGGTGAATAGCGTTATAATAAAAAACAGCGTAAACTTGCGGAATTTAAAAATTGCAGGAATGAAATAAGTGCGATAAGTAAATAATAAGGAACGAACGCACCGATGTTATCCTGGTTCACCACAACCCGTGGCTAGTCCAGTCCCCGAGAGACTCTCTCGAGATTTCCACTAACTTCGTTAAGCTTACGGGTGCTTAACAAACCGTTACAAACTGAGAACTTGAGTCACACAAGCCTCAACAACCTTTGCTCGAAGATACAACACTTCAAGACTTCAACCAAAGGAATCACAACGTTCCTTCTTACAATACAAGGGATTAACACTTCCCTTCAAGTGTATAAAAAACACTTTGCACTCAAAACAAGACTCTCCTTAAGAGTAGATATGAGTAAAATAAATACGCTCAAGAACGCAACAACTTTCGTCAAGAATTTGGCTCTCAAAAACTTATGTAATGAATAGAAAATGATGAATAAAAGAGTATGCAAGCTTTAGCAATAATATGATCAGTTGTTGTGTTTAGAAGACTGGTTTGAAGATGTATTAATAGTGTCAAAAACATGCATAACCGTTGCCTAATTGCCAATTAAGAATTGCTGATTTTGTGCTATGACAATCGATTGTCTAATTGGCACAATCGATTGTTTTCCAATCGTTCCAAAAATCATTCCCAGATTTTACGCAGCATAATCGATTATCTAAGACGTATAATCGATTACTGGCAACGTTCAAAAAATCATTTCCAGATTTTACTTAAAACAATCGATTATCAGAAATATACAATCGATTACTTGGCAACGTTCAAAAAATATTTTCCAGATTTTACTTCACATAATCGATTATCAGAAATATACAATCGATTACTTGGCAACGTTCAAAAAATCTTTTTCAGATTTTACTTCAAACAATCGATTATTAATATCCTATAATCGATTATCTGACGGAGTTTGAAAATATTTTGGCAACGGTCGTTTACATAATCGATTATGCTATATGGACAATCGATTATTTTTCAGTCTTGAAAAATCTAATAGACACTGCCTCAACACAATCGATTGTCATAAGGTTCACAATCGATTATTTTGTATCTCTGAAAAATCTGATAGACACTGCCTCAACACAATCGATTGTCATAAGGTTCACAATCGATTATTTTGTAGCTTTGAAAAATCTGATGGACACTATCTCAACACAATCAATTGTCATAAGGTACACAATCGATTGTCATGTAGATTTCAAAAATCTGATGGACACTGCCTTAACATAATCGATTATCATAAGTACATAATCGATTATCGTTGTCCAAATTTTAGAGGCATGTTTAAAAATCATTTTGCTAAAATATATATACATGATTTAAAATCATTTTTCTCCAAATTAAATATGCATGATTTGATAAAAATATTTTTACGAGAGAAGCCAAGTCTTGAGTTAAATTGTCGGATCAAGATCACAATTAAAGAGCGACTCATGTATAACTTTGTTTAATCTTGATCTTTGTTTGTCTTGTGCTTGAACATCGTTACGTGACATTTGCATGCTTGTGCTTGGACCTTGTCATATGTCAATTGCGCATCGTTTGTCATTTATCAAAACCTACAAATATGAACACACGTTTAGTTTAGTGCCTTGAGAACGTGTTTCAACATACTTCACCTTTCTTGTTCCTTAGATCAAGAGAACCAAATAGGGTCACGAACACAACTTCAAATGGCCCACTCAGCTTTGAATTGAGCTTTCCCGAAAACAGACGTAACCTTGTTAAACCTTGTCAAGATACTCTATTTAAAAAATGCCACAACACTCCGGGCTTCATTGTTGGGTAAAGCCACGGCTTCAACCCACTTTGAGACATAGTCCACCACCACGAGAATGTAAGTGTCCCCACAAGAGCTCACGAAAAGACCAATGAAATCGATGCCCCAAACATATAAAATATCTATCTCGAGAATTGTATTGAGAGACATCTCATCCCTTTTAGAATTACTGCCGGCTCTTTGGCATTCATCACATCTCTTGACCACATCACTAGCATCTTTAAACAAGGTAGGCCAATAAAATCTGCAACTAAGCACCTTAGAAGCCGTCCTCGCCACGCCATGATGGCCACCATAAGGAGAGGAGTGGCAAGCCTTCAAAATACCCAATTGTTCCTTCATCGGTACACAACGTCGAATCATACCATCTGTGCAAATATTAAACAAATATGGCTTGTCCCAATAAAAATCCAAGCTATACCCCTTGAGTTTCTTCCTTTGGTTAGAAGAGAGCTCACACAGGATTATTCCGGTCACGATGAAATTAGCAACTTCGGTAAACCATGGCATATCATTCATTGACACCGTACGTAGTTGTTCATCGGGAAATGAGTCATTGATTTCTAACCCATCACAAGGTCTCCCCTCTTCCTCCAAATGGGGCAAGTGGTCTGCCACTTGATTCTCGCTACCTTTTCGGTCCACAATATCTAGATCAAATTCTTGGAGAAGTAACACCCATCTCATCAATCTTTCCTTAGAATCTTTCTTGGTCATCAAATACCTAAGGGCGGCATGGTCGGTGTGCACTATGACTTTGGCCCCCAGAAGGTAAGGTCGAAACTTTTCCATAGCAAAAACAATAGCCAATAACTCTTTCTCGGTGACTGTGTAGTTTTTTTAGGCTCATTCATGGTTTTGCTTGCATAGTACACTGGATGGAACATTTAGTTAATCCTTTGGCCCAAAACAGCCCCAACCACAATGTCACTAGCATCGCACATGAGTTCAAAGGGCAAACTCCAATTGGGTGCGGTAATGATCGGGGTGGTGGTCAACTTGTGCTTTTAAAGTTCAAAGGCCTCCATGCACTTTTCATCAAAAACAAACTTAGCATCTTTCTCTAGAAATTTGCAAAGGGGATTCACAACCTTCGAGAAATCTTTGATAAACCGCTGGTAGAACCCGGCATGCCCAAGGAAACTCGTTACCTCTTTTTTACAGAAGTAGGGGGAGGAAGCCCCAAAATCACCTCAATTTTAGCATTGTCTACTTCAATCCCATGCCTAGAAATCTTGTGACCTAACACTATACCTTCTTCCACGATAAAATGGCATTTTTCCAAATTGAGAACAAGATTAGTTTCTTCACATCGGGCCAAGACTCTATCCAAGTTTACTAAGAACTCTTCAAAGGAATCACCAACCACACCAAAATCATCCATAAAGGCCTCCAATATATCTTCCACCATGTCGGTGAAAATAGCCATTATGCAATGTTGGAAGGTCGCCGGAGCATTGCACAACCTGAATGGCATCTAGGAGAAGGCAAATGTACCATATGGGCATGTGAAAGTGGTCTTCTCTTGGTCCTATAGGGCAATTAAGATTAGATAATAGCACGAATACCCATCCAAAAAGCAATAGAAAGCTCATCCCGTAAGGCGATCAAGCATTTGGTCCAGGAACGGCAACGGGAAATGATCCTTCCGGGTCACCTTGTTGAGTTTCTGGTAGTCCATACAAACTCTCCACCCAATAATGATTCGAGTGGGAATAAGTTCATTGTCTTCATTTGTCACTACCGTCATCCCTCCTTTCTTCGGCACACATTGGACCGGAGAAGTCCATGAAATATCGAAGATTGGATAAACAACACCGCATCTACCCATTTGATTACTTATTTCTTCACCACTTCTTGCATTGCCTCATTTAGTCTTCTTTGATGTTCTAAGGAAGGCTTTGCATTCTCCTCCAAGATGATTTTGTGCATGTAAAATGCAGGGCTTATTCCCCGAATGTCAGCTAGTGTCCATCCAATTGCCCTTTTTCGCTTTTGAAGAACCGCCAGTGTGGCCTCAACTTTCATGTTAGTAAGGCAAGAAGAAAGAATAACTAGTAAAGAAGAATTTGAACCCAAAATTTCATACCTGAAACTTGGAGGAAGTGGTTTCAACTCCAACACCGGTGGCTCATCAATCGATGATTTTGTTGGTGGAGTTTTTTGATTTTCAAGATCCAAAGGTAACTTCTTAGGATCATATGAGTATGAACCCATACCATGCAATGCATTCACGCACTCCACTCTACTAGCATCATCATTTACATCCACATTTAGAAGTACGGCTTCAAGGGGATCTTCAACGTTGATCATGGAACTTTTGTCATCCACTATCACAGCTGTGACAATGTCCACAAATGAACACACCTCGGTGCTATTGGGTTTCTTTATGGATTTGCAAACATGGAAGACGACCTTATCCTTACCCACTCGGAAAGTGAGCTCACCCACTTCAACATAGACCAATGCTTACCCCGTAGTAAGGAAAGGTCTACCCAATATAATCGGCACCTCATAATCTACCTCACAATCCAGTATGACAAAGTCGGCCGGCAATATGAATTTATCAACGCGGACAAGAACATCATCAATTATGCCCAAGGGTCACTTCATTGATTGATCGGCTATTTGAAGTCTCATTGAGGTAGGTCGAGGTTGCCCGATTCCCAAAGTCTTGAAGACCGAGTAAGGCATCAAATTAATGCCAGCGACCAAGTCACAAAGGGCCTTAGCAAAATCCGCACTTCCGATGGTACAAGGGATAGTAAAAGCTCTGGGATCCTCAAGCTTGGGTGCCATTAAATGCACTATGACACTCACTTGATGAGTCATCTGAATTGTTTCACAATCCATGGATCGCTTCTTTGTAACCAATTCCTTCATGAATTTTGTATAGCCCAGCATTTGTTCAAGTGCATCCACCAAAGGCACATTTATAGACAAACTCTTCATCATATCAATAAATTTCTTAAATTGATTATCATTTCATTGTTTTGCAAGTCTTTGAGGATACGGTGGAGGTGGACTAGGCAAGAGTGACTTGGCTTTACGCACCACCGGCTCGGCCATATCAATCACGTGTTTTCTAGACGGGTTCATGGCATCTTGTGTTTCTACTTCGGCCCCATAAATATCTATCCTCACTTCATTGTTCACATTGGTCTCAACCACATCTTCAACAATCAAAGGTACATCATCACCCCGCAACTCAACATCATCTTCCACAACTTGCTTTTCTCTCGAGGCATGCACATCACCGCCTCTTCCGCTTCTAGTTGTAATCGCCATCACATGGTTGTTGTTCCTACCCTTCGGGTTCACTACCGTATCACTTGGTAGGGCACCCTTGGGGCAGGTATTCAAAGCTTGAGAGATTTGACCCAGTTGCACTTCCAAGTTTCGGATAGATGTATTATGTGAAGCCAATTGTGCATCGGAATCTTGATTATTTTCCATAATTTTTTTGACCATACTTTCAATTCTCCCCATATCACTCCTGGAAGAACTCGGACCTTGAGAAGGAAAAGGGGGTGGATTGTTTGGTTGTTGGTACATGGGGGATCTTTGCCCCCGGTTGCCTTGGTTCCCACTATTATTCCACCCTCCGTGATTGTTGTTGTTGCTTCAATTATTGTAGTTCCCATTCCAATTACCTTGATTTTTACCTTGATTAACCCAATTACCGCCTTGGTTTTTCGTTCCAATTACTACCACCTTGTTGATTTCCACAATTGTTGCTTTATTGTTTTTGTTCCAATTGCCACCACCTTGTAGTTGAATGACCCAATTTCCTTGGGGACGCCATTGTTGATTCAAAGAGTTGCCTCTATTCCCCTGGTTATAGTTAACATATTGGACCTCATTACTTTGATCATCATATCACTCATTTGAAAAAGCACCACTATCATTATTGTCATATTGTTCACAATTTCCTTGAGGTTGTTGCCCACTTTGCCTCCTTTGTAGCATAGAAACACCTTCCATGGCATTGACTTGGCATGAATTTTGGACTTGTTGCAATTGTGCCTTTGCCAATTGGTTCACAGTGGTCGTCAACTTCGCTATAGCTTGGCCATGGTCATGTAACTCCTTATGTAAATGAATAATCGTAGATTCACCTTGAGGAACATTGGCTCTACTTTGGAATGCGGATGATGTTTCCGCCATCTCATCAAGAACGGCACAAGCCTCATCATAAGTCAACTTCATAAAATTACCCCGGCCAATTGATTCACTATGCATTGATTTGTAATATTGATTCCCAGGTAGAAAGTTTGTTGTAACATGTTCTCCGTCATGTCATTTGGGGCATTCCTTCACCATCGTTCTATATCTCTCCCAAATTTCATGCAAAGGTTCCGTTGGCTCTTGTTTGAAGGCTAAGATTTCATCCCGAAGTGCCTCCATATGACTTGGTGAGAAAAACTATCCAATGAATTTTTCCTCCAACTCATACCAAGTTGGGATGGAATGATTGGGGAGCCTTTCTAACCAATCCAATGCTTTACCCTAAAGAGAGAATGGGAAAATCCTCAATCTCAACGCATCCTCAGACACGCTTGTCTGCTTTCTACCCCAGCATGTATCTACGAACCCCTTCATGTTCTTGCAGGCATTTTGATTGGAGGCGACCGTAAAGTATCCTCTTTTCTCAAGCAAGGCCAACATGACATTTGTGATTTAAAAGTTCCCGGCCCGTATTCGGGAAGGAACAATAGCACTGGCGTAACCTTGATTTGGGAGAACTCTTGGGGCCACTCTTGGCGATAGTGGAGGAGGGTCTGGGATAAGATTGTTGTCATTTGCATTGGCCTGACGGCCTCTACATGGAGCTTGAGGTAAATTAGGAACCTATTCTTTATAAAGATCATCTACCTCTTACCCTACCATGACATTGACAAGAGGGTCATTTGCATTAAGAGCCATGTGTACCTGAGTGATCGACACAAACAAAATTAGTGAACAAGAAGGAAAGAGAAGCAAAACACAAAACTAACTAAACTGATAGTCAACACCATAAGATTCCTCGAAAACAGCACCAAAAAGTGATCACTAACAACTCTATTCTACACTATGGTAGGGAGAGAAGGTCGCAATAGCTTTTACCCGAATAGAGGTCGGGATCGATTTCCTCAGGGAGCTAGTAATGGAGTTGGATTTTCTGTCTAGTCTAGAGATGAATTTGTACTCCTAGTGTCACTTCAAACATTTTTGGGTTTTTGAATTATAATTACGTTTATAAAACTAATTATTATCACTAAATTAAGCTACGAGAATATCGCTAAGTTGTATCTAATAGGAAGAAGGGCACTAGGGTCGTGACACTACCTAGGTGTCTAATTGACGGGTGGATGTTACTATGATTCGATTGACACATTTGGGACTTATGATATAACCGTTGCAAGATTTTACCCACTCGTACACCTCTTGGTAGAGAGAGTGATTTTTCCCAGTTGACTCTCTCGAGCCCAAATGGGTAGGCAAATTAGACCAAGCAACTAGGTTCAAGTAGGGTTATTACTCTCTCGAGATTTAACCCGTTAATTGGGACTATCATTTCTCATTAGTCCATCCCAATTCCTTGTTGGTTCAATTTTGGGGTCATAGACTCTCTTTCTCAAGAAGAGTTAAACCTAAAAATCTTGAATTAGTGTTTACAACCACCAATTCTCAATTAAACATAAAATCAACCCAAATAGCAATTACCCATAGTCTACCTAACCTAGATAACAACACCCATCAATTACCCACACTAGGGTTGTGACACAACCCTAGCTAATGGGTTTAGCTACTCTTGATATATACAGAAATTAAAGAAATAGATGAAGAACTAAGCATATTAATTGATTACTAAGAAGAAAATACAATAATCTATCATTAATGAAAAGCAAAAGTACCAAAAATGGCTACAAAACCGAGTCTCACGAGCGTAGCTAAGTCTGGAGTACAAAATTGACCTAAAAATGGTAAAATATTCTATTAACTAGACAAAAATACCCCTATAAGGTCAGTTTGGGTCGCACAACATGGACCGCAGCCACACTGGCTGTTGGACTTCACATTTCTGCTTCTCTGAACTTGAGGTTGCAGAAAGCGTGGAAGTGTACCATGGCCGCGGAGGGGATCTGGCGTGGTCCGCACGGTGACGACCCTGGACTTCATGGCATTGTCTTGGCCAAATGATGGTTCTCTTAATCTCTTGACCGCGGACCGCACAAAAGCATAGTGCGACCGTGGAAGCCTGATCACAAACCGTGAGAAACGTACCGCGGCCGCCTAGGCTTCAGCCTGATTATACAACTCTCTGAATCTCCTAATGCAGCTGCATTCACTTTTGCGTGGTCCGCAGTAGGCCTTCTTTTTCTCAGTTCACTTAATCTTTGATACTTGAGCAGGTTTCACTCCTGCTGAGATGATCTTTGACATTTCATCACTTTGTTGATCAAACCTGCAGTCAAGCACAACTTGTGAGCATTTTTGGATTATTTTGTAGCAATTTATAACCAAAGCATAGGCAAGTAGGGGCATAAAACATGTTAAAATCCTAACTTATCAGTGCCATCAACCAAAACAGCGCCACTGTTTGAGGTTACGGTTTTACCACCCAAGGAACATGTCCCATTTGAAGTAAAGGTAGCCGCACCAATTCCAGTTGCAAAGAACACCATGCCGCCATTCCATACAAAAGCCATACCTTGGGATTATATAGCCAAGTCTAGGAGGAAGGGCAAAGTTGGATTTGAAGAGACTATCGCAGCACAGGGTATGACAAGGACTGGAAGAGTCTATACCCCAGAGCACTTAGCTGATTCGAGTAAGCAAGCTTCCAATCAGCCACTCATCATTGAAACATGTCCAGATGACCTTTGGAGGAAGATATATGCCAAGGAGTATTCGGTCATTGACTAGCTAAACAAAACGCCAACTATCCTCTCATTACTGCAGAATTCCAAGGAACATAAAAATTCTTTGTTGAAGGTGTTGAGCGAAGCATACATGCCAACTACATCACCAGAAGAGAAATGGCCAATATGGTGGGATAAGTCTAAGAAAGCCATAAAATCACCTTCTATGAGGACGAGCTGCTGCCTAAAGTGTTGGGTCACAACGAAGACTTGCATATCACTGTGCAATGTGAAGACTACTTCATCACTAGGATCCTAATTGATGAGGGTTCCAGCCTTAATATATGTCCATTGATAACACTCAAGAAGCTGGGTAAAGGACTGCACGAGATAAAAGGAGATATCAATGTGAAAGCTTTTGACGGGTCTCAGAGGTACACCATCGGTTAGATTAGCCTCTGTCTGCAGATAGGACCGACTTGGTTCAAGGTTAACTTTCAAGTGATAGATGTGCCAGTATCCTACAACCTGCTGTTAGGGCGCCCTTGGATTCATTCTGTGGAGGCTGTAGCTTAAACACTACATTAGGCCATAAAGCTTGAATGGTATCACCAGGAAGTGATCATTCACGGTGACGGTAGCAAACCTATATACAGTCGTCAGACCATTCTAGTAATAGGGGGAAGAAGAAATTTACGTGGAGAGACCTACCACCACATCGAGTGAGTCAATGCAATAGAAAAGGATAAATGGTGGGAAAACAAGATCAAGAGTATATTGAATTGGAGTGGGTACGAACCTAGCAAGGGGATCGACAAGAACCTCTAGGAGATGCGAAACCCATAAAACTCAAGAAATACGTCACTAACTTCGGTTTGGGATACGAGTACACTTGGGAAGAATTTAACAACTGGTCGACACCACGGTGCGGTCTTTACTATTCGTTGGAACATCCAATACCACCTTTAGAGCAGACTTTCTAACAGGCTTACATTGTTTATGCAACACACGAAAAGGAAGCACTTGTTGTGGTGAAGAACTTGTTCTTAAAAGACAATGACATGGACTGTTGTGTTGTTTTCGGGGGGGGGGGGGGGGGTGGAAGGTCCTTCCATAAAAGCTATGAGTAGAGGGGCATACCTCAACAATTGGACCATCAGTACCACCAGACCCCGGCGAGCCTTGGGGTAGAAAGGCTAAACAAGAATCATACATTGTTTTTATTTTTACTAGATAATTTTTTATTTTTGCATTTTGATTTTCGCAATAAGATCATCAATGTTCAAAACAATTATGGAATTTATCAAAGCATCTCGATTTCTCTTATAAATCAGCACTCATTATTATTGTTCACTCGTTACTTTACTTATACAACATTACTATTACTTATCTTGATGAACCAATGACTGTGAAATGCAACAAACATATATTGATTTAGAGGAATATGACATACCAAAGGAGATCGTCAATGAAGTTGAGAACTTTGAGAATATATCTAAGTCCAACCCGGGCGAGACAAAAATTATTAACCTGGGAGATGCGGAGAATGTCAAGGAAACATGAATCAACATTCATTTGTCGCTGTCAGAAACGAAGGAGTACACATAATTTTTAAAGGAATATGAGGACATATTCGCCTGGTCATATGATGACATGACTGGTTGAAGTAATCTATTGTGGCCCATAAAATGCCAACTAATCTGATATGTCCTCCCATAAAGTAGAAACTCAGGAAGTTCAAGCATGATATGAGTTTGAAAATCAAAGATGAAGTCTTTAAGCAAGTCAAAGCTAAGGTTCTCAGGGAAGTTGAGTATCCGACCTGGTTAGCCAACATTGTACCAGTACCAAAGAAGGACGGGAAAGTAAGAGTCTGTGTCGACTATCAGGATTTAATCGGGCCAGTCCGAAAGACGACTTCCCCTTGCCAACTATACACATCCTGATCCACAATTTTGCCAAGCACGAGTTATATTCATTCATTGATTGTTTTGTTGTTTATCATCACATCTGGATGGATAAGGAAGATGCTGAGAAAACAGCTTTCATCACGCCATAGGTAATGTATTGCTACAAAATAATAACGTTCGGCCTGAAGAATGTAGGGGGCCACCTACATGAGGGCTATGACTACCATTTTTCACAATATGATACACAAAGAAATTGAGGTATACATGGATGATGTCATTGTCAAGTCCAAGAAGTCCATTGATAACATGGAAGATTTGAGGAAGTTGTATAAGAGATTGCGAAGGTACAGCTTGAAACTGAATCCCCCAAAGTGTGTATTTGGGGTTCCCGTCAGAAAGTTGCTTGGGTTTATCATGAAATGCCAAGGAATAGAACTGGATCCAGCAAAGGTTAAAACCATTCAAGAACTACCATCACCAAAGAATAAGAAGGATGTGATGAGTTTCTTGGGAAGACTTAACTATATCACCCGGTTCATAGCACAGTCCACAATTATTTGTGGGCCAATCTTTAAGATATTGAAGAAGGATGTCACTACCAAATGGACCGATGAATGCCAAAAGGCCTTGAGCGGAATAAAGGAATACCTATCAACACCATCAGTCTTGGTCCCGTCCGAGCCAGGTAGACCCCTATTACTCTATATCACAGTATTAGATGGAGCCTTCGATTGCATTTTGGGGTAGCATGATAAAACGGGGAGAAATGAATAAGTCATTTACTATCTCAACAAGAATTTAACTACGTATAAAGCCCAATATTCTATTTTTGAATGCACCTGTTGTGCTTTGACTTGGGTAGCTCAAAATTTGAGACTTATTACTTCTGTGCCTATACCACGTATCTCATATAAAGGATGGACCCTTTAAAGTACATCTTTCAGAAACCCCTGACTATTGGCAAGCTAGAGAAGTGGCAAATCCTAAGTATTGAATTCGATATTATGTACTCAACTCAGAAAGTGATAAAAGGACAAGCACTGGCGGACCACCTGGCTGAAAACCCCGTGGATGGAGAAGATGAACCTTTGAAAACATATTTTCCCGATGAAGAGGTATCATTCATATGAGAAGATATTGTAGAATCCTATGACGGTTAGAGAATGTTCTTCGATGGAGCAACAAACTTCAATGGAGTAAGCATAGAAGCAGTCTTGGTGTCAGAAACCAGTCAGCACTATGCGGTGTCTACCAAACTCAGGTTCCCCTGCACCAACAATATCGCCGAATATGAAGCCTGCATCTTAGGGCTCAAGATGGTCATTAACATGAACGTGCAAGAGCTACTAGTGATTAGAGATTCAGATACATCAGGTACGAGAAGAATAGGCAACCAAGAACTCCAAGATACTCCCATATCTGCATCATGTACAGGAACTGAGGAAGAGGTTCACAAAGATAGAATTTTAACACGTTCCTAGGGTCCAAAACGAGTTCACCGATGCATTAGCTACCTTATCATCTAACTAAGAAGATTGTGTCAGACTTTGTTCACGACTGCATTGTTTGCCGATTCGGGATTCCAGAGTCAATTATTACTAGTAATGGTTCCAACCTCAACAAAAACTTGATGAAAGCTATCTGTGAAACCTTCAAGATCAGACATAATAATTCTACAGCCTACAGGCCTCAAATGAACGGAGATGTAGAAGCCGCCAATAAGAATATCAAGAAAATATTAAGGAAATAAAAAAGCATAAATAGTGGCACGAGAATTTATCATTTGCTCTGTTAGGGTATCGCACCACATTCCGCACATCAACTGGGGCAATCCCCCATATGCTGGTTTATAGGATAGAAGCTATCATTCCACTGAAGTAGAAATTCCTTCCTTAAAGATCATACAGGAAGTTGAGCTCAATGATCCAGAATGGGTGAAGAGTCATTATGAGTAGCTAGCTCTTATAGATGGGAAAATAATGAACACAATGTGTCATGGTCAACACTATCAGAACAGAATGTCCAAAGCCTTTAACAAGAGAGTCAGGCCCAGACAGTTCACACCAGGTTAGTTGGTATTAAAGAAAATTTTTCGCTTATTTAATAAGATAGAAATTACCATAACATTGTTATGTGGCTGAGAAATGCCTTCTACTTATTCATCGTTGAATGGTAGAGAGCCTTCGGGCACATAATCTCGGGTTCGTTTTTCCCTAGTGATTGATACCTTAGTGCATTTGAATATGGGTACCTGTGGAACATCGACCCCACCGACGATAATATGAATGATATGTTGGGGTTTCTCCTGCTCATTTTTCCTGTTGGCGTCCCTTTCCTTGAAATGATTCTTATCTAGATCGCTGAGGAACTCTCGAAGGTGACCCTCATTGAATAGACGAGGTACCTCTTCCCTCAGTTTCCTGCAATCCTCGATTTTATGACCATGTATGCCATGATACTTGCACATCAAATTTGGGTTTCTTTGGGAAGGATCCATCTATATGGGTCTGGGCCACCTAGTATCTTTGATCCCACTAATTGATGAGACAATGCCCGATGCATCGATGCTGAAGTTATACTCCGATAAACAAGGTGCCGCCACGGGATAGACATGCTTATCAAAACCACTTTTACTCATAAGTCCCAGATAATTTTCCCTTGATCACTTCTTCAATCATTCTGGGGGGGGGGGGGGATTGCGTCCTGAACCATTGTTCCTTCGATCGGCGGTATATGGTTGATGTCGTTCTCTGTTCTACCGTGGCTCCTTGTCAAAGTCTCTCAAGGTTTTAACTGCCAACTTATTTGGATGTACTGAAATAGAAGGGGCTTCTAACTGGTCATCCTTGATCCTGATCTTCGATTGATGCCGATTGTGCACATCTGCCTAAGTCACAGTTGGATACTCGACCAAATTTTGTTTCAACTGTCGTCATACTATTGAACTTCGCTCGTTGAACCCTTGGGTGAAAGCTTGAATTTCCCAATCATATGTGATCGACGGCAACTCCATGCGTTCCGTTTGAAATCGAGATATGAACTCCCTCAACATATCGTTATCCCTTTGCCTTATCTTGAAAAAAAATGTTTTCCTTGTTACGACCTTTATGACTCCGGCGTATGCCTTCACGAAAGAATCTGCTAATAAAGCGAATGGGCAGATGGAATTTGGTGGAAAGTTGTGATAACAAATTATTGCTCCCGTTGACAAAGTTTCCTCAAATGTTTTCAATAAAACAGACTCGATCTCATCATCTTCTAAGTCATTTCCCTTTATTCCGCACGTGTATGAAGGGATGTGTTCATTAGTATCGGTTGTCCCATTGTATTTAGGTATATTCGGCATACGGAACTTCTTGGGATTGGGCTTCAGAGCCGCACTCTGAGGAAAAGGCTTCTGCACGAACTTTTTTTTAATCCAAACCCTTTAGGATCAGGGGTACTCCCAGTATCTGATCAACTCGGGACTTGTATGATTCCACTTTTTATCATTATCTTCAATTTTCTTCTCTCCCGACTCGATTCTTTTGGTGAGCTCCTTGAGCATTTTTATTATTGGAGGATCAGTACTTGATTCGTTACCATTTAACCTTTCCTGCACTGGCTAGGTACAACAAGTGATTTCTGACTCGACCACTCTTGGAGTCCTATGTTGATTTCACAATAGAGTAATAGCAGCTTTCTGAGCCTATTGCATATCGAATACTATCTGGAGGCTAACTCTCTCATCTTCTCTGCCATGTATACCTTGGCCACCAGATAGGCCTCCCATGTGTACACTTTCTTCGGGCTTTATGCCTAGGTCCGCATTTAAGGCAACATGTGAATTGATATCGACTGGATCGGCGACCGGTACTCCCCCGAGATTAGCAAATGGAACCCCGGCTCCTGGAGCAATTACATTATCGTTTTTCCCATAAAATTCGAGACTATCATCACCATGTACGAGTGTGTTTCTTGAGTTGGACATGTTTTAACCTGAGAGCAAAAATACTTGACAAGAACAAGTGTGAAAATAACATGTGTCATCAGAGTCAACACTGAAACAATGACTATTATCCTTAGCCTCACAGTGAACGCCAAACTGTTTATCCTAAATTCGAGCAACAATTAAGCTTATATTGTGGTTTTAAGAATATGTGATTTAATCCAATACCAATTGATAAACAAGGAATTAAATAGGTAAATTGAAGAATAAAATAGATCAAACTAACGTGTAATTCAAATCTCGACCTCGATATGTGACAATCTCGAGGTATGGTAATGGAATGACAAAACAATTCTTGATAAATAGTAAGCAAGATAGTAACATGTATATATATATTTTTATCAGAGAACAACATGTCTTAAAAATGAATGGGATCCCCCCTTTTATAATAGAGGAGCCCTAAATAAAGTACATTTCCAATTATAGTAGGAAATCATATTTGATAACTGTTTAACCGCTAAAGATCAATCCATTTCGAAATTCACGCAGTAATCTCTGGCCCGTTGTGGATATCTCGCTCTTTCTATTATTGAATCATATCGGCGTCATCTCGAAGCACGCCTACCTTGGTAAGTATTATCGTCCTCGACCTTGGAATTCCAATGTGATATCACTTTTTCCATGGAGGGGCAGAATCAGATAGCCCCCATTTTCACCGTATACATCCAACTTTGTAATTTTCTCATAATACCTTAAAAAGTTGATATATATATATATATATATATATATATATATATATATATATATATATATATATATATATATATATATATATAGATATATATATATATATATATATATATATATATATTGAGGGTCGTTTGGTAGGGTATATAAGAATGTGTGAAATAAGGTATATTAGTAATGCATGTGTTAGTATGCAATCATTAGTTATGCAAATATCGTTTCTTATTTTTGTTTGGTGTGATGTATTAAAATTATAATGTGTTGCATAATTTTTAAGAAAAATAGTTGCTTATAAAAATGCCCTACATATTCTCTAGCTTTAAGGACTTTAAGGATAATTTTATCTTTAATTATGCTAATGCATGCATTAAACCCTTGGTATTACTAATGCCATGATTTTCTATTCATTACTTATGTATAAGATAATGCCAAGTATGATGTATAACTAATACAAGTATTAGTTATACACAAGTTGAAAAAATGTATCAAATAATGTATTAGTAACACATAATGTTAATATTTGTATTATTTTTTCTAATACCTCTTACCAAATGACCCTAAGTGTACAAATTCAATCTTATAGTATAAATTTTTGTAATTCATTATCGATGGGCTATGCCTTTTCTTCCTTCCAATTTTGGAATGGCAAGTGTCAAGCTTAGCAGCTCGCTATTTTTTTTTTTTTTTTGAAAAGGGCTAATCTTAATCTTCAGAATTTAAATTTAATAGGTTTAATTTTTTAAAAATTTTAGTCTTAAATTTTATTATATTGTAAAATTACCTACAAAAATTTAATACTTATTAAGATTTTAGTAAGTTATATATATATATCGTATCAAAATTTACGCGTAGCCGAAATTGGGCTAAGAAAGACATTTGAATTCAAATCTTCGTCATTGTCATTTATTTTATTATTTAACTTCGCGCTATCCCAAAGCAATAAAAATGTTAATAATTCGTTCCAACTACTTTCTAAACTGTACTTTTAGCCCAATAGTTCGCCCTCTTCTCCAATGGGGGATTCCCGTAAAGTAGCAGTAATCGGAGCCGGAGTAGCTGGTTTAGTCACGGCGCGTGAGCTACAGCGATCAGGCCACAAAGTTACAGTCGTCGAAAAATCGGCCCAACTCGGCGGAACATGGGCTTACAATCCAAAAACCGAAACCGATTCACTGGGCCTTGACCCGAACAGAGAAATTATCCATAGCAGTCTTTACAAATCCCTTCGTACAAATTTACCTCGTCAACTCATGAGCTTTAGTGATTATTCTTTCAATAATGAAAATAGGAAATTAATTAATTTTCCTGGACATGAAGAAGTGTTGAAGTTTTTGACTGAGTTTGCTAAAGATTTTGGTATTACTGAGTTGATCCGATTTAACGCGGAAGTTGTACGAGTTAGGCGAGTTGAGTATGAGGAAGATCGTTGGGTTGTTGAGTGGAAATCGGATGAGTTAAGCTCAGAAGAAGAGGTGTTTGATTCTGTAGTGATTTGTAATGGTCACTATACTATACCTAAAGTTGCAAATATTCCAGGTAAAAAATGTGCAGTATTCATTTTAAGTGATTCAAGTTAATTAATCTATTGTTTGAACACTGATGATTGATTTGTTTTTGAGAAGTATTAGAAATTATTGAGTTTAAGTTCTATGCACTGATTCAATAATTTGGAATAAATTACATGGATGGTGTAAAAAATCATTAAAATGTTGGTGTTTGTAACTTAATTTCGAAATTATATGAAAAGTATATGAGTTAAATGAAATTGTGGTCAGAAAATTATACTAGGCAAATATCTAGGAAAGCTCTTATATTTACTAGTCCTTAGTTCAAGATAATGAAATTTGAGTATCATCCTAAAATATTTTTTTTAAACATTTTGTTATGAGGAAATTTTATAGATTACAAATATCTAAACTTTAAATGAGCTTAAATGGAGTGAGAATTCATATATATATATATATATATATATATATATATATAGAGAGAGAGAGAGAGAGAGAGAGAGAGAGAGAGAGAGAGAAAGAGAGAGAGATCTGGCTTCAACTTGCTTGGGATTGTGGCTTCTTGTTGTTGTATGAATATCTCTTTTTATTTTAGCAAGTTTAGATAATTTAGTCTAATTTAACTTCAAAGATTAGTGAAACCGAACCTTGTCGAACAAATGGGGAAGGTGTGAGTTAACAGAGAAACTGTCTCACCTTCCAGCACTCATAATTATTGTGAAAGAAATGAGATCGATAGGTTGTACTTTGAACTAATTATTGTTTGTTAATATCCAAAGGTATAAACAACTGGCCTGGAAAACAAATGCATAGCCACAATTATAGAGTTCCTGGGCCATTTAAGGATCAGGCAAGCTCCCTTTCTACTCTATTTGCATATTCAGTTCTCAAAGTTATGCGTCCACGTGAGCCGAGGGTCGATTGGAAACAGCCTCTCTGCCCTTTCGGGTAGGGGTAAGACTCGTCTACATATTACCCTCCCCAGACCCCACTTTGTGGGACTATACTGGGTAGTAGTTGTTGTTGTTGTTAAAGTTATGCGTCCACGCTTTGGTATAGTATTAAGAGCGCAACGCTGATTTATCGACTAGGCACACGTCATGGATTCAGAACGCGTCGCAAACAAAAGCATGGTATTTATGTGAAGAAGGACATAGTGGAGGACCCATTATCCATTGAGTTTTGGAACGTGCGCCACTAACCCTCTGGGATTTCTCGGTTATAAAAGAAGAAGAAAAAAGTTATTTATACAAGTCTATGCTTCCTATTTTAGAGAACCTTCTCACTTGTTAATTGATTTGTATTCAGATTGTAGTTGTAATTGGAGATGGACCAAGTGGGCTTGATATTTCCCGAGACATAGCTACGGTAGCCAAACAGGTTCATCTTTCGACAAGATCTTCTGACACTGAAGTTTCAAAATTGGACAATAGTGCAAATCTTTGGAACCATTCAAAGGTATATCGCTGTACAAAGTTTCTTGACTGTGCATTGGAAGATATATAAAGGGATCTGATTTTGGAGTTATTTTTCAGATTGATCATGTTAATGAAAGTGGTGAAGTGATTTTCTTGGATGGATCTTCTGTTCATGCTGATATAATTCTCCACTGTACAGGGTTAGTTCAAATCTTGATTCTTTTTGCTGCATTTCCTTGATGAACTAGCCGAGGTTCTATCGAAACAGCTTTTCTGCCCTCCCAAGGTAGGGGTAAAGATGTGTACATCTTACCCGCCCATACTCTACTTATGGGAATCCACTGGATTTGTTGTTGTTATTTTTATTTTCTTGACGAAATGCATAAGCTTATCATTATTGTTGTTGTTGTTGTTTCACGCAGATACAAGTATGATTTCCCATTTCTTGAAACAAATGGAATAGTTTGTGTTGATGACAACCGTGTTGGACCATTATACAAGCATGTCTTTCCTCCAAAGCTTTCCCCCTGTCTCTCCTTTGTTGGTATACCTTATCAGGTAAGCTAATTGTATGGTAATATCATATTTCATTGTGTTATTATCCAACTATCTATTGGAAAGAGGTCAAGTTTATTTCTGTACTATTCGAATTTGAGTAACTTCATCCACTGTTAAGACTTTGGTCTAATCTTACCCTCGACCTTAGGAAAATTTTTGTTTTTGCGCTTGACAATAATAGAGCTTCACCCTGTGGGTAATTTCAAACCATAACTACAAGTTTTGTTGAAGTATTTCGACACTTTAAATCCACCCATTTCATGCTGGAGTTCCATTGATGTTAAGGGTAAATACAACGAAACAAGAATTAACAACAAGGCTATGAACAGAAGCAAAGTATAACAGAGGATATAATTGAGCAATTTCGGATGGTATAAGAGAAAATTTTGACCTTTCCCTTCATTTGTTTTCTGAGTTATCACAGCCCTCTCAACTTCTTCGTCATTGTATTGTGCTCTTGACCATTTTGTACTATTGAAAGAAATGACAAAGTAGACTTTTCTCTGTGATGATCAGACAATTATCTTTCTCATGTTTGAATTGCAAGCCAAATGGATAGCACAAGTTTTGTTTGGAAAAGTGCTTTTACCATCAGAAGAGGAAATGTTAACTGATGTTGAGGATCACAATATGCACCTTTTGGTAGCCGGGATCCCAAAACATCACACTCATCGCCTTCACCCTCGCGAGGTTTTTCCCAGTAACCTTTCTTTGTGATTTTATTATGATACCGAGTAAAGTTCATTAACTTCTGGGTCGAGGGTCACAATCACTCTACCTTCACAAGGTGGTGGTAAAGGTTGCGTTCACACTACCCTTCCCAGACCCCTCTTGTGGGATTACACTAGGATATTGTTGTTGTTGAGTAAATATCAATAACTATACAAGAACATTAACACTGGATTTGTATGTCCCGAATTGAACTGAGGGTCTGTTGGGAACCGACAACCTCTCTACCTTCACAAGGTAGGGGTAAGGTTTGCGTATACACTACCCTCCCCAGACCCCACTTTTAGGATTACACTGTGATTGTTGTTGTTGAATTGAATATCCTAAAATAAACAAATACAACTTTAATGTTTGCTTCTTATTATATTTATCAAACACTTACTGAATCTTCATTTTTTAACACTGAAATTAGAGGGATGACATGATTTTCTTGGCAGATAGAGTACATTGATTGGTTAGCAGCTCAAGTGGGAATGCCACCAGTTCGTGCTAGCCTAAAGGAAATGTATTGGAGTCTTTATAAATTTATTGGTGAAGTAGGGTTTATTGGCTACAGGGATTTGTGGGACTTTGAGAATTTGAGTCAATAATTTCTGATGCTTATGTAATATCATATCTATTCCTCATATCTATTGTAATTCTTCCAAATACATTTGCTATGTAATACTGACGATAAGAACAAAAAACGTAATAAAAAAGGTAGCATTATGCTTTAACTTAAAGAAAACAAAAGAATATCAGAGGAGACTTATTTTCCGATCCGTTACTGAGATTTAGTGATAACTTACAAAGATTATAAGAGTCGTTTTGGTAAGAAGCGTTTTACCTCCAATATAGGATTTCTTGACGCGATCCAAATTGATCGGGCCCTAAAAGCGTGTACCAGAAATCGGATAGAGGAAGAATGGCTTATGTAAATTTTGGTATATTTCGAATTTCAGCAGAGGAGCTTTACTTTTGAACAGTAGTTAAGATTATTTGTTTCTTAGTGCAGATGGATATAGTCATAAGAATCATGGTATATTAGTGTCACAAATCAATTATCTGACTTATAATCAGGTCAATGATTTGTTCACAACTCTCATTTATTAATTTATATTGGACCCAGAGCATATTTATCACCAATATGCCAATATCTCTAACTACAAAACACTTACTCAAAGCGAGAATTAAATCTTTGACTAATTATTATGCTGATAACATTGAAAACAGTATTAAACGTGTTTATCATGGAAATAAAAATGTTCTTACTTTAACAATTTAAGTTTTAGATGATATGATTAGACAATAAAATATGATATGAGAGCATAAATGTTAGATTTGAGTCTCGCTGTTAACATTACTAAAAATAAAATTCATGTGCTCGATCCATGAAAAACATAGGGCTTGCACGTAAAGTGGCGTGCTGAAAATATAATTAAGTGGTATCCCTGACTCCTTAAATTTTTAGATGAGAAGTATTGATATTTCTTTCTTAAGTTTAACTTAATTTTTAGGATAACAGTAAGAGCCTGTTTGGCCAAGCTTCTAGGAGGCTAGAAGTACTTTCTTCCCTAAAAAAGTACTTTTTAGAACATTTGAGTTGTTTGGCCAATACAGAAAAGTACTTTTTGCCAGCAGCAGAAGTAATTTTCTTCTTTTGGGAAGAAGCAGAAACAGAAGTAGAAAATTAATTTACTCAAGACAAAACTATCCTCACCATAAATTTATATTTTCAAAATAACCCCTTGCTAATCTAAGTTTTTTTCTTTTTATTTTTGTTCCTAGTTTTTACCATCCAATTAAAATCATAGATATCATATATATGAATCATATTGTAACTTTTTAAACTTTTTATTGACTTTTTTTGTTTTTGATCTTTTCTCTCGTAACTTTCCAAATTATTTTCTTCTTTTTTTACGCTAAAACAAATTATCTGTATCTTCTTTGGATTATCAATTCTCTTCCTATAAATAATTATTTATAATTTCTTCTATTATATGCTATTAGTTCCTGGATCTTTAAAACAACTATCAAATTTTGATTTGTGAAAATAACCTACAAATAGGTAATAAATTTACAATTACATTGCATAATCTATCTATATATCATTAAAGAAGAAGAAAATGCATCCATATTAAGTCAAGTCGCAGCCTCACAATAGGCTACTTGGCATTTTAGGACAATGTTAGTAAGGTTAGGTAATAATTAATTTCTTTTTAAATTTTAAAAATAAATAAATTATACATTATGTGTTGTTAATAATTAGTTACTCTTTTTGAATTAGAATTTAAACATACTTAACTATTTCTTTTACAATTTTTTATTTAAAATTATCTTTATTTTACACCAATGCCGTCTTTCAAGTTTGACACTCAAAATCATCTAGTTACAACTACCATGGCTATACATAATTTCCTCCAACAACATTCTTTTATCGAAAAAAAACAACTATTATGCTAGTGAAGAGATTACTGTAGAGATTGATGAAGGAGATCAGCATGATATTCCTTTAGAAATGCAACGCAAGTCTTCTATTTATATTGAAGCGTTATGTGATAGAAGTAGAGATGAAATTGTTGAAAAGTATTATCACGTGTGGAGTTACCATGGCTATACATAATTTCATCCGACAACATTTTCTTATCGATAAAGAATTCAACTATTATGCTAATGAAGACATTACTCCATCGATTGATGAAGGAGGTCAGCATGATATTCCTTTAGAAATACGAGGCAAGTCTTCGACTAATATTGAAGCGCTCTGTGATAGAAGTAGAGATGAGGTTGTTGAGATGTATTATCATGTGTGGGTTACTTTACTTATTATTTCATGATGGATTATCAATATATAGTAATTTGTGGATAGACTTCTAGTTTATACTGAATGATGTTATTTTAATGATTCAAAATTATCATATAAAAATAAATAATTATACTAGGCAATATCATATACTTTAGTATAGCTATATATGTAAAATTGATTTAAATCTTTAATATGTTTTTTAATTTATATTTTATATTTTAATTAAATAAAATAAAAAATAGTAAAGGTTGCTTACGATAAATATTTAAGTTTATTTTTATGTTTAAAAGAATTATACGACCTCGATACTATTATTTTTGGTAAGTTGACACTCAAAAGTATTTTTTGAAATGATTGGCCAAACACAAATTATTTACCAAATGTTCTAGAAAGTACTTCTTAAATAATTTAGCCAAATACAAATAATTTTTTCAAAAGTAATCTTAAAAAATATTTAAAAAAAATACTTTTCAAAATAAACAGATTTTGGTAGCCATGCTAGGTTTTAGGTTTTATAATCAAATGACCATTTATCGCAAATAGTAAGGACTATTTCTGTTAAGAAGTATATATCAAGGACCAAATAGTCCAGTCCTATACATTAAGGACCATTTCGGTCATTCTTCCTTCCATCCTTCCATTTTTCCAAATAATTTTTTTGGAAAACCAAAAAAGCGCGCTGTTCGTCATTCTGCTTAACCCTCGCGACGGCATCAGTTCAAATTGCTGCTTGAAACGAAAGGATTTATCGATTTCCTCCGGTACGTTTTTAATTTTAGGGTTCATTTATTTCAACTTTATTTGATAATCTCGTTCTCCGTTTTTTCCCCCATAATTTTGTACATTGACAAATTTTCAGTTAAGTGTAGTAATTTATATTTTGTCTCCGATGAAATTGCGGCCATTGTTTTCTATATTTTATGCTCGAATTATAGCTAATAGCTACTAGTGTGATTTGAAATCCTTGACTAGAAACCTGCTCTGTAGCTTGTAGTTGTGCAGAGCAAACTCGTCCAAAATTGTCTGTTTAATGCTTTTATCGTCACAGGGAATGAAGTTGTTTCAAAAAAACCTTCACGCTTCTGGAATCAATATAGACTAGCAAACGACGGGGCACAATGGAAGAAAAGGATTCGTACAAGTGATGAATAAGTTTTAGTGTTGTCAGTTAACTTCCAATATTATTATTGTTATTATTACTACTATTATTATCTAATATTAACAAATATTTTTTACTTTTATTTTATTTGTTTTGACGATGACATGAGTTAGAGCTTAAATGGAGAAGTGAGACCCCAACTTATTTGGTACTGAGGGGTAGTTATTGTAACTGAACCTAATTTTCATACATGTTTTTAGTGTAACGGTCTTAATCTTTATGGTTTACAACAACAACAACAACCCAGTATAATCCCACTTAGTGGGGTCTGGGGAGGGTAGTGTGTACGCAGACCTTACCTCTATCTTGGGGTAGAGAGGCTATTTCCACATAGACCCTCGGCATCCTTCCTTCCAAGAACTTCCCACCTTGCTCTTGGGGAGACTGGAACTCACAACCTCTCGGTTGGAAGTGGGGGTTCCCACCTTAATCTTTATGGTTTGAAGTTGTGAAATGCTATGTTGCTGGGACTCTCCGAAAATATTACTGCGTGCGAGGATCCTCCAAAAGTAGTGCATTTTTGGAGGATCCCACATGGGTGCGACAACAATTTGAAGTGTCCGCGCAACATAGTTGAAATAGAAAACCTAGCTGCTCTAAATCTTTTGTGAAGGTTTTTTCTCATGTTCTTTTTCTTCCCTTCGTATTTTAAGTTCCGCAGAAGTTATATGTTAATTAACGAAGTCTTAAATAGATAAGTAGGACAAGAGGGGTTGCTCTGATGGTAAGCAACCCCCACTTCCAACCGAGAGGTTGTGAGTTCGAGTCTCCCCAATAATAAGGTGGGAAGTTCTTGGAGGGAAGGATGCCGTGGGTCTATTTGGAAACAGCCTCTCTACCCAAGGGTAGGGGTAAGGTCTGCGTACATACTACCCTCCCCAGACCCCACTAAGTGGGATTATACTGGGTTGTTGTTATTGTTTGTTAAATAGATAAGTACTTGAATAAGTGAGTCCTCACTAACTTGAGCAATTTCGATCACCTATTAGCCCTTTTACTTAGTAGAACATTGCCAAAGTGTATCATCAGGTTTGACTATGAAGGAAGGAACTCTAAGTGAAAGAGCACCGTCATGTGTAAAAGAAAGTTGAAAATAAAAAAGGAAGAACGAAATAGCTGAAAAAAAAGATAGAACGAAATAGTGGGCCATCTTTCCTGATAAAGGCCCCTTCTCTCATGTCAACATTCTTATACTCTCGGTCACTCCATGACGGGCTTCTCTCTTTCCTTGGGGATACTCGCTCATCTATGCTTCAACCAACAAGTGATAATTGAAAAAATATGTTTCCTTGCCTGCTTTAAGATTTAAAACTTGTCGAAAAAGTGAATCAAGATCTAGATGGATATCTTGTCTGTATCCATGAAGATACTTATCTATAAGAGTATAAGGATAGATCTATTTACGAGTTGGCCTAGACTATCCTCTATCCGGATAGATATGTCCCTATGAGCGACTATGCCGATCTTTATATGTTTTGGCCACATCCCTTTTCGTCAAAGAAGGGTTGGATCTTTAAATCTTGTGTGCTGAGGTATGTGAAGCTATGTTAGGTCCATAAGATACTATAGATTTTGGTCTTTTATGATTCACCTTGAATCATGATTAGGTAGTTCGATCCTTTTATTTTTATCTTTTGCAAAACTGATGGAGGAATGCAGCGCAATAGTTCGAGTTAGTAATTACAATATAAACTAGAGTTATAAACTATATGACTTCTGGTTTGAGTAGGAAATTTTCGGGTTTTCTCGTTCTTTCTCTTCAATAAGAATAGGAATTTGAAATAATACAATATCCTCGTCATTTGGTTATGCTCAGCGAAAGAACTGCCTAAGAATACTTTCCTGATCCAAACTTCTTTGTCCTTTGTTCTCCTTGCATAGAAGAATGCAACTGTTGCGAAAACTGGGATTTTTAGTTGTAGGCGGCGTCCTTTCTTCGTTTTCAGTAGGTGAAACCTTTCAGCTTTGGTTCTTCTCCATGGGTGATCCAGAATTTTTCCTATTAATTTTTCAACTGAGATTTCGGTGTAGAAAATCTCTTTATTTCTTCATTGGTTTCTCGCATCATTTTCCTGAAAGGATATATATCACCGTGGATGTGGAAGAGTTTAAATTACTGGGGTATTGAGTCAGAAGTTAGTTTCTCATGTCTTTGGCTGTATTGGTTTTGACAAACAAGAGGGTTAACTGCACTTCTACTGTTTATAGTTTCTGTCCAACGTAATCTCAACCATTGTTTTCTACTCTTAATGAATTTTTTCTGCTTGACTTATAACAATTTCGTTACTAGTATGGTTCAATTCCGTCACCAGAGACATACTCTGTATATGTTTTGTGTGTTTGATGTTTCTATAGTAACTGAACATAATTTTCGTAAGGGTTTTGGTGTAACACTCTGAACCTTTGATAGTTTGAAGTCGTGAAATGAAAAAAATCCTAGCTGCACTTGCGCATCTGCGAAGAGTTTCTCTTTTTCTTTTTTCTTTACCTTCATCTTTCTACTCCCGCAGTTCCCCTAAACTAAAGTGTTTATTATTGCCGTATTGAGACCAAAGTAGTTATTTCTCATGTCTTTGGCTGTATTTGACAAACAAGTGGTTTAATATCACTTCTACTGTTTTCTGCATTCCCTAATTTTGAGGTTTTTCTTGCTTTTAGATGGTAACATCTGTTGTAATGACTATTAGTGTCCATATAACCCTATGTGAAAGTACTTGCTATATAATGTTGGTCATGGATGAAATTATGTACTGCAGGAACTTGGAATATGATTGTTTCTAAGGAGCTTTATTTTTCTTTTTTTCTTCTTCTTTCCTAAGTGTTTTGTCAGGGATAGAGAGAGTGAGAAAGAGGGTAAAATGGACGTCGCAGAAACTGGGTCTTCACTCGATTCTTTAGTATCATCATTCAACGCTCGCATAGCGGAGATTCAACAGCTTGTTGTCGCTCGGAACAGTAATTTATCTGCTCCAGTTTTTGTTCTAAAGCTTGTCGAAGTTACTTATTATTCCTGATCTCAAATTTTGTGCAATCTGAACAGTGTATCCAGCCAGCAGTATTTCGGATTTGTCAGCTGTTGACTCTGCACTGACGGCCTTGGAGCTGCAGCTCCACAAAATAAAAATCCGGATGCGTGAAGAAACTGAAGCCATCCCCAAAGCCAAGGTATCTGTCTCAATCGCCAATTCTATCTAAGCAAGAATTATCTTAGGCAAGCATCCATTTCCAAATCCAGAGAATTCAAAACCTTGGATGCTTTGAGAAGAGGTTAGCTGAGGGCGGAGCTTGGAGAAGTTCTGGGGAAGCGGACGCTATGTGGTCAGAAACGGCGAACTTGGTTAGGGTGGTAGCACGGGATGTGCTCGGGGTAGCCAAGGGCTATTCAGGCAGACATCAGGGTGACCGGTGGTGGAACGATATAGTTGAAGGAAAAGTGGAGGTGAAGAAGGCGGCGTTTGCTAAGTTGGCAGGGAGCACAAGCGAGGAAGAACGGAGAGCGAACAGGGAGATCTACAAGGTGGCGAGGAAAGAAGCAAAGATGGCGGATACGGAAGCTAAAAACGCGGCGTTTGGTCGCATGTACGAGGAATTAGGGGAGAAAGGCGGGGACAGGAAGTTATTCCGGTTAGCTAAAGCGAGGGAAAGGAAGGCGCGTGATCTCTACCAAGTTAGGTGCATCAAGGGCGAGGATGGTAGAGTTCTGATGGGGGAGTATCAAGTCAAGCAGAGGTGGCAGGCGTACTTTCGAGGCTTACTTAACGAGGAGGGGGATCGTAACATAGAGCTAGGGGAGTTGGGGCATTCGGAGCATCACAGAGACCTTGGGTACTGCAGGCGCATTAGGGTGGATGAGGTCATGGGGGCTTTGCGTAGGATGAGTAGGGGTCGAGCGACCGGGCCTGACGAGATCCCGGTGGAGTTCTGGAAATGCATGGGTAGGTCAGGAGTGGAGTGGCTCTCCAGGTTGTTCAATGCGATCTTCAGGACCAAAAGGATGCTTGAGGAGTGGAGGTGGAGTAAGTGGTGCCCTTGTACAAGAACAAAGGGGACATCCAGTGCTGCAATGACTATAAGGGTATCAAATTAACAAGTCACACCATGAAGGTTTGGGAGCGGGTGATCGTGGCGAGGGTGAGGGAGATGACATTTATATCTGTGAACCAGTTCGGTTTCATGCCGGGCCGCTCAACTACAGAAGCTATCCACCTTGTCAGGAGGCTGGTGGAGCAGTTCAGGGATAAGAAGAAGGACCTGCACATGGTGCTTATCGACTTGGAGAAGGTGTATGATAAGGTCCCAAGGGAGGTGCTATGGAGGTGCTTGGAGGCGAAGAGCGTACCGGAAGCCTACATCAGAGTAATCAAGGACATGTGCGATGGAGCTAAGACTAGGGTTAGGACGGTAGGTGGCGACTCAGACCATTTTCCAGTGGTTATGGGGCTCCATCAAGGATCAACGCTTAGCCCTCTCTTGTTTGCCTTGGTGATGGATGCTCTAACCCGACATATTCAAGGGGATGTGCCTTGGTGTATGCTATTTGATGATGACATAGTCTTGATAGACGAGACGAGGGCCGGTGTTAGTGAGAGGTGAGAGGTTAGAGGTATGGAGACAGACTCTCGAGTCTAAGGGTTTCAAAATAAGCAGATCTAAGACAGAATACATGGAGTGCAAGTTTAGCGCTGAGCCGAGCGAAGTAGGCAGGGACGTGATGATTGGATCTCAGGTCCTCGCCAAGAGGGACAGTGTGAGATATCTTGGGTCGGTGATTCAGGGGGACGGAGAGATTGACGGGGACGTCACTCATCGTATAAGAGCGGGGTGGTCAAAGTGGAGGCTTGCATCTGGAGTCCTGTGTGACAAGAAAGTTCCACAGAAACTCAAGGGGAAATTCTATAGAGCTGTGGTTAGACCTGCCATGTTGTATGGGGCGGAGTGCTGGCCAGTGAAGAACTCTCATGTTCAGAGAATGAAGGTTGCGAAGATGAGGATGCTCAGTTGGATGTGCGGGCTTACCGGGTTAGATAAGATTAAGAATGAAGTTATTCGAGAGAAGGTGGGGGTGGCCCCGGTGGATGAGAAGATGCGAGAAGCGAGGCTGAGGTGGTTCGGGCATGTGCGGAGGAGAAGTCCTGATGCCCCGGTGAGGAGTTGTGAGCGGCTGGCGATGGTCGGCGTTCGGCGAGACAGAGGGAGGCCCAAGAGGTATTGGGGAGAGGTGATTAGGCATGACATGGCTAGAATGCGGGTTTCCGAGGACATGACCCTTGATAGGAAAGCCTGGAGGTCTAGTATCAGGGTTGTAGGATAGGGGCTCCTAGAGTTTTTCGTACTCCTCATCCGAGGTTGGGTGAGTCTTGGCAGGGCTACCCATAGATGATTTGTGTATTGGATTGTGTCTTCCTTATGACAGTTATTTATGACAGTTACTGTTTGATATCATTGCATACTATTTTATTTATGGTTCTTATGTTTAAATAATTATTTATGCTATTTCTGCTGGAGTTACTAATCCTCTTTTATTTTTGTTTTTGTTTTTGTTTTTCCTTTCCTTCACTGAGCCGAGGGTCGATTGGAAACAGCCTCTCTGCACTTTTGGGTAGGGGTAAGGCCCGTCTACATATTACCCTCCCCAGACCCCACTTTGTGGGACTATACTGGGGTAGTTGTTGTTGTTGTTGTTGGATGCTTTAGTGTTTCTATGTAGGAAATGTTAATTGATTCCCATTACTGTTCTTTCTAAAAAATCTGAAATTTGTTACTGTACAAGTTATGACTCTGTCTACAATCTAGTTAGTGCATTTTATGAAAATTTGGACTTTTTGATCGGTGTTTTCCTGAATCACGATATCGAGCTAATGCATTTGTTATAGGATACACAGTCTGTGTTTTTGGTCCACCTTGTTTTTGGAAACCAAAGGCGTGGTGTTGTTATACATTATATCTAAGTTGTAAACAAGTGTTGTAGATGCAATAACTCGTCGTTTTTTGGGCTGCTGCTTCTGGCTGCAGAAGCTGATAGAGGCATCGCTGCGGCAGCAAAAGAAATTGCAAAAGTTGTCTGCTGTTGTTCCATCATATGTTCCTCATAGAGTGACCAAAATAACCGAAGATGGTACTAAATGGTAACATTATGTACTATGTAATGAAATATCTTTGCTAACATGTGGTCCTTACTCCTTACTCCTTAAGAAGATTCATTTGTTCTGATGTTTCGTATAGCGTACGTCCAGAGCCCAGTGTTGAGGATCTTAGTTTTGTGTCTATGCAACTTGAGGAACCTGCACCCAAGGTAATGAGCTCTCTTAAATTCTCTAACCCTCTATATCTGCATGATTGCTTCTGTTCGAAAAATACAAGTTACTTATTATGTTTCCTCTTTAGCTTGATAAGTGGACCGTGTCCATCATATTAATCTGGTTAAGTAACAGGGAGGCCCACGTGCAGTGTCTGATTGCATAAAGGGTGAGATTCACTTTTTTTCTTAATTGGCCCAGAATAATGGAAAATCAAATCATTGTAGAATCGGGAATGTGTTCAACTCACTCAATGAATTCATTGCGTGAGTAGGGCCTTCCAATGAGGTCTGTGCACAAAAAAGAAAAGGACTCCCAAGAGTGAAATATATTATGCACCCTGATTCTAAGATGAGATAATAGTGATCAAAGAATGCAATTTATCATTCTTCATCTAGTATGAAAGACATTTATTGTATGATTCAGTTATTCACTGTTTTGGGCAGCTTCAAATGGATTTCCAGTACCAAAATAGACATGCAATGATCTCACCCTATATTTTATTGATTTCAGGAGAAAAAAGGCCGTGTCTCCCCACCACTGTTCTACATTAATGCTGATGAACTGGATTCAGTACCACCGTAAGTGCTTTATAACTTTTTTTTTATTTGGTTTAAATCAAGTAGAGAGAATTTCATTGAAATGCATCAGAGGAAGCCAAAGATTACAGCAGCTGAGCCAAGAAAAACTTAGCTTCTGTTTACCCGTGGATACTAGTAAGTCAAGGAGCTAACGAAATCCATGAATTTATCTAAGCTATTTACATTTTCGAGTTTACTCCAACAAAAAAAGATTCATTAGATATCTAGCCTTAAGTGTGTATATAGGAGAAACCACATCCTCAAAACATCTGAGATTTCTTTCTTTCCAAATACTCCAAAAGATGTAGGCTGGTATCATTTTCCATACCTCTTTTATAGCCTTCCCAGCACTTCGAAACCCCTCGCTCATATGCATCTTTAATGCTGTCATTACCCAGCTAACTCCCCCCCCCCTCTCTTCACAAATTAAAAAAATTAGTCCACATGTCTCTGGCAACTGGACTATGAAGGAATAAGCGACTGATGTTTTCTGATTCTTGTAGACACATGTTGCACCTGCTGCATACTATTATACCCCCGTTTGAAATGTTTTCATGTGCTTGGCAAGCTTCCCCGATTGCTAATCAGCTGAAACAGGCAATCTTTGAGGGAAGTTTGACTCTCCACACAAATTTCCAAGGCCAAATATCAACAATATTGCTGTTGGAGCATACTTCAAGTAGCATGATTTGCAGAATATGCAACGTCCTGGTTGAGTTCTGATGGTAAGCAACCCCCACTTCCAACCGAGAGGTTGTGAGTTCGAGTCTCCCCAAGAGCAAGGTGGGAAGTTCTTGAAGGGAAGGATGCCGGGGGTCTATTTGGAAATAGCCTCTCTACCCAAGGGTAGGGGTAAGGTCTGCGTACACACTACCCTCCCCAAACCTCACTAAGTGGGATTATACTGGGTTGTTGTTGTTGTTGTTGCAACATCCTGGTTGAGTCATCTAGTGAGAACTCCTGTAATCTTTCCAGTAGCATTCCCAGATCATCTATGCTTCTCGGTCTTTTCAAAAGTGAAACTCAGTGCGTGTCGGATCCTTCAAAAGTAGTTCATTTTAGAGATCCGACACTGGTGAGACAACATTTTTGGAGAGTCCCAGCAACATTGCATATCATCCACCTCCCAGTCTTGGGAATTCCTTCTGAATGTCAGTTTCCAAAAATTCTCTTCCCTGCATTGGCTAATTGTTGCTTGTGGCAGTACACTTAGCCGGTATAGTCTCGGAAATTCTTCCTGTTATGTACTATTGCCAGCCATCTATCTTTCCAAAATTTAATAAGTTCTCCATTTGCCAGCTCTAAAATATGTGTACCTGGAGAAGTCTTCCCAATGTCTGCTTACATGTTTCCAGGGGCCAACACGATGAGATGCGATGCTTTGGTGTGCCAGTAATCTTGCTCCCCAAACCTAGTTTTGATAAGCTTTCTCCAGAAAGAATCTTCTTCATCGCAATAACTTCAGTGCCATTTCATGAGCAAACAATTATTATAGATTGCCAGATTCCTCACTCCTAGGCCCTTAAACTGTATTGGTCTGATTACTTCGTGCTATCTGACCAAATGATACTTGTGTTGAGTGCCACTGCCTTCCAGGAAGAAATTCCTTCTAATTTTATCGATTTGCTTCGAAGTTTTATTGGGGATAGGGGCTGAAATATGTTGGAACTGGAATGCAGTCCAACACATTGTTCAATGATATCAATCTACCTCCCATCGACAGATATTGCCTTCGCCAAGTAGGCAATCTTTTCTCAACTTTCTGCATAACACCTTGCCATGCTTGTGTTTATCTGAATTTCGCATCCAATGGTAGGCCTATATGCGGTGGGCAGAGTACCAGACTTGCAGCCCAAAATTTCTGATAAATCCTGCAAGTTTTATACAGTATTGACAGGGAAAATAGTATTTTTGCCCATGCTAATGTGTAAGCCTGATTTATCTTCAAAGATGATCAATATCAAGCTTAGATAAACTTGAGAGTGATCCGCTTCACTGAATATCAATGTGTCTTCTGCATAAAACAGATGGATGTTTCCTAACTTCTCTAAGGCAACAATTCTTGTGTACCTTATACAGAAATGTAAACCCAACGCTTTACCCTCCTGCCCTATGGCAGAGACCAAAAGATTCTTGAAGTAAAACATATGCTGATTTCTTTTACTGTTTATGCATCATAAACTCTATCTCGTATATTTTCTGACAATAAGGAATGCAAATTGCAGGTATATGAAACAACGACTCACTTTGGAAAAAGTCAATGCAGCTATAGATGACATGGCTACTTACGCTGAAGCAACTGCTCAGCTTCTCAAGGCCCCTCATAGAAAGGTTGCTCTTTTCAATTTGATTACATAATTTCACTTGAAACTTGATATTACTCAAGTGCTGACTCCTTTATTTTTCCTTCTGAAGCTCACAGAAAATCTTGTGGAGAGAGCCATGGTTAGTAAACTGAATCTTGCCTATTTAATTTAGCATTCTTATAAGTATATTTGGGACACCACATATTCAACAGGAATTGGAACTTCGCCCCTTTTAAGTTAAATCTGCAGAATTAAGCCTCACCAGTGTTCGCTGCAGTTCTATTTTCAACCAGAAATATGATTTATTCTATGTAACGTTCACATGAACACATATTGAAAGATGGATCCTTCTTCTTTGGGATATCTACACTAGCCAAATTCGTCCATATTATTTGCAGAATGTTGTGGCTGGTCTTACCTACCAGACAGAGTCGCTGGTTTGAGTATTCTGATCTGGATAGAGTTCTCATTCTTGTGGTCTATATATTATAGAAGGAATCACTTTGGAGAAGACCGAAACTCCTACAGAAGTGTGAATTTTCTTTGCTAGGGCACCTTTGGAATCCTGAGGCAGCTGAAGGATGCAGTTGGTGATAAAACTTGTGTGGCACCCATGCATGGAATTGCTTGCAAATAGCTATGATAAAGAATGTATGTGGCACCCTTTGGATTAGTACAGTCTTGAGACGCAAGTATTGTAGGGATGAGGTGTCTAAGACTCGATCTTATCCTTGCGACCATCAAATATTCCTATCTATGCTCTTTTTGCTTGATGCATGTGTCTGCAAGACATAATGTCTAATAGGACCCCCATCAGCCTTATTTCCTTTACGCGATCTAATTAAGATGTTAGCTATATATGGACTATAATAACCAGTCTGGCTTATAGTATGTTATGTTCCTTGTGATTTGTTGCTGTCAGGAAGTGGATCATTTGTTGATTAAATTTGACGTGCTTGAACAACATAAAGCTACTCACCTTTTGCAGGAACTAAAAGAAGTTGCAGCAACAGAGGCAGTTAAAGGAAAACATTTCTTTCTTGAAAGTGACATCAAAGGACCTTCACTGAAGCATGACCATACTGGGAGAGCAATACTAACTGTGAGTTGTTCTACACCAAGTGTATATACATTTTGACTCGAATCATTATTCCTTCTCAATTTTCTAAAAGGAAGGTTAAACAACAACAACAACAACAACTACCCACTATAGTCCCACAAAGTGGAGTCTGGGGAGGGTAATATGTAGACGAGCCTTACCCCTACCCGAAAGGGTAGAGAGGCTGTTTTCAATCGACCCTCGGCTCAGTGAAGGGAAGGAACAACAAAAACACAAACAAAAACAAAACCAAAACCAAAAGAGCATTAGTAACTCCAGCAGAAATAGCGTAAATAATTATCTAAACATAAGAAACTTAAATAAAATAGCATGCAATACAATAGTACCATACAGTAACTATCATATAACTACCATAAGGGAGACACAAACCAAAACACAAATCATCTATGGCTAGCCCTGCCAAGCCTCACCCAACCCCGGGTGAGGAGTATGAAAAACTCTAGGAGCCCCTATCCTACAACCCTGATACTAGACCTCCAGACTTTCCTATCAAGGGTCATGTCCTCGGAAACTCGCATTCTAGCCATGTCCTGCCTAATCACCTCTCCCCAATACTTCTTAGGCCTCCCTCTGCCTCGCCGAACGCTGACAAATCGCCAGCCGCTTACAACTCCTCACCGGGGCATCAGGGCTTCTCTTCCGCACATGTCCGAACCACCTCAGCCTCGCTTCTCGCATCTTCTCATCCACCGTGGCCACCCCCACCTTCTCTCGAATAACTTCATTCTTAATTTTATCTAACCTGGTGAGCCCGCACATCCACCTGAGCATCCTTATCTCCGCAACCTTCATTCTCTGAACATGAGAGTTCTTCACGGGCCAGCACTCCGCCCCATACAACATTGCAGGTCTAACCACCGCCCTATAAAATTTCCCCTTGAGTTTATGTGGAACTTTCTTGTCTCATAGGACTCCTGATGCAAGCCTCCACTTTGACCACCCCGCTCCTATACGATGCGTGACGTCCCCGTCAATCTCTTCGTCCCCCTGAATCACCGACCCAAGATATCTAACACTGTCCCTCCTGGCGATGACCTGAGATCCAATCATCACGTCCCTGCCTACTTCGCTCGGCTCGGCGCTAAACTTGCCCTCCAGGTATTCTGTCTTAGATCTTCTTATTTTGAAACCTTTAGACTCGAGAGTCTGTCTCCATACCTCTATCCTCTCAATAACACCGACTCTCGTCTCATCTATCAAGACTATGTCATCAGCAAATAGCATACACCAAGGCACATCCCCTTGAATATGACGGGTAGAGCATCCATCACCAAGGCAAACAAGAGAGGGCTAAGCGCCGATCCTTGATGGAGCCCCATAACCACTGGAAAATGGTCTGAGTCGCCACCCACCGTCCTAACCCTAGTCTTAGCTCCATCGTACATGTCCTTGATTACTCTGATGTAGGCTTCCGGCACGGTCTTCGCCTCCAAGCAGCTCCATAGCACCTCTCTTGGGACCTTGTCATACGCCTTCTCCAAGTCGATAAGCACCATGTGCAGGTCCTTCTTCTTATCCCTGAACTGCTCCACCAGCCGCCTGACAAGGTGGATAGCTTCTGTAGTGGAGCGACCCGGCATGAAACCGAACTGGTTCCCAGATATAGATATCATCTTCCTCACCCTCGCCTCGATCACCCGCTCCCAGACCTTCATGGTGTGACTTATTAATTTGATACCCCTATAGTTGTTGCAGCGCTGGATGTCCCCTTTGTTTTTATTCAGTTAGCTATTCTTTTAAGGGTGAAAATATTGTTTAATAAATCAATCTCTTAAAACTTTTTTCAATTCAAGTGTTCTTTTGCTAGGTCACATTTGACAAAATTGATGTAGGATTGTGACTCCTTTCTGATTCATGCTTCAACAAATAATTTAAGCATTAGATTCTGTTTGACCATCAGTTTAGTGGATTTTGTGATTAGTTTTAGTGGATTTATGTTGGCTCGATTCATTCTCTTGACAATGCTTTTCGTGCCCTAGAACTACAGCCGCTTCACATTGAAACCTCTCAGATATACTTGGTTTGACCACCAATTATACATGCTTGGGCTCACACTAACGACTCAACCATATTTATGCTTACACTAATGTAAGTTGTCACTGGCAGGTCCTCCGACACCTTGGTCGTATAAGTGAAACACGAGTTGGTCATCACCGCGTGATTCTACTTTTGAGGCCCCACTGAGTTGCAACTTGATCAGTTAGTTAGGTACACACCTGCATGCGGCGACTTCTTTTTGACTGGCCACATTCAAGCTCTTTTGGAGTTGGACTGGTAGGCAGAAAAACATGTTGCTGTTTACTGTTCAAAATTGTATGATATTACTGGAGATTTGACAGTGCTACAATTTGGAAAATCAGTTTCTGCGGATTTCTTTTTTGTTATTCCTTGCTTTATACGATCTTTCAGAGCCTAAATTTGAAGTTCTGCAATGACATCTCACTTAACCATATATAGTGTAGGGATCTACATAGGACTCTGGATGGAATTTGATCATGTCATGCTAGATCTATAAATGAAAAATTTCTTGCAATATAAACTTATGAATATCAACCATAACATTACAACAACAACAACAACAACTACCCAGTATACTCCCACCAGGTGGGGTCTGGGGAGGGTAATATGTAGGCAGTCTTACCCCTACCCAAAAGGGCAGAGAGGCTGCTTCCATGCGACCCTCGGCGCAAATATGAACTCTTAAATTATGCCACTTATCCTAGCTTTGCGATTATAAGAGGGACTGCAAAAAAGAAGCTACTATTTGTTTGGTTCTTTATGTCTATTATTTGTGCTTAAAACTCAGAACATTTTCTTAATTAATTTATTACTCTATCAACCTCAGAAGACACTCTTTTCAGAAGAATGTTTGCCTTGATATGTTTCCAGGAAATATAAACAAATATGTACGTTCTGTAGTCTCATACAATATTTCACATAGTACTGATACAAACTGAATGAAGTATACAAGCAGAATCGACTCTCACATGGTAATACTATAATAATAAGAAATATAAACTGCATATGAACAAATGAAGCTCATACTTCCTAGCTAGTTTCCTTAAAAGAACTTTAAGATCATAACAACATACATATCAAGCCTAGAAATGGATTCATGTTATTTTCTTGTTTTCGTTTAAATTTTATGATCTCAACCACCTCAATATCCAGTCTAGGAGTGTCAAATGGGTAGGTTGAGCTGAAATTAGGCGGGTAACGATGGTTGAGTAAAAAATGGGCGGGTCATTTTACGTGAGCTGAGATGGACTAGGTCAAGATGACAAAAAGTTTTGGGTAATAACCCAATTTGCCTAACTCTTATCAAGCTTTAATTAATGTGTGTTATTTTCTTATGAATTATTTAATTATTAGATAAGATTCTTTTTTCTTTTGTTATGGTCATATATGACATAACAAAAAAAATTTATTTTAAAGATATTTTAGCAAAGTTATAATGGATCAGTTTGGGCTAAAAATCAGCCCAACTTTAGAGTAAAAATTACACGGGGCGCCCTATTTGGTCGCCCCCATTTAACCTATACCCATTTTGTAATTTTTTTAATTTGTACCCACTTTTAAAATAACTTCAGCCCGCTTTCTCCTCATTCGTTTTCTTCTTCTTCTTGGTCGCCCCTACTCAACATATACTCATTTTTTAAATTTTTTTCACTTGTACTCACTTTTTAAACAACGTCAGCCCGCTTTCTCCTCCTCATTCTCCTCCTTCGTTTTCTTGCTGCGCTGCTATGGAGCTTCAGTTCTACTATCTTGAACTGCACATATTGTGAAGCTAATGGTTTGGAATATGCTTCCTTCAGTAGTTAAGTTTTTCGAGTTCGTTGTATTCCAGTCTAGGGCTATCCAACGAGACGGGACTGGACGACATTTAAGCGAGATGGTGGCGGGACGAGACGAAACGTTCGTCCCATCCCATCCCGCTAACAAACGGTATGGGACGGGACGGAACGGGACGAGACGGGACGGGTTCGTGGGCCTTAAGTGTATTTTTTCATAAAAAAACTTTGAAAATTACTATATTTTTAAATTTTGCAACGCCTAGATTTTTAACTTATTGAATAAACTTAAAGTTACTACCTTAAATTAAAATTAGAAAACTAAGTAAAGAATTATAAAATATTAAAAGAAAAGACTTCTAATGAAATATTCTACTAATTATATATTTATAATACAATTATAATTTATTTAATATAATTTCAAAGTCTTAACTATTAAGTAACTAAGACAATTCATAAAAAGACTTCGATGCTTAGAGCCTTTTATTTTATTAATAGAACTTTCAAATCTCAAATACAAATATAATTCTTTTGAAGAGCACCTAATATATGTAGCCACCTTCTAGGAAGGGTTCTGTTTGAACTAGGCCTCTTAGTAGCCAATTACAAACTATCATACTAATATTTGTAAGCTCCTATATAGCTTCATTTTAACTTATCAATAATATCTCTCGGACATTCTACTGGAATTGGCAATGTTGATTGATGTTCCATGAGCTCCATGCCGTCATCGCTCTCAGTGGTAAGTATCTCATTGTATTCTTCTTCTTCGCTAGTGAGCTCCATGCCGTCATCGCTCTCAGTGGTAAGTATCTCATTGTATTCTTCTTCTTCGCTAGTGGTTAATATTTCAAAACCAAAATTTCTTCTTTCTGAATTAATCCAATCTCTAAATAATACAAAAGTCTCTAGACTGTCCTCCGCTAACGCATGTTTATGATCTCCAATTTGAAATCATGCCGCGCTAAAAGCACTCTCCGATGCTACTGATGATGCTTGAATAGCCATGATATCTCGGGCCATAATTGAAAGTGTTGGAAAAGCCTTGCCACGCTCCCTCCACCATGATAAAAGTTGTTCCTTGCCTTCTTCATCTTTAATATTTTCTAATCCTTGATTAAGATAAGAATCAAGTTCATCATCAATAGAGGAATCAAAACCTGTTATGTCATCCATATCTTCTCAGAAAACATCTGCTCCAGACTTAGAAGCAAAAGGAGCCGTTTTAGTACTAGTTGTATTCATCGATTTATATTTATCAAAAATTGATCTAGCACAAGAATATATGCTAGCTTGACATTTTTCGAGAGATGATTGTTCATTTTCTTGAATTTCTAAATTCTCATAAATTTTGCGAACAAGTCCCTTTGCACCTCTTTAATGGCCGGTGCATAAGTTGGATTTGTTTTAAACTTACCAAATACAACAGAAATTCCACAAATATACCATAATATTTGTATAATAGTAGGAAAATATATACCCGAAAATTGTTTTGTAGCATAATAAAATTTTTCTAAAAATTTAGTAAGCTCTCTGATCTCATCTCAATCAGAATCAACAATTTGATCAACAGGGTAAGCATTATGCATGTTATATACCTTTTGGATAGGCACCCAATAATCATATGCAACTTTAAGCATTTCATAAGTAGAATTCCACCTAGTACAAACATCTTTTGGAACTTATCTAAATGGAAGCCCAGCACTAGCACATTATTGAGCAAATTCACTAATTCTACTTTATTTATGAGCACGAAAAATATAGGCACAAGCATGTTTTATTTTACTATAAGCATTAGAAAATAAATTAAGACCGTCGTTTACAATCAAGTTAAAAATATGACATGCACATCTAACATAAATTTTTTTTGGATTAATTGGACAAAGTCTAGATTTTAAGATATTTGCTACGGTTGTGTTAACAGAAGCATTATCTAAGGTGATAGTTAAAACTTTATTAACGAGTCCACAAAAATTAAGTATTTGTAGAATAGTAGTTGCAATATATGCTTCAATGTGTTTTGAATCAACAAATTTATAACCTATAATCTATTTTACAAGTTCCAGGATGATCAACCCAATGATATGTAACAGTTAAATAATCACAACCATTAGGACTACGACCTATATCAGATGTGATAGACACTTTACAATCTAAGTGAAAAAATACACAACGAATATACTGAAGATATTCGGTTTGAAATTTAAAAGCATCATTTCTCACCGTGGTCTTAGGAAAACCTTGAAAAGCAGGGTTATAAGTGTCTTTTATATAATGTACAAAAGTATGGTGAGAAGGAAAAGTAAAAGGTAAGCCACAGACAACCACAATTTTTTGCTAAGTTCTCACGATCTCTATCTTTGTTATATTTGTGTAAAACATGACCAGAAGCAGGGTCAAGTTGTTGTTGAATTTGATCAGAACCATATCCACTAGGAGTGCCAGAACTGATGGTAGGGTCTATAATTTTTTTCGGCTTCTATATTAGCTTGTATCCATAAAGATTTGTGATATTTTTAAGTGTCTAGTTAAACCCCCCCGTCCCACCACTTGTTGAGTGTGCAAATACTTGCTTACCTTTTTCACATATAGCACGATGATTGAATTTATCATGTTTAAAAAATTTCCATACAAGTGATGTTTTGGGACATTCAGCCTTAGGCTTACCTTTTGTAAGGGGTAAAGCTCCAGACTGAGATTGATTCTGAGTTGGAGCTTGTGTTGCGGGGACTAGTGGGTGTTTCATCTAATTCTTCTTCCTCATTTTCTTTATTCTCATTTTCTTCATCCTCAAAACAAATATCATTGTCAAATTGCCTTTGTAAAGTTTCATGATCTAATTGTTCTCCAACATGAACATCATAAAATGTGGGGGGTTGGAAAAATGAAGTTTCATCAACATGAGTCATTTCATCAATATCCTTTCTAACTCTAGGTTTAGGAGAAGGGTTAGGATTAGGATTACTACTACTTTCACCTTTACTATTTTTAACTACTTTTTTAAAAATACCAAATACATTTTTAGGTGCCATAATTTAAATATGAAATTAAATTAAAAAGCTAACACAAATACTAAACACACAAATGAATTACGAAAATATAACACGTAAAGTAAACATAAATATTAAGCACTAAAATGATGCGCAAAAATTATATTAAAATTAGGATATGGAATGAGTGCACCGTGATTATATATTGAAACTTGAAGAAATTTTCAAATATTGTTCCAAATACTTGACGAATTAGTTTGAAGCTAAGTTGCTCTAAAAAATTTGCCCAAATACGTGAAAGTTGAAACTTTATAGATAGCACTTGATACTTGATAGTAACAAAATTGAGAGAATATATAGAATATAGATAAGATATTAGAATGTAAGAGATTTGAGAGAAAAGATTAATTTTTTGTGGAAAAAATGAAGAAGAATGAGGGGTATTTATAGTAGAAATAGAGCCAAAGTGTAATTTAATAAACTTAGGAGTTATATTAAAAATTTAGGAGGGGGTGGGGGTGTTATGGGGGGTGTAGGGGCTGTTTGGACCGTTGGCAACAACTATTTTTGCCATTTAAGCCGTTGGCCAACGGCTATTTTTGCCATTTAAGCCGTTGGACGGGACGGGACGAAACGGGAAGGGACAAACGGGACAAAATGGCCGTCCCGTCCCATCCCATTTCCCGTTTAACATTGGCCCATCCCATTTAACTTGAAGCGGGACGGGACGGGACGCGGGACAGGGCGGGCCGCCTGTTCCGTTGGACAATCATATTCCAGTCTAGTCGTCTTTTTTCGGCAAAATACCTTAAATCACCCCCTTCAACTTGGCGTTTTGAGGGCCATTGCCAACCTAGATGATGATGTGGCAAAAGTGTGGGCGCACACATCCGCCACGTGAGTTTTCTGTCTATGTGGCATTATTTTGAAAAATAAAATAATTAATTTTTACCTTTTCAAGAATATTATTTTTTTAGATAAATTGTTTCGAATAAAATTTACAATAAAACTTGGATATAACTACATTGTTTAGGCTACATATTTTTATTTGGCCAAAAATAATAAATTTTTAGTTATTTTTTTTTAATTTGACGTGAAAATAAGGATTTATACAGTTGAAATAAATAGTTAAGGCATCTAAAAAGTTATAAAAAATAAATAGTTTGAAATTAATTATTTTGGCAATAATTTTTATATAGCTCTAAATTGTGGTGTTCTAATGTTTTATTTTATTTTATAAATTTTACCTAAAAAAGTAAAAATACATCGTTGAAATAAATAATCATTGCATAAAAAGAAGAAATAAAATGAGTGTACAATTGCAAGAACTACAAGTGTAATTGTACACTCTTTTTATTTCTTATTTTGATGTAATGACTATTTATTTCAGCTATGTATTTTTTATAACTTTTTAGATGACTTAACTATTTATTTCAATTGTATAAATCTTTATTTTCAGCTCAAACTAAAAAAAAAAAAGATTAACTAAAACTTTATTATTTTTGGTAAAATAAAAATATTTAGCCTAAATAATATAGTTATATCCAAGTTTTATCATAAATTTTATTCGAAAAAAATTATCTAAAAAAATAATATTCTTAGAAAGATAAAAAACAATATTTTATTTTTCAAAAATGCCACATAGATAGAAAAATTCACGTGACAGGCGAGTGCACCCATACTTTTTGCCACATCAGCATCTAGGGGGTAATGACCCTCAAAAGGCCAAGTTGAGGAGGGTAATTAAGACCGGACATAATTCGGGAAGAATACTAATAATCTAAGCCAAATTTAAAGATAATTTAAAATATTTTGCCTTTTTTTTCCAGGTGAAAGCCCTGGATCATTTAAGAAAATACATGATATATTATGTATTAAAGAATAGATGCCTCAGATATAACGACATAATGTTTCTAATTAAACAGGTTAATTAAGGGAAAGACGAAAACTTCATAAGATTATCGTGAAAAGCATACCTACTAAGATACTGTATGCCACAATTGAAATCGCAAGTCATATTTTCCATTTGCGAGCATCTAGAAATGCTTGGGAAGACAAATGATTAGCTTCAACTCCTGTTAGATATCAATTTATTAATTAATATCTAAGGCAATACAAAAACTTCAACTTTAAAGTTGAAGTTCAATAGTTACAAAACAAAAGAAATTTCGACAGTTACAAAACAAAAACTTCAGCTCTAGAGCTGAAGTTCGCCAGTTAAAAAAAATTCGCCATACAAAATAAAAACTTCAAGCCCGTCTGCTAGAATGCGGAAGTTTTGCGTGATTGCCTTTGCAAAATAAAACTTCAAGCTCGTCTAGTAGAATGCTGAAGTTTTGCGTGATTGCCTTTACTACTTCAGCCCCGTATGCTGAAGTTATGCAAAAAAATAGGTATGCTTGCAATTTTTTTTTGCAAAGGCGCACAAGTTAAAGCGTGACACAAAAATGAGATGATGCGCTGGGTCAAGATAGTTGAGTTAAACAATGGGCGGGTGATGTTTAGTTTAAAGCATATATATTTCTATGTATATCACCTAATATTTTACACTTGTTTCATGAATTTGAGATGTTAAATGCTATGATTTATATTAATTTGAAGTGTTTTTATGTGTAGGAATGATTCAGGGGCAATTGGGGGTCGAAACGTGCGAGATTTGAGCCAAAACGAAACGAATCCGGGTAATGTGCGAATATGGGCTCCACAGGTGGCGACCGGCCCCACCCGTGGCACCAAAAACAGTAACTAAAAACATAGAGGCGCTGCGGAGTGCACCTGGCACCGGTGACGCGGATTTTGTCCTATTTTGCCTGGGACACGGTTATTTCGGCCCTAGACCTACCCAACTCGTATAAAAGCAAGACTAAACATATTTTTTGAGGGGAAGGCACCACTTTGGTGATATCTAACACACTTTGAAGGAGAATTCACACGGTGCAACACACACCACGTTTGGAGGAGGCTTATAACTAGTTTTTCTTCTCTTCTCTTCCTTTAATTTCATAGTTTATTATTTCTAGAGTTTTTGGTGCTACATGAACGTTGTAGTTGAAGTTAAAATTGTTCTTATTATTTTATCTCATTGGTTTATTTATTCAATCTTGCACATAATTATTTGATTGCTTGATCACCAATTGAATACTATCTACGAATCTAGGGTTGAACTCGGGAGAGGGAATTCTAGATTGCATATAAGATTGAGTAGAACAAGATCTTAACCCTTAGGGAGACCGGATTTACAATTAGGATAGGAATATACCTAATTGCCTTGCTTGGTTATTATATGAAAATTATAAATGCGTTCTTGTTAATTCTAATTCTATAGGAAATAGGCGTTAGATTAGCTTGAACAGGCGAGTTGTATTTCGGGAGAAGACTACAAGAAATATTAACCCGGTTAATTAATAAATTAGATAAATTAATTGAAAGATTTAAGTGAAGAACTCAACGGGATTGTTAGCTAACCCATAGCTCCAGAATATTCATACACATTGAATTCGTCGTTAACTTTGTTGTTGTTTTTTTTTAATCTCTTAATTTATTACTTCAGATTAATTTTAGTTAAATATTCATACTTTAGAATTTGCTTGAATAGAATAATTGTTTGGTTTAATTTAGTTGATAGTTAATCACATTTCCCTATGGGTACGATATATGGACTTACATTCCTATATTACTTGTCGACCAGGTATACTTGCGTGTGCGTTCGGGAGCAACAAGTTTTTGGCGCCGTTACCGGGGACATAGAAATTAACTATTTTACTAGATTAGATTTTTACTTTTTTATCTATTTAAATTTTTAATTTTAATCTAGTGTAGTGTATTATATTATTACTTTTTTTTTACATGGCATCCTTGAACGGAAAGTGGTGGGATAATATGTGTTCTTATTTTTGCGATCCTTGTCCATATTGTAAAGGACCTCACTTGTGGTAATACTGTAAAAGTATTCAACAATACCGAGTTGTGTGCACCATCTTCATCTTGTACTATTTGTGATGGAAATTGGAATAATTGTCCTAAGTGTTGTTATCCTACTCCAATACCTTCTTATGTTGATTCTAATAATTCTTGTGAGTTTGACAGAAGTAACGAATGAGTTGATATAGAACACGATGTTCACATTCTTGATATGCACGAGAAATTATTAGAGGAATATGGAGATTTCCGTGAGAAAATTATGAATGTGATGTAACAATTTGTAGAAGGAAGAGCTGAACTGGGACAAGAGATTGATCAATTTGGAAGTTCTATTCACGACTTAGAGGCTCAATTGAGTGCAAAAGTTGATGCGTGTAACTCCCAACAATTTTGTGATGAGTTGGGTAAAGCTAAAAAAGATCTTCTATACCAAATTGAGGAGCTAAAACAAGAATACCAATCATTGGATCATGCTTTTGTTGATGTTGCCAAGGTTAAATAGTGCAAAATTGAGGATGTCAAAAATAATACAATTTTGGAGTTAGAGCATATTGGACCTCATGCTAAACACTTTTAACCATTATATTTGGTTGGTGATATGAAAATTGGTCCATTCGAGCATATGGAAGATTCAATAGATGAGGAACAAATTGATTATTCTGAAATTAACCACACCAAGGAGACAAAACGACTTTCCTCACTTAAGGGCTAAGAAATGCAAGATGCGATACCTATTGCTTGGTTTCTTTATTTTTACACCATCGTCCCTGGAACGTGATACAATGGATGGTGCAAAATTGGGGGCGCAATTTATATCCTCAAAGTGAAAGGAAAATTAATGAAAGTGTTGGCGTCGTTCCGTGACGTTAAATCAAGCATTTGTTGGGAGGCAACCCAATTCTATGTTTTCTTTTTTATTTTTGCTTAATTTTTTTTATTGTGTTATTTTTCGTAGTGTTGTTTTTGTGTTTTGTAGGAGTTGGAGCATGGAGTCAGCGCCAATAGGCATGTGTAAAAGCGAGCAGCTAGTTGAAACTAAGTGTGAGGTACCCGCACACGGGATCATACTTGGGAGAAGTCTGAGTACCCCGTTAGCTGCTAATTCTTTGTTTTTTGGCCTTCCAGGGAGTTTCTTTTACCCTCTTGATATGTTCAGTGTGCATTGAGAACATTGCACAATTTTAAGTGTAGAGTGAGGAGATTGTCTGATTGATTCTCTGTGCTATCTTAGTTTAGTTGTAGTGGTTTTTTAAAAAAAATAAAAAAAATCAGAAAATTAAGACTTTTCCCGACAATGAAGCTTTTGGATAATTTTCTTGAGGGATAAAAAGTCTGATTAAAAACACCAAAAATATTTTTTTAGGATAGTTAGGTAGTATCTTTTGTTTTTTCTTTGGGCATCGATTCTTTTCCAAGGGTGTAGCTCGAATCGGGTACTGTTTTAGGGGTAGTTTAGGAAGAAGCTGAGTCGCCCTGAGATATTCATTGAAATGGTTGATGCTTGCACATTAGGCTATGCCATACGTTCTGTTTTCCCCTAGATTTGGTGAATTGCGAAGCCTAAGTAAAGTAAATAGCCTATTCTGTGATGCTCTCTCTCAATTGTTTGACTTGTATGCTACACAGTGCAATATTGCTTAAATTTCTCAATTATGTGTGCTTTCTTGACTCGAGAGTTGACAGAACCGTCTTGATTGAGTTATGTGCAATGTGTGTTAGAATTTGTGACTTTCTATGCTATCCTGTATAGTCTAGAACTTGCCCCGTGTGTTAAGTGAAGTGAAATTATAAGTTGTGCTAATCTAGGAGATGACGTATGTATATTCTTGCTTGATCATGGATGTGGTTGTCACATCAAAATAAAATTTTCGTTGCTAGCCCCTTTGAACCTATAGACCTTTCTTTTGGCACCCACATTACAAGCCCATACCCTATTTTGTTCTTAATTTGATATTGATCGAACCTTTACCTCCTAAGATGCTTAGGCGCTAAACGAAGTATGGTGAGATATTGGGGAGTAGCTTTTAAGTGGAACCATGGAAGAGCCCATTGGTGCACTAAAGTTGAAATTAAAGGTCATTAGCCGATGAACTTTACTGTATGGATTGTGTGGAGAAAAGAAAAGAAAAATGATAGTGAAAGTATATAGAAAAATAAACACCTCCAATTCTTATTGATTTGTGCGAGTGAAAAGTAGAGAAGTGCTTAATTGAAAAGAAGGCTATGTTGTATATGAAAAGTGATTTGGTTGAGAAGAATATGAGCTTGAATTATAATATAGTGTATTAAAGTGCTTATGAGGGTGAGTCACTATTTCTAAATATATCCTACTCGTTCTTTAGCCTACATTACAACCTAAAAGTCCTAATTGATCCTAGATTTGGCTAGCTTAAATTAATGGAATATACACCACGGGCAGGCTTATGGTACGATCACGGGATGCATATAAATTCTTTGTGAGAGTGAGCGAATTTTGTTCAATTATGTGTTGTCCTTAATCTATATTCGAAAGCATATTTGAATATGTGGACCAATTTATATTTACTCTTTTGTTTGTTGGTAAGAGCATATGATCTCATGAATGATTGCTGACGTTGTAAACTTTTTTGTTGGGTAAGTGCATGAGTTGAGGGTGCTTAGTGGTTACAAGTCGACTTTTGAGGTTGGGTGGTGATAATTAGGTTGTTGGAATTGATTGAATTGAAATATTACACTTGGGCATGCTTAAAAAGGAAGAATGTGAAATTTTGTGTGTTCATACTTGTGTGCCGGTATTGATCATAATCAAGGGTATAGTATATGGTTAAAAGTTAAAGTGCTCCTCTATGATTGATACTTGTACGTAGTTGGGGGTTTATTAGATAGTCCCATTGCTCGAGGACGAGCAAGAGTCTAAGTGTGGGGTGTTGATGTTTAACTTAAAGCACATATATTTCTATGTATATCGTCTCATATTTTGCATTTGTTCATGAATTTGAGATGTTAAATGCTATGATTTATATTAATTTGAAGTGTTTTTATGTGTAGAAATGATTCGGGAGCAATTGGGGGGCCGAAACGCATGAGATTTGAGCCAAAATGAACGAAACTGGGCAATGTGCGAATTTGGGCACCACAAGTGGCGCCCGGCCCACCTGTGGCGCCAAAAACAGTAGCTAAAAATATAGAGGCGCCATGGAGGGCGCCTGGCACCGACGACGTGGATTTTATTCTATTTTGCCCGGGACACGGTTATTTCAGCCTAGACCTACCAAACTCGTATAAAAGCAAGACTAAATATATTTTTTGAGGGGAGGACGCCACTTTGGTGATATCCAACACACTTTGAAGGAGAATTCACGTGGGACAATACATACCACATTTGAAGGAGGGTTATAACTAGTTTTTCTTCTCTTTCTTTCTTTAATTTCATAATTTATTAGTTCTAGAGTTTTAGGTGCTACATGAATATTGTAGTTTGAAGCTCAAATTGTTCTTATTACTTTATCATATTAGTTTATTTATTCAATCTTGTGCTTAGTTATTTAATTGCTTAATCACCAATTAAAGCAAGACTTTCCAAAAACGAATACCATACATACCTAGTGGGAGACCAAAAAATAAGATATAAGGTAGCTTTCAAGACATAGTGTTATAAGTTGAATCATCAAAATGTAAAAAGAGCCACAATTAATTTATATGGCCTAATTTGTTTTCCAGAACATTCGTCTATTTCAGTTCAAGATGAGTTTAAATAGAGCGACATAAGCTCAATTGTGAACAGGAGGGTGAGTTCTTGCTGGTAAGTAGTCCAAATTAAACTCTGGCTTTGAATCCTCCCTTTTCATAAGCTTATTTGTCTCCTCCGAGGGTTTTACTTCTGCATTCGATGAAATGGAAAACCTATCTTGACTCGAATTCTGCAAAAAAAAAAAACCCAAAGATTTAATTTTAATCTTCACTTTATATATATACCCAGAGGCGGATCCAGATTTAAATTCTATGGATTTAACTTTTAAGATTTTTAATATCGAACCCATTATATTTTTAAAGTTATGGATTCAAATATATTATTTTTATAATTTTAATAAATTTTTACATATAAATTTTTATTCCGCGCCGAAAATTATGGGTTCAATTCGTAACTACAAGGGTGCATCTGCCCATGTGTATATACTTGTATAGTAGGACTTACGTTTTATATATATATATGCACACACTAACAATGTAAAAGTATTCAATGGGTGTTTGGACATAAGAATTGTAAAATTCTAAAAGAGGGTGAAACTTTTTTTCAAGTAAAAATGGTATTTGAAATTTAGAGTTGTATTTGGAAATGAATATAATTTTGGATTATTTTTGAAGTTTTGTGAGCAATTTGAGTAAAAATTTAGAAAAACAGTTTTTTGGAGTTTTTCAAATTTTCGAAAATTTCAATAATGCATCTTCAAGTGAAAATTAAAAATTTTATGAACAAACATTGATTTTGAAAAAAGTAAATTTTTTTTGAGAAAAACGAAAAAATTTTCTATGTTCAAATGGGCTCTTATACTATGAGGGTAATTTTACCTATAATAAATATTTATCATAAAGATTTACTTGTAATTAGTACCAAATAAATAATTTACTTGTGTAAATAATTGTTATAATATTAGTGTATATAAGTTAAAGTTTTAAAATAAATTTGAGTTATATAATTAACTTTAAGTCCAACAAAAATATAGCCCCAGAGAATTTTTTTTGGAAATTATAATTAATAGAAGTAGAGCAAACCTTGCCGAGGAGACCAAGTGATCGATCATTACATGCATGGAAGAAAAGAAGGAAAATCATTAGAAGAAAGGATATGGTGATTGACATATTTGCAAAGAATGATGCAAATTGTTGGTTCAAACTTGTATGAAAGATATTGAATATTAACATACCAATATTTTAAGGAGCTAGAATTATATTCAAAGAGAAGCAAAATCAGAGTTCTGTTAAATATATATCAAGAAAAGAAGAAAGTACAAGAGTCCAAAGAAGAGTTTTTCATTTTTCTCTTTGAATTTAAAGAAAAAAAATGGAATAATTATTGAAATTATGTATTTGAACGACAGATCGCTCAAAATGTTAGAGAAACAAGAAAGCAAGAGCTTGTCCATTTTTGTTTCCATCGAAGTATATTTGTTTTCTACTCGATGTTCGATACTTGTGTTCAGAGGTGGGTGCCTGATTGTAAAAATTTAAAATTGAAAAATATTCCCTTGTTCTTCAGGTGGACGTCTGATTGCAAAACAAAATTGAAAAATATTCCCTTGTTCCCCAGGTGTGCGCCTGATTACAAAAACTTAAAACTGAAAAATATTCCCTTGTTCTCCAGGTGGGCGCCTGATTGCAAAACATAAAATTGAAAAATATTCCCTTGTTCCCCAGGTGGGCGCCTGATTGCAAAAACTTAAAACTGAAAAATATTCCCTTTTTCTCCAGGTGGGCGCCTGATTGCAAAAATATAAAACTGAAAAATATTCCCTTGTTGTCCAAACTGAAAAATATTCCCTTGTTCTCTAGGTGGGCGCCTGATTGTAAAAACTTAAAACTGAAAAATATTCCCTTGTTCTTCAGGTGGACGCCTGATTGCAAAAACTTAAAACTGAAAAATATTCCCTTGTTCTCCAGGTTGGCGCCTGATTGCAAAAACTTAAAACTAAAAAATATTCCCTTGTTCTCCAGATGGGCGCCTGATTGCAAAAACTTAAAACTGAAAAATTTTTCCTTGTTCTCCAGGAGGGCGTCTGGTTGCAAAAACCTAAAACTGAAAAATATTCCCTTATTCTCCAGGTGGGCGCCTGATTGCAAAACTTAAAACTGAAAAATATTCCCCTGTTCTCCAAGTGAGCGCCTGATTGCAAAAACTTAAAACTGAAAGATATTCCCTTGTTCTCCAGGTGGGCGCCTGATTGCAAAAACTTAAAACTGAAAAATATTCCCTTATTTTCCAGGTGGACGCCTGATTGCAAAACTTAAAACTGAAAAATATTCTCTTGTTCTCCAGGTGGGCGCCTGATTGCAAAAACTTAAAACTGAAAAATATTCCCTTATTCTCCAGGTGGACTCCTGATTGTAAAAACTTAAAACTGAAAAATATTCCCTTGTTCTCCAGTTGGGCGCCTGATTGCAAAAACTTAAAACTGAAAAATATTCCCTTGTTCTCCAGGTGGGCGCCTGATTGCAAAAACTTAAAACTGAAAAATTTTTCCTTGTTCTCCAGGTGGGCGCCTAGTTGCAGAAACTTAAAACTGAAAAATATTCCCTTATTCTCCAGGTGGGCGCCTGATTGCAAAACTTAAAACTGAAAAATATTCCCCTGTTCTGCAGGTGGGCACCTGATTGCAAAACTTAAAACTGAAAAATATTCCCTTGTTCTCTAGGTGGGCGCCTGATTGCAAAAACTTAAAACTGAAAGATATTCCCTTGTTCTCCAGGTGGGCGCCTGATTGCAAAACTTAAAACTGAAAAATATTCCCTTGTTCTCCAGGTGGGCGCCTGATTACAAAAACATAAATCTGAAAAATATTCACTTGTTTTCCAGGTGGGCGCCTGATTACAAAACTAGCCTCGACAATCCTCCACTGCTGACAATTTCAAGATTATGCTGTATTTTCTGAAAAGGTATTATTTCCACCATGTCTTGCTACGAGTTATATCTGCTGGGGGTCTTGCTGGGGATTGGTGGTTAAAATTACTTCCCATTATCCAGGCGGCTCCTGACAACTCTTGTTGACTCATGCTGGGGGAATATCTAATCTAAGATCCATTTTTCAGGGGGGTCCTGATGACTTTTATTGACTCTGGTTGGGGAAATATCTGCTCTAAGTCCATTTTTTCAGGAGGGTTCTAATGACCTTTATTGACTCTAGTTGGAAAATATCTAAGTCCCATCTTTCAGGAGGGTCCTAATGACTTTTATTGACTCTGGTTGGGGAAATATCTAAGTCCCATCTTTCAAGGAAGTCCTGGTAACTCTTACTGACTCAGCTGGGGAATTTTGAAAATTTTCCTCTAAATCCCATTCTTCAGGAGGGTCCTGATGACTTTTCTTGATTCTTATCGACTCTAGCTGGGGGGAGGGGGGGGGGGAGGGGGAGGGGGGGGGAGAATATTTGCTCTAAGTCCTATTTTTCAGGAGGGTCCTGATCGCTCTATTGGCTCTTCTTGGCACTGGCTGGGGAGATTTTCGCTCTAATTTCCACTTTTCGGAAGGGTCCTGAAGGTTCCAACTTAAATGCCAATTCTAATTCCTGGTTGTTTCTGTGACTCTTACTGGGGAGGTATTGGTGCTTGCCCATGTTACTCGCCCCTGCTTGAGTTTTAAACTGTGTTCCACCTCAAGTTTCACGCCTATTTTAACCCCTGGTTGTTTCTACTAGGTTTTTACTAACTAATGCTTGTCACGTTATGCTCTTTGCTGGGGGGGGGGGGGGTTATAACAGACTATGTCTCTTTAGAATTTAAACTGAGTGCCACTTCCAAGTGGATTCTGAAATTTTGGTCATACCTGTCGCGCCTGCCTTCCCCTGTGGACGACCTCCTTTAGGCTCTTCTGGAATTTTTCGGCCCCTGTGTAAATCAAAGAAAACTTGTGAGTTTGAAAAGTGGTGGTTGGCTCGCAACATTCTTGTTGGAAGTGGCCTCCTCGTTGTTATGTTCCGTTGTGCTCAAATTTCCATGTTGATGATGCGTTGCCTGAGTTGGTTGGCTGACCCCCGAACCTTTATGGCTTTACTTTGCTCGCCAATCACTGTGTTTCATTCCTATCCCTTTTTCCCAAATTATTTCACCTTTCCGAGATTACCAAGTCAATGTATTATGCTTGGCGGACCTCTAACCTTTGTGGCTTTACATTTACTTCCCATCTTGTGCTACACTTCCGCCCCCTTTCTAGAATTCTTTGCGCCTTTCCCCGATGGTTGATTGAGGCGCCATGCTGGGTCTTGCCCTGCAGTATTCATCCAATCAATATCCCCTTCCTGAGTTTTGCTTTTGTCTTACCTTTGCCTCATGGTGCCTATGAAGGTTTTCACCGATAAGACTCTCTCTTTCTATTTTCTCTCAATCTCTTGTCTCCTTATAGTGCCCATTAGGGTTTTCACCGATAAGGCTCTCTCATTTTATTATCTCTTCTTGTCTGGCTCAAAATGTTGTCCCTGAAATGAGTACCCTCTACCTGCTCGACTCTACATCTTTTGAAGACTGATCAGAAGGTCTTCCTTTAGACTGTAATGTGGGCCTTTGGATAAGGTTAAAAAGAAAGGGTATCAAAGGCACGAAATAATTTAAATGGGTTCCAATACAACTTTCGGAATCAAATTCTTACAACAACCACAACGTCTGCCCCAATTTCTTGCTTGGGGACTTTTGGATTTTTGTTTTAATGATACCAAACTGTGAGGCTGCCTACGTATCCTTTTAAAAGGAATCAAGTCAAACGTAGTTCATACTGATTCCTTGTTTTGTTGTTGTTTTCTTTCCAGTTTTTCTTTTTTTCGCTTTCTTTTTCTTTCTTCCCTTTTCTATTTTCTCTTTTTTTTCTTTTTGTAGTTTTTTTTACTATCATTTTCATTCTTTTCATTCTCCCCCTTTTTTTCCTTTTAACGCGCGTTTCTAACCTTGTTACTGATTCCGAAAGAAGGGTATGAAATAAAGTAATTAAAGCTCAAAAGGGTTAGCAAAAGATAAAGTGTTTGGATAGCAGAACAAAATGCCTTCATCATTCCAATCTTCAAAATATGCCAAGTACAATGAGGTGCCAAGTATACACAATGATTTGAAGAAAATCATACATAATATCTTTTGACAGCATCTGCGTTTAATGCCATTTCCGCACATTTCCCTTCCATGTCCGTCAGATACAACGTTCCGTTGGACAATACTCTTGATAAGATGAATGGTCCTTGCCAGTTTGGGGCGAACTTGCCTTTCGCCTCAGCCTGGTGCGGGTGGATGCGTTTCAGTACCAGTTGACCTACTTCAAACTTTCTGGGGCGCACCTTCTTATTATATGCCCTAGCCATTCTCTGTTGATACAACTGGCCATGACAGACTGCCGCCAATCTTTTCTCGTCAATCAAACTCAATTGTTCCAGACGGGATTTGACCCATTCTTCGTCTTCGATTCATGCTTCGACCACGATCCGAAGAGAGGGGATTTCAACCTCGGCAGGGATCACCGCCTCTGTGCCGAATACCAATAAGTATGGAGTAGCCCCCACTGAAGTGCGGACAGTGGTGCGATAGCCTAACAATGCAAAAGGCAGCTTCTCATGCCACTGCCTGGATTCTTCCACCATTTTCCGAAGTATCTTCTTTATGTTCTTATTTGCTGCCTCAACTGCTCCATTCACCTTAGGGCGGTACGGGGTAGAGTTTCGATGTGTGATTCTGAACTGCTGACATACCTCTCTCATTAGGTGACTGTTGAGATTTGCCCCATTATCAGTGATGAGTTTATTGTGAATCCCAAACCGACAGATAATGTTTATGTGCACGAAATCAACCACAGCCTTCTTGGTCACCGCTTTGAAGGTTTTGGCTTTAACCCACTTGGTGAAATAGTCAATAGCAACCAGGATAAATCGGTGTCCATTAGAAGCTGCTGGCTCGATGGGTTCGGTGATGTCCATTCCCCAAGCAACGAAAGGCCAAGTTGCAGACATCGTGTGGAGTTCAGACGGAGGAGAATGAATCAGGTCCCCGTGTTCCTGACACTGGTGTCATTTGCGCACAAAGCTGCTACAATCCCGTTTCATAGTGAGCCAATAATACCCTGCCCGGAGAATTTTTTTTGCCAAAACATATCCGCTCATGTGCGGCCCACAAACGCCAGCGCGCACCTCATTCATGATGACCATTGCCTGCTTAGCATTTATGCATCTTAGCAAACCTAGATCTGGCGTTCTTTTGTACAGTAATCCCCCACTGAAGAAGAATCCATTTGACAAATGACGGATTGTTCTCTTCTGGTCACTTATGGCTTGCACCGAGTACACACCTTTCCTGATGTATTCCTTGATGTCCTGGAACCAAGGCTCACCGTCAAGATCCTCTTCCACCATGTTGCAATAGGTATGTTGATCATGGGCTCGGATATGTATCGGGTCAACATAAGCCTTGTCTGGGTGATGTAACATTGATGCCAAAGTAGCCAGGGCATCGACAACTTCATTGTGAATTCTGGGAATTTGCTTGAACTCTATTGACCGAAATCGTTGACAAAGATCATGCAAGAATTGCCAATAAGGTATGAGCTTTAAATATCTCGTCTCCCACTCCCCTTGGTTCTGGTGTACCAGGAGGTCCGAGTCCTCCAAGACTAAGACTTCCTGGACGCCCATGTCCGCTGCTAACCTCAAACCTAAAATGCATGCCTCGTACTCCGCCATGTTGTTGGTGCAATAGAAATGAAGTTGAGCTGTGACTGGGTAATGATTCCCTTCTTCAAAAATGGGTACCGCTTCTATCCCGACGCTTTTCATGTTGGCAGCCCCATCGAAGAACAATTTCCACCCTGACTTCTCATCCTGTTCCATTTCATTGATGTGCATCACTTCCTTGTCCGGAAAATATGTGTTCAAGGGTTCATATTTTTCATCTACGGGATTCTCTGCTAAATGGTCTGTCAATGCCTGTGCCTTCATAGCAGTCCTAGTTATGTAGATGATGTCAAATTCAGTAAGCAAGATCTGCCACTTTGCAAGCCTCCTTGTGGGCATGGGCTTCTGGCAAAATATATTTCAACGGGTCCAGTCGGGAGATGAGGTAAGTGGTGTATGATGACAAATAATGCTTCAACTTCTGGGCTACCCATGACAAGGCGTAGCATGTCCTCTCAAGATGAGTGTACTTAACCTCATAGGCCGTAAATTTCTTGCTGAGGTAGTATATGGCTGGCTCCTTTCTCCCAGTGACATCGTGCTGACCCAGCACACACCCAAATGAATTGTCCAGGACTGTCAAATACAAGATCAGAGGCCTCCCTGGTTCTGGCGGGACCAGTACTGGCGGGTTTGAAAAATATCCCTTTATCTTATCAAAAGCTTCCTGGCACTCTCCTGTCCATTTTACCGCAGCATCTTTCTTTAACAGCTTAAAGATGGGCTCACAGATGGTTGTGAGCTGGGCGATGAATCGATTGATGTAATTCAGCCTTCCCAATAGACTCATTACCTCTGTTTTGTTTCTGGGTGGTGCAACTCCTTTATAGCTTTGATTTTTGATGGGTCTAAATCAATGCCTCGGCGGCGGACTATGAACCCTAACAACCTTCCCGAAGGGACCCCAAATGAACATTTTTCCGGGTTGAGTTTGAGATCATACCTGCGGAGCCTCTGGAAGAATTTCCTCAGATCTTTGACATGATCAGATTGCTTTCTGGACTTCACAATCACATTGTCCACATAGACCTCAATTTCCTTGTGCATCATATCGTTGAAAATGGTTGTCATTGCCCGTATGTATGTCACCCCAGTGGTTTTCAAACCAAAAGGAATGACATTATAGAAGTATGTTCCCCATGGTGTGATAAATGTTGTTTTCTCGGCATCTTCTTCATCCATTAAAATCTGATGATAGCCCGCATAACAATCCACGAATGACCCGATCTCATGCTTCGCACAATTGTCAATCAATATATGGATGTTCGGCAGGGGGAAGTTTTCTTTTGGACTTGCTTTGTTGAGGTCACGATAATCAACGCACACCCTGGTTTTACCATCCTTCTTTGGCACAGGAACGACATTAGATAACCAGGTGGGATATCGTGTGACTCGAATAACTTTTGCCTCAAACTGCTTGGTCACCTCTTCTTTGATTTTCACGCTTACATCAGTTTTAAACTTACGTAACTTTTGTTTGACGGGAATGCAGGCTGGTCAGTAGGTAGCTTGTGGACTACCAAGTCAGTGCTCAATTAGGGCATGTCATCATAGGACCATGCAAAGACATCCTTATACTCCAAAATACTTTGATTATTTCCTCGCTAAGCTGTGGCTCTAGATAGACACTTATTTTTGTTTCTATGATATTATTCGGGCTTCCTAGATTGATTGCCTCTGGATCATTCAGGTTTTTTTTGGGTTTCTCTTCGAATTGGGTCATCTCTTTGCTAATCTCATCGCATTCCCCTTCCTCATCGTACCCTGATTCGTCCTCTTGTTCCATTTCCTGAATTATTATCTATGGACTAGGCTTGTTGCAAAGATTGGCCGAGGGGTCCTTATGCATGTCAGATCACTGGAACCAGCATAAAAATAACTATACAAAAGAGAAAAAGGAAGAAAAAGTAAAGCGAAAATGAAACTATCAGCATTGCTTAAAGAGAAATTGCATTTCATTAGAATCAAAGTTTACGCATCCAAATGGATGGAAGTAACAACTGAATGACGGTAATACAAACTAGACTGAAAGGAAAATCAAAGCCAACTACCAAGATTCCCTCTGAGTGGGAAGAGGAGTGGCTTCCTAGTTATTGATTCTTGCGCATGCCCCCACAAATTGCACATTTGCCCTGCTTGATCCTTCTCCCGCCTCTACCATATTCACCTTATTGAACATCCTTTCTAACCCCGTATCAAGATCTCCATCCGCATCAATCAGCGGGCCGAAAATCCTGGGTCTGGGACCACTAATGGGTTTGACAAACGATTTGGATAAACTTGGGATAGGCTTCGGGAGAAACCAACCTTTCTGTCTCAGCTTCCTGGCTCTCTTTATGTCTGCGGCCGTGGGTTTGAACCCTAGACAAAAAATGTCTAGATTCTTGGGAAAGAACACTGGTTGCGCAATGCCTTGCAGAGAAGCTCCCAATCCTTTGCCGGTATAAAGCCATTTCTCAACATTTCTGAAGCTACAATGACAGATGCGGTTGTTATCCTTGGGGTTACAACAATCTCAGCTTCTGGGATCTTCTGAACTGATACTGTATCGAACACCTGCTAAACCCATGGCCCTTTGTTGTCCTTAGATTCAAGGAAGGGCACAATCGCATCACCCGGGGTACACTGGCTATCCTCTCCATGCACGACAATTTCTTTCCTGCCCCACTCAAATTTGACCATCTGGTGCAGTGTAGATGGCACTGCTTTGGCTGCATGAATCCAGGGTCTGCCCAATAACAGATTATAGGAGACTAATCATCCAACACTTGGAATTTCATAATGAACTCGACGGGCCCTATAGTTAATTCCAGCACTATATCTCCTACAGTGTCGTTTGCTCCGCCGTCGAACCCTCGAAGGCATATGTTATTCTTGCAGACCTTTTCAGTTTCCACCTTTAACTTGGTCAATGTGGATAATGGAAAAATGTTTGCACTGGAACCGTTGTCAACCAAAACTCGAGTGACCACGGCATCTTCACACTTCACAGTCAGATAGGGGGACCGGCTGTGCTTCGTGCCCTCCATAGGCGATTCATCGTCGGAGAATGTGACCCGATTTACCTCGAATGTCTTGTTTGCAATCTTTTCCAAAAGATTCATCGTGATCTTGTTTGGTACCTGAGCTTTATTCAAAATCTTCATCAACACTCGGCGGTGCTCATCTGAGTGGATTAGTAAGGATAACAAAGAGATCTGGGCCAGTGTTTTCCTCAACTGTTCTATGATGGAGTAGTCCTTTATTTTAATTTTCTTCAAGAATTCTTCTGCCTCTTCTTCTGATACAGATTTCTTCACTGGTTCCGGGTTATCTTTAGAGATTCTACCCTTTCTCAACTCTTATGGGGCAAAGTACCTTCCTGATCGAGTTAAGCCTCGTGCCTCACATACTTCATCTCTAACTTCTTTCCCTTTGTACATTACTATTGCGTGTTCATATCTCCAAGGAACGGATCTATTGTTGATGATTGGTGGCTAGATTACTGGCTTCACAATAACCGGCTCTATGCGGACACCTTCCACAACCACGACTGGCTCTCTAGCCACCCCATGTACTGCTACCTTTGCCTGTTCCCGCTTTGGTGCACCTGCACATGGTGAGCTCCTCTACGCTACGAGTGTTTTGTTGCCTTCCTTTGCCCTGGTTACCAGCTTCCTACTGCTCTCGACCTTGGTTGGCTCACTAGCTTTGATCATCATTACCATTTGTGAAGGTCTTTTGAACTCTCCCTTTCCCTCCTCAATTTCAATCATGTTGGTTTCCTGGTGGATCGGCAGCGAGTTCTGATTAATATTAGGCACCTCCGGAGTTTGCACCTCGATCCTGTGGGAGTCAATCAGTTCTTGGATGGCGTTCTTTAAGTGCCAATATTTTTTTATGTCATGCCCTGGTGCACCAGAACAGTATTCACAGCTGACCGAATAATCTAAATTCTTTGGGGGAGGATTTGGCAGCTGCGCTTCAATTGGTCTTAACATATCCAGTTGTCGCAGGCGGTGGAACAGACTAGTGTAAGATTCTCCCAGCGGAGTGAAAGTCTTTTTTTTCTGCACCCTCTCGTTTCTCATGGCCGGATTGCATTTGGATAGGTGTTTTAAGGGGGTGGCGCACGCCATTGTGTGTGAGTGGGAGGTTGGGTATATGCCTTTGCATGATAGACTGAGAAACAAGGTTCTGGTGGTGGATAATAATGTTGCGGCAGGCTATATGGGGTGTGTGGGTATGTCTGGTGGTGTGGACGGGGCTGACCGTAGTGAGATGGTGCCCGAGGCTTGAACCAGGTTCCCGATTCCACTGTTGCTACTTCTTCTTTCTTTTTCTTCTTCTTCCCAACCTCCTCCAGCTCCACCCTGGATGGCTTGAGTAGTTGCCTTGACTGCAGAGTAACTCATGATTTTTGTTGGATTTGAGGCCTTCCTCCACCATACTTCCCATCTTGACTACTTCGTTGAAAGATTTCCCTACTACTGATACCAGATGGCCAAAGTAGGTAGGTTCCAAAATCTGCAGAAAATAGGTCCACCATATCACTCTCCTTCATGGGAGGATCAACTCTGGCTGCTTGTTCCCTCCACCGGAAACCATACTCCCTGAAACTCTCGTTGTGTTTCTTGTCCAGCTTTGTTAGAGATAGGCGATCCAGGACAATCTCGAGATTATACTGAAAGTGGCATGCAAATGCTTGCGCTAAGTCATCCCAGGTATACCACCGATAGGGATCCTGTTGAGTATTCCACTCTAACGCCGATCCACTCAAGCTCTGGCAACAGTATGCCATTAGCAATTTATCCTTTCCTCCTGCTCCCCTCATTTTACTGCAAAACCCTCTCAGATGCGCGACAGGATCGTCGTGACCATCATAAAGGTCGAATTTCGGCATTTTAAAACCTGGAGGCAACTGTACGTCCGGGAATAAACGAAGATCTTTAAAGGCTACACTCACCTGGCCCCCTAACCCACGCACGTCCCTGAATTATTGATCCAGACTCCGGACTTTGCTGAGCATTTCTTCCTGTTCGAAATATTTGATCGGCTTCTCAACTCTCATTGGGATTTCAGGACGAGGAGCATAAGGGTAAGGCTCTTGGGCTTTGTAGGCGGGCTCTGGAGGATAGTATTGAGGGTCATAGGCTTGAAGTAGTGGTTCGCTGGATGACTTATGCAGTGCAGGGGGCGGAGGTGCCACATAGGTAGGAGCGATTGGGCGGGGAGGATGAGGAGTACCTTTGGGTAGTTGGGCTGGTAGTTGTGAGGCAACACCCTGATGCTAAGAGTATATAGGGAAACCTGGGGGCGGATCAGTAATGGACTGGTCAGATGCCTGGGCCAGTGGCATGATGAAAGGTGGGTTGGCAGGATAGGTTGGGGCGGCTGTCCTCTTGCCTCTGCCTGGTACATTTCAGCCATTTGGTGTTTAAGCTTGTACATTTCCTCTTTCATAGCATTCAGGTCCAGTTCCTCTGCCTCCTTTGAGGGTCCATGATGCTGACATAAGCGTCTTTGTTAGCCATAACTTGTTTGCTTCTTCACCGTGTGTTATAGGAGTGAGTTACTAGGGTGCCACGAATACTAGGCACCTATCTAATTTGGAACTGTAATTCACAACACCCGAGACTCGTTAGTTGTTAGGTTTCAACATGTAAGCGGCCATATATGCATGCACATAAATGACAATTGGTCCCTATATGCATTGACTGCTTGCGTCATCCCGAAGTTATTCGCGAAACTCCCTTCAGTTTTGCCATATTCCCTCCCTTTTCATTTTATTCGATTTCCAATTTTTATTCAATTATGGCCGAATCCTATGTAGATTGCCTACGTATCATGACTTTGCATGAATCAGACCAAGCGTAGTTCACAAAAAAACAAAAGGTTAAGTACGCAACAAAAATATATTTGGAATTTTTGATTTGATAAAGATAAAAACTTTAATTACAACGGATAAGAGCAACTACCAGACAGGGATCCAACACCCTCAATGACTTGAAAGAACAACAAACAGACTCTTGTTTTTCTTTTTTAGCAAAAAATATAAATCTATGAATACATCAATGCTTCAAATGCTTTCGGAGCTGGCGGGGCATCATTCAGCCTTGTGGGTTTGCGCGCTAAGCTTCCTTGGAGATAATGGAGATCTTCGATTACTTATCGGACAAAGGTCATAGCAGCGGCGAAAAACATAGACATTGTCATGTCTTCGCAGTGGTGGCACTTGGTGGTAATATAGTCTGCAACTGCCCGCACCTTCTCCTTGATAATCCCATTTTCTTGTAGCAGACGCCCTATTTGTTCAGCCTGTGCTTCCAAAGTCTGGTCAGCTGCCTGATTTAGCTTTTGAAACTGCCGCAAATCTCTTTCCGATCGTGCTATTACCGCATAGCAATGCTCACTCTCAGCTTTGAAATCCTTGGCATGCTTGGACATTTTGCTTTCATCTAAGATAACCCTCTGTTTTAGCCCAATATTTTCGTTGCCAATTTCTTCTTTTATCTGCTCCAGTATGCGGGCCCTTTCTTTAGCACTCTTAGCTAATGGTCTCCGAGCTCTAGACAATTCACCCTCTGCCTTATTCAGATCAAAACCATATTCGGTTACCTTTCGGCGCAGGTTCTCTATAATTTTTTCATCCTTTATACTCCTCGGAGGGTTTTCTGCGGGTGTTTTCATTGTTTGAATCTGAGCTCACAGAGCTTCATTTTCTTTAACCAATACCTTCTTTTCACCTTCTCTAGCAGCAGTTAGCAGGCTATTTTCGAATTGCAATTCTTGAATTTTGTTTTCTAGCCTTCCAGTGGTAGCACGATATTCATGTTCTTTGGCTAACCAATTTTAGTGTTCTTGTGATGTCCCGACGAATGCTCGAAGGTGAGGCCTTTTGGATGGTCTTTCATGCTCAATTTATCTCTTATACCAAGCAAGGTATCCTGGAGACACTTCACCTTTGGCAGGATCATTCACGCAAATGTCAGCGGTTAGGTATTGGCATTCATTCCAGATTTTGCGAACCATGGCTTCGGGAAACTGACCACCAGACCCAAATCCGACTACCCGGATGCTAAGAACTTCTTCTTTTGGCACTATCTGGCATATTTCGAGTTGTCTCAAGACCCGATACGGGGCGTAAGGCTGGATGCTTCTAAGACCCATTAGGAGAGAATGCAATTCTGTTGCGGGCATATGCACAATTTCGTCCAAGGGGAGCCAGCTGAGCTTCCATTGTATTTGATTTGCCAAAATAGACCGGAGATGTGACACCCACTCTGCGACACCCTCTGGTAATTTAAACCCCTTCACCCTGTTGTCAACTTCTTCTATGCAACCTTTCGTTGGCAACCCACCGTTCATGAATCGAGGCTTGGGACATAGATTCTCAATCATCCAGATTTGTAATAGCAAGTTGCAGCCTTCAAAGAAATCCCCTCCTGCTTTGCAAGTGGTAAGGCTCGGAAGATATCAGACTGGATCATCGGGGCAAGAGTGCCCTTTTCCCGAGTCATCAAGGTACTAACGATCCCCGCAATCTGTATATCGATGTTTCCGTCCTTTCGCGGGAATACTAAAAGACCCAACAAGGATACCATAAATGCGAAGCATCGATGCTCCTCCCATTTGATCCGATTGCCTTTGCTACAGATGAGGTTTTCAGAGTTGGTGAAGCCTCCGATGTGGCCATATCTTTCGTATATAAACTTGAGGGTGCAAAATCTCGCCGATAGATCAGGGTTGTGAATCTTTCTGCCAATTTTCAAAACATCGAGAAATTTATGCACATCGAGGGCCCTGGGTGCTATCAAGTAATGATGTCTCAGTGGGATTATGTGGGTCCCAATGTATCCGGTCATTTCCTCCAAAGTCGGGGTCAACTCAAAATCGGAGAAGGGAAAGACGTTGTGGGCAGGGTCCCAGAAGGTATTTAGGGCCTTTATGATATCCCCCCAGGGTTGATTTTTAGTAAACCGTTGAGGCTTCCTAGATGCGCATTGACCTTTTTCTGTCCGGCTTCTCCGAGGTCATTCCACCACATCCGCAACTCCAAAGGAATTTTGTGATTATCCTGCTCATTCTGCACATTTATTAGGGCGACACAGTATTCTCAAAATATAATAACTGACATTTATTTTAAAACAGGGATCAGCTTTGCGAATACGACCTTTCAACACATCGGCTAGAAGGATTTTTAGGATGTGCTTGCTTACCGCCCTAATAAATTCCAGAGGCTGCCATTTGCGTCAAGTCAGCCTTCCAGCGTCCCTTGTAGCGACATTCGGCTATTTTGCAATAACGGCACCATCCGACTTATTTTGAAGTGAGAAAAAAAAATTCAGGCATTTTGTTGCATAAGGTTGGACCCGGCCAAAAATAGTTAATCAAAACCCGCAGACATTATTGAAAAGCTTTAAAAACTTGGTGCCTCTCTTTTTTTTCTTTTTTTTTCTTTTGTGCTTTCTTTTTTGAAAAATCCGGCAGCATTTTGGCGCTTGTTTAAGCATTGATTTTGAAAGCGATTACCCTATAACAACTCATTCCTCTAAATTGAATCCCTTTGTTCACAGGCCGGTCAACATGTGAGTCCAAGGCAAATAAATGCACAAGTAGCACGTAAAAATGCATCAGGATGGTCTTTTATTTCAGGGCACCTGTCCTAGACGGACCCAATCCCTGTGTTGTGTCCCCTAAGTCAAAATTCATGATGCAAATAAACGTTCCTTCTAAGGATCCGACATGAAGTTTTGTTATACTAAGTTAAAAACCTCGGTATAGGGTCTAGACTGTGTACTCGAGCGGACAACTCGAGTCGAGGAGGGGGCTACGTACCGGGGACCCGCGAGATCGTCCGGCTTTATAACTTGTCCGGCCTCTTTCTTATTTTAGAGTAAGACACTATCAGGATAGGGAGTCTCAACTAGTAAGCACATCACCGGAGGTAAAGAGAGAAGGGCTTCGTAACAGTTTATATACAATTCAAATAACATCATAGCGGTAAAAGCATTATTTTGCACATTAAGTCAACATGTAAAATCAAATAATAAACAAAGCCAAATACAACAATTATTCTAAGCTAGAATTCTTGAACCCTGAACCAGAGATTCTGGGTTCCCTCCCCAGCAGAGTCGCGAGAGCTATCGCACCTCCTTTTTGCTATCCACAAACCGGTGAAGGGCGTAGACAACAGAGTTTTTCCAATTAAAGGACAATCGAGACAGGATTCAATTTTGACAGAATTTCAGAGTCGCCACTTGGGAGATATATGGTGTCCTAAGTCACCATTTAGAATTCCGAATCGAGGAAAGAATGACTCTGTTTAACAGTCCGCGAACCAGAAATTCGAGTAAGAAATTCTGTTAACCTGGGAGAAGGTGTTAGGCATTCCCGGTTCCGTGGTTCTAGCACGGTCGCTCAACTGTTATATTTGGCTTAAATCATCTGATTGTAGAACATATTTCAACTTATGTACTTTTTAACTCTGAACCGCTTTTATTGTTATTTTAAAGAGAGTTGCAACGTTGTTGAAACATGCCTCGAACCACGTCACATAAATGCACCCGTGGATTTTGACACGTTCCAACTTTGCTGCGATTTGGATTTGGGTCGCATAAATGCGCACCCAAATTTAGGAAGGTATTTTGTTAAACACGCACGCCTATAGCAACTACGTCTTTGATATTTTTGGGAAGGCCGTGAAATTTGCTAAACGGCACCTCATATTCTTTCTATATGTTCTGATGGATTAATGGCCTACGCATGGTATTTATTTGCATCAACACGGCTCATTTTTAAACCAGGCTTAAACACACTAACTATTTCATGTATGAACTAGGTGCTTGGGGAAACATTATATGCGCCTCACCCTCGTTCGTGGCCAATTGATGCACAAATAAATTGCGTTTTGGGCCAGCCCTGGAGCACATGTTGCTCAGGTTGTATTGACAATTATTACGACTGTTTTGGGCTGTAGTTATTCAACCTATATTAACGTGTTATATAACAATGTTTGTGCACTTACTGGGCCTCGTGAATATGCCCAGTACTGATTTGACTGAAGGACCCCAATTGATAATAACCTTCTTTATTTGACATTATATACAAAATCAATTTTCTATACATTCACGAAGGGAATATTAATAACCATTTTTGTATCAGTTTCAACCTTAGAGTCGAATTGTATGATTCATATACTCATCAGTCAGAGTATATGAATCCAATTCTAAAATCCAAGTGTGATTCAAACTACACTACAGGGAACATATTCGAAAATAAATTATTGCTGAGCATGCTAGGCTTAAACGAACAGAAATACTTCACAACATTTTTAATTTTATCTTTACATGACTATCAGAACTATTGCTTCCTAATTCCAGTAGTTTTAAGTGCACAGGATCAGCACCTGAATCAGCTGGACTATAATTGGAATCGATTACTACTTAAATACATACAAATATTTGAGCTGAATGTCCCATTATTACACATAAAACAGTCTCAAATGTCCAAATTATTACAAGCAGGGATCAATCTACACTTAACTACAACATGAGACCCATATCTATTACAACACTCGTATTCAGGACTAAATAGGGAAATGGGGGAAATAGAAATAACAAGAAAAACGTAAATGTCAACGAGATCTTCACATTGGAGATTATATTTCACTTTGAACTTCAAATTTACACGAGCATTAAATGGTACCTATAAGGCAACAAAGGAAACAACCTATGAGTAAATAGAAGGGATAAGCTAAGCAACCAACGGATAATAAAACAGTGTTTCCAGATTTCAGCAGAGTTTTTTGGAGAGTTAAATCTTCAGAAAATGATTCAAACCAATCCTAATGGTATTTTCAGATATAGAATCAGTATTTCAGCCTTAAAATAGAGGACAATCAGTACTTCCAGCTTTAGTGTTAAAGATAAAGGTTTTTAGATCCTTTTCAATGGCCCCAAATGGTTTTATTTATAGCAAAACAGTTAGGGTATCAGATTTACTTGTTTTTTCTTTTTTAGTCCTTAATTCAACTTGTATTTTTGCCTAAATAGTCCTTCTACTTCTGACTTGTGCCTCAAGTTTGAGGCTGGAATTATATATTAGTCCCTGCTGGAAGGTTCTACAGGATTCTCACCAGATTTTTATAGTTTCAAATTCCTTTTATACCCTTACTAACCTTCCTAAATTACCCTAACCCTGAACTTGACCTTGGTTAGTCTTTTTAACCCCAGTTTATTTACATATGACCTTAGCCAGCCAAATTTAGGTCTCGTTTTATCCTCAAATTAATAAATTCATAAAGGTTTAATCAGCCAACATTAGCAGACCCAATTAGCCAAAGAATTAACAAACTTCTACATATGTAGACTTCCATAACATTATGCGGGCTATCAAAACAAAGAACATTTATCAACACTTTATTTTCATAAATATCTTAACCAAAAGGCTTCAAAAATTCACACCATAATTTAATTCAGGGATCATCTTTAAGAGGCAAGTGAAGGTTAACAATAAACAATTAAGGAACCCAACCCCTCAAATCAACTTAAAACCGATATCAATTATGAAGAACTAAAGTCATCATGACAATCAAATGCTCAGAGGTGAAATAGAAATCCTAGAACCAGATGGCATAAGTCACTTAAGCCTAAAAATTCACATTACAGTAGAATTAACTAGCAGGAAATTATCCAAACGATAAAAGACTTCCAAACAAGCATATGAACAATGGAATCCCTCTTTGTTATAAGAACTTATGTATCACCAGACAAAACAACCAAAATCAAGAGAGGAAAGGAATTTAAACTCCTAAACATGCAACTACTGAGCCTAAACAGTTATTCCAGGCTAATGACAAACAAACAAATATGAACCCTAATCTTGGATGAGCTTGGGTATAACCAGATAAATAAGCAAAATTAAATAAAAGAAAAATTCAAATTATTAAACCTAATCAGTTTATTCCAGGCTGAAGATTTTCAAACCAAGCATATGAACACTGAAGAACTTGTGGATCACCAGACACATAATCAAAAGATAATCTCCTTCAGTTATGAAACATGTAATCACTAATCAGTTATTAATAGAAATCCAGTGTTCAGAGCTAAAGAAAAGTGGAAAAGAAGAAGAAAACTTAGCTTTTCATTCCTGTTATCATTTCAAATTGATTCAGTTGGACCTTTGTCCTTCCACAAGGGTTCTGAAAACTTCTATGGTAGTGTACCATCAATTTAAATGTCTCAAGGGAGTCTCCAAGATTCTGAGACCTCAAATAGGTCTCAGATTTGAATTTTCTTAATGGTTGAAAGTTTTTTTGGGTCAAGGGTGGCCTGACTAGTGTCACTAGGGTTCAGGGACTGTCCAGGAGAGTTTTGAAGCTTTTCCGACAGGTTTGGGATTTAAGGTTTAGCTTCGGATGAAGATTCGAGGAGTTCCATGGGGATTTGAGGGTGGTGAGGTGCATGATTGGAATGGGGAAATCAAGGTGTCTCAGTGGTATAATTTTGGCCGCCTTTGGAATAAGGTCGCCGGAGGTAGGGTTTCCGGCCACCTTTGAATGGATATTCGAGGCGGAAGGGTGGTGTTCGAAGGGAACTGAGTATGGGACGGGGTAGAGGAGGCCATGGTGATTAAAGGGTGTAATTTTGGGGTTGTTTCGCTGCCAGCCGCCGCCGCAAGGCAATTTCCGGCGGCGGCAGTGGGGTGGTCAGGCGGTGGTCAAAGGCGGAGGTGGGGTGGTCAATGGAGGGGCTGAGGCCGGCGGTGGATATACGAGGAAGGTGATATTGGTCTTGTGTATACTGAATGTGTTTGGTCCATTCTCGTGATGAGACAAAATATTTGGGAGAAGATAGGCATGGCCCCGATGGATGACAAAATGCGGGAAGCTAGGCTCAAATGGTTCGGTCACGTGCGGAGAAGTCCAAATGCCCCAGTAAGGAGATCTGAGCGGTTGGCTTTGACAGGTATAATAAGAGGTAGATGGTGATCCAAAAAGTATTGAGGAGAGGTGATCATGTAGGACATGGCGAGGCTTCTTATTTCCGAGGACATAACCCTTGATAGGAAAGTGTGGAGGTCTAACATTAGGGTTGTAGAATAGGGACTAGCGGAGCTTTTTGCTACTCTATACTGGGTGATAGGTGTCATGCCCCAAGACCGAGGGGCGTGACCGGTGCTCAACCGAGTAAACCCGACTGAGAAAGTCTGCTAGATTTGATTCTACCTGAACTAGTTCATGAGTAATGAGGGAATGTTATCCCATTTAATCAAAATACTAAAAATCTTCCATTAGCAACTTTCATTTCATTTCCCTTTAATGACTTCATTCATAATTTCAAAATATTACAAGTTACAAATTTAATGAAGAACATGCTTGTTAAATATTAACATTATGGTCCAGAAGCCCAACATCAACCACCACCCACAAAGAGTCCACAGAGCCTCTAAGTATAATAGAAGAGAAATAGGAAAATGCCGACAACAAGGCTCTAGCTATACCTCAAAACTTGATGAGAAATGAACAAAAGATGTATGATGTGACCCCGGGATAGAGTCGGGCTCACCAAGTCTGCTGGGAAGAGAATACTGCTATCACTGGCCGATGGCTCGCGGTGTAGAACAACCTGTATCAAAAAACGATACAGCACCCCCGGCAAAAGGGACGTTTGTACGGCCGAATAGCACTAGTATGTAATTCTAAAGTCCTTTTTCACAATAGAATAACCACACAAGAAAAGAAACACAAAACAGTGAGCCAAAGTCAACAATATACTAGCATCCAACTTGAAACATGTAAATCTTCCAGTTTATGAAAATAATATATACAATTTTTTGTTTGGGAGATCACTAGCACCGATATAAGTTATACCACCATCTTTGTTAGCACGGAGTCTGATCATGATCCGATCGGCTAGTTCGTCCCTTTAGAGACATGTACAACAACAACAAATTTCCAGTTTTTAAATTTCAAGTTTTTTTTTTAATTCCTAGCACAATACCACCATGTGTGCGGCATAGCGTCCGATCACGGCCCGATCGGCTAGGCTGCATTCCCGCATATGCCCTGTGGGTGGATGTTACCAATTTACAAATATTACCAAATTCATCCCAATTAAGGGGAATAACCACAATTTCACAAATATTTCCATTTCATCCCAAATCACACTCCACTCCTACTTCGGAATATGTAGTTTCAGGTGTGGGCACAATGACCCACTCTTTCTCGGTATTGCTAATGATACTCCCAAAAGAACATTTTGATTCGGTTTAATATTTCACACAATTGTAGTATAATAAAAGTATACAAATATAGTATAAATGCAACCATGGTTACCTTAATACTTTTCATATTTTATAGCTTTTATTAATGTTTTCAATCTCTCTCGATAAGAATATCTCTTTGGCACTTTGGGTCTTTCACAGGATTTATCTTTCTCATGGCACGAAAGCCGCATATGTTTTTTCACATTTTTATCTCCTTTATTTCCAACTATCACCAACCAATATGAATGCACCAAATATTCCGGAAATCATATATATATATATATATATATTCAAGTTCAATAATAATAGAATTATCAATCACAATGGATTCTTCCCATAGAGGGACATGTCAACCAACAATTGAAATACACATTGAAATTATAAACAAGCAATCACCTCAGTTATTCTAGAATTACCCTTTTTTCCATCACAATAAATGCACCATTTCAACATCGGAATGTGTAAAGGCTATTATTACTTTAAATGTATCTATAAAGAAAATATTATCTAAATCAGCCATTTATGGGCATAGTTCAGGTACAAGGCCGTTTGGCCATTTTACTTTGGAGAGTTAGTTCAAAAGGATTGAGACTTATTTCAAAATTTATTTTCCATTTCTTATTCGATTCATTTCCAAACATTGTTACAGTTTATCAACAAATAGGCACGTTCTATCAAGGCATTTAGTGTACGTAAGAGCAACTAAGAGCATTTAACATATCGAATTCTTCTTATCCAATTACTATACTATCCTTCATTTAAATTGTGATTCAAGGCTATACCATTTTGGTAGACAAACCACACTTAAACTTACAAAACATTATGAAATTCACTTCCAAGAGAGAAAGTTTAGCCTACATACCTCGATTGAGCTTCCCTTAAGTCTTTTAAGAACTCATGCATGCAAGATATCCACTTTCATCCTCATCAATTAACCTTCTAATGGTCTACCCTAGTTATATCTAGTAATCAAGAGCTTGGGTTATAGAACCTTACCTTTTAGGAAGAAGACCTAGGTGCCTTTGTTGACAAATCTTTAAATCTTAAGAAAGATTTTTGGATAAATGTTGGTAAAGAAACCCTTCTCCCTCTAGGACCCCCCTCTCTCTAAATGCATAAGAAAATACCCCTAAAATGAAGGGTGGTGTGTAATATATCAACATGGGGTCGGGTAAGAAAAATAGAAAATTTGGAGCCCCGAAACAGATATGCGATAGCATAATGGACATGCGGTCCTCAAAATGGACCACAAAATGCTTTCCCAAAGCTAGACACACTAACTGGATATGCGATAAGAATGCAGTCCACATTCACGTTCTATCGTCGCATAATGCACCGCAAAACTGCTCTTCATAAAATTTCAAAGAAATTATACGACGACTATGTGGTCTGCATTTTGGTTATACGATCACATATTTGACCGCATATTTGACTTAAAATTTGGCCAACACACTGACTCACTCTGTGGCAGTAATGCGGTCTGCATTCTTGATATGCGATCACATTATTGATCGCAAAATTTCACTTTTCGAGAATGTATAATTTCTTGACTTTTTAATGCATATCTTAGTCCAAAAGGGTCCAAACCACGAATTTCTAACACATACTTGGAACTATGAGATCTCGGGTTTTGAGTAAAAATTTTCACGGAACCTTACAAGAGGCTAGTCTGACAGGGTTGTGTCCTAGAGTGCTAGTGGTTATTGTTTTGTCCACACTTCTCTTTCACTTTTTATAGTACCGAGCTTTCTTACGTGCTACTACTATTATTTTTTATCTATTTTCGGGTACTTTTGATTCTATTATTATTTTTTTGCTTTCTTCTATTGGTGTTGATATATTATCTTTTTTGTCTACTTTAGCCGAGGATCTATCAGAATAGCCTCTCTACCCCTTGGGGTAGGGTAAGGTTTGTGTACACTTTATGCTTCTAGACCCCATTTGTGATATTTTACTGGGTTGTTGTTGTTGTCTCGTGATGAGACAATATTCAGTAACAAGAATATAACATTAAGGCTTTTAATAGTTTCTGAATTTGATACGAGATATATCAAATAGTGTATCTACGGGATGACACATTTAGGAATCACCTATGTCAGTTTGAAATGTTAGCCGCTTCAAGGAGAATTTTACAAGGCCAGTTTCTACGCACTTATGAAACCAGAGGGTGTTGATTTTGTGACTTATGGTTGATTAGGTATACAACAAAGTTCTACGGTTCAAAGACATCAAATCTACCGATTTATCGAGTATATCCGATATAAGTTCACTATTGAAAGTTCAAATTTAAACCTACTTATCCAGATGCGATTAATCCTTTCTTGTAAATCACAAATTTTTTTATGCATATTTTGTGATATAGTCAGTCCCATTCATGTGGGAGATTGTTGTGTTTTAAGCTTGTTAGAGCTTAAAAACATAGTGAATGAGTAATGGAGGCAAAATGAAAATTTTAAATTTTTCTCTTTGACAAAGGGGCATTGTCTCATATTGGACGAGGAAAGGAGCTTTGATGAGTATATAATCAATTGCGCTTCTTCTAGCTCTTAAGGAGTTGAGAAGAAGGAAAGTCTGACGACATTATCGTCGCTCGGCTCGACTTGCTTCGGAGATCTGATTGATTAATTAATTTTTTAGACCAAGTTTATTTATTAGTATTAACGGGATATTATTTAATCCAAATTAGACTGTTTCTACAACAACAATTTATTTTTTTCTCTGTTTTAATTTGAATTTGGCGGCTTGCATAAATGATCGTTTTATAAAACAACTATTTTTGAGTTGCAGCCTTACATGATGAGTTGAAACTCTTCGGAAGCATCCAACGTTTTGGCTATAAATACATGAACTCTCCCTCAGTTTTTTCTTACGAAATTCTGATTTCTCCTTCTTCCTTCTGCATTATTTTAACAGAAAGAAAGCTGTAAATGTAATTTGCTATTGATCTTTGAGTTCGTTAGTCACTGGGGTTTGAAGTACCGCTACACCAGTGAGGATATCCGTTCTATACTTGGAGGAAATAATCCTAAGCCTCGAATACTGAGAAGGGATTAAGCTCCTTAAGAAAACATTATAAATTTAATGGGCTCGAATTAATCTTGTTCTTCTACAATTTTGATTTTACACTTTAATTTTGAATATATTTTCGAATACAGAATACAAACAAAAATTTAGTTAAACGTTTTATGCAATTCTGGTGTTGTTTTCTTCTTTTGACACGAGGACTTTTCTATGACGAAGGGAATTTAAAAAAGAAGCGCTTGTTATAGTTTTGTTTTAAACCAACTCTGATAATAATTGACATGGGATGGATGCAATTAGGCAAGTGTCTACTGAAGTTAATTAATCCTCTCCACCAACTTCTGAAAGTAGAGACATGTCTTGATTGATTTTATTAAATTTTAATTAACTGCTTTTAATGTCAAAAACAGTGGCTGATTAATTTGTCGGATGTTCATTTTCTTTTTTTGAATATTCAGTCAAATACTTACCCTAAGTGCATTGCCTTTATATAATTCATAAAATACAAACCACTCTTTCATAATCTCAAAGAAATCATAAAATAATAATCCAACTTGTTCAAACCAAAGTTTGAATGGCAAATATTCTTCAGTTAACCTCAAAATACTTAAGTAACCGCCAAAACTCCCATAGTTGACTCTAATAAAATATTTGTAATGAATTGACTTTAAGAAATCGGTGATCTCTAATTTTCCACAACGACTTCAGCTTATTTTCCATTCATCCTGACTACATGCATTCAGTAATAACAAAATAATTAAAAAATTTCTTAGACCAGATAATTAGGCAGTGATTAGATTTGTCAGCTTTAATAATGTTTTCTCCATTTTGGCTTCATCCGATGGTCAGAAGAATATTTTATAAAACACGAAATTTGGTGAGTTCATTATATTAGAATATAATTGTGTGTATCTTTTTATTATTGGTAGAATATTCTCTCATTATTATACAGTCCTACAATTAGTAGGATTTGATTTCCTTTATTATTGTACAGTCCTATAGTTGGTAGGATTTGATACCTCTGTACTTTATATATACTTTTGTGAGCAATAAAAAAAATTCACTTCTCCCAAAACTCTCTACTCACGCCGCCGGCGCCGACGCTGCTCTTATCGGCAGCCCGTCGCTGCCGCCGCCGCCGCTGCACTAATCGGCAACCCTCTCTCTCTCGACGTCGATCAGCGCTTCCTCTCCTTTGCCTTGCGCTTCATGGCCGCTACGACGTCAAACGAGCTTCTCCAGCCGATTGCCATCAATGCATCGGCTCAGATCCCACTCAAATTGAACTCCACTAATTACCTGGCGTGAAAATTCCAATTTCGAACCTTTCTTACGGGTTACGACCTCCTCGGCTTCTTGGACGGATCGAAGGCGTGCCCACCAGCCACCATCGTCGACAAGGAGGTGACTTCCCCCAATCCAGCATATCCTTACTGGATTCGCCAGGACAATCTTATTCTCAGGGCCATCATCTCGTCGATCACACCGACGATCATCTCCTTTATTGCCGCTGCGGAAACCTCTAAAGAGGCCTGGGACATCCTCGCGCGCACGTGTCGTGGTCGTATCATGGCTCTCAAATAACAACTCCATAATCCGGTAAAGGTTTCTAAATCTGTTACTGACTTTATGCACGGTATTCGCGTGAGTGGATGAATTATCTCTCGTGGGTGTTACTGTTGATTCTGAGGATCTTGTCATTAAGGTTCTAAATGGTCTTGATGATCCGTATATGGAACTCTCTCATACCATCCAAGCCCGCGAATCTCCTATCTCTTTTGCTGAATTACATGACAAGTTGTTAAGCATGGAGGCTCAGATTACTGCTCGTGTGCCGGCCACCTCCGCCGCATCTGATTTGGCTCCGTCGGCTGCCTTCGTCGCCGGACAGCAGTCAGGCCGTCACCGCTTCGGTAGCCGCAGGCGCGGCCGTAGCAGCCACGGTTCAGCCTCCGGTCGCGGTGGTTACTCCAGCAATGGCCAATCTCGCGGGTACAATGGGAAGTGTCAGCTCTGCAGTGAATTTGGACACTCCCCGCGCTGGTGTCCGTCCTATCCCATCTCCGGCGCCAATCAGCCTCCTTACGGTGGACCACTGCCGCGGCCAGCTTATGCTTCGCCGCCTTATCCAGCTGCTCACACAGCCCATCACTATCCGACGATTCCCTCTGCATCCGATTGGATCCTGGACTCTGGTGCCTCCCATCACATCACCTTTGATCTTGCCAACATGTCTCTTCACAGTCCTTACACTGGTTTCGACAATGTGGTTATTGGTAATGGTGAAGGTTTGAAAATTACACACACTGGACAACTTAATAGTCATTCCTCTCTTTTATTACCTAGGGCTCTCTGTGTTCCACTTATGCGTAAAAATTTGATCTCTGTTGCCCAATTATGTCGTCATACTAATGTTAATGTTATTCTTTCTGATACTGATTTTCAGGTGAAGGATCGTCGCACGGGGGCAACGCTCGTTCGCGGCCCGCTTAGGGGAAACACCTACTACTGGCCGGCGGCTCCCAGTCTCTCGTCCGCCATCATGTCACAAAAGCTCTCTGCGTCATTGTGGCATTCTTGGTTTGGTCACCCGTCCGCTAAATCCCGCGTCATTTAGTGTCTTCTAGCAGTATAGCGTCCAGTAATGTGTCTGATCTTGCTTGTGTCTCTTGCAAGCTTCATAAGTGTCATAAGTTACCTTTTTCTGAGTTAAGTTTATCTTCTACTGCTCCACTGGAGCTTATTTTCTCCGATGTATGGACCTCTCCAATTATCTCTAATGAAGGATTTAAATATTATGTCATCTTTGTTGATCATTTTTCCAAGTATGTTTGGTTTTTTCCTTTACGCCGTAAATCAGATGTCTTACAAACCTTCCCCATTTTTAAATCCATTGTAGAAAAATATTTCTCCGCTAAAATCATTTCTCTGTATACTGACAATGGGAGTGAATTCCTCACTTTACGCTCTTTTCTTGCCTCCAATGGCATCTCACATCTCACTTTACCTCCTCATACACCTCAGCACAATGGCTATGCTGAACGCCGTCACCGTCATATTGTCGATACTGGTCTCACTCTCCTCCATCAGGCCTCTGTACCTCTCATTTTCTGGCCTTATGCCTTTGCTACAACAGTCATTCTCATTAATCGTCTTCCCAAGACAAATCTCTCGATGCTCTCCACCTTTGAGTCTCTCTTCCATAAGCGCCCCAACCTTGACAAATTACGTGTCTTCGGCTGTCAATGCTTCCCTTGGCTTCGACCCTACACCTCACACAAAATGGAACCCAGATCTCGTGCCTGTGTCCTCTTCGGCTACTCTACTACTCAAAGCGCCTATCTATGCTTTGATCCCTCAATGTCTAAAATCTTTGTCTCGCGTCATGTCACCTTCCATGAAGATGTCTTCTCGTTCTCCAAATTGTCTAACCCCGAGTCTCCCCCTGTACCCATTCCAGTCTCCCTAGAAGTCCTTCCGCTGCCGCCACCAGTACCTACCGCCGCTCCCACTGGCGATCCTTCACCGGACGCACTGCCGACGCCAACGCCCCTGCCACCAGTGCCCCTTTCGACACCGCCAGCGGCCCCTGCTGCCGCTACACCCACTATGCCGCCACCTACATCCTCTCAGGGTGGTCATCATATGCAAACTCGCAGCAAAAATAACATCTTTACGCCCAACAAGAAGTTTGGTATGTCTGCTGTCACCTCTCCTGCTGTTACTGAACCTTAACTTTGTCTAGTACTATGTCTGATAAGCGCTGGCGCGCTGCTATGTCATCAGAGTTTGATGCTCTGCTACGGAATGGCACCTGGGATCTTGTTCCGCCTGATTCTTCACAGAATGTTGTGGGTTGCAAGTGGGTTGATCGTATCAAACGAAAGCCTGACGGTACTGTGGATAAGTTCAAAGCCCGGCTTGTTGCGAAGGGCTTTCATCAGCGTCCAGGTGTAGACTTCCAGGAGACTTTCAGTCCGGTTATTAAGCCGGCAACTGTGCGTTCGGTTCTCAGTCTAGCTGTATCCAAGGGCTGGCCTCTTCGTCAAATGGACGTGAACAATGCCTTTCTCCACGGGAGGCTTACAGAGGATGTTTATATGGCACAACCGCCGGGTTTTGTTGACAAAGCCTATCCCTCTTATGTCTGTAAGTTACAGAAACCTATTTATGGTCTCAAACAGGCACCCCGGGCATGGTACAGTGCGCTCCGCCAATGCCTTCTGACCATGGGTTTCGTCAACACTACCTCTGACACTTTGCTCTTCGTCTTTCAGCACTCTGGTATTACAGCCTATTTTTTGGTATATGTTGATGATCTCATATTGACTGGTAATGATTCTGCTTTCTTGAACCGTGTGATTGACTCTCTTGGGACTCAGTTTTCTCTTAAAGACATGGGTGATCTAAGCTACTTTCTTGGTGTTGAAGTTCTGCGCAGCTCCAAGGGGTATTTTCTTTCTCAGCATAAATATGTTGTTGATCTTTTGACTCGTCATAATATGCTGGAATCCAACCCTGTTCAGACGCCAACAGCGGCGTCAACCCGCCTTCATCTGGCCGACGGCTTGGCTCCTGCCGACGCATCCGCATATCGACAGGCCCTTGGGGGCCTCCATTATCTCTCCTTCACCCGTCCTGATATCTCCTTTGCTGTGAATAAACTCTCACAGTTCATGCACGGTCCTACTGTCACTCATTGGGGTGCAGTTAAGTGCCTCTTCCGGTATCTGAATGGGACGCGTGACTTTGGAGTCTAGCTGCGTCCTTCATGTGCTATACCTTTGCATTGTTTCTCTGATGCTGATTGGGGTGGAAACTGTGATGACCGCTCCTCAACTGGTGCCTATGTTGTCTTTCTAGGGCCTAATCCTATTTCCTGGAGCTCCAAAAAGTAGCGTTCCGTTGCACGATCTTCTACTGAGGCTGAGTATCGTGCCATTGCCTCTGCTGCCGCTGAAGTACGCTGGCTTCATTCCTTGCTGCGCGAGCTTCTGTCCCTCTTCCGGCTGCTCCTGTCATTTACAGCGACAACATTGGCGCCACCTACCTCTGTGCCAACCTTGTGTTTCATTCGCGCATATAGCACATCTCCATTGATTATCACTTTGTTCGTCAATTGGTTAAGAATGAGTCTCTTCGTGTTGCTCACGTATCCTCTGCTGATCAGCTTGCTGATGCTCTCACCAAGCACTTATCTCGTCCTCGGCTTCTTCTGCTGATGTCCAAGATAGGCCTGTCCTCCGGGCCTCCATCTTGAGGGGGCGTATTAGAATATTTATGTGTATCTTTTTATTATTGGTAGAATATTCTCTCATTATTGTACAGTCCTATAGTTGGTAGGATTTGATACCTCTGTACTCTATATATACTTTTGTGAGCAATACAAGAAATTCACTTCTCCCAAAACTCTCTACACATTATACTCTAGGAAAAAATAAAAATATTAGGATGTGTTTGGTACGAATAGGAAAAACATTTTCCAAGAAATAAGTTAATATTAAAGGAAGACAATTTCTTTTTCTCCTGTCATACCCATAGTATTGAATATCAATTGCTCATTTCAAATCATTTTCTAAAATTCATTAAAAATATACATAAGTTAATATGGATATCATGGTAAATTATACACTTCATTTACTATTTATTAAGATAAGTGCATATTAGAAAGTGTTGGATAATGATAAATCAGATATCTGTGGCCACTCTTCATTCATTTTTTTTGTAGGGGGGAGGGGGAGAAGGGGGTAAAAAAAAAAGATTAAAAAAAAAGTGAGAAATCTACCCTACACGTTGACCTTGTATTGCATGCATGATGGCCATATAAGTGTCAACTGCCTAAGTTAGAAAATAGCAAAGATTGAATTAATGACTTTTAGATATCTTAAATGCAAAAGTAATTCAGGATTAGAAGTTACAATATAATTTAACGCAATAATAGTCTTAGTCGTCTCCATTTGCAATCCAGAAATGCAAGTGTTAGGAATTTTAGCATTAAGACAATTCAGAAGTTGAAACAATGATTCACCAAATGACAACTTAATTACACGTTTTACTATAAAAGTCTTACAGAATCTTCTTCTCTTTCTCAATATTTAAGTGCTTGATTAATTAGATATTTTCCCAACCGATAAAAAAAATTAATTAAAGATTCTCCAATATTACTGGTTTCATATACGATCTCTTGTTGGGTTGAGTTAGGATCGACAACACACCAAGTCTACACATAATTAATTATAATACCCATAAAAATAAAGTTGCATTCTAAACTTTGCAATGCCAAATTGCCAATATTAAGAGGGCTTTCCAAAGGAGTACATTTATTTGGATTCAAGCGTAACTCTGGTAAAGTCGGACCATTTTATAATAATATTCTTATATTACAGTCATACATTATAAAAGTGAATTTTTTCCAAAATCGATTTTTAAAATATGTTATAATATATGTTCTGTATAATAGTATTTTACTATAGCAGCAAAAAAGTATCGGAACAAGCAAGCAGTGGCGGAGCCACTATTGGCAAGAGGAGTCAATTGACACCCTCCCGTCAGAAAACTACACTATGTAAATACGTTAAATTCTTAAGTTTATGTGTATATACTATACGTTGACTTCCTTTAATTTCTTTGTGTGCTTACTTATTTATATTTCGACTTTCATTGATTAAAATTTTGGCTCTGTTGCAAACGAGGCTATTAGAAAGGAATTTGACTATATTTTACTATAGCAGCTAAAAATATCGGAATAACGAGCAGTGACGGAGCCACTCATAGGCAAAGAGAGTCAATTAACATCCCTTCGTCAGAAAATTCATTGTGTAAACACATTAAATTCTTAATTTTATGTGTATATACTATACGTTGATTTCCCTTAATTTCTTTGCGTGCTTACTTTTTTATATTTTAACTTTCCTTAATTAAAATTTTGGCTTTGCCTATAAACGAGGTTGTTACATTGATTGTTTAATCATATATTACTTTCATTTATCATATGGTGAGAAATGAATATATGTAACCTTATACTTGAAAGAAATTTATTTGGTATAAATAATCGGTGCAAATATATTTACCTTTTGCTGAGTGTCTTGGCTTTCTTTCCAATATATATTAGCCAGATCTAGGACTGTATTTTACTTTCATGCGGTACTAGCACCCATTATGAACCTAACTTTGACACAATAATATATATAATGCGGTACTAGCACCCATTATATATATATATATATATATATATATATATATATATATATATATATATATATATATATATATATATATATATATATATATATATATATATATATATATATATATATATATATATATATATATATATATATATATATATATATATATGTATAAGATCCTACAGCCCTACAAAGGTCCTGCTCAACACTTGGTATCAGAGCCATGGAAGATCTACTAAGGTTATGGAAGTTATTATTTAACACTTACTTTATTGAGTTCTTATGTCTTGGTTTAATAAACAAAAAATTATTAAAAATATGATTAAAGAACAAATAGATTTTCCTGTACAACAAGATTTATTAAATACTTGGGTAATTCCTTAGGTTAATATAGAGACTATTTACAAATTGGGAACTTTTGAAAAATTTGCTGGGAAAACTACTGTGAAAACTACAGAATTAAGTTTTACGATGGATAAAGATAGTGGAGTTTTTAATTTATTATCTCAAAATGACATAGATTATTATAAATTTAAAGATTTCAATTATCTGCATATTGGTTTAGTTCAAGTTGCTTTTAAGCCATTAACATTAAAAGGCTTACCTGAAAGTTTTGTTGCTGCTTTACGTGATGGAAGAAATTTAAATTGGAATTTTTTTTTGATTGGTTCTATACAATCAACTTTGGCTTATGGTGCAATATATTTTAATGCTTATCCAAATTTGAATATTGCCTTAACTGATGTGAATATTTTACAATCATTAATTTTGAATATCAAGATTAATGGATATGATTATTTACCTAGAACAGAAGTGATGTGTATTTGTACTAGAATTGTTTATAGACCTCTTTATACTTTATCTCCTAGATGTAAAATTTTTGAACAAAATCATGAGACTGTTTTGTTTGAAAATAATTTTTCTAAATCTAAAATTATTACTCGTAGATTAATTAAGTGGGAAGAAATTAACTTTCCTAGTGAATGGATTATTGACGAAGCTGCAGTACCTCGTGAGATTACTAGTGATGAAATTTCTGATATTAGGCAAAGTAAAGATGGTAGTGTAACTTTGAGTTTTAAAACTCAAGACATCCCTAGACTAACAGATTCTTCTTCAAGATTAACCAGATCTGTATCTTCTTATATTTCACCAGTAGATTATATCGTTGATATTCCATCAAGAGCTTCGACTTCTCAGATTAGAGAAAAAAATTTTGATACAATTGTTTTAGATAAAAACAATATTGCTAAAGGGGAAGATCGTTTTAGTGATCCTACAGATTCCGATATGAATTTTCCAACTGGTTTACATGGATAGTAAAAAAATTGATTTTAGTCCAGGTTCTCTGGCACGAAAAAAGATTTCTTTAGAATTTTACAGTCCAAAATGGGAAGAATTTAGAAATTGGTTTTTCTCTGCTTTTAATGGAGATGAAACAGAATATTTTTCTAAAGATTTTTATAAAGATTTAGAAAAAAATAATATTATATTATCATTTGTCCCTTGGTTTATGATTAAATATGTGGGATATCATTTGTCAGTCATTGAACATGAGTATCATTTGTCTAAAGAAATATAATGATTTCTTCTTTACCACCAACTCAGTCTTTTGATATCAATAAAGATGGTAAAACTATTAATTTTACTGCTTTTGCAAAATTATTTGAAAATAAAGTTGCTGTAGTTACTTGTGAACATGTCAATTTGATTCTTAAACAGCAGAATTATTCTAATTATTATTTAAATGTTTTAAGAGAGCATGTTATGGCATTGCATAAGAATTTAGACAATTACTTGAAACAAACACAGATTTTACAAGAAAAAATAGAAGCTTTTCATAAACCAAAACAAGAATTGAAAATTGTTAAAAATACTTTACAACCTCCTCCTGAAATAAAAAATTTTAAAACTGATTCTTCTGAAGAAATTGAACAGCTTTTGAAAGAAAAATTGAAAAATATTAATTTCTCCTCCAATCTTACTGGAATAAATTTACAGCCTCAACCTGTTTTATCTACAAAATAGAAGATTTTATTACTCGAAATGCCCCAGATATTTTAAATAAAATTAATACTAAATGGGCGGATAAGCCAATTCAAAGAATGTATTATTACAATAGGCCAACCCCCATGGATGTTTTAAATGAAGAAAGAGACCAGATTTTTAACAATAGTTATAGTAGCAAAGAAATTTATGAATGGAATATTGATGGTTTTAATGATAAACAGATTTTTACTACTGTTCATAAAATGTTGATGTATAGTACTATTTGTAAGATTAATAAGAATCAAGACAGAGATATTGCGGCTATGATAGTTGCTGGTTTTACGGGCCAACTTAAAGGTTGGTGGGAAAATTTTTTAACTCAAGAACAAAAGATTACAGTTATGAATACTACTAGTGTTCATAAGATTGAAGGGCAATTAGCCTACCAAACTGTTGATTCTGCTAGTACTTCTCAAATACAACAAAATGCTGTTTATACTTTAGTTACTACCATGGTAGAACATTTTTGTGGTAGATGGACTGATGAGGCAGAGACTATTAGAACAACATTACAAAATTTACGTTGTAGACAATTATCTGATTTTAGATGGTATAAAGATGTATTTTTAAGTCGTGTTATGGAATTGCATGATTGTAGTCATGAACATTGGAAGTCTAAATTTATTAATGGTTTACCTTCGATTTTTGCTGAAAGAGTTAGAAAGAATTTACGTGGAACTAACAACAATATTCCTTATCATTCTCTTACTTATGGCAAAATTATTAGTGTTTGCACACAGGAAGGTTTAGCTGTTTGTAATGATATTAAGATGAATTATCATATAAAAAAGAATAGACTAAATGAAAGAAAACAATTAGGAGAATTTTGTGATCAATTTGCTTTTGATATTCCTGGTTCTTCAAAAAGAAAAAAGAAGATTTCTAGTTCTAAAGATGATAGGAAACGTAAGTATAAGAAAAAGTTGTTTAAATCTCGTGATAAAACAAATTTGGATAAAAAAGATAAGAATTTTTATAAAAAGAAGGGTAAGAAAGATTACAAAAGAAGGATTAAGTGTCATAAATATGGTAAATTTGGTCATTATGCAAATGAGTGTAAAACTCAGGAAAAGATTAAGAGTCTAGATTTAGATGATAAAATCAAGGATTCTTTGTGTAAGATTCTAGTAAATTCTGATTATAGTTCTGATGTATCTGATTCCTCTTCTCCTGGTTCTAGTTCTGATGAAAATCTAAGGGTTTTACATGATGAAGATTTATATTCTGATTCTGACAGATCTTTTTCGAATGATGATTGTGCTTGCAAGAAAGATGATAGTTTGTATGATTTAATTTCTAATTTTCAGGATCTGAATGTGAACATGATTAATGATGAGAAGATAATAAAGATTTTAAAAACAGTAGAAGATAAAGATTTGAGAAATAAAATTTTGGATACTGTTTTGACTAATGATGAGCCTAATACCAATTTTCCCTCTTCAAATTTTAGTTTAAAACAGCCTGATTACTATTCGACTGCTGAATTAAAAAGGATTTTAACTCAAAGGAATTTTCCAGAAAAAGAAATTGCTGTTTATGATTTAAAACAAGAACTCCTTAATTTAAAGGAAGAAATTGTTTATTTAAAAAATCAGTCAAAAATCTATGATAGAAGAATTCTAGCTTAGAAGATAATAGGACTTTTGATTTACATTTACAGACAAATAAGAATAAAGCTGAGACTTCTAGAACAAATGAAACTGAAATTTCTAATATATATATATATATATATATATATATATATATATATATATATATATATATATATATATATATATATATATATTTATTTTTTTTAGTATTATTTAATCAGACACTGCATTAGTTATACGAGGATCGCATTTTTGAGCAAAATATAAATTGGCCATTCGGGCAAAACTAAGTGCATTGCGACTAACTAAATATGTATATTATCTTATGCAAGATTAATTGCTCCAATACCTCAACCTAACGACATCTTTATTAAGTGCCTTAAGCACGAGCACATGTAGAGTTTTTCTGACGGGTTCAATTAAACTCATAATTTTTGGCGTGAAGTAAAAATTTATACGTAAAAATTTATTAAGATTACAAAAATAGTAGATATAAACTATAGCTTTAAAAATATAATGGGTTCAGTGATAAAAACCTTAAAATTGAAACCATAAAATTTAAATTTCTGAACTCGCCTTTGGTCATTTAAGTACTTTACGATGAAATGAACTGGATATAAGCAATTACCTATATATAGAGGCAAGAACGTAGTATCAACTGGCTGCCATTGGCCTACAAGCCTTAGAAAAATGCTCTCGCTGGTAGTAATGCAGGAAACTTTGAATAAGTTATTTTATTTCTCTATAAATTAAAAAAAATACAGAATTAAGTAAATAAAAGTTGACATAGAACTTTGAAAATTGAGTACACTCTTCTGCTTCTTACTACTATAAATACGTGAACATATTTCACTTTAAGAAGTACCAAACCAGAAATTGGACCAATATCTTCTTCTCCCATTTTACTGCCAATTCTTCCTTAATTACTTTTATCTAAGTGTAATTATGGCTAATATATCCTTTCTACTACTAATTTTACTCCCTTTTCTTCTTGGAATAAGCTCTGCTGAGTTGACTTCAAATTTCTACTCTTCAACTTGCCCTAATGTCCTCTCTGTTATCAAAACTGCTGTGAATTCTGCTATCTCGAAAGAGTCTCGCATGGGGGCTTCTTTGCTTCGTCTTCATTTTCATGATTGTTTCGTTAATGCAAGTTTATTACCTTTACCTCGTTTCATTCTTTTTTATGTAACGTAGTTTTACTCAACATATACCTTTGAAATGTATAATCTTAATTAAATATATAATATTATAATATTTGTGTGACTACAAAACATTTAAAACTTGTTATTATAATTTTTGTCATTTCTTGAGTCGTAATAGTACTATTCATGCATGCATGGATGGATGTGGTTTGCAAAACAAAAAAAAGGGTAGCTTTGAGCCAATCATATGTATATTCTTAGGGCTCGTGGCCATAAGAAATTTCACTTTTTTTTTTGGAATTTTTTTAAACTCTTTTCATAATTTAATATTTGGTCATGAAAATCTGAAAAGTTCACTTAAAGTTGAAATTCGATATTTTTCAAAAACATGAAAAATTAAAAAAGAAAATTCAAAATTTTCCCCTAAAATCACTCATAAAAATTCAAAAATAATTCCAAATTATATTCATGTCCAAAAAAAAACTCTATTTTTCGAATATTATTTTAACTTGATTTTTTTTCTTTCACTTTTTCCAGACTTTCACATTTCTTATATGCAAACGCTCACTTAAACAATATACTTAATGACAAATAAACATGTGATAAACAAGGAAAAATTTATATCCAAAATATGGGGCACGTTAAACCATGTTCTTTCCATCAAATTAAGTACTTTATGTATATATTTTCTAAAACTGATCTAATATTATTTTGTTGGCTCTTGTGCTCTAAAAATGTTAAATGTTTGACTTGGTTGAATGTTAAGTTATTTACCTAGAGAAACATGAATCAGTATATATTTTTTCTCCTATGTTTAGGGCACGTTTGACCATAAGATATTTTTACTTTTTCTGGAATTAGCGTTTGTCCAAAAAAAATTCAAATTTCAGTTGTGTTGAATTTCAGAATTTATTGAAAATTTAAAAAACTTTAAAATTTTCAAAATCACTTCAAATTACTTATAAAAATTCAAAAACAACTTCAAATATATTCATATCTAAAAATAACTCTAATTTTAAATACCATTTTTACTTAATTTGTTTTTCCAAAGTTTTACAATCCTTGTGTCCAAACGTCCACCAAATGATGCACCCATATTCGAGAAATTCTTGATTGGCCTTTGTTTGACATGTTTACTTATTTGAATCAGGGTTGTGATGCATCTGTGCTATTGGATGATACGTCAAGTTTCAGTGGAGAAAAGACTGCTAATCCAAACAGTGGATCGTTAAGAGGATTTGATGTGATTGATACTATCAAAACTCAAGTGGAGTCAACATGTGCTGGAGTTGTATCTTGTGCAGATATTTTGGCTGTTGCAGCTAGAGACTCTGTTGTTAAAGTAAGCCAAAAAATATTCTATAAACTTAATTTATAAAATTAATTTTTTAGGCTCGTGAGTTGAATAATCCTAACAGTAACCTCATATAGTTGATGGATATTTCATATTTAACTAAATAAATTGTTGGCGAGGGAAAAGAAAAGAAAGCATGTTGACCTTAAGTTCTATTTGGTCATAGATTTTGACTTTATTTTCAAATTTTTTAAATACATTATTTGTTTATGAGATATTATCATGTTTTGGGAATTTTTTTTAAAAAAAATTTCATGTTCCGAAAGAATGGTTTAAGGCAGTTTTTAGGTGAAAATTTATCTTCCACTCACAAAACTTCAATTTTTCTTTAAATAAAACGCATGTCCGAACATAACATCAATTTTCAAAAACTATTTTTTAACACAATTTCAAAATTCTTATTTCAAATTTCAATCAATTCTATTTCCAAACTAGGTATTATATATTATTCTTAGTGTTAATTAGATAAAAGTACCTTCTAGAAACGGAGGCTTTGCATAAATAGCCAGCCAGATTTATTATTTAATTTTGTTAATTAGTTGGTATACATAAATTATATACGATTATATATATATTATACATAAATTATTTGTACATTATATATTCATCGGTTACTCTTAATTTAAGTAATTGAGTGAGCAGATATTTTGATTAATTCGTAGAAACTAATTAGGCGTGAACATGATGATTTGTCAGCTTGGTGGCCCTAGTTGGACTGTTTTACTTGGCAGAAGAGACTCAACAACTGCAAGTTTGAGTGCAGCAAACAACGACATTCCTGCACCAACTTTGAACCTAAGCAGCCTCATTTCTTCCTTCTCTAACAAAGGTTTTAACGCGAGGGAAATGGTGACACTCTCAGGTTTATTTTACTTCTACAAATTAATTTGTTTTAACTTTTCCTGATTTTGTATAGATATAACTTTATTCACAGCTTTTCATACATAACTTTTGGGGTCGTTAGCGATGGTTAAACATTGTCATCTCAATGAAATGAAAATATTCATTAAGAGGAATTAAAATATAACGAATGATACAAAAAAGTTAAGAAGATTCGAAATATATTAAAATCATATTGAAGTATACGAAGAAGTATGTGTTATTTAATTTGTATTGATGTAAAATCAATAAAACGATAATCTTTTTGAAAAATAGAAATAGAAAGTTAGTAGAACTAGAACATAAGAATAAATTCTGGAATCAATATAAGAATAAATCGAGTCCACTGAATACACTTGTTGGAATAGGTGGGGGAAAATTGCGGGAAGCAACTAATATTTAAAATAATACGAGAAAGAACATGGATTATTCTGGATTGAATTTTCGTTAATTAATTTAATTAAAAAATTGAAAAGAATTTTGTCCAAAAATATAAATCAATCAATCTTTGAACAAAGCTAAAGCCGAGCTGAGGGAGCGACGACAACGGCGCGAGGTTTGCCTTCTTCTTAACTCTTTAAGAACTAAAAAATGAGTTTCACTATATATATACACGAAAATTCTTTCCTTTTTCTAATGAGGGACAAAGTACATTAGTAAAGTGAACTAATTGAAAATTTCACTTTCCTCCATTTTCCACTCAGACCTCGTTTGTTATTAATAACAAAATCCAACACTATGTACAATAGTATATTTAGGCGAAGGAGTATAAGTTGACACATCTTAGAATAAGGTGGCTGTTGATAGAGTATTTTTGTTATGTCGGAAAATATTTTTTCAAAAATTATATATGTGTTATTTGATTTTGTAAGTATTTTTAATGAAAATATTTTGCATCAGAAGTGGAAAAATGACTTCCTTCACTTTTGAGCGGAAGTCATTCCCTTCATAATATCTATGCCCTTATTTTAGGTCATTACTTTAACCAGCATATAAATATTATTATCAATCTTTATTACTCAAAAGTTTCAGACAAAGTCACCAATTATTTAGAAACTGTGGAATCTATCTTACGCAACAATTTATTATCAGTTCATGAATTCTTACAAACAGAGAAGCGAATTTAAAATTTTTATTTGATGGACTAAAAATTATCGGCTCATAATTTAATATTTATCATTTTTCATATGTTTCGTGTAAGAAAATTAAGTAAATAAAACTAAATAAACATATTTTGGCATTTTACAGGATCTCACACAATAGGCCAAGCAAGATGTACTACATTCCGAGATCGTCTCTACAATGAAACAAACATAAATGCATCATTTGGTACAACAATTAAAGCAAACTGTCCACAAAATGGAGGTGACAACAATCTTTCTCCACTTGACACAAGTCCAACATCATTTGACAATGTTTATTACAAGAATTTACAAAGCCAAAAGGGAATTCTTCATTCTGATCAACAACTATTTAATGGAGGCTCAACTGATTCTATAGTTAACACTTATAGTTCAAATTCAGCCACGTTTTTCACTGATTTTGCAATGGCTATGGTTAAAATGGGTAATCTTAGCCCACTTACTGGTACTAATGGTCAAATCCGCAAAAATTGCAGAAAAATTAATTAATATTTCACATAAATGAGATTCTAAAATTTGGACTCGAGATTTCTAAGTGTTACGATGTTTCCCTTTTTATTTATGGAAAATTTGATATTCTATGTTTTTGGAGGTAAAGGTGGTAAAGTCCCTCTCCAATATGTAACTTTCCAAGTATTTAAATAAAATAAATAATTAGTCTATCTTTTATATACTACTAATATCTTGTATGGATGCATGAGTGTTATGTATCGTTTCATAATCTATCGTATATTCTCATATTATATTGTACTTTATTATTTTGATGTATATAATATTTGGATAGATTGCATTGTTTTTTTATTTTTTTATAGTGTCATGCACCAACAATTTGAACAAGAAACTTGCAATATTATAAAGAAAAAGTAAGGTACGAGGTAAAAAGCTAGGGTAAAGGATGAAAAGTAATTATTTAATAATATGGAAGGTCAAAATGAGAGAAAAATATAAGGAAACGACGTGACCGTACGAAATCGGCCGTTCCATAAAGTGACACTCGTTACATAACAACATATTTGATAATACGATATAATAAAATTTTAGTAACAATCAAACCAACGATTATATTTAAAGTAATAATACGGTACAATAAACATATAACAACCATCCAAACAAGTTGTAAACTTGATATGGCAAGAAAATCAAATGGGATTTCTGTATTGCACACTGAAAAATTACACCTCAAGAAATGGAAAGTATACAAAACTAGAATTACAAGATTTTGTATCTATATATGGTGCCTTAAAAGAAAGGAAAAAAAAAGATTACAAATTAACACTATTTTTATCACTATACAGTGAACATTTGTCATCTGTTTAGTGACCTAATAATTACAATTTTTGCATAAAGATATATACTTGGGCGAGGAAAGGAAAAAGAAAATTAAAATTAAAGTTATTATATATATATATATATATATATATATATATATATATATATATATATATATATATATATATATATATATATATATATATATATATATATATATATATAACTTATGAGTCAGCCCCAACTTCTGTAGTTGAACCAATCCCAACTTGTAACCAATGAGAAGGATTTTCAGAACTGGTATTCATATCCTTTTCCACTTAGCTTAGCTAACTTCAATTTACTGTCTGCCTCATCATCTTCTACATTTGGCGTCAAACTATTATTATTATTGTTATTATTATTATTGTTTTTGATTTCTTCAAGATAGTAGTTGTCACTGGAATTGTCTTTAGTATTCCATGGATGCAAATGTATTTCGGTAGAGACATCGAAACTCAATGGATTCATAGGGTCTCGTCTAACTCGTGACATGTCTTCGTGTGATGGAATGTTAAGATCTAATGCATCACCTGATTTTCTTAAGTTTGATCGTAGATTAATTTGCTCCATATGACTATGGAAATTGTATTTCGATGAATCGGGTGAATTGGAGGTGATCCAATGGCATCTTTTGTGTCCACCTAAAGCTTGCCCTGTGGAGAAAACTCTATGGCATATTGAGCATTCATGGATTTTTGATTTCCTCATTGATTTTGAAGCTTGTAATGTGAATTCATCATGTGTGATATTCATATCTTGATCATCAATTAAGCTATCATCTAGTTGATCTTGTTTGACTGCATAACATCCTTTAACTTTTTTGTGACTTGCCCTATGTCCACCTAGGGCTTGGTGGGAATTGAAGACTTTCTTGCAAGCTTTGCATTCAAACAACCCTTTAGAAGAAACCCCTTTAGCCTTGTTGTCCAAGGGTACCCGAGTAGTCACTAGTGGGGTGAGGTAGGTCATGGGGTTTCGTGCTCGCTCTTCCTCCTTGCTAGCTGAGGCGCAAGACTCCTCTGGCTCAGGCAACGATGTATCAACCCTCGCGTTGGCTAAATCTATAAGGCATTTTGCAAGGAGAAGATCATCTTCCTCGCTTGATGGATATGTTGAAGTACTAAGGGTTCCTACTTTTGTTCTCAATGACCTCTTTCTTTTAGACCATCCATATCCTTTTCTTTCACCATTAGTAATGTACTCCTCGCCCTCGGAACAGGGCGATGATACTACGGATTCTTCTGCATCTTCTGAGCTACATTTTCCATGCTCAAGAAAAGATTTCCAGGACGAGAATTCTTTTCCACAATTCTCACATACCCTATTGCTCTTTTGTCGATTAGGGTTTGTTCGTAATTGATACATCCTCTTATTACCTCCCCTAACACTCCCTCCAAACTTATCTTCCCAATCACTAGCTGGATCATCATCCAAATTTGCACCTTCATCCCCAATTCCATGAGCTCTCATATGCCCACCTAGAGCTCTTCCACATACAAAACCTTTCTTGCAAACCCTACAATAATGCTTAAATAAGGGTTGATGTTGTTGTTGTTCTTGATCTATACAAGCCATTGCTTAAATTTTTTATTTTCTCATTGAATATACTACTTCAAAGTATGATTGAGAGGAAACACAAGAAATAAGAGGCAAATGTACATGAATGGAAGAGTTTGTTCTTCTTGTAATAGAAGTTGTTGTGGACTTGTACGGTTAGAAAAAGTTAGTCCTAGTTTTTAGTTGGAGTAGTGGTTTAATTTGTGGAGGAGAGTTTTGAGGTAGAGAGAAAAATAGGAGTGTGAGCGGAAGTGGGGAGTGAGAGTTGACAAGTGGAAGGATAAGGTAGTGAAGTAACATTGTTTTACAAACTTTTTATTAACAACCAAATGGACGGCGCAAACGATTAATGTTACCATAGTGGCGTCATTTTTTATTTTTTAATTTTTATTTTAAAATTTTAGGTATATTTTAGATTTTCGCTGAACATCCGCAAATAGGGGGCATTAAATGGACAAATATTGTTATATTTGGGCATGTTAAAATTAGTTAAATCAGTAAGTGAGTTAGCCTATAAACCATACAATGTTTGCTTGATCAAATTGAAACGTGTCAACTTGACTAAACATTGGATCATAAATCTGATTTATTTGTTTGGTCTTTTGTAATTTATTTATATCATTACCAAAATGCGAGAAGGTAGTCAAAAAGGATTCAAAGGAAAACAGAGGTGTATTTGCAATTATACCCAGTTGTGGGGTCATAATTGAAATTATACCTATTTTTCAAAAATAATTTGCAAGTGTATTATTTTAGAATCAACTCCAGACTTATCGGACCAGAAGTTAAAAAAATTAGTCTGAAGTGCAATGTACTTAAGGGCAATTAGGTCTAAAGTGCAAAAATTGCATTTGGGATGCACTTAAGACCAAATAGGTCTAAAGTGCAACAAATATTTTCATGCACTTAAGGTCAAGTAGGTCTGAAGTAAAAAAATTACACTTCAGATGCACTTAACGCCCAATAGGTCTGAAGTGCAGTCGATTTTTATTTGTACTTAAGGCGAAATATGTCTGAAGTGAAAAAATTATACTTCAGATGCACTTAGGGTCAAATAGGTTTGAAGTGCAAATTTCCAATAAACATAAATTTGTTCTTCAAATTTCAACCATCCAATATACGATTTAATGCCTAAATCTACTCCAAATGAGCTTAAATTTAAAATATAACCTCGAAATATCATCAAGAACAAACCTCAATCATCAATTTATCAAAAAACCAATAAATCTAATTAACAAAATCATTTGCAATTAAGAAAAAAGTAGAAGAAGAAATCCTAACCAGTAGTAAAAAAATAAATCGCCACAACAATTCGCTACTTTAAAATACCATAAACGGCCTTAAAATAAATTTTAAATAAACCATTGTTTCCAATTTCTTGTTTTACGGACTATCAAAATCGACCTAAGGAACAATAGTCACCGCCTCGCTATGACCGTTCCTCGTTTTTTGACATTTTAGGGTCATGAAACTGGAATTACACCCGATTTCTAGATTTTCGTGTGATATAAAATTATCGAACCATAAAAATGACCTACGAAACAATAGTCACCGTCCCGCTATGATATTTCTCGTTTTTGGCATTTTTGGGTCATAAAACTAGGATTCCGCCCGATTCCCAGTTCGTGTACTATAGCTCACGCCCTCTACATAGGCCTGAGCCACCGTACCTAGATCACCTAAAATTTTGACGAACCATTAAAAACGACCTAAGGAAAAATAGTCACTGTCTCTCCATGACTGTTCCTTATTTTTTGGTGTTTTAAGGCTATAAAAGTAAAATTTTGCTCGATTAAATTTTCATGTGCTATAGTACATCTACATGGGTCCGGGCCACCAGATCTAGACCTGCCTAATATTTTGTCAGACCATAAAATATAATTTACGGAATAATATTCACCGCCTCTCCATGATCGTTCCTTATTTTTGGCGTTTTAGGGTCATAAAAAAAATTCTGCCGGATTCCTAAATTTTTGTATGCTATAGGCCTCGCCCTACATAGGCCCAGGCCACCGGATCCTACCACCTAAAATTTTGTCGGATCACAAATAATGACCTAAGGAACAATGGTGACCGCCTCGAAATGAGCGTTCCTCATTTTTGGTGTTTTAGGGCCTTAAATTTGAATTTCAGCCGATTTTCAATTTTTCATGTGTTATAGTCTACGCCTTCTATAGTGCCCGGGCCAACGGACTTGGACCGCCTAAAGTTTGTTTGGACCATAAGAAATGACCGAAGGAATAATATTTACTGCCTCGCTGTGACCGTTCCTCATTTATTTTAGGGCATTAAAACTAGAATTCCGTCTGATTCCTATATTTTCGTGTGTAATAACTCACGCCTTGTGCAAGGTCCGAGGCCACCAGACTTCGACCATCTAAATTTTTGCTGAACCACAAAAAACGACCTAGGGAACAATAGTCACAGTCTCGCTATGTCCGTTCCTCGTGTTTTGGCGCTTAGGGTCATAAAACTGGAATTTTGCCCGATTCTTAGATTTTCATATGTTATAGCACACGCCTTCTACATGGTCCCGGATCACCTAACCCGAACAACCTAAAGTTTTGACAGACCAAAACAAATGACCTAAGTAATAATAGTCACCTCCTTGCCATGATAGTTCCTCTTTTATTTCTTTTTTATTTTTAGAGCCGTAAAATTGAAATTTTACCAGATTCCCAGATTTTGGTGTGTTATATACTGCGCCTTCTGTATGAGCAAGGGCCAATGGGTCCGGACCACCTAAAATTTTCTAGACTATAAAAAACGACCTAAAGAATAATAGACACCACCTCGCCATGACCATTCCTCGTGTTTTGGTATTTTAGGGCCTTAAAACTAGACTTTTGCCTGTTCCCAGATTTTTATTGCTATAGTCCACGCCTTCTGTGTGGGGTTGGGATATTGGACCCAGACCTCCTAAAAGTTTTTCGGACCATCAAAAATGACCTAAGGAACAATAACTATCACCTCGCCATAACCGTTCCTCGGCTTTTGATATTTTACCGCCATAAACTTGAATTCCTTAAGATTCTTAGATTGTAGTAAGCTACAGCCCACATCTTCTGCATGGGTCCGGTCCATCGGACTTGGAATACCTAAAAAAATTTCGGATCATAAAAATGACCTAAGGAATAATAGTCAACGTCTCTCCATAGTCGTTCTTCGTGTTTTGGCGTTTAGGGCCAATAAACTGGAATTCCATACAATTTCCTGATTTTCGAGTGATATAGCTCTTGCCTTTTGCATGGGCCAGGGCAACCGGACTCGGATTGCCTAAGATTTTTTCGGACCACAAAAAATGACTTAAGAAATAATAGTCACCGCTGATAACTAGGGATTTTGATGTGTTTCATGCTTCTTCTTACTACGCTTTGGTTATAAATTGTTCCAAACTAGTCCCAAAAGGCTCATAAGTTCTGCTTGATTGCAGGTTTTATCGACAAAGTGATGAGATGTCAAAGGTAAGCTCAAAAGGAGTGAAACCTGCACAAGTACCAAAGACAAGACAACTCAATACAAACAGGCCTAGTGCGGCTGCAGTGCACTTTGTGTGGTCCGCACTAGGGAGATTCAAAGAGCTAGAAATTGAAGGCATCAATGCAGTGCGGCCGTAGTACAGACTGTGCGGTCCGCACTAGAGGAACTGCAGCCGCAGTATCATTTTATACGGTCCATGGAAGCCATCTTCGGAGAGATGTCAAGTCCCTAGCTTCAAGCCCATTCTGTCTGCGGTCGACTTTGTCCGGACCGTGCTAGATGCCTCCATGGTTGCAGTCCACTTTGTGCGATCCATGAAGCCCTAGTTCAGAGAGTTGATTTTGCAGAGTTCAGAGCCTAGTGCGGCCGCGGTCCGCACTGACCCCCAGGGGGCATTTTGTCTAGTTTTTCCAACTTACTATAAATAGAATATTTTTCCATTTTTAGGGCATCAGACATTTTCTAAACATAGCTATGGACGTGAGAAGCGATTTTGTAGCCATTTTGGGCATTTTAGCTTAGCTTTGATGACAGAATCTCTATATTTACTTTATTGTTTAATTAATATGTCTTTATCTTCATCTATTTCTCTTTTTTACTCTTCAAGAATGAGTAGCTAAACCCATTAGCTAGGGTTGTGGCTCAACCCTAGTATGGGTAATTGATGGGTGTTGCAATTTAGGATTAGATTGACTATAGATGTTTTCTATTTGGATCAATTTTATGGTTTAATTTATGAATTGGTGGTTGCAAACATTGGTTTGTGCTAAGTTGACTTGGCCCTTCTTGAGAAAGAGAGCCAACGTATCCAAAATTGACCCAACATGGAATTGGGATGGACTCAAGAGAATTGACAGTCCCAATTAAAGGGTTAAACCTCGAGAGAGTGATTACCCGACTTGACCCTAGTTGCTTGAGCTAATTTGCCTACCCATTTGGTCTTGAGAAAGTTAATTGGGCAAAATTACTCTCTCTACCGAGAGATGTGAGAGTGGGTAAAATTGTGCAAAGATTATAGCATATTTCCCCATGTCAATCTCCTTAGAAGCAATTACTCGTCAATTAGCCACCTAGGTGAAAGACACTACCATAGTGCCCTTCTATTTATCAGATACAACTCTTAGCAATCTTCGCTTAGCATTATCTAGTTAAAATTTGTAATTACTAGTTGATGATAGTAGATTTTTAAAGAAAAATTCAAAATATGATTGGAAGTGACATTTAGAGCAGTTACACAACTTTAGCCTAGATTACTCGGCTCCCTTCCTAGCTCCCTTAGGAAATCGATCCCAACCCTCAAATCAGGTAAAAGCTATTGCGACTCTCTCTCTTTCTACTTATAATAGTGCGGAGTTGGCAACGATCAACCGCCTTGGCATGATTGTTCCTCATTTTTAGCGTTTTAAGGGCATAAAATTGGAATGTTGCCCGATTCTCAATTTTTCATGTGTTATAGCCCACACCTTCTGCATGAGCTCGTGCTACTGGACTACGACCAGAACCGCCTAAAATTTGGCCGGACAATAAAAAACAACCTAAGAAAATATATCACTACTTTTCCATGACTATTCCTCGTATTTTGGTGTTTAGGGCCATAAAATTGGAATTACGCATAATACCCAGATTTTTGGGCCACCAAGCCAGGACTGCCTGAAAATTTTCTGGACCATTAAAAATGACCTAAGGAAAAAATTTCACCATCTCGCCATGACCATTCCTCGTCTTTTGATGTTTTAAAGCCGTAAAACTGCAATTCCATCTGATTGCTAGTTTTTGTATGCTATGCCCACGCATTTTGCATAGGCCAGGGCCATTGGATCCGGGTAGCCTAAAATTTATTGAACTATAAAAAATGACCTAAGGAACAATAGTCACCGTCTCGCCATGAACGTTCCTCGTTTTTTTTGGGTTTTTAGGGACATCAAATTGGAATTCCTCCCGATTTAATTTTCAGGTTTTTGTGTGCTATAGCTCAAGCCTTCTGCATAGCTCCGGGGCACTGGGTCTGAACTGCCTAATATAATTTCGATCCAACAATAACGACGTAAGGAGCAATATTACTACCTTTCCATGACCATTCCTCGTCATTTGGTGTTTTCGGGCCATACCCAATTCCCAAATTTTTATGTGCTATAGACTACGTCTTCTGCATGTGCCCAGGCAACCAGACCTGGACCGCCTAAAATTTTGTAGGACCATAAAAAATGACCTAAGGAAAAATAGTCACCGTCTTGTCATGACTATTCCTCATTTTTGGCATTTTAGCACCATAAAACTAAAATTTCCCCTGATTCTAAGATTTTTGTGTACTACATCCTACACCTTCTGTATGGGCCCGGGCCGCTGGACACGAACCGCCTAAATTTTGTTCTACCATAAAAAATACCTTAGGAACAATAATCACCGCCTCGCCATGACACTTTCTCATTTTTAGAATTTTTAGGGCCTTAAATATGGAATTCTTCTCGATTTTCAGATTTTCATGTGCTAAAGCCCACGCCTTCTGTAAGGGTATGGGCTACTGGACCAGGATTGCCTAAAATTTTCCAGATCATCAAAAACAACATAAGTAACAATGGTCACCGCCTCGTCATGACCGTTCCTCATTTTTTGCCATATTAGGACCATAAAACTAAAATTTTGCTTGATTCTCATATATTCATGTGCTATAGTCCACGTCTTTTGCATGAGCCCATACCACCTAACTCGGACCGCCCAACATTTTTCCGAGCATTCAAATGACCTAAGGAACATTAGTTATGCCTCGCCATGACCGTTTCTCATTTTTGGTGTTTTAGGGCCATAAAACTAGAATTTCGCTCGATTTCCAAATTTCGGTGTGTTATAGCCCACGTCTTATGCATGGGCCCGGAGCACCGAATCCGGACCGCTTAATATTTTGGAGGACCATAAAAATCGACCTAAGGAATAATAGTCACCGCCTCGCCATGGCCGTTCCTCATTTTGTGTGTTAAGGATCATAAAACTGAAATTCCGCCTGATTCTTTCGTATGTTATTGCCACGCCTTCTACATGAGTCCGGACCATCGTATATGGACTGCCTAAAATTTTGTCATACCCTTAAAAACTACCTTAGGATCAATAATCACCGCCTCTTAATGACCATTCCTTATTTTTTGGCGTTTTAGGGCCATAAAATTGAAAGTTCGTCTGATTCCCAGATTTTCATATACTATAGACAACACCTTCTGCAAGGGCCAGGGCCATTGGACCTGGACCGCCTAAAGTAGAATCAAACAATATACAAGTAGAAGACAATAATGGAAACCAAACAATGATGCACCAAAATACAGAGAACACAGGTGAGAGTTTCATAGTTTCTTATTTAATCTTTTCTTAATTTTGATTAATAGTCTTTTAGTGTCAAGTGTCACAATTCTTAATGCCACCGTGGGGTGTTTAACACGGAGTCCGGTCTCTGCCCGATCGGCTAAGCCAACCCAAGTGAGACATATTCATATTCACAATAATATTCCGGAACCCAATATAAATGCTACCATGTGTACAACATGGCGCCCGATCTCCGCCCGATCGGCTAAGCCATCTTACTTGGGACATAACCTCTTTCAATTATTCCTTAGTTTACATTTCTTTCCACTTTCCCATTACATGGCACCACACACCTCTTTATATGCTTATTTCTTGGCACTTGGATACATTATTACCATTCAAATATTCAAGTCTTCCCCTTATTTATTCATTCATATAATATTATCCTTCATTTGATGAGTTAATACCTATGATGAATTGTGAACATAATAGGATGAGAACAAACAATCATGATTCACAACTTCAAGAAACATGGTGAAACGGTAAACAACTAAGACAACTAGGGAACATAATTTTTCACCTCAGTACATTAGAATAAACAATTCAAGTATGATCAAGCAAGGAACTCATATCAAATGCACGAACCCTTAATGGATGATTCTACAAAGATTAAAGTTAGTCATACATACCTCGTTTAAGTTTTTCTTAAGTTGCTACAACGTTTCGAAAATTCTAGCAATCCCAATCTACTTTGAGACATAACAAAATTGAACACAATTTAGGAAGGTGTTCATAGTTTCAGCTATTTTGAGCATTTTATCAAATACTAGTTGTGCATCTTCATTTCAAATCTCTTTTACAAGATTTCCTTTATTCCCCAACCCAATCTTTACTGATTTTTGTTCAAAAATCTTTCCACAAACCTAATTAGTAAATGCATGTATACATAATAGTATTACATCCAAGAATTATACCTCAATACCCCATCTTGTACCCCAAACTCGAAATTAAAGTCTAATGTATAGAATCTTACCTCTTAGATGAAGAACTTGTGAATGGGTTCTTTGATTCTTGAAGGTTGATGCAAGGTTGGATGATTGAATATTTCCTCCCTCTCTCTCTAAAATGCTCTCAACTCTCTCTAAAATCAGTAAACAAAATGACCCCAAATAAAGCCCCAAAGACTACATATTAAAATGGGGTTGGATTATGAAAATAGGAAGATTTACCCTCCAAATGCGGGTCTGCAATCGCATAATGGACCACAGAATGGGTATGTTGGCCGCAAATGCGTCACAAAGCTCGGTGCCCAAAACTGAGCTATACTAGTCCAGTTTGCGACCTGATTTGCGGTCGAAAATCAAGTATGGCAACCGCATAATGGATTTTGCAATCGCATATCTGACACAGGATAGTATTTTTCCAACCTTTGGTAATTTGATCATAACTTTATGTAGGAATGTCAAAATGATGAACAGTTTGAAGTGTTGGAAACTAGATTCAAAGACCTTTCATGTGACAGGTTATTCACCACATTAAACTTATACATATTTAGATGTGCTTGTTCACAGTATGGACTAGTGCAATTACCTTTGGAATTTTAGTCTATTATGAACTTTTTCCCTTTTTTCCTTAGACTTAGGCCTTTCCTTGGACCCCAAATTACTTAGACATATACACATATTTACCAAGTATAATTGATGTACACCATGTTAATAGCACATAAAATATTATAATAAGCCTATGTGGCATCACGAAATTCTAGTTTACTTAGCGAAATTTTCGGGGGCCTTACACCCAAACCATCTAAAATTTTGCTCGACCATCAAAAACGACCTACGGAACATGTCTCCATGAATGATCCTCGTTTTTTGACATTTAGGATCATAAAACTGGAATTTCTCCAGATTCCCATTTTCGTGCGCAATCGACCACTCCTTTTACATGAGTCTGGGCCACCGTATAGACTGCCTAAAATTTTGTCGAACTATCAAATACTACCTTAGGAACAATAATCACCACCTGTTAATGACCGTTCCTCATTTGGTGAGAAACGAGACTGATTTGATGTGATTCTACCTCTAGTTGAAAAGCTAGAAGTTTTAAAACTCTCTTTAAGTTTCATGTAATTTGGTGGTAAATTCATAGTTCTAGGTGTTATTTTGGCGATTTAATTGCCCGAGCAAGTTCATATGATGTTTTAAGCTTGTGTGTGTTTGGTTTAGAGTGTCGAGGTGTCGGGTGAGTTTTGGATAGGCTTCGGGATATCTAGACTTAGAAAAAATTTGGTGTGGGAAAGTTGCAAAGTTGCAGGTCTCGGATCTTTGAAATGCGACCGTGGTGGGAAATTTGCGGACCGCGGTAGAGGAATGCAGCTGCTGTGGGAACTTTGTGGACCATGGTGGAGATCTTATGATACGCTTCAGTTTTCATGGACCGCGTAGTGACGATTAGAGGGTGTTATATAAGAGGGATTTTTCACATAAGAAGGCGATTTTCCAAATACTTCTTCTTCCCCAAATTATAAGTAAGTGATTCTCAACTCATTTCTTTCACTCTTTTACCTTTTTTTTTTACAACATTTCATCCTAGAATCTAGTGTTTTCATGGTGGAATTGGGAATCTTTGGGTAGAACTTAGGAATTTCGAAATTCGGATTCCAAAATCATTTGTAGATCTTCTGCTTCTTGATATGGTTGATTTTGATGTCATTTTGGGTATGGATTTCCTATCATCTTATCGTTCTATATTGGACTGTCACGGCAAGATCGCGACCTTGGCATTGTCGGGGTTGCCTCGATAATAGTGGAGAGGGACTCATGGTTATTCTTCCAATAGGGTTATATCTTATTAAAGGCTTGACGTATGGCCGAGAAGGGGTGTTTCGCTTATTGGCTTATGTTTGTGATTCTAGTGTAGAGGTTCCTTCCATGGATTCCATACCAGTTGCTTGGGAGTTCCCAGAGTTATTTCATGGAGACCTACCAGGGATGTCAGCCAATAGGGATATTGACTTTTGCATCAATTTGGCTCCAGGCACTCATCCCATTTCCATTCCGCCATATCGTATGGCGCTACCAGAGTTGAAAGATTGAAGGAGCAGTTACAAGATTTTCTTAACAAGGTCTTTATTAGACCTAGTGTCTCTCATTGGGGTGCATCAGTGTTGTTTGTAAAGAAGAAAGATGGATCGATGAGGATGTGCATAGATTATCGGCAGTTGAACAAAGTCACCATCAAGAACAAGTATCCACTGCCGAGGACTGATGATTTATTTGATCAGCTTTAGGATGCCAAAGTATTTTCGAAGATTGATTCGAGATTCGGTTACCATCAGTTGAGGATTAGGCATACGATGTCCCTAAGACAACCTTTTGGACTCAGATAGGCAGTATGAGTTCTTAGTGATGTTATTCGGGCTGACGAATGCCCCAACAACATTTATGGATTTGATGAACCAAGTTTTCATGCCCTATTTTGATTCCTTTGTGATTGTCTTCATTGAAGATATCTTGATATACTCCCACAGCCAGGAGGAGCATGAGCAGCATCGTAGGAATGTTCTTCATATTTTGAGAGACGGCCAGTTATATGTTAAGTTTTCGAAATACGAATTTTAATTGAGTTTATTTTCTTTCTTGGGTAATATTGTATCGCCATGGGGTATTCAGGTGGATCCGAAAAAGATTGAGCCGGTCAAGGGACTAGACCAGACCCACATCAACTACTGAGATTCACAGTTTCTTGGGATTGGTTGGCTATTACTGCCAGTTTGTGGAAGGGTTTTCATCTATAGCAGCCCCGATGGCCAGGTTGACCCAGAAGGGTGTCCAGTTCATATGGTCAGACGAGTGTGAATCGTGGACTATATTGCACATAAATATCTAGCAATCGTGCCAAAATCCAGTTTTGTGGCCCTAATAAATCAAAAAAACGAGGAACAATCTTGGCGAGGTGATGACTATTATTTCTTAGGTCATTTTTATGGTCCAAAAAAATATTAGGTAGCTCAGTTCTTGTGTCTCGGGAGGCATATGCTATAGAACACGAAAATTTGGGTATCGGGCAAAATTTCAGTATTTTGGCCCTAAAATGCAAAAACATGAGCAACGTTCATGGTGAGGAGGTAACGGTTGTTCCTTAGATTGTTTCTGACACTCTGGCAAAATTTTAGGCGGTTCGAATGAGGCAGAGTTCTAGTTTTATGGCCCTAAATCGCCAAAAATGAGGAACGGTCATGGCGAGGCAGTGAATATTGTTCCTTAGGTCATTTTGATAGTTCAAAATATTAGGTGGTCTGGATTCGATGGCCCGGGCCCATACCGAATGCGTGGGCTATATCACAAGAAAATATAGGAATCAGGTGCAACTCCAATTTTACGGCCCAAAAATTAAAAAAATAAGGACCGGTCATAATGAGGCGGTGACTATTGTTTCTGAAGTTGTTTTTATGATCCTTTAAACTTTAAGACAGTCCGGATCTAGTGGAAGGGGCTCTTGCGTAAGGCGTATAGCACATGAAAATTTGAGAATCGGTCGAAATTCTAGCTTTATGGCCCTAAAATGCGAAAAAATAAAGAATGATCATGGCATTCGGTGGATATGGTTTCTTAGGTCATTTTTTATGCTCTGACAAGATATTAGGCGGTCTAGGTCCTATAGCCCGGGCCCATGCAGAAGATGTAGGCTATAACACACAAAAATCTAGGAATGAGGCGGAATTCTACTTTTATGGCCCTAAAATGCCAAAAAATGAGGAACGGACTTGGCTAGGTGGTGATTATTGTTCCATAGGTTATTTTTGGTAGTCCGAGATTGATGGCCTAGGCCCATACAAAAGGCGTGGACTGTAGCACACACAAATTTGGGAATCAGGTGAAATTCTCGTTTTATGGCTCTAAAACGCGAAACAATGAGGAACGATATTGGCGAGGTGATAAGTTGGGATTTTAATGTATTTTATGCTCCTAATTGCCTATGCTGTGAATATAAATTGTTACAAAATAGACCCAAAAGGCTCATAAGTTGTGCTTGATTGCAGGTTTGATCGACAAAGTGACAAAAAGTCAAAGATCGGCTTAAAAGGAGTGAAACCTGCTCAAGTATCAAAGACCAAGCAATCTGAGGGAAAGCAAACCTAGTGCGGATCGAAGAAATTCGAATGCGGACACACTAGTTGGTTCAAAGAGTTGGCAAAACAGGCTTCATGCAACACGGCCGCGGTACACATCTCGCGGTCTACGGTGAAGGCTTTGTGGCCGCACTACCTTTCTGTGCGGTCCGCAGACAAGAGATTCAGAGAGGTTGATAATTGCCAGATCCAAGCAATGCGGTCTGCGCTCTTGATTGTACATGCCGCGCCATCTCCCTCCATGGTCGCGGTCCATTCTAAGCAGTCCGCAGATCCCAAGTTCAAAGAAGCCAGAATTGGAGTCAAAGAGTCCGGTGCGACCGCGATTCATTTAGTACGGCCCACACTGACCCTGCAGGGGTATTTTTATCCAGTTGTTCCAGCCTAGTATAAATAGAATATTTTTAGCATTTTTAGGTCATCTGTTATCTTCAGATTATATTGTAGCCATTTTTGGCACTTGAGCTTTTAATTAATGATAGATTCTTGTAGTGTCATTTAGCAATTAATTAATATACCTTGTTCTTCATCTATTTCTTCATTTTCTCCCTCAAGCATGAGTAGCTAAACCCATTAGCTAGGGTGGTGGTTCAACCCTAGTGTGGGTAATTGATGGGTGTTGCCACAAGGGTTAGATTGACTATGGGCATTTACTATTTGGGTTGATTTTATGTTTTAATCTGTGAATTGGTGATTTCAAACACTAATTTAAGCTTTGTGGATTTGACTCTTCTTGAGAAAAAGAGTCTATGTCTTCAAAATTTATCCGACAAGGAATTGGGATGGCTCATGAGAAATGATAGTCCCAATTAACAGGTTAAACCTCGAGAGAGTAATCACCCTACTTGAACCCTAGTTTCTTGATCTAATTTTCCTACCCATTTGATCTCGAGAAAGTCCTTTGGACCCAATCACTCTCGCTAGCGAGAGGTGTGAGAGTGCGTAAAATTGTGCAACAGTTATAGTGAAAGTCCCAATTATGTCAATTGAACCTTAGTAACATTTATCCGTTAATTAGCCACCTAGGTGATGTCACGACCCTAGTGCCCTTCTTCCTATTAGATAAAACTTTAGCAATCAGCTCGTAGCATAATTTAGTTTCAATTAATAGATTGATAGTAGTAGTTATAATTGAAAATCCCAAAATATGTTGGAAGTGATATTTGGAGCAAACGCACATTTCTAACTAGGTAGACATTCCAACTCCATTACTTGCTCCCTAAGGAATTTGATCCCGATCCTCATATCAGGTAAAAGCTATTGCGATCCGCTCTTCCTACCTTGGTGTAGCGTCGAGTTCACAGCGATCCCTTTTTGGCACTGTTGTCGGGGAACTTACGGTGTTGACTATCTGTTTATTTAGTTTTGTGTTTAGTTTCTCTTTCCTTCTTGTTTACTTATTTTGTTTGTGTCGATTACTCAGGTATCAATGGCTCTAAATGCTAATGACCCTCTTGGAAATGTCATGACGGGGGAAGAGGTAGAAGATATTGATCAAGATGAGGTTACCTTACCTCAAGCTCCACATAGAGGTTGTCAGGCCAATGATGACAATCCTATCCCAGACCCTCTCTGCCACCGCCACGAGTGGCCCTAAGAGTTCTCCCAAATCAAGGGTATGCGAGTACCATTGTTCTTCCCCGAATCTGGGAGAGGAATTTTCAAATCACAAATGTTATGTTGACCTTGCTCGAGCAAAGATGATACTTTACGGGCACCTCCGATCAAAATGCCTACAAACACTTGAAGGGGTTCATAGATACATGTTGGGGTAGCACGCAGACAAACGTGTCTGAGGATGCGTTGAGATTGAGGCTTTTCCCGTTCTCTCTTCGGGTTAAAGCATTGGATTGGTTAGAAATTCTCCCCAATCATTCCATCACAACTTGGGATGAGTTGGCACATAAATTCATTGGCAAGTTTTTCTCACCAAGTCATATGGCGGCACTTCGGGATGAAATCTTAGCCTTCAAGCAGGAGCCAACAGAACCTTTGCATGAAATTTGGATAGAATGATGGTGAAGGAATGCCCAATAATGACATGACAGAGAACATGTTGCAACAAACTTTTTACCGGGGCCTCAATACTAAAAATCAATGCATAGTGAATCAATTGACCGTGGTAATTTTATGAAGTTGACTTATGCTGAAGCTTGTGCCATTCTTGATGAGATCACAGAAACATCCTCCACATGGCAAAGTAGAGCTAACGTTCCTCAAGGTGACCCTACGATTATTCGTTTACATAAGGAGTTACATGACCATGGGCAAGCTATAGCATAGTTGACAACCACTATGAACCAATTGGCGAAGGCGCAATTGCAACAAGTCCGCCAAGTCAATGCCATGGAAGGTGTTTATGCTAAAAAGGAGGCAAAGAGGGCAACAACCTCAAGGAAATTGTGAACCATATGACAACAATGATGGTGGTGTTTTTTCGAATGAGTGCTATCATGATCAAAGTGAGGAGGTCCAATATGTCAACAACTACCAAGGGAATAGAGGAAACTCTTCAAATCAACAATGGCATCCACAAGGTAATTGGGGTAATCAACAACAAGGTAGAGGTAATTGGAATAATAACAACCAACAACAAGGTGGAGGCAATTGGAACAACAATAATCAAAACAACAATTGGGGTAATCAAGGTAAAAATCAAGGTAATTGGAATGGGAACTACAATAATTCGAGCAACAACAACAATCAAGGAGGGTGGAACAATAGTGGGAACCAAGGAAACCGGGGGCAAGGCTTTCAAAGGCCCCCATGTACCAACAACCAAACAATCCACCCCCTTTTCCTTCTCAAGGTCTGAGTTCTTCTAGGGGTGATATAGGGAGAATTGAAAGTATGTTCGAGCAAATGATGAAAAAGAACCATGATTTCAATGCACAATTGGCTTCGCATAATACATCTATCTTGAACTTGGAAGTGCAACTAGGTTAAATTTATCAAGCTTTGAATACCCGCCCCAAGGGTGCTCTACCAAGTAATACGTAGTGAACTCGAAAGGTGGGAACAACAACCATGTGATGGCAGTTACAACTAGAAGCAGAAGAGGTGGTGATGTACATGCCTCGAGAGAAAAGCAAGTTGTGGAAGATGATGTTGAGTTGCGTGATGACGATGTACCTTTGATTGTTGAAGATGTGGTTGAGACCAATGTGAACAATGAAGTGAGGATAGATATTGATGAGGACGAGGTGGAAACACAAGATGCTATGAACCCGTCTAGGGAACACGTGATTGATATGCCTGAGTCGGTGATGCCCAAAGCCAAGGTACCCTTGCGTAAGCCACCTCCATCGTATCCTCAAAGGCTCGCAAAGCAAAGAAATGAAAAGAAAAAATGAAAAAATGATTCCCAACCCTCCACGGACCGCGGTCACTTTTGTGCGGTCCGCGGTGCTGTGATGCGGTCTACGATACCATTCTATGCGGACTGCAGTGTTCAAGTGACTAAAAGTTAACCTATGCCCACCGCGACCACCACTTTATACGGTCTGCTCTAGCCCACCGCAGCCATGATCCCACTTTGTGCTTTCCGCGGTAGAGTGATTCAGAGAGGTGGTTATCAGGATCCTGCCCCAATGTAGACCGCAGTCGCCTTAGCACGGTCTGTGGTGCTCCAATGCGGCCACACTCCTTTTTTTGCAGACTGCGGTGTATTGTTCTGCAACTATTTGTGCAACATTTGATCTGCTGTATGCAATTCCATTTTATCATCTGTTTCATTGCCTGTGCTTAGAATAACAATTTTAGATTTGTGTGCTTGCATATAATGGTCAAACAAAGAGGTGGAGTGTCCAAATAGCCCGATCGGGTGACTCCTCCCGGGGAGGAAAAGGCAAGATGATAAAACTAACTCCCCAAGTTCGGTAAAGTATGAAATAGACAATGAAGCTAATAAAAGCTGCAGGCATAGCTGCTTCTCATTCTTCAGGGAGTGAGTACGTGCCTTCATAGGACGTCTATTCAGGTTCAATTCCCACTCTTGTCCCCGACTGGCCCGGAAGGTTTAGACCGATTGATTATACTCCTTCACCTTCACCCACTGCCCAAGCTTCACAATGTATATCTTTTGAGTCGTCTGAGGGCTCAGTAGCCGGCAGCGATGAGTATTCCACCTCCCCCACGGCTTCATTATCCGGAAAGAGTGCAGGTGGAGGTGCTGAGGGTGGTAATAATGGTGATAAGGAGGAACCTTAGAGTGGTGTGCCTCAGGTTGGGGGTGTTGATCGAACCAGAAACCCCGCAGTCTGGGAAGACAGATTTTTGAGCCAGGTGGCTTTTCATAAATTCAGGGTATGGTGACCAATACGGAAGTTGATTCTGAAAAGAAGTTTTATTGACTGAGACTTGCTACCCCTAAACCAAAATGTACATAGACAGTTTCGAGCTCGTCAAAACTTTTTCTCGGAAATCCAATGCGGCAAAAGGAACCATAGTCACCGCACCGCCATGACCAAATTGCATTTTTTGGATGTTTACGGCCATAAAATTGGAAATCCGCGTGAGTCCCAAATTTTCGTGTGCTATAGCCCACGCCTTCTGCCGTGGCCCCGATCCCCCGGACCCGAAACGTCTAAACTTTTTCTCGGACATCCAATGCGGCAAAAGGAACTATAGTCACCGCCCCGCCATGACCAAATTACATTTTTTGGATATTTACGGCCATAAAATTGGAAATCCGCGCGAGTCCCAAATTTTCGTGTGCTATAGCCCACGCCTTCTGCCGTGGCCCCGATCCCCCGGACCCGAAAAGTCTAAACTTTTTACCGGACATCCAATGCGGCAAACGGAACCATAGTTGCCGCCCCGCCATGACCAAATTACATTTTTTGGAAGTTTACGGCCATAAAATTGGAAATCTGCGCGAGTCCCAAATTTTCGTGTGCTTTAGCCCACGCCTTCTGCCGTGGCCCCGGGCCCTCGGACCCGGATCGTCTAAAATTTTTCTTGGACGTCGAATACGGCCAAAGAAACCACAGTCACTGCCCCGCCATGACCAAATTACATTTTTTGGCAGTTTACGGCCATAAAATTGGAAATTCGCGCGAGTCCCAAATTTTCGTTTTCTATAGCCCATGCCTTCTGCCGTGGCCCCGGTCCCCCGGACCCGGATCGTCTAAATTTTTTCTTGGACGTCGAATGCGGCAAAAGGAACCATAGTCACCCCCCCACGACCAAATTACATTTATTGGCAGCTTACGGCCATAAAATTGGAAATCCGAGCAAGTCCCAAATTTTCGTGTGCTATAGCCCACGCCTTCTGCTGTGGCCCCGATCCCCCGGACCCGAATCGTATAAACTTTTGCTCGGAAATCCAATGCGGCAAAAGGAACCATAGTCACCGCCCCGCCATGACCAAATTGCATTTTTTGGATGTTTACGGCCATAATATTGGAAATCCGCGCGAGTCCCAAATTTTCGTGTGCTATATAGCCCACGCCTTCCGCCGTGGCCCCGATCCCCCGGACCCGAAACTTCTAAACTTTTTCTCGGACATCCAATGCGGCAAAGGGAACCATAGTCACCGCCCCTCCATGACCAAATTAAATTTTTTGGATGTTTACGTCCATAAAATTGGAAATCCGCGCGAGTCCCAAAATTTCGTGTGCTATAGCCCTCGCCTTCTACCGTGGCCCCGATCCCACGGACCCGAAACGTCTAAACTTTTTCTCGGACATCCAATGCGGCAAAAGGAACCATAGTCACCGCCCCGCCATGACCAAATTACATTTTTTTGATATTTACGACCATAAAATTGGAAATCCGCGCGAGTCCCAAATTTTCGTGTGCTATAGCCCACGCCTTCTGCCGTGGCCCTGATCCCCCGGACCCGAATCGTCTAATCTTTTTCTCGGACATCCAATGTGGCAAAAGGAACCACAGTCACCGCCCCGCCATGACCAAATTACATTTTTTGGAAGTTTACGGCCATAAAATTGGAAATCCGCGCGAGTCCCAAATTTTCGTGTGCTATAGCCCACGCCTTCTGCCGTGGCCCTGATCCCCCGGACCCGAATCGTCTAATCTTTTTCTCGGACATCCAATGTGGCAAAAGGAACCACAGTCACCGCCCCGCCATGACCAAATTACATTTTTTGGAAGTTTACGGCCATAAAATTGGAAATCCGCGCGAGTCCCAAATTTTTGTGTGCTATAGCCCACGCCTTCTGCCGTGGCCCCGATCCCCCGGACCCAAATCGTCTAATCTTTTTCTCGGACATCCAATGCGGTAAAAGGAACCACAGTCACCGCCCCGCCATGACCAAATTACATTTTTTGGAAGTTTACGGCCATAAAATTGGAAATCCGCGCGAGTCCCAAATTTTCGTGTGCTGCAGCCCACGCCTTCTGCCGTGGCCCCGATCCCCCGGACCCGAATCGTTTAATCTTTTTCTCGGACATCCAATGCGGTAAAAGGAACCACAGTCACCGCCCCGCCATCACCAAATTACATTTTTTGGAAGTTTACGGCCATAAAATTTGAAATCCGCGCGAGTCCCAAAATTTCGTGTGCTCAAATTTTCATGTGCTACAAACCATGCCTTCTGTATGGCCCTAGCTACCGAACCCCATACCGCCTAAAATTTTGTCGATGCATCAAATGAAACCTAAGGAACTATAGTCACCGCCTCACATTGAACATTCCCAGTTTTTATGACATTTTAGGGTCATAAAATTGGAATTCCGCCGGATTCCTAGATTTTCATGTGCTATAGCTCGCACCTTTTGTGTGGTCCCAAGCCACCTGACTCGGATCGCCTAAAATATTGTTGGACCATCAAAAATGAACTAGGGAACAATAGTCACTGCCTCTTCATGACCGTTCCTCATTTTTTGGCGTTTAACGGAAATAAAATTAGAATTGGCCTGATTTTAAATTTTCATGTGCTATTGTCCACGCCTTTTTATGGGCCCTGGCCACCAGACCTAAACAACCAAAAATATTTTCAGACCATAAAAATGATCTAAGGAACAATATTCACCTCCTTTGTTGCCATGAATTTTCCTCATTTTTAGCGTTTTACGGCCATAAAACTTGAATTCTACCCGATTCCAAAATTTTCATGTATTATAGACCATGCCTTCAGTACGGGCCTGGGCCACCAGACTTAGACCACCTAAAGTTTTTCCGTACAATTAAAAATGACCTAAGAAATAATTGTCACCACCTCACCATGACCGTTCCTTGTTTTTTCGTATTTTAGGGTCATACAACTTGAATTTCGCCTGATTCCCAAATTTTCATATATTGTAGCCCACTCTTTTGGTATGGGACCGGACCGCCGAACCCGGCCGCCTAATACTTTGCTAGACTATAAAAAATGACATAAGGAAAAATAGCTACCACCTCGCCATGTCCGTTCCTCATCTTGTTGCATTTTTGGGCCATAAAACTGGAATCCTGTCCGATTTCTAGATTTTCATGTGCTATAACCCACGCATTCCGCATGAGCCCATCTCCCCGGACCCGGACTACCTAAGAATTGTTGGAAATAACGCTTTACGCTAGAGGGGGGGGTGAATAGCGTTTTAAAATTATTAAGCGTTTTAGTGCGGAATTTAAAAACTTTGCAGAAATTAAGACAAGTGCAGTAAAATAAACTTACACAAAGATGTATCCTGGTTGGCCACAAACGTGGTTAGTCCAGTCCCCGAGAGACTCTCTCGAGATTTCCACTAAACTTGTCAAGCTTACGGGTGCTTAACAAACCGTTACAGCTGAGGACACAAGCCTCACCTAGGTGCTCGGGGATCACAATCCCAAAGACTTCAATTGCTCGGGGATACCAATCCCAAAGACTTCAATTGCTCGGGGATAACAATCCCAAAGACTTCAATTGCTCGGGGATAACAATCCCAAAGACTTCAATTGCTCGGGGATAACAATCCCAAAGACTTCAATTGCTCGGGGATAACAATCCCAAAGACTTCAACCGAGGAAACACAAGTTCCTCAACAAACGAGAATCGCAATTCTCTTACAAACACAAAGACACACTCACTTTACAAAGTACTCCTCAATGAGTAGATATGAGTAGAAATAGTACGCTCAAGATCACAACAACTTAGCTCAATAGAATGGCTCTTCAAAAAGCTTTATAGATGAATAAAAATGATGATCAATGTAAGAAAGCTTTTAGCAATGAAAATACTTAAATTGTATGTGTTGTTGTTGTGAAAACACTGAGTTAAGCCTGTATTTATAGGTGAAAAACTCAGTCTTACCGTTGTCTAATTGCCAATTAAGGATTGCTGAAATTACTCAGTGACAATCGATTGTCAAGACTAAACAATCGATTGTTTGCCTATCAGATCAAAAAATATATCCCAGATTTTACGTTAACAATCGATTACTTCAAATCAATAATCGATTAATTATAACGTTAAAAAATCCTTTCCAATTTTTGGCATAAAACATCGATTATCAGGAAATCAATAATCGATTATTTTAACAACGTTCAGAAAATCTTTTCCAGATTTTACGCTAAAACATCGATTGTTAAATATCACAATCGATTACCTGAAGGTAATTTGAAAAAAAGTATGACAACGGTCAGCTTCAACAATCGATTATCAAATAGAACAATCGATTATTAATTAATTTCAAAACTTACTGTCTCATATATAATCGATTATCAAAAGCCACAATCGATTATTAATTAATTTCAAAACTTACTGTCTCATATATAATCGATTATCAAAAGCCACAATCGATTATTAATTAATTTCAAAACTTACTGTCTCATATATAATCGATTATCAAAAGCCACAATCGATTATCATTTTACTTAAAATCACTGGGAGACATTTTTCTCATTCCAATCGATTACCATTAGTTCATAATCGATTTTTATGAGTTTTGAAAACTTTGCCTCAGTTAACAATCGATTATCGAAAGTACACAATCGATTGTTATGCAGTTTGCAAAAACCTGATGTTAACTGGCTTACTCACAATCGATTATCATTAATTCATAATCGATTGTCATGCAGTCTTGGCTTAGAGATACTCGATTATCATAAGTACATAATCGATTATCTTAGCCCAGATTTTTGAGGCATGTTTGGAAAATATTTTAACAAATGTAAATATGCATAGTTTAAAATCATTTGACACTTACTTTAAATATGCATGATTTTGGAAAAAATAATTTTAGTAGAGAAGCCATGTTATGAGCCAAGATTGAGGAATCAAGATCACAATTAATATTGACTCAATTATAACATTTCCAAGCATTGTCTTGAGCTTCTTGTAATGCATCCATTATGTGCTTGTCCTTGAGCACTGCTATATATCGCTTATTGCTTTGTTTGACATTCATCAAAACCTACAAAAGAACACACGTTTAGTATATTGCATTTGAAACGTGTTTCCAACAATTTCCCCCTTTTTGATAATGGCAAACATAGGCGGGATATATGCAATAATTATTTTGATAAACCAAGACGAGTGTCATGTTCCCCCTCAATTCATGTTCCCCCTCACTTTAAGCATGAATGAAGTTGAGAGCATATAGCATAATATAGCATACTTCTTGATATCCCGTTTCTTCCCCCTTTTGCCATTAGCAAAAAAATGTACACAAGGGAAGAATAACAAATATGAAATAAACACAAGTTTATTTATTGGAAAAAATAACGGAAGTAATCGATTATTGATACAGTAATCGATTGTTTGACGGCGATTTTCCTGTAGAATACTTGAGTATCTTGCGTCATGCTTTTTATGATCCCCTTTTCTTTAGGGTGATACCTGCAACAAAATGTTAGACGCCTCCGACGCTCAAGTTAGAAATTATGTAAGAAATAAAATGCAATGCATGACTTAGATCAACGTGGAGTCAAGGATCCCGAGTTCACTACGAATTCGGAAGAAGGACTCTTTATCTAAGGGCTTTGTAAAGATGTCTGCCAATTGGCTTTTTGTTTCAACAAATTCAATTTCGACATCGTCTTTTAGAACGTGATCTCTAATAAAATGATGTCTAATTTCAATGTGTTTTGTTCGGGAGTGAAGAATGGGGTTCTTCGTCAAGCATATGGCACTAGTGTTGTCACATCTAAGAGGAATGTGATCAAGACGTAGGCCATAGTCCAAGAGTTGTTGTTTCATCCATAGGATTTGAGCGCAACAACTCCCCGCGGCTACATATTCAGCCTCGGTTGTGGACAACGCAACACTAACTTGCTTCTTACTAAACCAAGAAACTAAAGCGCTACCGAGCAAGTGGCAAGTGCCGCTAGTGCTCTTGCGGTCCAATTTGCATCCAGCAAAATCGGAGTCGGAATAGCCAATAAGTTGGCATGAAGAACCTTTGGGGTACCATAGACCCACATTGGTAGTACCGACAAGATACCTTAGAATCCGCTTTACCGCAGTAAGGTGAGACTCTTTTGGACATGATTGATAACGGGCACAGACGCACACGCTAAACGTGATGTCCGGACGACTAGCAGTAAGATAAAGAAGAGAGCCAATCATACCTCGGTACTTTTTGATGTCGACTTCCTTACCTTTTTCATCTTTGTCGAGATGATCGGATGTGCTTATGGGAGTTGCTATTTCCTTTGCATTGTTCATGTCAAAACGTTTAAGCAGATCTTTGCAATACTTGCTTTGACAAATGAATGTACCTTCCTTCATTTGTTTTACTTGTAATCCCAAAAAGAATTGTAACTCACCCATCATGGACATCTCAAATTCGCTAGTCATTAAGTTTGAAAATTCCTTGCATAGAGCATTGTTAGTAGCACCAAAAATGATATCATCTACATATATTTGAACTAGCAAGATATCATTGTTTTCATGCTTGACAAATAAAGTTGTGTCAACTTTTCCATGAATAAAATTATTTTCTAAAAGAAATTTACTCAACCTTTCATACCAAGCTCGAGGAGCTTGTTTTAAACCATAAAGGGCCTTTTTGAGTTTGAAAACATGATTGGGAAAATTAAAGTCTTCAAAACCGGGGGGTTGTTTTACAAAAACTTCTTCTTGGATAAAACCATTTAAAAAGGCACTTTTCACATCCATTTGATATAAAAAGAAATTCATAGAAGATGCAAAAGCAAGCAACAGACGGATGGCCTCTAATCTAGCTACTGGAGCATATGTCTCATCATAATCAATCCCTTCTTCTTGATTATAGCCTTGAGCCACAAGCCTAGCTTTGTTTCTAGTGATTATGCCATTTTCATCTAATTTATTTCGAAAAACCCATTTCGTACCAATTATGGTATGACCTTCGGGTCTTGGCACCAAATCCCAAACGTTGTTACGTTTGAATTGGTTAAGCTCCTCTTGCATTGCCAAGGTCCAAAATTCATCCCCAATTGCTTCAGAGATGGTTTTGGGTTCAATTTGAGAAACAAAAGCAGTAAGATCTAAGGTATTTCTAATAGAGCTCCGGGTACTTACCTTCCCTCCAACGTCGCCTATTACCTGATCGAGAGGATGATCTTTGACTGTCCTCCATTCTATTTGCTCTTTTGGTTCATTTTCTGGTTGAGGAGCTTTTTCAATTTGTGGTTCCACCGTTTTGTCAGTTTCTTTCCTTGGTGGTTCTTCTTGAATTTTGTCCTTTAGGCTTTCCAGAATACCTGAAAGATCAAGACCACAATCCTTTCTCGCCAAGCGAGTATTATCTTCGGAAAAAACAATATGAGGAGATTCCTCTACAACTTGGGTTCTTTTATTAAAAACCCTATAAGCTTTACTACGAGAAGAATAGCCAATGAAGATACCTTCATCCGACTTAGCATCAAATTTTCCTAATTGGTCCTTTCCATTGTTATGCACAAAACATTTACAACCAAAAACACGTAGATGTGAAATGTTAGGTTTTCTACCTTTGTAGAGTTCATATGGGGTTTTTAAGAGTATCGGCCGAATTGCTACTCTATTCAAAACATAGCATGCGGTACTCACGGCGTCTGCCCAAAAGTGTTTGGGAATCTTAGCTTCGTCGAGCATGGTTCTAGCCATCTCTTCGAGGCTCCTATTTTTCCTTTCCACCACCCCGTTTTGTTGTGGTGTACGTGGAGCGGAAAAGGTATGCTCGATTCCGAGTTCATCACAAAAGTCCGCAAAGAGATTGTGATCAAACTCTCCCCCATCATCACTTCTAATGGAAGTGACAGTTGATTCCTTTTCATTTTGAACTCTTTTAAGAAAAAGCTTGAAGCTAATAAATGCATCACTTTTATGCGCAAGAAATAGTGTCCATGTAAATCTAGAGAAGTCATCAACAATTACAAAAGCATATCTATTTCTTCCTAGACTTTCGATACGGGATGGTCCGAATAAATCCATATGCAATAGTTGTAAAGGTCTAGATGTTGAAACAACATTTTTGGTTTTAAAAGATGCTCTTGTTTGCTTCCCCTTTTGACATGAATCACAAATAGTATCACTTTCAAATTTTAAGAAGGGAAGACCAATCACTAGATTTTGAGAAATCAATTTATTTAAAAGATGCATGTTCATATGAGCTACTCTACGATGCCACAACCACACATTTTCATCTTTGCTCAACAAACAATCAACATACTCGGATGAGGAGTTTTCAAGATCAACCATGTAAATATTGTCAATTCTAAAACCACGTAGAATAATCTTGAAGTCACTGCGTCTAAACACTAAACACTCATCCGAATCAAACAAAGCAAGATTTCCCTTGTCACATAATTGACTTATGCTCAAGAGATTATGCTTTAAACCTTTGACAAGTAATATATGCTTTATAGAGGATTTTTCATTCTTACCGACCGATCCGATGCCAATAATTTGTCCTTTATTGTTGTCACCGAATACAACGCTTCCTCCTTCTTTGTGCTCTAGTTGAAGGAATTTGGATTCGTCTCCTGTCATGTGTCTGGAGCATCCACTGTCAAGGTACCATAGTACACTTGATCCCTTCAAGCACACCTACAAGGCAAATTAATATTCTTTAGGTACCCATACCATTTTGGGTCCTTGGGGGTTAGGCAAGTAACGATAATAATATGAAGAATCTCTATGCTTTGTAAAACACATAGGTGCAATATGACCTATACGATTGCAGTAATGACATACTACGTTTGGGTTGTGTTGATGCCTAGGTTGAGCCAACAAGGTTCTAGGCGAATGAAAATGATTAACACAAGACATATTGTTCCCATTTCTAGTATAATATCTAGATGGTCTAAGGTCATTAGTGCTAGACTTGTTGAAGGACTTAGTGTCATGTCTAGGTGGTCTAAGCTCGTTCCTAGAGTAATTTCTTGGTTGCCGAAAATTACTATTTGTAGGCTTGTTTGCAAGAATCCTAGATTCGGATCTAGGTTGTCTAAAGATATTAGTTCTACCCTTATCTTCATACATTCTAGCATAATGTCTAGGTGGTCTAAAAGAGTTTGTTCTAGGCTTGTTTACAATCTTAGAGTTATTTCTAGGTGGAGTAGTGGAGTTTTTGTTTTTATGCCGTTGATTTCTCTTAGGCGATTCTTTTTCACTAACTTTAAGAACTTTTTTACTACGAGTTTCTAAAGTTTTCCTAAGTTCTGTGTTTTCTAGTTTTAAGGACTCACAAGTAGTACAAGTAAGGCAATTTTCAACACAAGAGGCTTCATGCATGGTCTTGATGACTTGTCTAAGTTCTATACTATCATTTAACAAAAATTGATTTTCATTTGCAAGATTCTCGTTATCACGAGACAGATTTTCAACACCTTTTTGAGCTAAAGAAAGACGTTCTTCAAAGTCCTTGTCTTTTAAAAGGAGTTGTTTTTGAAAATCCTCTTCTTGTAGAGAAAGAGTTCTTTGTAAATCTTTAATAGTCTTAGAAGCATTTACCAGCTCATCATGCAGTTTGTTATAAGCAATTTGTATATCGTTAGATGTACTTACCTCGTCTTTTTCGTCTGCCATGAGGCACCGACCAGTTGATTCATCGTTTGTGCTGACCGCTTTTTGAGGCGTGTTTTCGTGCAATTCCTCAAGTTTGTCCCACATTTCCTTAGCAGTTTTATAGTGGGAGATTTTTCGCCAAAGTTCCTGATTCAAGGCGTTATGTAATATATTCATAGCTTTAGTGTTGTATTTACTTACCTTATCTTTCCCGACTTTTGTCGTCAGTTGATCACTGTGTTTAATAGCTTGCCATAGATACAAATCGTTTGCCATTGTAAAAATTTGCATCCGATATTTCCAGACTGAGTAGTCGTTTTCGTCTAATATTGGAGGCGACATGCTGCATTCTCCTTCACCTATTCCTGCAAAGAAATTTAGAGTAGAAGCCATCGATGGTTCTCTCAAACGGTTAAGTTTTTCAGAGAGTATGGCTCTGATACCAATTGTTGGAAATAACGCTTTACGCTAGAGGGGGGGGGGGTGAATAGCGTTTTAAAATTATTAAGCGTTTTAGTGCGGAATTTAAAAACTTTGCAGAAATTAAGACAAGTGCAGTAAAATAAACTTACACAAAGATGTATCCTGGTTGGCCACAAACGTGGTTAGTCCAGTCCCCGAGAGACTCTCTCGAGATTTCCACTAAACTTGTCAAGCTTACGGGTGCTTAACAAACCGTTACAGCTGAGGACACAAGCCTCACCTAGGTGCTCGGGGATCACAATCCCAAAGACTTCAATTGCTCGGGGATACCAATCCCAAAGACTTCAATTGCTCGGGGATAACAATCCCAAAGACTTCAATTGCTCGGGGATAACAATCCCAAAGACTTCAATTGCTCGGGGATAACAATCCCAAAGACTTCAATTGCTCGGGGATAACAATCCCAAAGACTTCAACCGAGGAAACACAAGTTCCTCAACAAACGAGAATCGCAATTCTCTTACAAACACAAAGACACACTCACTTTACAAAGTACTCCTCAATGAGTAGATATGAGTAGAAATAGTACGCTCAAGATCACAACAACTTAGCTCAATAGAATGGCTCTTCAAAAAGCTTTATAGATGAATAAAAATGATGATCAATGTAAGAAAGCTTTTAGCAATGAAAATACTTAAATTGTATGTGTTGTTGTTGTGAAAACACTGAGTTAAGCCTGTATTTATAGGTGAAAAACTCAGTCTTACCGTTGTCTAATTGCCAATTAAGGATTGCTGAAATTACTCAGTGACAATCGATTGTCAAGACTAAACAATCGATTGTTTGCCTATCAGATCAAAAAATCAATCCCAGATTTTACGTTAACAATCGATTACTTCAAATCAATAATCGATTAATTATAACGTTAAAAAATCCTTTCCAATTTTTGGCATAAAACATCGATTATCAGGAAATCAATAATCGATTATTTTAACAACGTTCAGAAAATCTTTTCCAGATTTTACGCTAAAACATCGATTGTTAAATATCACAATCGATTACCTGAAGGTAATTTGAAAAAAAGTATGACAACGGTCAGCTTCAACAATCGATTATCAAATAGAACAATCGATTATTAATTAATTTCAAAACTTACTGTCTCATATATAATCGATTATCAAAAGCCACAATCGATTATTAATTAATTTCAAAACTTACTGTCTCATATATAATCGATTATCAAAAGCCACAATCGATTATTAATTAATTTCAAAACTTACTGTCTCATATATAATCGATTATCAAAAGCCACAATCGATTATCATTTTACTTAAAATCACTGGGAGACATTTTTCTCATTCCAATCGATTACCATTAGTTCATAATCGATTTTTATGAGTTTTGAAAACTTTGCCTCAGTTAACAATCGATTATCGAAAGTACACAATCGATTGTTATGCAGTTTGCAAAAACCTGATGTTAACTGGCTTACTCACAATCGATTATCATTAATTCATAATCGATTGTCATGCAGTCTTGGCTTAGAGATACTCGATTATCATAAGTACATAATCGATTATCTTAGCCCAGATTTTTGAGGCATGTTTGGAAAATATTTTAACAAATGTAAATATGCATAGTTTAAAATCATTTGACACTTACTTTAAATATGCATGATTTTGGAAAAAATAATTTTAGTAGAGAAGCCATGTTATGAGCCAAGATTGAGGAATCAAGATCACAATTAATATTGACTCAATTATAACATTTCCAAGCATTGTCTTGAGCTTCTTGTAATGCATCCATTATGTGCTTGTCCTTGAGCACTGCTATATATCGCTTATTGCTTTGTTTGACATTCATCAAAACCTACAAAAGAACACACGTTTAGTATATTGCATTTGAAACGTGTTTCCAACAAGAATTTGCTGGAATTTCAAAAATGACCTAAGGAACAATAGTCACCACCTCGTCATGATTGTTTCTCATTGTTTTCGCGTTTTAGGGCCGTAAAATTGTAATTCTGCATGATTTCTAGATTTTCGTGTGCCATAGCCCATGTCTTCTACATATCCCGGGGCTATAGGACCTGCACCGCCTTAAATTATGCTGGAGAATAGAAATCTCCTAAATAAAAATAGCCACCACCTCGTGATCGCTGCCAACTCGACGCAAATAGCTTTTACCCGATATTAGGGTCGGGATCGAATTCCTTAGGGAGCTAGTAATGGAGTAGGAATGTCTATCTAGTTTAGAAATGTGCACTTTCTTCAAATATCACTTCCAACATATTTTGGGGTTTTCAATTACAACTACTACTATCAAATAATTAATTGAAACTAAACTACGAGCTGTTTGCTAAAATTTTATCTAATGGGAAGAAGGGCACTAGAGTTGTGACATCTCCTAGGTAGCTAATTGACGGGTAAATGTTACTAAGGTTCAATTGACATAATTGGGACTTTCACTATAACCGTTGCACAAATTTACCCACTCTCACACCTCGCGGTAGAGAGAGTAATTTTGCCTAAATGACTCTCTCGAGACCAAATGGGTAGGAAAATTAGATCAAACAACTAGGGTTTAAGTAGGTTGATTACTCCCTCGAGGTTTAACCCATTAATTAGGACTATCATTTCTCATGAGTCCATCCTAATTCCTTGTTGGGTCAATTTTGAAGAGATAAACTCTCTTTCTCAAGAAGAGTCAAATCCATAAAGCTTAAATCACTGTTTGCAACCACCATTCATAGACTAAAAGATAAAATCAACCTGAATAGTAAATACCCCTAGTCAATCTAGCCCTAGATAGCAACACCCATCAATTACCCATACTAGGGTTGAGCCACAACCCTAGCTAATGAGTTTAGCTACTCATACTTGAGGGAGAAAATGAAGAAATAGATGAAAAACAAGGCATACTAATTAATTACTAAATAAAACTATAACAATCTATCATTAATTTAAAGCTCAAGTTCCAAAAATGGCTAGAATATATGTTCCCACGAGCGCAGCTCAAGTCTGAAGATAACAGATGACCTAAAAATGGTAAAAATGTTCTATTTATACTAGGCTGGAAAAATTGGATAAAAATACCCATGCAGGGTCAGTGCGGGCCGCACTAAATGAACCACGGCCACACTGGGCTCTTTGACTCCAATTCTGGCTTCTCCGAACTTGGGCTCCGCGGGCTGCAAAGAATGGAAGCGGCCATGGAGGGAGCTGGCGTGGTCCGCACAATCAGGACCGCGGACCGCATTGCTTGGATCTGGCAATTATCAACCTCTCTGAATCTCTCGTCCGGTGACCGCACAGAAAGGTAGTATAGCCGTGAAGCATTCACCACGGACCGTGAGATGTGTATCGCGGCCGCGTTGCCTGAAGCCTATTTTGTCAACTCTTTGAACAAACTAGTACGGCCGTATTCGACTTTGCGCAGTCCATCTAGGCCTGGTTTCCCTCAGATTGCTTGGTCTTTGATACTTGAACAAGTTTCACTCCTTTTTTAGCCGATCTTTGACTTTTCGTCAGTTTGATCAATCAAACAAGCAATCAAGGGCAACTTCTGAGCCTTTTGGGTCTATTTTGTAACAATTTATATTCAAAGCATAGGCAAGTAGGAGCATAAAACACGTTAAAATCCTAACTTATCAACTCCCCAAACTTAACCCTTTGCTTGTCCTTAAGGAACAAAAATAAGACCCACCCCTTAAAGGAAAATCCAAGTAATTCCAGCTTTCCTAAAGTAACCTCAACAAGCCTCAATTGGTACTAACAATTTCCCTTAATACGAATGGATCATTAATAATATTTAAAATTTGAAAACTATGGATCAAGTGTGAAACTAGAGAATCAAGAATTGACTCATTACATCAAATACTCTCTCAATTTCTTTGGTCGCTGTGGAACCCGAACTCATACATCCTCAACTCTCCCTAAGCAAACCTCACATTTTAGAGTATAAGCACACAAACTAAGGTTAATGGGAATTCACTCGTCTCTCTCAAGGAAAGGTTAAAAGTCCAGCTCTAAGTACCTTATGATTGACCCTCATGTAAGTATCCACTAATGCAAGTGTCATCCAACTCAAGATCATATAGCGCTTTTATGGAGTCAATGTGAAGGATTCTAATTCAGGGTAGGATAAGTTGTTGGTATAAATGGGTTCCATCTTCCCTTAAGCACTTCTTTTGATTCATTTTGGCACAATTCTCTCGACTCTTTGAGTATTTTCATTTCTTTTCAAGGGGTTAGAAAGTCACATTGTCACTCTCTCTTATGCAATTTAAAACGTTTTTTTCTACTTTTTCCATACGTTTTTCTCTTTTGTTTTTCTTGAATCCCTTTTTATTCTTTTTTACATTCGGCTTTCTTTTTGTCTTTTTCGTTTCTTTCTTTTTCATTGCCTTCCTTTTTTTTCTTTCATACCTTTTACCACTTTGATTTCCTTTCTTATCTCCCCCCAAACTTAGACTTTTGCCATTAATCAAGGGAATGTTTGGGGTAGCAAGAGAGGGTATAATTTAGAACGGGTATAGGCTTGCAGCATTGGTTTTAAAGAAAAAGGTTTAAGGCTTAAAAGGGTTAGCTAGGGATTATATCATTGGTAGGATATGGAATTGTTCAACTGTCACTTGGATCAAGGAGAGCCTATGATTACTTCTCAAGTCGAATTTCACTCAAAATTTCGCCTCAACAAACACTCAGGGAAAGTTCTAGACCATTGGTTCGGGACTTGGACTCAAAATTTGATTTCTCATCACACACACTCAAGGATTGGTAAAGACATAGAGTGGGGGGCCCACAACAATCTTAGATATGACTGAGCACACAATAGTCCTGAAAGACCATATGATGATTGTTTGGTCAACACAAGAGTCTCAAGGTCACTACTTTTACCATTCTAAACACAACCACTTGTCTTTGACAGTGGGATCAAAAGCAAATTTATTAGGCCCAAGTGAACCTTTACTTGAGGTACCCTTAACTATAAACTAACAAAAACAAAAGAAAAACAAAAACGGACTCAAACCCGTAAGAAGTTGGCACGCCATCCATCATCGGAAAAAAGCCACCCGGTTCACCCATTACCCCACCTTTTGAAAGAACCGTGGCATTAAGAAAACCAATGGCATATTGAAAGGGCAAAAAACAAAACAAAAAGGCTACGAGCCTATCTACGAAGCTATGAACGAATTCTTTTTACGAAAATAGAAATTAGAATGAATATTTACAATAGGGGATTAGAATATACACGGAGAATGAATATATACAATAATGTAACTTTATATACAACCCAATGAGAAGATAAAAAGTACGATAAAAGTAACTTTATATACGGACCAAATAGAAAATCAACGGTAAATATTAACTAAGTCAATCTAAATATACAGTCATCCAATGAAAAAAATGTAGGGCGCACCCCCTCAAATAAAAGCTGGCATTATCCCCAATGCCAACTAAGCAAATAAGCAAAATAAAAAAAATAATGAAAGGATATAGTAACTCTCTAAGCCAAGCCAGTCTGCACGGGAACATGAGTGGTCCTCGGGTCCTCCGTATGTGCGGGAACCTCAGACTGGTTCCCAGTCTCCTGCTGCTCAACTGCTGGAACTGGGTCCTGGACCTGGATGGGCTAAATATCAGGGGCATCCTGTGGCTGACTGAAGGAGGCCTCCGGTGGGTCCGCCAACGGGATGATCTCCTTATCTGCACTAGGGAGCTTCCTCTTCTTCCTCCGGAGCCTCTGTGTCTGCTCCTGCTATGGCTCTGCTATTGATGTTGCTGGGGCTGGATCCCTAAATAGCAAGTCTAAAGGCATCTGGTTCGCCATCAACTTGTCCACATCCTTTCTGAGCTCTTTCACTGAATCCATGGAAGCCCATGTTTTTTTTCATTTTCTTGTGCTAGCGGGCAATCTCCTTCAGAGCCTTTCCCTGTAACTTCACTAACTTAGACAAGGCAGTATGGATACTCATCTCTTTTCATAGTTCTCCAAGATCTTCTTCAGCATATCCTCAATAGATTGGGGAATTTGAGCTATCTGTGATGGTGACTAAGCCTCAATAGTGGAAAATAGAGTAGACAACTTGGATGACGCAGCTGACACCCAGTTGTTCAAGCTATGCAATGTCTGGCTCACCTGATGGGCAGTAATAGGATGGGCCCGGGAAGATGGAATCCCCGGGCCAGCTAAAGTGTAGGACCAAATGTAGTGGAAGGTCCAGGAGGCATGTTAGTGGTAGTGGCAGCAGGCTCAGTGGAAGGCTTAATAGAAGGCTCTACTGCAACCGGCTCCTCATCCTTTCTCGAGCTACCAGCTTTCTTAGATTTCATTCTTGTTGACTAATCCGAGTCCTTGAGAGCTTAGATGTCAGCAGGGAAGAAGACTAGACAGTTTGGGTAGAGGCAGGTGGCTTGTAATTTTTGTGTTTGGGTTGTCTGGCCCCTTTAAGTTGTACCAAGAGAATGGGGCCTCTGGCTTTACCTTGACATCAAAGGGCCTCTTCTCTACCTTCAGATCCTGAAAGTACATAGTGAGGGTGTTCGAAAAGGGTAGTTCCGGTCATACTCGACCCCTACTGCAGAAATCACACGGGATATCACATTGCCCATGTTGATAGGGTAGCCCGCGATAATAGAACCAACAAGAATAGCTCGAGGAAGAGGAATAGTCTGATCATGGGTAGTGGGATCAAGTCTACTGCACACGAATGTTAACCACCCCTAGCCTCAAAATTGAGAGTCCTCCGAAGTATTTTGGCCCATGCTTGTAACCACTCTGGAACAGTACCGGAGATTTCCAGGTACGAAGCTAACCAGAAATAACTCCTCGCCTATTGCCAACTTCGGTGACTATGGTTCCTTTTGCCACATTGGATGTCCGAGAAAAAGATTAGACGTTTCGGGTCCAGGGGCTCGGGGCCACGGCAGAAGGCGTGGGCTACAGCACACGAAATTTTGGGACTCGCGCGGATTTCAAATTTTATGGCCGCATACTTCCAAAAAATGTAATTTGGTCATGGCGGGGCGGTGACTATGGTTCCTTTTGCCGCATTGGATTTCGGAGAAAAATTTAGACGATTCGGGTCCGGGGGATCGGGGCCACGGAAGAAAGCGTGGGCTATAGCACACAAAAATTTGGGACTCGCGCGGATTTCAAATTTTATGGCCGTAAACTTCCAAAAAATGTAATTTGGTGATGGAGGGGCGGTGACTGTGGTTCCTTTTACCGCATTGGATGTCCGAGAAAAAGATTAGACGATTCGGGTCCGGGGGATCGGGGCCACAGCAGAAGGCGTGGGCTATAGCACACGAAAATTTGGGACTCGCGCGGATTTCCAATTTTATGGCCGTAAACTTCCAAAAAATGTAATTTGGTGATGGCGGGGCGGTGACTGTGGTTCCTTTTACCGCATTAGATGTACGAGAAAAAGATTAGACGTTTCGGGTCCGGGGGCTCGGGGCCACGGCAGAAGGCGTGGGCTATAGCACACGAAAATTTAGGACTCGCGCGGATTTCCAATGTTATGGCCGTAAACTTCCAAAAAATGTAATTTGGTCATGGAGGGGCGGTGACTATGGTTCCTTTTGCCACATTGGATGTCCGAGAAAAAGTTTAGACGATTCGGGTCTGGGGGATCGGGGCCACGGCAGAAGGCGTGAGCTATAGCACACGAAAATTTGGGACTCGCGCGGATTTCCAATTTTATGGCCGTAAACTTCCAAAAAATGTAATTTGGTCATGGCGGGGCGGTAACTGTGGTTCCTTTTACCGCATTGGATGTCCGAGAAAAAGATTAGACGATTCGGGTCCGGGGGATCGGGGCCACGGCAGAAGGCGTGGGCTATAGCACACGAAAATTTGGGACTCGCGCGGATTTCCAATTTTATGGCCGTAAACTTCCAAAAAATGTAATTTGGTCATAGCGGTGCAGTGACTATGGTTCCTTGCCACATTGGATGTCCGAGAAAAAGATTAGACGTTTCGGGTCCAGGGGCTCGGGGCCACGGCAGAAGGCGTGGGCTATAGCACACGAAATTTTGGGACTCGCGCGGATTTCAAATTTTATGGCCGTAAACTTCCAAAAAATGTAATTTGGTCATGGCGGGGCGGTGACTATGGTTCCTTTTACCGCATTGGATGTCCGAGAAAAAATTTAGACGATTCGGGTCCGGGGGATCGGGGCCACGGCAGAAGGCGTGGGCTATAGCACACGAAAATTTGGGACTCGCGCGGATTTCCAATTTTATGGCCGTAAACATCCAAAAAATTTAATTTGGTCATGGCGGGGCGGTGACTGTGGTTCCTTTTACCGCATTGGATGTCCGAGAAAAAGATTAAACGATTCGGGTCCGGGGGATCGGGGCCACGGCAGAAGGCGTGGGCTGTAGCACACGAAAATTTGGGACTCGCGCGGATTTCCAATTTTATGGCCGTAAACTTCCAAAAAATGTAATTTGGTCATGGCGGGGCGGTGACTGTGGTTCCTTTTACCGCATTGGATGTCCGAGAAAAAGATTAGACGATTCGGGTCCGGGGGATCGGGGCCACGGCAGAAGGCGTGGGCTATAGCCCACGAAAATTTGGGACTCGCGCGCATTTCCAATTTTATGGCCGTAAACTTCCAAAAAATGTAATTTGGTGATGGAGGGGCGGTGACTGTGGTTCCTTTTACCGCATTGGATGTCCGAGAAAAAGATTAGACGATTCGGGTTCGGGGGATCGGGGCCACAGCAGAAGGCGTGGGCTATAGCACACGAAAATTTGGGACTCGCGCGGATTTCCAATTTTATGGCCGTAAACTTCCAAAAAATGTAATTTGGTGATGGCGGGGCGGTGACTGTGGTTCCTTTTACCGCATTGGATGTACGAGAAAGAGATTAGACGATTCGGGTCCGGGGGATCGGGGCCACGGCAGAAGGCGTGGGCTATAGCACACGAAAATTTGGGACTCGCACGGATTTCCAATTTTATGGCCGTAAACATCCAAAAAATGTAATTTGGTCATGGCGGGGCGGTGACTGTGGTTCCTTTTACCGCATTGGATGTCCGAGAAAAAGATTAAACGATTCGGGTCCGGGGGATCGGGGCCACGGCAGAAGGCGTGGGCTGTAGCACACGAAAATTTGGGACTCGCGCGGATTTCCAATTTTATGGCCGTAAACTTCCAAAAAATGTAATTTGGTCATGGCGGGGCGGTGACTGTGGTTCCTTTTACCGCATTGGATGTCCGAGAAAAAGATTAGACGATTCGGGTCCGGGGGATCGGGGCCACGGCAGAAGGCGTGGGCTATAGCACACGAAAATTTGGGACTCGCGCGGATTTCCAATTTTATGGCCGTAAACTTCCAAAAAATGTAATTTGGTCATGGCGGGGCGGTGACTGTGGTTCCTTTTACCGCATTGGATGTCCGAGAAAAAGATTAGACGATTCGGGTCCGGGGGATCGGGGCCACGGCAGAAGGCGTGGGCTATAGCACACGAAAATTTGGGACTCGCGCGGATTTCCAATTTTATGGCCGTAAACTTCCAAAAAATGTAATTTGGTCATAGCGGTGCAGTGACTATGGTTCCTTGCCACATTGGATGTCCGAGAAAAAGATTAGACGTTTCGGGTCCAGGGGCTCGGGGCCACGGCAGAAGGCGTGGGCTATAGCACACGAAATTTTGGGACTCGCGCGGATTTCAAATTTTATGGCCGTAAACTTCCAAAAAATGTAATTTGGTCATGGCGGGGCGGTGACTATGGTTCCTTTTACCGCATTGGATGTCCGAGAAAAAATTTAGACGATTCGGGTCCGGGGGATCGGGGCCACGGCAGAAGGCGTGGGCTATAGCACACGAAAATTTGGGACTCGCGCGGATTTCCAATTTTATGGCCGTAAACATCCAAAAAATTTAATTTGGTCATGGCGGGGCGGTGACTGTGGTTCCTTTTACCGCATTGGATGTCCGAGAAAAAGATTAAACGATTCGGGTCCGGGGGATCGGGGCCACGGCAGAAGGCGTGGGCTGTAGCACACGAAAATTTGGGACTCGCGCGGATTTCCAATTTTATGGCCGTAAACTTCCAAAAAATGTAATTTGGTCATGGCGGGGCGGTGACTGTGGTTCCTTTTACCGCATTGGATGTCCGAGAAAAAGATTAGACGATTCGGGTCCGGGGGATCGGGGCCACGGCAGAAGGCGTGGGCTATAGCACACGAAAATTTGGGACTCGCGCGGATTTCCAATTTTATGGCCGTAAACTTCCAAAAAATGTAATTTGGTGATGGCGGGGCGGTGACTGTGGTTCCTTTTACCGCATTGGATGTCCGAGAAAAAGATTAGGCGATTCGGGTTCGGGGGATCGGGGCCACAGCAGAAGGCGTGGGCTATAGCACACGAAAATTTGGGACTCGCGCGGATTTCCAATTTTATGGCCGTAAACTTCCAAAAAATGTAATTTGGTGATGGCGGGGCGGTGACTGTGGTTCCTTTTACCGCATTGGATGTACGAGAAAGAGATTAGACGATTCGGGTCCGGGGGATCGGGGCCACGGCAGAAGGCGTGGGCTATAGCACACGAAAATTTGGGACTCGCACGGATTTCCAATTTTATGGCCGTAAACATCCAAAAAATGTAATTTGGTCATGGCGGGGCGGTGACTGTGGTTCCTTTTACCGCATTGGATGTCCGAGAAAAAGATTAAACGATTCGGGTCCGGGGGATCGGGGCCACGGCAGAAGGCGTGGGCTATAGCACACGAAAATTTGGGACTCGCGCGGATTTCCAATTTTATGGCCGTAAACTTCCAAAAAATGTAATTTGGTCATGGCGGGGCGGTGACTGTGGTTCCTTTTACCGCATTGGATGTCCGAGAAAAAGATTAGACGATTCGGGTCCGGGGGATCGGGGCCACGGCAGAAGGCGTGGGCTATAGCACACGAAAATTTGGGACTCGCGCGGATTTCCAATTTTATGGCCGTAAACTTCCAAAAAATGTAATTTGGTCATGGCGGGGCGGTGACTATGGTTCCTTTTACCGCATTGGATGTCCGAGAAAAAATTTAGACGATTCGGGTCCGGGGGATCGGGGCCACGGCAGAAGGCGTGGGCTATAGCACACGAAAATTTGGGACTCGCGCGGATTTCCAATTTTATGGCCGTAAACATCCAAAAAATTTAATTTGGTCATGGCGGGGCGGTGACTGTGGTTCCTTTTACCGCATTGGATGTCCGAGAAAAAGATTAAACGATTCGGGTCCGGGGGATCGGGGCCACGGCAGAAGGCGTGGGCTGTAGCACACGAAAATTTGGGACTCGCGCGGATTTCCAATTTTATGGCCGTAAACTTCCAAAAAATGTAATTTGGTCATGGCGGGGCGGTGACTGTGGTTCCTTTTACCGCATTGGATGTCCGAGAAAAAGATTAGACGATTCGGGTCCGGGGGATCGGGGCCACGGCAGAAGGCGTGGGCTATAGCCCATGAAAATTTGGGACTCGCGCGCATTTCCAATTTTATGGCCGTAAACTTCCAAAAAATGTAATTTGGTGATGGAGGGGCGGTGACTGTGGTTCCTTTTACCGCATTGGATGTCCGAGAAAAAGATTAGACGATTCGGGTTCGGGGGATCGGGGCCACAGCAGAAGGCGTGGGCTATAGCACACGAAAATTTGGGACTCGCGCGGATTTCCAATTTTATGGCCGTAAACTTCCAAAAAATGTAATTTGGTGATGGCGGGGCGGTGACTGTGGTTCCTTTTACCGCATTGGATGTACGAGAAAAAGATTAGACGATTCGGGTCCGGGGGATCGGGGCCACGGCAGAAGGCGTGGGCTATAGCACACGAAAATTTGGGACTCGCGCGGATTTCCAATTTTATGGCCGTAAACTTCCAAAAAATGTAATTTGGTCATGGCGGGGCGGTGACTGTGGTTCCTTTTACCGCATTGGATGTCCGAGAAAAAGATTAGACGATTCGGGTCCGGGGGATCGGGGCCACGGCAGAAGGCGTGGGCTATAGCACACGAAAATTTGGGACTCGCGCGGATTTCCAATTTTATGGCCGTAAACTTCCAAAAAATGTAATTTGGTCATGGCGGGGCGGTGACTGTGGTTCCTTTTACCGCATTGGATGTCCGAGAAAAAGATTAGACGATTCGGGTCCGGGGGATCGGGGCCACGGCAGAAGGCGTGGGCTATAGCACACGAAAATTTGGGACTCGCGCGGATTTCCAATTTTATGGCCGTAAACTTCCAAAAAATGTAATTTGGTCATGGCGGTGCAGTGACTATGGTTCCTTTTGCCACATTGGATGTCCGAGAAAAAGATTAGACGTTTCGGGTCCAGGGGCTCGGGGCCACGGCAGAAGGCGTGGGCTATAGCACACGAAAATTTGGGACTCGCGCGGATTTCCAATTTTATGGCCGTAAACTTCCAAAAAATGTAATTTGGTCATGGCGGGGCGGTGACTGTGGTTCCTTTTACCGCATTGGATGTCCGAGAAAAAGATTAGACGATTCGGGTCCGGGGGATCGGGGCCACGGCAGAAGGCGTGGGCTATAGCACACGAAAATTTGGGACTCGCGCGGATTTCCAATTTTATGGCCGTAAACTTCCAAAAAATGTAATTTGGTCATGGCGGGGCGGTGACTGTGGTTCCTTTTACCGCATTGGATGTCCGAGAAAAAGATTAGACGATTCGGGTCCGGGGGATCGGGGCCACGGCAGAAGGCGTGGGCTATAGCACACGAAAATTTGGGACTCGCGCGGATTTCCAATTTTATGGCCGTAAACTTCCAAAAAATGTAATTTGGTGATGGAGGGGCGGTGACTGTGGTTCCTTTTACCGCATTGGATGTCCGAGAAAAAGATTAGACGATTCGGGTCCGGGGGATCGGGGCCACAGCAGAAGGCGTGGGCTATAGCACACGAAAATTTGGGACTCGCGCGGATTTCCAATTTTATGGCCGTAAACTTCCAAAAAATGTAATTTGGTGATGGCGGGGCGGTGACTGTGGTTCCTTTTACCGCATTGGATGTACGAGAAAGAGATTAGACGATTCGGGTCCGGGGGATCGGGGCCACGGCAGAAGGCGTGGGCTATAGCACACGAAAATTTGGGACTCGCGCGGATTTCCAATTTTATGGCCGTAAACTTCCAAAAAATGTAATTTGGTCATGGCGGGGCGGTGACTGTGGTTCCTTTTACCGCATTGGATGTCCGAGAAAAAGATTAGACGATTCGGGTCCGGGGGATCGGGGCCACGGCAGAAGGCGTGGGCTATAGCACACGAAAATTTGGGACTCGCGCGGATTTCCAATTTTATGGCCGTAAACTTCCAAAAAATGTAATTTGGTCATGGCGGGGCGGTGACTGTGGTTCCTTTTACCGCATTGGATGTCCGAGAAAAAGATTAGACGATTCGGGTCCGGGGGATCGGGGCCACGGCAGAAGGCGTGGGCTATAGCACACGAAAATTTGGGACTCGCGCGGATTTCAAATTTTATGGCCGTAAACTTCCAAAAAATGTAATTTGGTCATGGCGGGGCGGTGACTATGGTTCCTTTTACCGCATTGGATGTCCGAGAAAAAGATTAGACGATTCGGGTCCGGGGGATCGGGGCCACGGCAGAAGGCGTGGGCTATAGCACACGAAAATTTGGGACTCGCGCGGATTTCCAATTTTATGGCCGTAAACTTCCAAAAAATGTAATTTGGTCATGGCGGGGCGGTGACTGTGGTTCCTTTTACCGCATTGGATGTCCGAGAAAAAGATTTGACGATTCGGGTCCGGGGGATCGGGGCCACGGCAGAAGGCGTGGGCTATAGCACACGAAAATTTGGGACTCGCGCGGATTTCCAATTTTATGGCCGTAAACTTCCAAAAAATGTAATTTGGTCATGGCGGGGCGGTGACTGTGGTTCCTTTTACCGCATTGGATGTCCGAGAAAAAGATTAGACGATTCGGGTCCGGGGGATCGGGGCCACGGCAGAAGGCGTGGGCTATAGCACACGAAAATTTGGGACTCGCGCGGATTTCCAATTTTATGGCCGTAAACTTCCAAAAAATGTAATTTGGTCATGGCGGGGCGGTGACTGTGGTTCCTTTTACCGCATTGGATGTCCGAGAAAAAGATTAGACGATTCGGGTCCGGGGGATCGGGGCCACGGCAGAAGGCGTGGGCTATAGCACACGAAAATTTGGGACTCGCGCGGATTTCCAATTTTATGGCCGTAAACTTCCAAAAAATGTAATTTGGTGATGGAGGGGCGGTGACTGTGGTTCCTTTTACCGCATTGGATGTCCGAGAAAAAGATTAGACGATTCGGGTTCGGGGGATCGGGGCCACAGCAGAAGGCGTGGGCTATAGCACACGAAAATTTGGGACTCGCGCGGATTTCCAATTTTATGGCCGTAAACTTCCAAAAAATGTAATTTGGTGATGGCGGGGCGGTGACTGTGGTTCCTTTTACCGCATTGGATTTCGGAGAAAAATTTAGACGATTCGGGTCCGGGGGATCGGGGCCACGGAAGAAGGCGTGGGCTATAGCACACAAAAATTTGGGACTCGCGCGGATTTCAAATTTTATGGCCGTAAACTTCCAAAAAATGTAATTTGGTGATGGAGGGGCGGTGACTGTGGTTCCTTTTACCGCATTGGATGTCCGAGAAAAAGATTAGACGATTCGGGTCCGGGGGATCGGGGCCACAGCAGAAGGCGTGGGCTATAGCACACGAAAATTTGGGACTCGCGCGGATTTCCAATTTTATGGCCGTAAACTTCCAAAAAATGTAATTTGGTGATGGCGGGGCGGTGACTGTGGTTCCTTTTACCGCATTAGATGTACGAGAAAAAGATTAGACGTTTCGGGTCCGGGGGCTCGGGGCCACGGCAGAAGGCGTGGGCTATAGCACACGAAAATTTAGGACTCGCACGGATTTCCAATTTTATGGCCGTAAACTTCCAAAAAATGTAATTTGGTCATGGAGGGGCGGTGACTATGGTTCCTTTTACCGCATTGGATGTCCGAGAAAAAGTTTAGACGATTCGGGTCTGGGGGATCGGGGCCACGGCAGAAGGCGTGGGCTATAGCACACGAAAATTTGGGACTCGCGCGGATTTCCAATTTTATGGCCGTAAACTTCCAAAAAATGTAATTTGGTCATGGCGGGGCGGTGACTGTGGTTCCTTTTACCGCATTGGATGTCCGAGAAAAAGATTAGACGATTCGGGTCCGGGGGATCGGGGCCACGGCAGAAGGCGTGGGCTATAGCACACGAAAATTTGGGACTCGCGCGGATTTCCAATTTTATGGCCGTAAACTTCCAAAAAATGTAATTTGGTCATGGCGGGGCGGTGACTGTGGTTCCTTTTACCGCATTGGATGTCCGAGAAAAAGATTAGACGATTCGGGTCCGGGGGATCGGGGCCACGGCAGAAGGCGTGGGCTATAGCACACGAAAATTTGGGACTCGCGCGGATTTCCAATTTTATGGCCGTAAACTTCCAAAAAATGTAATTTGGTCATGGCGGGGCGGTGACTGTGGTTCCTTTTACCGCATTGGATGTCCGAGAAAAAGATTAGACGATTCGGGTCCGGGGGATCGGGGCCACGGCAGAAGGCGTGGGCTATAGCACACGAAAATTTGGGACTCGCGCGGATTTCCAATTTTATGGCCGTAAACTTCCAAAAAATGTAATTTGGTGATGGCGGGGCGGTGACTGTGGTTCCTTTTACCGCATTGGATGTCCGAGAAAAATATTAGGCGATTCGGGTTCGGGGGATCGGGGCCACAGCAGAAGGCGTGGGCTATAGCACACGAAAATTTGGGACTCGCGCGGATTTCCAATTTTATGGCCGTAAACTTCCAAAAAATGTAATTTGGTGATGGCGGGGCGGTGACTGTGGTTCCTTTTACCGCATTGGATTTCGGAGAAAAATTTAGACGATTCGGGTCCGGGGGATCGGGGCCACGGAAGAAGGCGTGGGCTATAGCACACAAAAATTTGGGACTCGCGCGGATTTCAAATTTTATGGCCGTAAACTTCCAAAAAATGTAATTTGGTGATGGAGGGGCGGTGACTGTGGTTCCTTTTACCGCATTGGATGTCCGAGAAAAAGATTAGACGATTCGGGTCCGGGGGATCGGGGCCACAGCAGAAGGCGTGGGCTATAGCACACGAAAATTTGGGACTCGCGCGGATTTCCAATTTTATGGCCGTAAACTTCCAAAAAATGTAATTTGGTGATGGCGGGGCGGTGACTGTGGTTCCTTTTACCGCATTAGATGTACGAGAAAAAGATTAGACGTTTCGGGTCCGGGGGCTCGGGGCCACGGCAGAAGGCGTGGGCTATAGCACACGAAAATTTAGGACTCGCACGGATTTCCAATTTTATGGCCGTAAACTTCCAAAAAATGTAATTTGGTCATGGAGGGGCGGTGACTATGGTTCCTTTTACCGCATTGGATGTCCGAGAAAAAGTTTAGACGATTCGGGTCTGGGGGATCGGGGCCACGGCAGAAGGCGTGGGCTATAGCACACGAAAATTTGGGACTCGCGCGGATTTCCAATTTTATGGCCGTAAACTTCCAAAAAATGTAATTTGGTCATGGCGGGGCGGTGACTGTGGTTCCTTTTACCGCATTGGATGTCCGAGAAAAAGATTAGACGATTCGGGTCCGGGGGATCGGGGCCACGGCAGAAGGCGTGGGCTATAGCACACGAAAATTTGGGACTCGCGCGGATTTCCAATTTTATGGCCGTAAACTTCCAAAAAATGTAATTTGGTCATGGCGGGGCGGTGACTGTGGTTCCTTTTACCGCATTGGATGTCCGAGAAAAAGATTAGGCGATTCGGGTTCGGGGGATCGGGGCCACAGCAGAAGGCGTGGGCTATAGCACACGAAAATTTGGGACTCGCGCGGATTTCCAATTTTATGGCCGTAAACTTCCAAAAAATGTAATTTGGTGATGGCGGGGCGGTGACTGTGGTTCCTTTTACCGCATTGGATTTCGGAGAAAAATTTAGACGATTCGGGTCCGGGGGATCGGGGCCACGGAAGAAGGCGTGGGCTATAGCACACAAAAATTTGGGACTCGCGCGGATTTCAAATTTTATGGCCGTAAACTTCCAAAAAATGTAATTTGGTGATGGAGGGGCGGTGACTGTGGTTCCTTTTACCGCATTGGATGTCCGAGAAAAAGATTAGACGATTCGGGTCCGGGGGATCGGGGCCACAGCAGAAGGCGTGGGCTATAGCACACGAAAATTTGGGACTCGCGCGGATTTCCAATTTTATGGCCGTAAACTTCCAAAAAATGTAATTTGGTGATGGCGGGGCGGTGACTGTGGTTCCTTTTACCGCATTGGATGTCCGAGAAAAAGATTAGACGATTCGGGTCCGGGGGATCGGGGCCACGGCAGAAGGCGTGGGCTATAGCACACGAAAATTTGGGACTCGCGCGGATTTCCAATTTTATGGCCGTAAACTTCCAAAAAATGTAATTTGGTGATGGAGGGGCGGTGACTGTGGTTCCTTTTACCGCATTGGATGTCCGAGAAAAAGATTAGACGATTCGGGTCCGGGGGATCGGGGCCACAGCAGAAGGCGTGGGCTATAGCACACGAAAATTTGGGACTCGCGCGGATTTCCAATTTTATGGCCGTAAACTTCCAAAAAATGTAATTTGGTGATGGCGGGGCGGTGACTGTGGTTCCTTTTACCGCATTGGATGTACGAGAAAGAGATTAGACGATTCGGGTCCGGGGGATCGGGGCCACGGCAGAAGGCGTGGGCTATAGCACACGAAAATTTGGGACTCGCGCGGATTTCCAATTTTATGGCCGTAAACTTCCAAAAAATGTAATTTGGTCATGGCGGGGCGGTGACTGTGGTTCCTTTTACCGCATTGGATGTCCGAGAAAAAGATTAGACGATTCGGGTCCGGGGGATCGGGGCCACGGCAGAAGGCGTGGGCTATAGCACACGAAAATTTGGGACTCGCGCGGATTTCCAATTTTATGGCCGTAAACTTCCAAAAAATGTAATTTGGTCATGGCGGGGCGGTGACTGTGGTTCCTTTTACCGCATTGGATGTCCGAGAAAAAGATTAGACGATTCGGGTCCGGGGGATCGGGGCCACGGCAGAAGGCGTGGGCTATAGCACACGAAAATTTGGGACTCGCGCGGATTTCCAATTTTATGGCCGTAAACTTCCAAAAAATGTAATTTGGTCATGGCGGGGCGGTGACTGTGGTTCCTTTTACCGCATTGGATGTCCGAGAAAAAGATTAGACGTTTCGGGTCCGGGGGCTCGGGGCCACGGCAGAAGGCGTGGGCTATAGCACACGAAAATTTGGGACTCGCGCGGATTTCCAATTTTATGGCCGTAAACTTCCAAAAAATGTAATTTGGTCATGGCGGGGCGGTGACTATGGTTCCTTTTACCGCATTGGATGTCCGAGAAAAAATTTAGACGATTCGGGTCCGGGGGATCGGGGCCACGGCAGAAGGCGTGGGCTATAGCACACGAAAATTTGGGACTCGCGCGGATTTCCAATTTTATGGCCGTAAACTTCCAAAAAATGTAATTTGGTCATGGCGGGGCGGTGACTGTGGTTCCTTTTACCGCATTGGATGTCCGAGAAAAAGATTAGACGATTCGGGTCCGGGGGATCGGGGCCACGGCAGAAGGCGTGGGCTATAGCACACGAAAATTTGGGACTCGCGCGGATTTCCAATTTTATGGCCGTAAACTTCCAAAAAATGTAATTTGGTGATGGAGGGGCGGTGACTGTGGTTCCTTTTACCGCATTGGATGTCCGAGAAAAAGATTAGACGATTCGGGTTCGGGGGATCGGGGCCACAGCAGAAGGCGTGGGCTATAGCACACGAAAATTTGGGACTCGCGCGGATTTCCAATTTTATGGCCGTAAACTTCCAAAAAATGTAATTTGGTGATGGCGGGGCGGTGACTGTGGTTCCTTTTACCGCATTGGATGTCCGAGAAAAATTTTAGACGATTCGGGTCCGGGGGATCGGGGCCACGGCAGAAGGCGTGGGCTATAGCACACGAAAATTTGGGACTCGCGCGGATTTCCAATTTTATGGCCGTAAACTTCCAAAAAATGTAATTTGGTGATGGAGGGGCGGTGACTGTGGTTCCTTTTACCGCATTGGATGTCCGAGAAAAAGATTAGACGATTCGGGTCCGGGGGATCGGGGCCACAGCAGAAGGCGTGGGCTATAGCACACGAAAATTTGGGACTCGCGCGGATTTCCAATTTTATGGCCGTAAACTTCCAAAAAATGTAATTTGGTCATGGCGGGGCGGTGACTGTGGTTCCTTTTACCGCATTGGATGTCCGAGAAAAAGATTAGACGATTCGGGTCCGGGGGATCGGGGCCACGGCAGAAGGCGTGGGCTATAGCACACGAAAATTTGGGACTCGCGCGGATTTCCAATTTTATGGCCGTAAACTTCCAAAAAATGTAATTTGGTCATGGCGGGGCGGTGACTGTGGTTCCTTTTACCGCATTGGATGTCCGAGAAAAAGATTAGACGATTCGGGTCCGGGGGATCGGGGCCACGGCAGAAGGCGTGGGCTATAGCACACGAAAATTTGGGACTCGCGCGGATTTCCAATTTTATGGCCGTAAACTTCCAAAAAATGTAATTTGGTGATGGCGGGGCGGTGACTGTGGTTCCTTTTACCGCATTGGATGTCCGAGAAAAAGATTAGACGATTCGGGTCCGGGGGATCGGGGCCACGGCAGAAGGCGTGGGCTATAGCACACGAAAATTTGGGACTCGCGCGGATTTCCAATTTTATGGCCGTAAACTTCCAAAAAATGTAATTTGGTGATGGCGGGGCGGTGACTGTGGTTCCTTTTACCGCATTGGATGTCCGAGAAAAAATTTAGACGATTCGGGTCCGGGGGATCGGGGCCACGGCAGAAGGCGTGGGCTATAGCACACGAAAATTTGGGACTCGCGCGGATTTCCAATTTTATGGCCGTAAACTTCCAAAAAATGTAATTTGGTGATGGAGGGGCGGTGACTGTGGTTCCTTTTACCGCATTGGATGTCCGAGAAAAAGATTAGACGATTCGGGTCCGGGGGATCGGGGCCACAGCAGAAGGCGTGGGCTATAGCACACGAAAATTTGGGACTCGCGCGGATTTCCAATTTTATGGCCGTAAACTTCCAAAAAATGTAATTTGGTGATGGCGGGGCGGTGACTGTGGTTCCTTTTACCGCATTGGATGTACGAGAAAGAGATTAGACGATTCGGGTCCGGGGGATCGGGGCCACGGCAGAAGGCGTGGGCTATAGCACACGAAAATTTGGGACTCGCGCGGATTTCCAATTTTATGGCCGTAAACTTCCAAAAAATGTAATTTGGTCATGGCGGGGCGGTGACTGTGGTTCCTTTTACCGCATTGGATGTCCGAGAAAAAGATTAGACGATTCGGGTCCGGGGGATCGGGGCCACGGCAGAAGGCGTGGGCTATAGCACACGAAAATTTGGGACTCGCGCGGATTTCCAATTTTATGGCCGTAAACTTCCAAAAAATGTAATTTGGTCATGGCGGGGCGGTGACTGTGGTTCCTTTTACCGCATTGGATGTCCGAGAAAAAGATTAGACGATTCGGGTCCGGGGGATCGGGGCCACGGCAGAAGGCGTGGGCTATAGCACACGAAAATTTGGGACTCGCGCGGATTTCCAATTTTATGGCCGTAAACTTCCAAAAAATGTAATTTGGTGATGGCGGGGCGGTGACTGTGGTTCCTTTTACCGCATTGGATGTCCGAGAAAAATATTAGGCGATTCGGGTTCGGGGGATCGGGGCCACAGCAGAAGGCGTGGGCTATAGCACACGAAAATTTGGGACTCGCGCGGATTTCCAATTTTATGGCCGTAAACTTCCAAAAAATGTAATTTGGTGATGGCGGGGCGGTGACTGTGGTTCCTTTTACCGCATTGGATTTCGGAGAAAAATTTAGACGATTCGGGTCCGGGGGATCGGGGCCACGGAAGAAGGCGTGGGCTATAGCACACAAAAATTTGGGACTCGCGCGGATTTCAAATTTTATGGCCGTAAACTTCCAAAAAATGTAATTTGGTGATGGAGGGGCGGTGACTGTGGTTCCTTTTACCGCATTGGATGTCCGAGAAAAAGATTAGACGATTCGGGTCCGGGGGATCGGGGCCACAGCAGAAGGCGTGGGCTATAGCACACGAAAATTTGGGACTCGCGCGGATTTCCAATTTTATGGCCGTAAACTTCCAAAAAATGTAATTTGGTGATGGCGGGGCGGTGACTGTGGTTCCTTTTACCGCATTGGATGTACGAGAAAGAGATTAGACGATTCGGGTCCGGGGGATCGGGGCCACGGCAGAAGGCGTGGGCTATAGCACACGAAAATTTGGGACTCGCGCGGATTTCCAATTTTATGGCCGTAAACTTCCAAAAAATGTAATTTGGTGATGGAGGGGCGGTGACTGTGGTTCCTTTTACCGCATTGGATGTCCGAGAAAAAGATTAGACGATTCGGGTTCGGGGGATCGGGGCCACAGCAGAAGGCGTGGGCTATAGCACACGAAAATTTGGGACTCGCGCGGATTTCCAATTTTATGGCCGTAAACTTCCAAAAAATGTAATTTGGTGATGGCGGGGCGGTGACTGTGGTTCCTTTTACCGCATTGGATGTCCGAGAAAAAGATTAGACGATTCGGGTCCGGGGGATCGGGGCCACGGCAGAAGGCGTGGGCTATAGCACACGAAAATTTGGGACTCGCGCGGATTTCCAATTTTATGGCCGTAAACTTCCAAAAAATGTAATTTGGTCATGGCGGGGCGGTGACTGTGGTTCCTTTTACCGCATTGGATGTCCGAGAAAAAGATTAGACGATTCGGGTCCGGGGGATCGGGGCCACGGCAGAAGGCGTGGGCTATAGCACACGAAAATTTGGGACTCGCGCGGATTTCCAATTTTATGGCCGTAAACTTCCAAAAAATGTAATTTGGTCATGGCGGGGCGGTGACTGTGGTTCCTTTTACCGCATTGGATGTCCGAGAAAAAGATTAGACGATTCGGGTCCGGGGGATCGGGGCCACGGCAGAAGGCGTGGGCTATAGCACACGAAAATTTGGGACTCGCGCGGATTTCCAATTTTATGGCCGTAAACTTCCAAAAAATGTAATTTGGTCATGGCGGGGCGGTGACTGTGGTTCCTTTTACCGCATTGGATGTCCGAGAAAAAGATTAGACGTTTCGGGTCCGGGGGCTCGGGGCCACGGCAGAAGGCGTGGGCTATAGCACACGAAAATTTGGGACTCGCGCGGATTTCCAATTTTATGGCCGTAAACTTCCAAAAAATGTAATTTGGTCATGGCGGGGCGGTGACTATGGTTCCTTTTACCGCATTGGATGTCCGAGAAAAAGTTTAGACGATTCGGGTCCGGGGGATCGGGGCCACGGCAGAAGGCGTGGGCTATAGCACACGAAAATTTGGGACTCGCGCGGATTTCCAATTTTATGGCCGTAAACTTCCAAAAAATGTAATTTGGTCATGGCGGGGCGGTGACTGTGGTTCCTTTTACCGCATTGGATGTCCGAGAAAAAGATTAGACGATTCGGGTCCGGGGGATCGGGGCCACGGCAGAAGGCGTGGGCTATAGCACACGAAAATTTGGGACTCGCGCGGATTTCCAATTTTATGGCCGTAAACTTCCAAAAAATGTAATTTGGTGATGGCGGGGCGGTGACTGTGGTTCCTTTTACCGCATTGGATGTCCGAGAAAAATATTAGGCGATTCGGGTTCGGGGGATCGGGGCCACAGCAGAAGGCGTGGGCTATAGCACACGAAAATTTGGGACTCGCGCGGATTTCCAATTTTATGGCCGTAAACTTCCAAAAAATGTAATTTGGTGATGGCGGGGCGGTGACTGTGGTTCCTTTTACCGCATTGGATGTCCGAGAAAAAGTTTAGACGATTCGGGTCCGGGGGATCGGGGCCACGGCAGAAGGCGTGGGCTATAGCACACGAAAATTTGGGACTCGCGCGGATTTCAAATTTTATGGCCGTAAACTTCCAAAAAATGTAATTTGGTGATGGAGGGGCGGTGACTGTGGTTCCTTTTACCGCATTGGATGTCCGAGAAAAAGATTAGACGATTCGGGTCCGGGGGATCGGGGCCACAGCAGAAGGCGTGGGCTATAGCACACGAAAATTTGGGACTCGCGCGGATTTCCAATTTTATGGCCGTAAACTTCCAAAAAATGTAATTTGGTGATGGCGGGGCGGTGACTGTGGTTCCTTTTACCGCATTGGATGTACGAGAAAGAGATTAGACGATTCGGGTCCAGGGGATCGGGGCCACGGCAGAAGGCGTGGGCTATAGCACACGAAAATTTGGGACTCGCACGGATTTCCAATTTTATGGCCGTAAACATCCAAAAAATGTAATTTGGTTATGGCGGGGCGGTGACTGTGGTTCCTTTTACCGCATTGGATGTCCGAGAAAAAGTTTAGACGATTCGGGTCTGGGGGATCGGGGCCACGGCAGAAGGCGTGGGCTATAGCACACGAAAATTTGGGACTCGCGCGGATTTCCAATTTTATGGCCGTAAACTACCAAAAAATGTAATTTGGTCATGGCGGGGCGGTGACTGTGGTTCCTTTTACCGCATTGGATGTCCGAGAAAAAGATTAGACGATTCGGGTCCGGGGGATCGGGGCCACGGCAGAAGGCGTGGGCTATAGCACACGAAAATTTGGGACTCGCGCGGATTTCCAATTTTATGGCCGTAAACTTCCAAAAAATGTAATTTGGTCATGGCGGGGCAGTGACTGTGGTTCCTTTTACCACATTGGATGTCCGAGAAAAAGATTAGGCGATTCGGGTTCGGGGGATCGGGGCCACAGCAGAAGGCGTGGGCTATAGCACACGAAAATTTGGGACTCGCGCGGATTTCCAATTTTATGGCCGTAAACTTCCAAAAAATGTAATTTGGTGATGGCGGGGCGGTGACTGTGGTTCCTTTTACCGCATTGGATGTCCGAGAAAAAATTTAGACGATTCGGGTCCGGGGGATCGGGGCCACGGCAGAAGGCGTGGGCTATAGCACACGAAAATTTGGGACTCGCGCGGATTTCCAATTTTATGGCCGTAAACTTCCAAAAAATGTAATTTGGTGATGGAGGGGCGGTGACTGTGGTTCCTTTTACCGCATTGGATGTCCGAGAAAAAGATTAGACGATTCGGGTCCGGGGGATCGGGGCCACAGCAGAAGGCGTGGGCTATAGCACACGAAAATTTGGGACTCGCGCGGATTTCCAATTTTATGGCCGTAAACTTCCAAAAAATGTAATTTGGTGATGGCGGGGCGGTGACTGTGGTTCCTTTTACCGCATTGGATGTACGAGAAAGAGATTAGACGATTCGGGTCCGGGGGATCGGGGCCACGGCAGAAGGCGTGGGCTATAGCACACGAAAATTTGGGACTCGCGCGGATTTCCAATTTTATGGCCGTAAACTTCCAAAAAATGTAATTTGGTCATGGCGGGGCGGTGACTGTGGTTCCTTTTACCGCATTGGATGTCCGAGAAAAAGATTAGACGATTCGGGTCCGGGGGATCGGGGCCACGGCAGAAGGCGTGGGCTATAGCACACGAAAATTTGGGACTCGCGCGGATTTCCAATTTTATGGCCGTAAACTTCCAAAAAATGTAATTTGGTCATGGCGGGGCGGTGACTGTGGTTCCTTTTACCGCATTGGATGTCCGAGAAAAAGATTAGACGATTCGGGTCCGGGGGATCGGGGCCACGGCAGAAGGCGTGGGCTATAGCACACGAAAATTTGGGACTCGCGCGGATTTCCAATTTTATGGCCGTAAACTTCCAAAAAATGTAATTTGGTCATGGCGGGGCGGTGACTGTGGTTCCTTTTACCGCATTGGATGTCCGAGAAAAAGATTAGACGATTCGGGTCCGGAGGATCGGGGCCACGGCAGAAGGCGTGGGCTATAGCACACGAAAATTTGGGACTCGCGCGGATTTCCAATTTTATGGCCGTAAACTTCCAAAAAATGTAATTTGGTCATGGCGGGGCGGTGACTGTGGTTCCTTTTACCGCATTGGATGTCCGAGAAAAAGATTAGACGATTCGGGTCCGGGGGATCGGGGCCACGGCAGAAGGCGTGGGCTATAGCACACGAAAATTTGGGACTCGCGCGGATTTCCAATTTTATGGCCGTAAACTTCCAAAAAATGTAATTTGGTCATGGCGGGGCGGTGACTGTGGTTCCTTTTACCGCATTGGATGTCCGAGAAAAAGATTAGACGTTTCGGGTCCGGGGGCTCGGGGCCACGGCAGAAGGCGTGGGCTATAGCACACGAAAATTTGGGACTCGCGCGGATTTCCAATTTTATGGCCGTAAACTTCCAAAAAATGTAATTTGGTCATGGCGGGGCGGTGACTATGGTTCCTTTTACCGCATTGGATGTCCGAGAAAAAGTTTAGACGATTCGGGTCTGGGGGATCGGGGCCACGGCAGAAGGCGTGGGCTATAGCACACGAAAATTTGGGACTCGCGCGGATTTCCAATTTTATGGCCGTAAACTTCCAAAAAATGTAATTTGGTCATGGCGGGGCGGTGACTGTGGTTCCTTTTACCGCATTGGATGTCCGAGAAAAAGATTAAACGATTCGGGTCCGGGGGATCGGGGCCACGGCAGAAGGCGTGGGCTGTAGCACACGAAAATTTGGGACTCGCGCGGATTTCCAATTTTATGGCCGTAAACTTCCAAAAAATGTAATTTGGTCATGGCGGGGCGGTGACTGTGGTTCCTTTTACCGCATTGGATGTCCGAGAAAAAGATTAGACGATTCGGGTCCGGGGGATCGGGGCCACGGCAGAAGGCGTGGGCTATAGCACACGAAAATTTGGGACTCGCGCGGATTTCCAATTTTATGGCCGTAAACTTCCAAAAAATGTAATTTGGTGATGGAGGGGCGGTGACTGTGGTTCCTTTTACCGCATTGGATGTCCGAGAAAAAGATTAGACGATTCGGGTTCGGGGGATCGGGGCCACAGCAGAAGGCGTGGGCTATAGCACACGAAAATTTGGGACTCGCGCGGATTTCCAATTTTATGGCCGTAAACTTCCAAAAAATGTAATTTGGTGATGGCGGGGCGGTGACTGTGGTTCCTTTTACCGCATTGGATTTCGGAGAAAAATTTAGACGATTCGGGTCCGGGGGATCGGGGCCACGGAAGAAGGCGTGGGCTATAGCACACAAAAATTTGGGACTCGCGCGGATTTCAAATTTTATGGCCGTAAACTTCCAAAAAATGTAATTTGGTGATGGAGGGGCGGTGACTGTGGTTCCTTTTACCGCATTGGATGTCCGAGAAAAAGATTAGACGATTCGGGTCCGGGGGATCGGGGCCACAGCAGAAGGCGTGGGCTATAGCACACGAAAATTTGGGACTCGCGCGGATTTCCAATTTTATGGCCGTAAACTTCCAAAAAATGTAATTTGGTGATGGCGGGGCGGTGACTGTGGTTCCTTTTACCGCATTGGATGTACGAGAAAAAGATTAGACGTTTCGGGTCCGGGGGCTCGGGGCCACGGCAGAAGGCGTGGGCTATAGCACACGAAAATTTGGGACTCGCGCGGATTTCCAATTTTATGGCCGTAAACTTCCAAAAAATGTAATTTGGTCATGGAGGGGCGGTGACTATGGTTCCTTTTACCGCATTGGATGTCCGAGAAAAAGTTTAGACGATTCGGGTCTGGGGGATCGGGGCCACGGCAGAAGGCGTGGGCTATAGCACACGAAAATTTGGGACTCGCGCGGATTTCCAATTTTATGGCCGTAAACTTCCAAAAAATGTAATTTGGTCATGGCGGGGCGGTGACTGTGGTTCCTTTTACCGCATTGGATGTCCGAGAAAAAGATTAGACGATTCGGGTCCGGGGGATCGGGGCCACGGCAGAAGGCGTGGGCTATAGCACACGAAAATTTGGGACTCGCGCGGATTTCCAATTTTATGGCCGTAAACTTCCAAAAAATGTAATTTGGTCATGGCGGGGCGGTGACTGTGGTTCCTTTTACCGCATTGGATGTCCGAGAAAAAGATTAGACGATTCGGGTCCGGGGGATCGGGGCCACGGCAGAAGGCGTGGGCTATAGCACACGAAAATTTGGGACTCGCGCGGATTTCCAATTTTATGGCCGTAAACATCCAAAAAATGTAATTTGGTCATGGCGGGGCGGTGACTGTGGTTCCTTTTACCGCATTGGATGTCCGAGAAAAAGATTAGACGATTCGGGTCCGGGGGATCGGGGCCACGGCAGAAGGCGTGGGCTATAGCACACGAAAATTTGGGACTCGCGCGGATTTCCAATTTTATGGCCGTAAACTTCCAAAAAATGTAATTTGGTCATGGCGGGGCAGTGACTGTGGTTCCTTTTACCACATTGGATGTCCGAGAAAAAGATTAGGCGATTCGGGTTCGGGGGATCGGGGCCACAGCAGAAGGCGTGGGCTATAGCACACGAAAATTTGGGACTCGCGCGGATTTCCAATTTTATGGCCGTAAACTTCCAAAAAATGTAATTTGGTGATGGCGGGGCGGTGACTGTGGTTCCTTTTACCGCATTGGATGTCCGAGAAAAAATTTAGACGATTCGGGTCCGGGGGATCGGGGCCACGGCAGAAGGCGTGGGCTATAGCACACGAAAATTTGGGACTCGCGCGGATTTCAAATTTTATGGCCGTAAACTTCCAAAAAATGTAATTTGGTGATGGAGGGGCGGTGACTGTGGTTCCTTTTACCGCATTGGATGTCCGAGAAAAAGATTAGACGATTCGGGTCCGGGGGATCGGGGCCACAGCAGAAGGCGTGGGCTATAGCACACGAAAATTTGGGACTCGCGCGGATTTCCAATTTTATGGCCGTAAACTTCCAAAAAATGTAATTTGGTGATGGCGGGGCGGTGACTGTGGTTCCTTTTACCGCATTAGATGTACGAGAAAAAGATTAGACGTTTCAGGTCCGGGGGCTCGGGGCCACGGCAGAAGGCGTGGGCTATAGCACACGAAAATTTAGGACTCGCGCGGATTTCCAATTTTATGGCCGTAAACTTCCAAAAAATGTAATTTGGTCATGGAGGGGCGGTGACTATTGTTCCTTTTACCGCATTGGATGTCCGAGAAAAAGTTTAGACGATTCGGGTCTGGGGGATCGGGGCCACGGCAGAAGGCGTGGGCTATAGCACACGAAAATTTGGGACTCGCGCGGATTTCCAATTTTATGGCCGTAAACTACCAAAAAATGTAATTTGGTCATGGCGGGGCGGTGACTTTGGTTCCTTTTACCGCATTGGATGTCCGAGAAAAAGATTAAACGATTCGGGTCCGGAGGATCGGGGCCACGGCAGAAGGCGTGGGCTGTAGCACACGAAAATTTGGGACTCGCGCGGATTTCCAATTTTATGGCCGTAAACTTCCAAAAAATGTAATTTGGTCATGGCGGGGCAGTGACTGTGGTTCCTTTTACCACATTGGATGTCCGAGAAAAAGATTAGGCGATTCGGGTTCGGGGGATCGGGGCCACAGCAGAAGGCGTGGGCTATAGCACACGAAAATTTGGGACTCGCGCGGATTTCCAATTTTATGGCCGTAAACTTCCAAAAAATGTAATTTGGTGATGGCGGGGCGGTGACTGTGGTTCCTTTTACCGCATTGGATGTCCGAGAAAAAGATTAGACGATTCGGGTCCGGGGGATCGGGGCCACGGCAGAAGGCGTGGGCTATAGCACACGAAAATTTGGGACTCGCGCGGATTTCCAATTTTATGGCCGTAAACTTCCAAAAAATGTAATTTGGTGATGGAGGGGCGGTGACTGTGGTTCCTTTTACCGCATTGGATGTCCGAGAAAAAGATTAGACGATTCGGGTCCGGGGGATCGGGGCCACAGCAGAAGGCGTGGGCTATAGCACACGAAAATTTGGGACTCGCGCGGATTTCCAATTTTATGGCCGTAAACTTCCAAAAAATGTAATTTGGTGATGGCGGGGCGGTGACTGTGGTTCCTTTTACCGCATTGGATGTACGAGAAAGAGATTAGACGATTCGGGTCCGGGGGATCGGGGCCACGGCAGAAGGCGTGGGCTATAGCACACGAAAATTTGGGACTCGCGCGGATTTCCAATTTTATGGCCGTAAACTTCCAAAAAATGTAATTTGGTCATGGCGGGGCGGTGACTATGGTTCCTTTTACCGCATTGGATGTCCGAGAAAAAGTTTAGACGATTCGGGTCTGGGGGATCGGGGCCACGGCAGAAGGCGTGGGCTATAGCACACGAAAATTTGGGACTCGCGCGGATTTCCAATTTTATGGCCGTAAACTTCCAAAAAATGTAATTTGGTCATGGCGGGGCGGTGACTGTGGTTCCTTTTACCGCATTGGATGTCCGAGAAAAAGATTAGACGATTCGGGTCCGGGGGATCGGGGCCACGGCAGAAGGCGTGGGCTATAGCACACGAAAATTTGGGACTCGCGCGGATTTCCAATTTTATGGCCGTAAACTTCCAAAAAATGTAATTTGGTCATGGCGGGGCGGTGACTGTGGTTCCTTTTACCGCATTGGATGTCCGAGAAAAAGATTAGACGATTCGGGTCCGGGGGATCGGGGCCACGGCAGAAGGCGTGGGCTATAGCACACGAAAATTTGGGACTCGCGCGGATTTCCAATTTTATGGCCGTAAACTTCCAAAAAATGTAATTTGGTCATGGCGGGGCGGTGACTATGGTTCCTTTTACCGCATTGGATGTCCGAGAAAAAATTTAGACGATTCGGGTCCGGGGGATCGGGGCCACGGCAGAAGGCGTGGGCTATAGCACACGAAAATTTGGGACTCGCGCGGATTTCCAATTTTATGGCCGTAAACTTCCAAAAAATGTAATTTGGTCATGGCGGGGCGGTGACTGTGGTTCCTTTTACCGCATTGGATGTCCGAGAAAAAGATTAGACGATTCGGGTCCGGGGGATCGGGGCCACGGCAGAAGGCGTGGGCTATAGCACACGAAAATTTGGGACTCGCGCGGATTTCCAATTTTATGGCCGTAAACTTCCAAAAAATGTAATTTGGTGATGGCGGGGCGGTGACTGTGGTTCCTTTTACCGCATTGGATGTCCGAGAAAAAGATTAGACGATTCGGGTCCGGGGGATCGGGGCCACAGCAGAAGGCGTGGGCTATAGCACACGAAAATTTGGGACTCGCGCGGATTTCCAATTTTATGGCCGTAAACTTCCAAAAAATGTAATTTGGTGATGGCGGGGCGGTGACTGTGGTTCCTTTTACCGCATTGGATGTCCGAGAAAAAATTTAGACGATTCGGGTCCGGGGGATCGGGGCCACGGCAGAAGGCGTGGGCTATAGCACACGAAAATTTGGGACTCGCGCGGATTTCCAATTTTATGGCCGTAAACTTCCAAAAAATGTAATTTGGTGATGGAGGGGCGGTGACTGTGGTTCCTTTTACCGCATTGGATGTCCGAGAAAAAGATTAGACGATTCGGGTCCGGGGGATCGGGGCCACAGCAGAAGGCGTGGGCTATAGCACACGAAAATTTGGGACTCGCGCGGATTTCCAATTTTATGGCCGTAAACTTCCAAAAAATGTAATTTGGTGATGGCGGGGCGGTGACTGTGGTTCCTTTTACCGCATTGGATGTCCGAGAAAAAGATTAGACGATTCGGGTCCGGGGGATCGGGGCCACGGCAGAAGGCGTGGGCTATAGCACACGAAAATTTGGGACTCGCGCGGATTTCCAATTTTATGGCCGTAAACTTCCAAAAAATGTAATTTGGTCATGGCGGGGCGGTGACTGTGGTTCCTTTTACCGCATTGGATGTCCGAGAAAAAGATTAGACGATTCGGGTCCGGGGGATCGGGGCCACGGCAGAAGGCGTGGGCTATAGCACACGAAAATTTGGGACTCGCGCGGATTTCCAATTTTATGGCCGTAAACTTCCAAAAAATGTAATTTGGTCATGGCGGGGCGGTGACTGTGGTTCCTTTTACCGCATTGGATGTCCGAGAAAAAGATTAGACGATTCGGGTCCGGGGGATCGGGGCCACGGCAGAAGGCGTGGGCTATAGCACACGAAAATTTGGGACTCGCGCGGATTTCCAATTTTATGGCCGTAAACTTCCAAAAAATGTAATTTGGTCATGGCGGGGCGGTGACTGTGGTTCCTTTTACCGCATTGGATGTCCGAGAAAAAGATTAGACGATTCGGGTCCGGGGGATCGGGGCCACAGCAGAAGGCGTGGGCTATAGCACACGAAAATTTGGGACTCGCGCGGATTTCCAATTTTATGGCCGTAAACTTCCAAAAAATGTAATTTGGTGATGGCGGGGCGGTGACTGTGGTTCCTTTTACCGCATTGGATGTCCGAGAAAAAGATTAGACGATTCGGGTCCGGGGGATCGGGGCCACGGCAGAAGGCGTGGGCTATAGCACACGAAAATTTGGGACTCGCGCGGATTTCCAATTTTATGGCCGTAAACTTCCAAAAAATGTAATTTGGTCATGGCGGGGCGGTGACTGTGGTTCCTTTTACCGCATTGGATGTCCGAGAAAAAGATTAGACGATTCGGGTCCGGGGGATCGGGGCCACGGCAGAAGGCGTGGGCTATAGCACACGAAAATTTGGGACTCGCGCGGATTTCCAATTTTATGGCCGTAAACTTCCAAAAAATGTAATTTGGTCATGGCGGGGCGGTGACTGTGGTTCCTTTTACCGCATTGGATGTCCGAGAAAAAGATTAGACGATTCGGGTCCGGGGGATCGGGGCCACGGCAGAAGGCGTGGGCTATAGCACACGAAAATTTGGGACTCGCGCGGATTTCCAATTTTATGGCCGTAAACTTCCAAAAAATGTAATTTGGTCATGGCGGGGCAGTGACTGTGGTTCCTTTTACCGCATTGGATGTCCGAGAAAAAGATTAGGCGATTCGGGTTCGGGGGATCGGGGCCACAGCAGAAGGCGTGGGCTATAGCACACGAAAATTTGGGACTCGCGCGGATTTCCAATTTTATGGCCGTAAACTTCCAAAAAATGTAATTTGGTGATGGCGGGGCGGTGACTGTGGTTCCTTTTACCGCATTGGATGTCCGAGAAAAAGATTAGACGATTCGGGTCCGGGGGATCGGGGCCACGGAAGAAGGCGTGGGCTATAGCACACAAAAATTTGGGACTCGCGCGGATTTCAAATTTTATGGCCGTAAACTTCCAAAAAATGTAATTTGGTGATGGAGGGGCGGTGACTGTGGTTCCTTTTACCGCATTGGATGTCCGAGAAAAAGATTAGACGATTCGGGTCCGGGGGATCGGGGCCACAGCAGAAGGCGTGGGCTATAGCACACGAAAATTTGGGACTCGCGCGGATTTCCAATTTTATGGCCGTAAACTTCCAAAAAATGTAATTTGGTGATGGCGGGGCGGTGACTGTGGTTCCTTTTACCGCATTAGATGTACGAGAAAAAGATTAGACGTTTCGGGTCCGGGGGCTCGGGGCCACGGCAGAAGGCGTGGGCTATAGCACACGAAAATTTAGGACTCGCACGGATTTCCAATTTTATGGCCGTAAACTTCCAAAAAATGTAATTTGGTCATGGAGGGGCGGTGACTATGGTTCCTTTTACCGCATTGGATGTCCGAGAAAAAGTTTAGACGATTCGGGTCTGGGGGATCGGGGCCACGGCAGAAGGCGTGGGCTATAGCACACGAAAATTTGGGACTCGCGCGGATTTCCAATTTTATGGCCGTAAACTTCCAAAAAATGTAATTTGGTCATGGCGGGGCGGTGACTGTGGTTCCTTTTACCGCATTGGATGTCCGAGAAAAAGATTAAACGATTCGGGTCCGGGGGATCGGGGCCACGGCAGAAGGCGTGGGCTGTAGCACACGAAAATTTGGGACTCGCGCGGATTTCCAATTTTATGGCCGTAAACTTCCAAAAAATGTAATTTGGTCATGGCGGGGCGGTGACTGTGGTTCCTTTTACCGCATTGGATGTCCGAGAAAAAGATTAGACGATTCGGGTCCGGGGGATCGGGGCCACGGCAGAAGGCGTGGGCTATAGCACACGAAAATTTGGGACTCGCGCGGATTTCCAATTTTATGGCCGTAAACTTCCAAAAAATGTAATTTGGTCATGGCGGGGCGGTGACTGTGGTTCCTTTTACCGCATTGGATGTCCGAGAAAAAGATTAGACGATTCGGGTCCGGGGGATCGGGGCCACGGCAGAAGGCGTGGGCTATAGCACACGAAAATTTGGGACTCGCGCGGATTTCCAATTTTATGGCCGTAAACTTCCAAAAAATGTAATTTGGTCATGGCGGGGCGGTGACTGTGGTTCCTTTTACCGCATTGGATGTCCGAGAAAAAGATTAGACGATTCGGGTCCGGGGGATCGGGGCCACGGCAGAAGGCGTGGGCTATAGCACACGAAAATTTGGGACTCGCGCGGATTTCCAATTTTATGGCCGTAAACTTCCAAAAAATGTAATTTGGTCATGGCGGGGCGGTGACTGTGGTTCCTTTTACCGCATTGGATGTCCGAGAAAAAGATTAGACGATTCGGGTCCGGGGGATCGGGGCCACGGCAGAAGGCGTGGGCTATAGCACACGAAAATTTGGGACTCGCGCGGATTTCCAATTTTATGGCCGTAAACTTCCAAAAAATGTAATTTGGTCATGGCGGGGCGGTGACTATGGTTCCTTTTACCGCATTGGATGTCCGAGAAAAAATTTAGACGATTCGGGTCCGGGGGATCGGGGCCACGGCAGAAGGCGTGGGCTATAGCACACGAAAATTTGGGACTCGCGCGGATTTCCAATTTTATGGCCGTAAACTTCCAAAAAATGTAATTTGGTCATGGCGGGGCGGTGACTGTGGTTCCTTTTACCGCATTGGATGTCCGAGAAAAAGATTAGACGATTCGGGTCCGGGGGATCGGGGCCACGGCAGAAGGCGTGGGCTATAGCACACGAAAATTTGGGACTCGCGCGGATTTCCAATTTTATGGCCGTAAACTTCCAAAAAATGTAATTTGGTCATGGCGGGGCGGTGACTGTGGTTCCTTTTACCGCATTGGATGTCCGAGAAAAAGATTAGACGATTCGGGTCCGGGGGATCGGGGCCACGGCAGAAGGCGTGGGCTATAGCACACGAAAATTTGGGACTCGCGCGGATTTCCAATTTTATGGCCGTAAACTTCCAAAAAATGTAATTTGGTGATGGCGGGGCGGTGACTGTGGTTCCTTTTACCGCATTGGATGTCCGAGAAAAAGATTAGACGATTCGGGTCCGGGGGATCGGGGCCACAGCAGAAGGCGTGGGCTATAGCACACGAAAATTTGGGACTCGCGCGGATTTCCAATTTTATGGCCGTAAACTTCCAAAAAATGTAATTTGGTGATGGCGGGGCGGTGACTGTGGTTCCTTTTACCGCATTGGATGTCCGAGAAAAAGATTAGACGATTCGGGTCCGGGGGATCGGGGCCACGGCAGAAGGCGTGGGCTATAGCACACGAAAATTTGGGACTCGCGCGGATTTCCAATTTTATGGCCGTAAACTTCCAAAAAATGTAATTTGGTCATGGCGGGGCGGTGACTGTGGTTCCTTTTACCGCATTGGATGTCCGAGAAAAAGATTAGACGATTCGGGTCCGGGGGATCGGGGCCACGGCAGAAGGCGTGGGCTATAGCACACGAAAATTTGGGACTCGCGCGGATTTCCAATTTTATGGCCGTAAACTTCCAAAAAATGTAATTTGGTCATGGCGGGGCGGTGACTGTGGTTCCTTTTACCGCATTGGATGTCCGAGAAAAAGATTAGACGATTCGGGTCCGGGGGATCGGGGCCACGGCAGAAGGCGTGGGCTATAGCACACGAAAATTTGGGACTCGCGCGGATTTCCAATTTTATGGCCGTAAACTTCCAAAAAATGTAATTTGGTGATGGCGGGGCGGTGACTGTGGTTCCTTTTACCGCATTGGATGTACGAGAAAGAGATTAGACGATTCGGGTCCGGGGGATCGGGGCCACGGCAGAAGGCGTGGGCTATAGCACACGAAAATTTGGGACTCGCGCGGATTTCCAATTTTATGGCCGTAAACTTCCAAAAAATGTAATTTGGTCATGGCGGGGCGGTGACTGTGGTTCCTTTTACCGCATTGGATGTCCGAGAAAAAGATTAGACGATTCGGGTCCGGGGGATCGGGGCCACGGCAGAAGGCGTGGGCTATAGCACACGAAAATTTGGGACTCGCGCGGATTTCCAATTTTATGGCCGTAAACTTCCAAAAAATGTAATTTGGTCATGGCGGGGCGGTGACTGTGGTTCCTTTTACCGCATTGGATGTCCGAGAAAAAGATTAGACGATTCGGGTCCGGGGGATCGGGGCCACAGCAGAAGGCGTGGGCTATAGCACACGAAAATTTGGGACTCGCGCGGATTTCCAATTTTATGGCCGTAAACTTCCAAAAAATGTAATTTGGTGATGGCGGGGCGGTGACTGTGGTTCCTTTTACCGCATTGGATGTCCGAGAAAAAGATTAGACGATTCGGGTCCGGGGGATCGGGGCCACGGCAGAAGGCGTGGGCTATAGCACACGAAAATTTGGGACTCGCGCGGATTTCCAATTTTATGGCCGTAAACTTCCAAAAAATGTAATTTGGTCATGGCGGGGCGGTGACTGTGGTTCCTTTTACCGCATTGGATGTCCGAGAAAAAGATTAGACGATTCGGGTCCGGGGGATCGGGGCCACGGCAGAAGGCGTGGGCTATAGCACACGAAAATTTGGGACTCGCGCGGATTTCCAATTTTATGGCCGTAAACTTCCAAAAAATGTAATTTGGTCATGGCGGGGCGGTGACTGTGGTTCCTTTTACCGCATTGGATGTCCGAGAAAAAGATTAGACGATTCGGGTCCGGGGGATCGGGGCCACGGCAGAAGGCGTGGGCTATAGCACACGAAAATTTGGGACTCGCGCGGATTTCCAATTTTATGGCCGTAAACTTCCAAAAAATGTAATTTGGTCATGGCGGGGCGGTGACTGTGGTTCCTTTTACCGCATTGGATGTCCGAGAAAAAGATTAGACGATTCGGGTCCGGGGGATCGGGGCCACGGCAGAAGGCGTGGGCTATAGCACACGAAAATTTGGGACTCGCGCGGATTTCCAATTTTATGGCCGTAAACTTCCAAAAAATGTAATTTGGTGATGGCGGGGCGGTGACTGTGGTTCCTTTTACCGCATTGGATTTCGGAGAAAAATTTAGACGATTCGGGTCCGGGGGATCGGGGCCACGGAAGAAGGCGTGGGCTATAGCACACAAAAATTTGGGACTCGCGCGGATTTCAAATTTTATGGCCGTAAACTTCCAAAAAATGTAATTTGGTGATGGAGGGGCGGTGACTGTGGTTCCTTTTACCGCATTGGATGTCCGAGAAAAAGATTAGACGATTCGGGTCCGGGGGATCGGGGCCACAGCAGAAGGCGTGGGCTATAGCACACGAAAATTTGGGACTCGCGCGGATTTCCAATTTTATGGCCGTAAACTTCCAAAAAATGTAATTTGGTGATGGCGGGGCGGTGACTGTGGTTCCTTTTACCGCATTAGATGTACGAGAAAAAGATTAGACGTTTCGGGTCCGGGGGCTCGGGGCCACGGCAGAAGGCGTGGGCTATAGCACACGAAAATTTAGGACTCGCACGGATTTCCAATTTTATGGCCGTAAACTTCCAAAAAATGTAATTTGGTCATGGAGGGGCGGTGACTATGGTTCCTTTTACCGCATTGGATGTCCGAGAAAAAGTTTAGACGATTCGGGTCTGGGGGATCGGGGCCACGGCAGAAGGCGTGGGCTATAGCACACGAAAATTTGGGACTCGCGCGGATTTCCAATTTTATGGCCGTAAACTTCCAAAAAATGTAATTTGGTCATGGCGGGGCGGTGACTGTGGTTCCTTTTACCGCATTGGATGTCCGAGAAAAAGATTAAACGATTCGGGTCCGGGGGATCGGGGCCACGGCAGAAGGCGTGGGCTGTAGCACACGAAAATTTGGGACTCGCGCGGATTTCCAATTTTATGGCCGTAAACTTCCAAAAAATGTAATTTGGTCATGGCGGGGCGGTGACTGTGGTTCCTTTTACCGCATTGGATGTCCGAGAAAAAGATTAGACGATTCGGGTCCGGGGGATCGGGGCCACGGCAGAAGGCGTGGGCTATAGCACACGAAAATTTGGGACTCGCGCGGATTTCCAATTTTATGGCCGTAAACTTCCAAAAAATGTAATTTGGTCATGGCGGGGCGGTGACTGTGGTTCCTTTTACCGCATTGGATGTCCGAGAAAAAGATTAGACGATTCGGGTCCGGGGGATCGGGGCCACGGCAGAAGGCGTGGGCTATAGCACACGAAAATTTGGGACTCGCGCGGATTTCCAATTTTATGGCCGTAAACTTCCAAAAAATGTAATTTGGTCATGGCGGGGCGGTGACTGTGGTTCCTTTTACCGCATTGGATGTCCGAGAAAAAGATTAGACGATTCGGGTCCGGGGGATCGGGGCCACGGCAGAAGGCGTGGGCTATAGCACACGAAAATTTGGGACTCGCGCGGATTTCCAATTTTATGGCCGTAAACTTCCAAAAAATGTAATTTGGTCATGGCGGGGCGGTGACTGTGGTTCCTTTTACCGCATTGGATGTCCGAGAAAAAGATTAGACGATTCGGGTCCGGGGGATCGGGGCCACGGCAGAAGGCGTGGGCTATAGCACACGAAAATTTGGGACTCGCGCGGATTTCCAATTTTATGGCCGTAAACTTCCAAAAAATGTAATTTGGTCATGGCGGGGCGGTGACTGTGGTTCCTTTTACCGCATTGGATGTCCGAGAAAAAGATTAGACGATTCGGGTCCGGGGGATCGGGGCCACGGCAGAAGGCGTGGGCTATAGCACACGAAAATTTGGGACTCGCGCGGATTTCCAATTTTATGGCCGTAAACTTCCAAAAAATGTAATTTGGTCATGGCGGGGCGGTGTCTGTGGTTCCTTTTACCGCATTGGATGTCCGAGAAAAAGATTAGACGATTCGGGTCCGGGGGATCGGGGCCACGGCAGAAGGCGTGGGCTATAGCACACGAAAATTTGGGACTCGCGCGGATTTCCAATTTTATGGCCGTAAACTTCCAAAAAATGTAATTTGGTCATGGCGGGGCGGTGACTGTGGTTCCTTTTACCGCATTGGATGTCCGAGAAAAAGATTAGACGATTCGGGTCCGGGGGATCGGGGCCACGGCAGAAGGCGTGGGCTATAGCACACGAAAATTTGGGACTCGCGCGGATTTCCAATTTTATGGCCGTAAACTTCCAAAAAATGTAATTTGGTGATGGCGGGGCGGTGACTGTGGTTCCTTTTACCGCATTGGATGTCCGAGAAAAAGATTAGACGATTCGGGTCCGGGGGATCGGGGCCACAGCAAAAGGCGTGGGCTATAGCACACGAAAATTTGGGACTCGCGCGGATTTCCAATTTTATGGCCGTAAACTTCCAAAAAATGTAATTTGGTGATGGCGGGGCGGTGACTGTGGTTCCTTTTACCGCATTGGATGTCCGAGAAAAAGATTAGACGATTCGGGTCCGGGGGATCGGGGCCACGGCAGAAGGCGTGGGCTATAGCACACGAAAATTTGGGACTCGCGCGGATTTCCAATTTTATGGCCGTAAACTTCCAAAAAATGTAATTTGGTCATGGCGGGGCGGTGACTGTGGTTCCTTTTACCGCATTGGATGTCCGAGAAAAAGATTAGACGATTCGGGTCCGGGGGATCGGGGCCACGGCAGAAGGCGTGGGCTATAGCACACGAAAATTTGGGACTCGCGCGGATTTCCAATTTTATGGCCGTAAACTTCCAAAAAATGTAATTTGGTCATGGCGGGGCGGTGACTGTGGTTCCTTTTACCGCATTGGATGTCCGAGAAAAAGATTAGACGATTCGGGTCCGGGGGATCGGGGCCACGGCAGAAGGCGTGGGCTATAGCACACGAAAATTTGGGACTCGCGCGGATTTCCAATTTTATGGCCGTAAACTTCCAAAAAATGTAATTTGGTGATGGCGGGGCGGTGACTGTGGTTCCTTTTACCGCATTGGATGTCCGAGAAAAAGATTAGACGATTCGGGTCCGGGGGATCGGGGCCACGGCAGAAGGCGTGGGCTATAGCACACGAAAATTTGGGACTCGCGCGGATTTCCAATTTTATGGCCGTAAACATCCAAAAAATGTAATTTGGTCATGGCGGGGCGGTGACTGTGGTTCCTTTTACCGCATTGGATGTCCGAGAAAAAGATTAGACGATTCGGGTCCGGGGGATCGGGGCCACGGCAGAAGGCGTGGGCTATAGCACACGAAAATTTGGGACTCGCGCGGATTTCCAATTTTATGGCCGTAAACTTCCAAAAAATGTAATTTGGTCATGGCGGGGCGGTGACTGTGGTTCCTTTTACCGCATTGGATGTCCGAGAAAAAGATTAGACGATTCGGGTCCGGGGGATCGGGGCCACGGCAGAAGGCGTGGGCTATAGCACACGAAAATTTGGGACTCGCGCGGATTTCCAATTTTATGGCCGTAAACTTCCAAAAAATGTAATTTGGTCATGGCGGGGCGGTGACTGTGGTTCCTTTTACCGCATTGGATGTCCGAGAAAAAGATTAGACGATTCGGGTCCGGGGGATCGGGGCCACGGCAGAAGGCGTGGGCTATAGCACACGAAAATTTGGGACTCGCGCGGATTTCCAATTTTATGGCCGTAAACTTCCAAAAAATGTAATTTGGTCATGGCGGGGCGGTGACTGTGGTTCCTTTTACCGCATTGGATGTCCGAGAAAAAGATTAGACGATTCGGGTCCGGGGGATCGGGGCCACGGCAGAAGGCGTGGGCTATAGCACACGAAAATTTGGGACTCGCGCGGATTTCCAATTTTATGGCCGTAAACTTCCAAAAAATGTAATTTGGTGATGGCGGGGCGGTGACTGTGGTTCCTTTTACCGCATTGGATGTCCGAGAAAAAGATTAGACGATTCGGGTCCGGGGGATCGGGGCCACGGCAGAAGGCGTGGGCTATAGCACACGAAAATTTGGGACTCGCGCGGATTTCCAATTTTATGGCCGTAAACTTCCAAAAAATGTAATTTGGTCATGGCGGGGCGGTGACTGTGGTTCCTTTTACCGCATTGGATGTCCGAGAAAAAATTTAGACGATTCGGGTCCGGGGGATCGGGGCCACGGCAGAAGGCGTGGGCTATAGCACACGAAAATTTGGGACTCGCGCGGATTTCCAATTTTATGGCCGTAAACTTCCAAAAAATGTAATTTGGTCATGGCGGGGCGGTGACTGTGGTTCCTTTTACCGCATTGGATGTCCGAGAAAAAGATTAGACGATTCGGGTCCGGGGGATCGGGGCCACGGCAGAAGGCGTGGGCTATAGCACACGAAAATTTGGGACTCGCGCGGATTTCCAATTTTATGGCCGTAAACTTCCAAAAAATGTAATTTGGTCATGGCGGGGCGGTGACTGTGGTTCCTTTTACCGCATTGGATGTCCGAGAAAAAGATTAGACGTTTCGGGTCCAGGGGCTTGGGGCCACGGCAGAAGGCGTGGGCTATAGCACACCAAAATTTTGGGACTCGCGCGGATTTCAAATTTTATGGCCGTAAACTTCCAAAAAATGTAATTTGGTCATGGCGGGGCGGTGACTATGGTTCCTTTTACCGCATTGGATGTCCGAGAAAAAATTTAGACGATTCGGGTCCGGGGGATCGGGGCCACGGCAGAAGGCGTGGGCTATAGCACACGAAAATTTGGGACTCGCGCGGATTTCCAATTTTATGGCCGTAAACATCCAAAAAATGTAATTTGGTCATGGCGGGGCGGTGACTGTGGTTCCTTTTACCGCATTGGATGTCCGAGAAAAAGATTAAACGATTCGGGTCCGGGGGATCGGGGCCACGGCAGAAGGCGTGGGCTGTAGCACACGAAAATTTGGGACTCGCGCGGATTTCCAATTTTATGGCCGTAAACTTCCAAAAAATGTAATTTGGTCATGGCGGGGCGGTGACTGTGGTTCCTTTTACCGCATTGGATGTCCGAGAAAAAGATTAGACGATTCGGGTCCGGGGGATCGGGGCCACGGCAGAAGGCGTGGGCTATAGCACACGAAAATTTGGGACTCGCGCGGATTTCCAATTTTATGGCCGTAAACTTCCAAAAAATGTAATTTGGTGATGGCGGGGCGGTGACTGTGGTTCCTTTTACCGCATTGGATGTCCGAGAAAAAGATTAGACGATTCGGGTCCGGGGGATCGGGGCCACAGCAGAAGGCGTGGGCTATAGCACACGAAAATTTGGGACTCGCGCGGATTTCCAATTTTATGGCCGTAAACTTCCAAAAAATGTAATTTGGTGATGGCGGGGCGGTGACTGTGGTTCCTTTTACCGCATTGGATGTCCGAGAAAAAGATTAGACGATTCGGGTCCGGGGGATCGGGGCCACGGCAGAAGGCGTGGGCTATAGCACACGAAAATTTGGGACTCGCGCGGATTTCCAATTTTATGGCCGTAAACTTCCAAAAAATGTAATTTGGTCATGGCGGGGCGGTGACTGTGGTTCCTTTTACCGCATTGGATGTCCGAGAAAAAGATTAGACGATTCGGGTCCGGGGGATCGGGGCCACGGCAGAAGGCGTGGGCTATAGCACACGAAAATTTGGGACTCGCGCGGATTTCCAATTTTATGGCCGTAAACTTCCAAAAAATGTAATTTGGTCATGGCGGGGCGGTGACTGTGGTTCCTTTTACCGCATTGGATGTCCGAGAAAAAGATTAGACGATTCGGGTCCGGGGGATCGGGGCCACGGCAGAAGGCGTGGGCTATAGCACACGAAAATTTGGGACTCGCGCGGATTTCCAATTTTATGGCCGTAAACTTCCAAAAAATGTAATTTGGTGATGGCGGGGCGGTGACTGTGGTTCCTTTTACCGCATTGGATGTCCGAGAAAAAGATTAGACGATTCGGGTCCGGGGGATCGGGGCCACGGCAGAAGGCGTGGGCTATAGCACACGAAAATTTGGGACTCGCGCGGATTTCCAATTTTATGGCCGTAAACTTCCAAAAAATGTAATTTGGTCATGGCGGGGCGGTGACTGTGGTTCCTTTTACCGCATTGGATGTCCGAGAAAAAGATTAGACGATTCGGGTCCGGGGGATCGGGGCCACGGCAGAAGGCGTGGGCTATAGCACACGAAAATTTGGGACTCGCGCGGATTTCCAATTTTATGGCCGTAAACTTCCAAAAAATGTAATTTGGTCATGGCGGGGCGGTGACTGTGGTTCCTTTTACCGCATTGGATGTCCGAGAAAAAGATTAGACGATTCGGGTCCGGGGGATCGGGGCCACGGCAGAAGGCGTGGGCTATAGCACACGAAAATTTGGGACTCGCGCGGATTTCCAATTTTATGGCCGTAAACTTCCAAAAAATGTAATTTGGTCATGGCGGGGCGGTGACTGTGGTTCCTTTTACCGCATTGGATGTCCGAGAAAAAGATTAGACGATTCGGGTCCGGGGGATCGGGGCCACGGCAGAAGGCGTGGGCTATAGCACACGAAAATTTGGGACTCGCGCGGATTTCCAATTTTATGGCCGTAAACTTCCAAAAAATGTAATTTGGTCATGGCGGGGCGGTGACTGTGGTTCCTTTTACCGCATTGGATGTCCGAGAAAAAGATTAGACGATTCGGGTCCGGGGGATCGGGGCCACGGCAGAAGGCGTGGGCTATAGCACACGAAAATTTGGGACTCGCGCGGATTTCCAATTTTATGGCCGTAAACTTCCAAAAAATGTAATTTGGTGATGGCGGGGCGGTGACTGTGGTTCCTTTTACCGCATTGGATGTCCGAGAAAAAGATTAGACGATTCGGGTCCGGGGGATCGGGGCCACAGCAGAAGGCGTGGGCTATAGCACACGAAAATTTGGGACTCGCGCGGATTTCCAATTTTATGGCCGTAAACTTCCAAAAAATGTAATTTGGTGATGGCGGGGCGGTGACTGTGGTTCCTTTTACCGCATTGGATTTCGGAGAAAAATTTAGACGATTCGGGTCCGGGGGATCGGGGCCACGGCAGAAGGCGTGGGCTATAGCACACGAAAATTTGGGACTCGCGCGGATTTCCAATTTTATGGCCGTAAACTTCCAAAAAATGTAATTTGGTGATGGCGGGGCGGTGACTGTGGTTCCTTTTACCGCATTGGATGTCCGAGAAAAAGATTAGACGATTCGGGTCCGGGGGATCGGGGCCACGGCAGAAGGCGTGGGCTATAGCACACGAAAATTTGGGACTCGCGCGGATTTCCAATTTTATGGCCGTAAACTTCCAAAAAATGTAATTTGGTCATGGCGGGGCGGTGACTGTGGTTCCTTTTACCGCATTGGATGTCCGAGAAAAAGATTAGACGATTCGGGTCCGGGGGATCGGGGCCACAGCAGAAGGCGTGGGCTATAGCACACGAAAATTTGGGACTCGCGCGGATTTCCAATTTTATGGCCGTAAACTTCCAAAAAATGTAATTTGGTGATGGCGGGGCGGTGACTGTGGTTCCTTTTACCGCATTAGATGTACGAGAAAAAGATTAGACGTTTCGGGTCCGGGGGCTCGGGGCCACGGCAGAAGGCGTGGGCTATAGCACACGAAAATTTAGGACTCGCACGGATTTCCAATTTTATGGCCGTAAACTTCCAAAAAATGTAATTTGGTCATGGAGGGGCGGTGACTATGGTTCCTTTTACCGCATTGGATGTCCGAGAAAAAGTTTAGACGATTCGGGTCTGGGGGATCGGGGCCACGGCAGAAGGCGTGGGCTATAGCACACGAAAATTTGGGACTCGCGCGGATTTCCAATTTTATGGCCGTAAACTTCCAAAAAATGTAATTTGGTCATGGCGGGGCGGTGACTGTGGTTCCTTTTACCGCATTGGATGTCCGAGAAAAAGATTAAACGATTCGGGTCCGGGGGATCGGGGCCACGGCAGAAGGCGTGGGCTGTAGCACACGAAAATTTGGGACTCGCGCGGATTTCCAATTTTATGGCCGTAAACTTCCAAAAAATGTAATTTGGTCATGGCGGGGCGGTGACTGTGGTTCCTTTTACCGCATTGGATGTCCGAGAAAAAGATTAGACGATTCGGGTCCGGGGGATCGGGGCCACGGCAGAAGGCGTGGGCTATAGCACACGAAAATTTGGGACTCGCGCGGATTTCCAATTTTATGGCCGTAAACTTCCAAAAAATGTAATTTGGTCATGGCGGGGCGGTGACTGTGGTTCCTTTTACCGCATTGGATGTCCGAGAAAAAGATTAGACGATTCGGGTCCGGGGGATCGGGGCCACGGCAGAAGGCGTGGGCTATAGCACACGAAAATTTGGGACTCGCGCGGATTTCCAATTTTATGGCCGTAAACTTCCAAAAAATGTAATTTGGTCATGGCGGGGCGGTGACTGTGGTTCCTTTTACCGCATTGGATGTCCGAGAAAAAGATTAGACGATTCGGGTCCGGGGGATCGGGGCCACGGCAGAAGGCGTGGGCTATAGCACACGAAAATTTGGGACTCGCGCGGATTTCCAATTTTATGGCCGTAAACTTCCAAAAAATGTAATTTGGTCATGGCGGGGCGGTGACTGTGGTTCCTTTTACCGCATTGGATGTCCGAGAAAAAGATTAGACGATTCGGGTCCGGGGGATCGGGGCCACGGCAGAAGGCGTGGGCTATAGCACACGAAAATTTGGGACTCGCGCGGATTTCCAATTTTATGGCCGTAAACTTCCAAAAAATGTAATTTGGTCATGGCGGGGCGGTGACTGTGGTTCCTTTTACCGCATTGGATGTCCGAGAAAAAGATTAGACGATTCGGGTCCGGGGGATCGGGGCCACAGCAGAAGGCGTGGGCTATAGCACACGAAAATTTGGGACTCGCGCGGATTTCCAATTTTATGGCCGTAAACTTCCAAAAAATGTAATTTGGTGATGGCGGGGCGGTGACTGTGGTTCCTTTTACCGCATTGGATGTCCGAGAAAAAGATTAGACGATTCGGGTCCGGGGGATCGGGGCCACGGCAGAAGGCGTGGGCTATAGCACACGAAAATTTGGGACTCGCGCGGATTTCCAATTTTATGGCCGTAAACTTCCAAAAAATGTAATTTGGTCATGGCGGGGCGGTGACTGTGGTTCCTTTTACCGCATTGGATGTCCGAGAAAAAGATTAGACGATTCGGGTCCGGGGGATCGGGGCCACAGCAGAAGGCGTGGGCTATAGCACACGAAAATTTGGGACTCGCGCGGATTTCCAATTTTATGGCCGTAAACTTCCAAAAAATGTAATTTGGTCATGGCGGGGCGGTGACTGTGGTTCCTTTTACCGCATTGGATGTCCGAGAAAAAGATTAGACGATTCGGGTCCGGGGGATCGGGGCCACGGCAGAAGGCGTGGGCTATAGCACACGAAAATTTGGGACTCGCGCGGATTTCCAATTTTATGGCCGTAAACTTCCAAAAAATGTAATTTGGTGATGGCGGGGCGGTGACTGTGGTTCCTTTTACCGCATTGGATGTCCGAGAAAAAGATTAGACGATTCGGGTCCGGGGGATCGGGGCCACAGCAGAAGGCGTGGGCTATAGCACACGAAAATTTGGGACTCGCGCGGATTTCCAATTTTATGGCCGTAAACTTCCAAAAAATGTAATTTGGTGATGGCGGGGCGGTGACTGTGGTTCCTTTTACCGCATTGGATGTACGAGAAAGAGATTAGACGATTCGGGTCCGGGGGATCGGGGCCACGGCAGAAGGCGTGGGCTATAGCACACGAAAATTTGGGACTCGCGCGGATTTCCAATTTTATGGCCGTAAACTTCCAAAAAATGTAATTTGGTCATGGCGGGGCGGTGACTGTGGTTCCTTTTACCGCATTGGATGTCCGAGAAAAAGATTAGACGATTCGGGTCCGGGGGATCGGGGCCACGGCAGAAGGCGTGGGCTATAGCACACGAAAATTTGGGACTCGCGCGGATTTCCAATTTTATGGCCGTAAACTTCCAAAAAATGTAATTTGGTCATGGCGGGGCGGTGACTGTGGTTCCTTTTACCGCATTGGATGTCCGAGAAAAAGATTAGACGATTCGGGTCCGGGGGATCGGGGCCACGGCAGAAGGCGTGGGCTATAGCACACGAAAATTTGGGACTCGCGCGGATTTCCAATTTTATGGCCGTAAACTTCCAAAAAATGTAATTTGGTCATGGCGGGGCGGTGACTGTGGTTCCTTTTACCGCATTGGATGTCCGAGAAAAAGATTAGACGATTCGGGTCCGGGGGATCGGGGCCACGGCAGAAGGCGTGGGCTATAGCACACGAAAATTTGGGACTCGCGCGGATTTCCAATTTTATGGCCGTAAACTTCCAAAAAATGTAATTTGGTCATGGCGGGGCGGTGACTGTGGTTCCTTTTACCGCATTGGATGTCCGAGAAAAAGATTAGACGATTCGGGTCCGGGGGATCGGGGCCACGGCAGAAGGCGTGGGCTATAGCACACGAAAATTTGGGACTCGCGCGGATTTCCAATTTTATGGCCGTAAACTTCCAAAAAATGTAATTTGGTGATGGCGGGGCGGTGACTGTGGTTCCTTTTACCGCATTGGATGTCCGAGAAAAAGATTAGACGATTCGGGTCCGGGGGATCGGGGCCACGGCAGAAGGCGTGGGCTATAGCACACGAAAATTTGGGACTCGCGCGGATTTCCAATTTTATGGCCGTAAACTTCCAAAAAATGTAATTTGGTCATGGCGGGGCGGTGACTGTGGTTCCTTTTACCGCATTGGATGTCCGAGAAAAAGATTAGACGATTCGGGTCCGGGGGATCGGGGCCACGGCAGAAGGCGTGGGCTATAGCACACGAAAATTTGGGACTCGCGCGGATTTCCAATTTTATGGCCGTAAACTTCCAAAAAATGTAATTTGGTCATGGCGGGCGGTGACTATGGTTCCATTTACCGCATTGGATGTCCGAGAAAAAGTTTAGACGATTCGGGTCCGGGGGATCGGGGCCACGGCAGAAGGCGTGGGCTATAGCACACGAAAATTTGGGACTCGCGCGGATTTCCAATTTTATGGCCGTAAACTTCCAAAAAATGTAATTTGGTCATGGCGGGGCGGTGACTGTGGTTCCTTTTACCGCATTGGATGTCCGAGAAAAAGATTAGACGATTCGGGTCCGGAGGATCGGGGCCACGGCAGAAGGCGTGGGCTATAGCACACGAAAATTTGGGACTCGCGCGGATTTCCAATTTTATGGCCGTAAACTTCCAAAAAATGTAATTTGGTCATGGCGGGGCGGTGACTGTGGTTCCTTTTACCGCATTGGATGTCCGAGAAAAAGATTTGACGTTTCGGGTCCGGGGGATCGGGGCCACGGCAGAAGGCGTGGGCTATAGCACACGAATATTTCGGACTCGCGCGGATTTCCAATTTTATGGCCGTAAACTTCCAATAAATGTAATTTGGTCATGGCGGGGTGGTGACTGTGGTTCCTTTTACCGCATTGGATGTCCGAGAAAAAGATTAGACGTTTCGGGTCCGGGGGCTCGGGGCTACGGCAGAAGGCGTGGGCTATATCACACGAAATTTTGGGACTCGCACGGATTTCCAGTTTTATGGCCGTAATCTTCCAAAAAATATAATTTGGTCATGGCGGGGCGGTGACTGTGGTTCCTTTTACCGCATTGGATGTCCGAGAAAAAGATTTGACGTTTCGGGTCCGGGGGATCGGGGCCACGGCAGAAGGCGTGGGCTATAGCACACGAAAATTTGGGACTCGCGCGGATTTCCAATTTTATGGCCGTAAACTTCCAAAAAATGTAATTTGGTCATGGCGGGGCGGTGACTGTGGTTCCTTTTACCGCATTGGATGTCCGAGAAAAAGATTAGACGATTCGGGTCCGGGGGATCGGGGCCACGGCAGAAGGCGTGGGCTATAGCACACGAAAATTTGGGACTCGCGCGGATTTCCAATTTTATGGCCGTAAACTTCCAAAAAATGTAATTTGGTCATGGCGGGGCGGTGACTGTGGTTCCTTTTACCGCATTGGATGTCCGAGAAAAAGATTTGACGATTCGGGTCCGGGGGATCGGGGCCACGGCAGAAGGCGTGGGCTATAGCACACGAAAATTTGGGACTCGCGCGGATTTCCAATTTTATGGCCGTAAACTTCCAAAAAATGTAATTTGGTCATGGCGGGGCGGTGACTGTGGTTCCTTTTACCGCATTGGATGTCCGAGAAAAAGATTAGACGATTCGGGTCCGGGGGATCGGGGCCACGGCAGAAGGCGTGGGCTATAGCACACGAAAATTTGGGACTCGCGCGGATTTCCAATTTTATGGCCGTAAACTTCCAAAAAATGTAATTTGGTCATGGCGGGGCGGTGACTGTGGTTCCTTTTACCGCATTGGATGTCCGAGAAAAAGATTAGACGATTCGGGTCCGGGGGATCGGGGCCACGGCAGAAGGCGTGGGCTATAGCACACGAAAATTTGGGACTCGCGCGGATTTCCAATTTTATGGCCGTAAACTTCCAAAAAATGGAATTTGGTCATGGCGGGGCGGTGACTGTGGTTCCTTTTACCGCATTGGAGGTCCGATAAACAGATTACACTAGCCTGGTCCGGGGGCTAGGTGCCACGGCAGCAGGCGTGGGCTTTAGCACACGAAAATTTGGGACTCGCGCGGATTTCCAATTTTATGGCCGTAAACTTCCAAAAAATGTAATTTGGTCATGGCGGGGCGGTGACTGTGGTTCCTTTTACCGCATTGGATGTCCGAGAAAAAGATTAGACGATTCGGGTCCGGGGGATCGGGGCCACGGCAGAAGGCGTGGGCTATAGCACACGAAAATTTGGGACTCGCGCGGATTTCCAATTTTATGGCCGTAAACTTCCAAAAAATGTAATTTGGTCATGGCGGGGCGGTGACTGTGGTTCCTTTTACCGCATTGGATGTCCGAGAAAAAGATTAGACGATTCGGGTCCGGGGGATCGGGGCCACGGCAGAAGGCGTGGGCTATAGCACACGAAAATTTGGGACTCGCGCGGATTTCCAATTTTATGGCCGTAAACTTCCAAAAAATGTAATTTGGTCATGGCGGGGCGGTGACTGTGGTTCCTTTTACCGCATTGGATGTCCGAGAAAAAGATTAGACGATTCGGGTCCGGGGGATCGGGGCCACGGCAGAAGGCGTGGGCTATAGCACACGAAAATTTGGGACTCGCGCGGATTTCCAATTTTATGGCCGTAAACTTCCAAAAAATGTAATTTGGTCATGGCGGGGCGGTGACTGTGGTTCCTTTTACCGCATTGGATGTCCGAGAAAAAGATTAGACGATTCGGGTCCGGGGGATCGGGGCCACGGCAGAAGGCGTGGGCTATAGCACACGAAAATTTGGGACTCGCGCGGATTTCCAATTTTATGGCCGTAAACTTCCAAAAAATGTAATTTAGTCATGGCGGGGCGGTGACTGTGGTTCCTTTTACCGCATTGGATGTCCGAGAAAAAGATTAGACGATTCGGGTCCGGGGGATCGGGGCCACGGCAGAAGGCGTGGGCTATAGCACACGAAAATTTGGGACTCGCGCGGATTTCCAATTTTATGGCCGTAAACTTCCAAAAAATGTAATTTTGTCATGGCGGGGCGGTGACTGTGGTTCCTTTTACCGCATTGGATGTCCGAGAAAAAGATTAGACGATTCGGGTCCGGGGGATCGGGGCCACGGCAGAAGGCGTGGGCTATAGCACACGAAAATTTGGGACTCGCGCGGATTTCCAATTTTATGGCCGTAAACTTCCAAAAAATGTAATTTGGTCATGGCGGGGCGGTGACTGTGGTTCCTTTTACCGCATTGGATGTCCGAGAAAAAGATTAGACGATTCGGGTCCGGGGGATCGGGGCCACGGCAGAAGGCGTGGGCTATAGCACACGAAAATTTGGGACTCGCGCGGATTTCCAATTTTATGGCCGTAAACTTCCAAAAAATGTAATTTGGTCATGGCGGGGCGGTGACTGTGGTTCCTTTTACCGCATTGGATGTCCGAGAAAAAGATTAGACGATTCGGGTCCGGGGGATCGGGGCCACGGCAGAAGGCGTGGGCTATAGCACACGAAAATTTGGGACTCGCGCGGATTTCCAATTTTATGGCCGTAAACTTCCAAAAAATGTAATTTGGTGATGGCGGGGCGGTGACTGTGGTTCCTTTTACCGCATTGGATGTCCGAGAAAAAGATTAGACGATTCGGGTCCGGGGGATCGGGGCCACGGCAGAAGGCGTGGGCTATAGCACACGAAAATTTGGGACTCGCGCGGATTTCCAATTTTATGGCCGTAAACTTCCAAAAAATGTAATTTGGTCATGGCGGGGCGGTGACTGTGGTTCCTTTTACCGCATTGGATGTCCGAGAAAAAGATTAGACGATTCGGGTCCGGGGGATCGGGGCCACGGCAGAAGGCGTGGGCTATAGCACACGAAAATTTGGGACTCGCGCGGATTTCCAATTTTATGGCCGTAAACTTCCAAAAAATGTAATTTGGTCATGGCGGGGCGGTGACTGTGGTTCCTTTTACCGCATTGGATGTCCGAGAAAAAGATTAGACGATTCGGGTCCGGGGGATCGGGGCCACGGCAGAAGGCGTGCGCTATAGCACACGAAAATTTGGGACTCGCGCGGATTTCCAATTTTATGGCCGTAAACTTCCAAAAAATGTAATTTGGTCATGGCGGGGCGGTGACTGTGGTTCCTTTTACCGCATTGGATGTCCGAGAAAAAGATTAGACGATTCGGGTCCGGGGGATCGGGGCCACGGCAGAAGGCGTGGGCTATAGCACACGAAAATTTGGGACTCGCGCGGATTTCCAATTTTATGGCCGTAAACTTCCAAAAAATGTAATTTGGTCATGGCGGGGCGGTGACTGTGGTTCCTTTTACCGCATTGGATGTCCGAGAAAAAGATTAGACGATTCGGGTCCGGGGGATCGGGGCCACGGCAGAAGGCGTGGGCTATAGCACACGAAAATTTGGGACTCGCGCGGATTTCCAATTTTATGGCCGTAAACTTCCAAAAAATGTAATTTGGTCATGGCGGGGCGGTGACTGTGGTTCCTTTTACCGCATTGGATGTCCGAGAAATAGATTAGACGATTCGGGTCCGGGGGATCGGGGCCACGGCAGAAGGCGTGGGCTATAGCACACGAAAATTTGGGACTCGCGCGGATTTCCAATTTTATGGCCGTAAACTTCCAAAAAATGTAATTTGGTCATGGCGGGGCGGTGACTGTGGTTCCTTTTACCGCATTGGATGTCCGAGAAAAAGATTAGACGATTCGGGTCCGGGGGATCGGGGCCACGGCAGAAGGCGTGGGCTATAGCACACGAAAATTTGGGACTCGCGCGGATTTCCAATTTTATGGCCGTAAACTTCCAAAAAATGTAATTTGGTCATGGCGGGGCGGTGACTGTGGTTCCTTTTACCGCATTGGATGTCCGAGAAAAAGATTAGACGATTCGGGTCCGGGGGATCGGGGCCACGGCAGAAGGCGTGGGCTATAGCACACGAAAATTTGGGACTCGCGCGGATTTCCAATTTTATGGCCGTAAACTTCCAAAAAATGTAATTTGGTCATGGCGGGGCGGTGACTGTGGTTCCTTTTACCGCATTGGATGTCCGAGAAAAAGATTAGACGATTCGGGTCCGGGGGATCGGGGCCACGGCAGAAGGCGTGGGCTATAGCACACGAAAATTTGGGACTCGCGCGGATATCCAATTTTATGGCCGTAAACTTCCAAAAAAAGTAAATACGTCCAGGCGGGGCGGTGACTGTGGTTCCTTTTACCGCATTGGATGTCCGAGAAAAAGATTAGACGATTCGGGTCCGGGGGATCGGGGCCACGGCAGAAGGCGTGGGCTATAGCACACGAAAATTTGGGACTCGCGCGGATTTCCAATTTTATGGCCGTAAACTTCCAAAAAATGTAATTTGGTCATGGCGGGGCGGTGACTGTGGTTCCTTTTACCGCATTGGATGTCCGAGAAAAAGATTAGACGATTCGGGTCCGGGGGATCGGGGCCACGGCAGAAGGCGTGGGCTATAGCACACGAAAATTTGGGACTCGCGCGGATTTCCAATTTTATGGCCGTAAACTTCCAAAAAATGTAATTTGGTCATGGCGGGGCGGTGACTGTGGTTCCTTTTACCGCATTGGATGTCCGAGAAAAAGATTAGACGATTCGGGTCCGGGGGATCGGGGCCACGGCAGAAGGCGTGGGCTATAGCACACGAAAATTTGGGACTCGCGCGGATTTCCAATTTTATGGCCGTAAACTTCCAAAAAATGTAATTTGGTGATGGCGGGGCGGTGACTGTGGTTCCTTTTACCGCATTGGATGTCCGAGAAAAAGATTAGACGATTCGGGTCCGGGGGATCGGGGCCACGGCAGAAGGCGTGGGCTATAGCACACGAAAATTTGGGACTCGCGCGGATTTCCAATTTTATGGCCGTAAACTTCCAAAAAATGTAATTTGGTCATGGCGGGGCGGTGACTGTGGTTCCTTTTACCGCATTGGATGTCCGAGAAAAAGATTAGACGATTCGGGTCCGGGGGATCGGGGCCACGGCAGAAGGCGTGGGCTATAGCACACGAAAATTTGGGACTCGCGCGGATTTCCAATTTTATGGCCGTAAACTTCCAAAAAATGTAATTTGGTCATGGCGGGGCGGTGACTGTGGTTCCTTTTACCGCATTGGATGTCCGAGAAAAAGATTAGACGATTCGGGTCCGGGGGCTCGGGGCCACGGCAGAAGGCGTGGGCTATAGCACACGAAAATTTGGGACTCGCGCGGATTTCCAATTTTATGGCCGTAAACTTCCAAAAAATGTAATTTGGTCATGGCGGGGCGGTGACTATGGTTCCTTTTACCGCATTGGATGTCCGAGAAAAAGTTTAGACGATTCGGGTCCGGGGGATCGGGGCCACGGCAGAAGGCGTGGGCTATAGCACACGAAAATTTGGGACTCGCGCGGATTTCCAATTTTATGGCCGTAAACTTCCAAAAAATGTAATTTGGTCATGGCGGGGCGGTGACTGTGGTTCCTTTTACCGCATTGGATGTCCGAGAAAAAGATTAAACGATTCGGGTCCGGGGGATCGGGGCCACGGCAGAAGGCGTGGGCTATAGCACACGAAAATTTGGGACTCGCGCGGATTTCCAATTTTATGGCCGTAAACTTCCAAAAAATGTAATTTGGTCATGGCGGGGCGGTGACTGTGGTTCCTTTTACCGCATTGGATGTCCGAGAAAAAGATTAGACGATTCGGGTCCGGGGGATCGGGGCCACGGCAGAAGGCGTGGGCTATAGCACACGAAAATTTGGGACTCGCGCGGATTTCCAATTTTATGGCCGTAAACTTCCAAAAAATGTAATTTGGTCATGGCGGGGCGGTGACTGTGGTTCCTTTTACCGCATTGGATGTCCGAGAAAAAGATTAGACGATTCGGGTCCGGGGGATCGGGGCCACGGCAGAAGGCGTGGGCTATAGCACACGAAAATTTGGGACTCGCGCGGATTTCCAATTTTATGGCCGTAAACTTCCAAAAAATGTAATTTGGTCATGGCGGGGCGGTGACTGTGGTTCCTTTTACCGCATTGGATGTCCGAGAAAAAGATTAGACGATTCGGGTCCGGGGGATCGGGGCCACGGCAGAAGGCGTGGGCTATAGCACACGAAAATTTGGGACTCGCGCGGATTTCCAATTTTATGGCCGTAAACTTCCAAAAAATGTAATTTGGTCATGGCGGGGCGGTGACTGTGGTTCCTTTTACCGCATTGGATGTCCGAGAAAAAGATTAGACGATTCGGGTCCGGGGGATCGGGGCCACGGCAGAAGGCGTGGGCTATAGCACACGAAAATTTGGGACTCGCGCGGATTTCCAATTTTATGGCCGTAAACTTCCAAAAAATGTAATTTGGTCATGGCGGGGCGGTGACTGTGGTTCCTTTTACCGCATTGGATGTCCGAGAAAAAGATTAGACGATTCGGGTCCGGGGGATCGGGGCCACGGCAGAAGGCGTGGGCTATAGCACACTAAAATTTGGGACTCGCGCGGATTTCCAATTTTATGGCCGTAAACTTCCAAAAAATGTAATTTGGTCATGGCGGGGCGGTGACTGTGGTTCCTTTTACCGCATTGGATGTCCGAGAAAAAGATTAGACGATTCGGGTCCGGGGGATCGGGGCCACGGCAGAAGGCGTGGGCTATAGCACACGAAAATTTGGGACTCGCGCGGATTTCCAATTTTATGGCCGTAAACTTCCAAAAAATGTAATTTGGTCATGGCGGGGCGGTGACTGTGGTTCCTTTTACCGCATTGGATGTCCGAGAAAAAGATTAGACGATTCGGGTCCGGGGGATCGGGGCCACGGCAGAAGGCGTGGGCTATAGCACACGAAAATTTGGGACTCGCGCGGATTTCCAATTTTATGGCCGTAAACTTCCAAAAAATGTAATTTGGTCATGGCGGGGCGGTGACTGTGGTTCCTTTTACCGCATTGGATGTCCGAGAAAAAGATTAGACGATTCGGGTCCGGGGGATCGGGGCCACGGCAGAAGGCGTGGGCTATAGCACACGAAAATTTGGGACTCGCGCGGATTTCCAATTTTATGGCCGTAAACTTCCAAAAAATGTAATTTGGTCATGGCGGGGCGGTGACTGTGGTTCCTTTTACCGCATTGGATGTCCGAGAAAAAGATTAGACGATTCGGGTCCGGGGGATCGGGGCCACGGCAGAAGGCGTGGGCTATAGCACACGAAAATTTGGGACTCGCGCGGATTTCCAATTTTATGGCCGTAAACTTCCAAAAAATGTAATTTGGTCATGGGGGGGCGGTGACTGTGGTTCCTTTTACCGCATTGGATGTCCGAGAAAAAGATTAGACGATTCGGGTCCGGGGGATCGGGGCCACGGCAGAAGGCGTGGGCTATAGCACACGAAAATTTGGGACTCGCGCGGATTTCCAATTTTATGGCCGTAAACTTCCAAAAAATGTAATTTGGTCATGGCGGGGCGGTGACTGTGGTTCCTTTTACCGCATTGGATGTCCGAGAAAAAGATTAGACGATTCGGGTCCGGGGGATCGGGGCCACGGCAGAAGGCGTGGGCTATAGCACACGAAAATTTGGGACTCGCGCGGATTTCCAATTTTATGGCCGTAAACTTCCAAAAAATGTAATTTGGTCATGGCGGGGCGGTGACTGTGGTTCCTTTTACCGCATTGGATGTCCGAGAAAAAGATTAGACGATTCGGGTCCGGGGGATCGGGGCCACAGCAGAAGGCGTGGGCTATAGCACACGAAAATTTGGGACTCGCGCGGATTTCCAATTTTATGGCCGTAAACTTCCAAAAAATGTAATTTGGTGATGGCGGGGCGGTGACTGTGGTTCCTTTTACCGCATTGGATGTACGAGAAAGAGATTAGACGATTCGGGTCCGGGGGATCGGGGCCACGGCAGAAGGCGTGGGCTATAGCACACGAAAATTTGGGACTCGCGCGGATTTCCAATTTTATGGCCGTAAACTTCCAAAAAATGTAATTTGGTCATGGCGGGGCGGTGACTGTGGTTCCTTTTACCGCATTGGATGTCCGAGAAAAAGATTAGACGATTCGGGTCCGGGGGATCGGGGCCACGGCAGAAGGCGTGGGCTATAGCACACGAAAATTTGGGACTCGCGCGGATTTCCAATTTTATGGCCGTAAACTTCCAAAAAATGTAATTTGGTCATGGCGGGGCGGTGACTGTGGTTCCTTTTACCGCATTGGATGTCCGAGAAAAAGATTAGACGATTCGGGTCCGGGGGATCGGGGCCACGGCAGAAGGCGTGGGCTATAGCACACGAAAATTTGGGACTCGCGCGGATTTCCAATTTTATGGCCGTAAACTTCCAAAAAATGTAATTTGGTCATGGCGGGGCGGTGACTGTGGTTCCTTTTACCGCATTGGATGTCCGAGAAAAAGATTAGACGATTCGGGTCCGGGGGATCGGGGCCACGGCAGAAGGCGTGGGCTATAGCACACGAAAATTTGGGACTCGCGCGGATTTCCAATTTTATGGCCGTAAACTTCCAAAAAATGTAATTTGGTCATGGCGGGGCGGTGACTGTGGTTCCTTTTACCGCACTGGATGTCCGAGAAAAAGATTAGACGATTCGGGTCCGGGGGATCGGGGCCACGGCAGAAGGCGTGGGCTATAGCACACGAAAATTTGGGACTCGCGCGGATTTCCAATTTTATGGCCGTAAACATCCAAAAAATGTAATTTGGTCATGGCGGGGCGGTGACTGTGGTTCCTTTTACCGCATTGGATGTCCGAGAAAAAGATTAGACGATTCGGGTCCGGGGGATCGGGGCCACGGCAGAAGGCGTGGGCTATAGCACACGAAAATTTGGGACTCGCGCGGCTTTCCAATTTTATGGCCGTAAACTTCCTTTATATGTAATTTGGTCATGGCGGGGCGGTGACTCTGGTTCCTTTTACCGCATTGGATGTCCGAGAAAAAGATTAGACGATTCGGGTCCGGGGGATCGGGGCCACGGCAGAAGGCGTGGGCTATAGCACACGAAAATTTGGGACTCGCGCGGATTTCCAATTTTATGGCCGTAAACTTCCAAAAAATGTAATTTGGTCATGGCGGGGCGGTGACTGTGGTTCCTTTTACCGCATTGGATGTCCGAGAAAAAGATTAGACGATTCGGGTCCGGGGGATCGGGGCCACGGCAGAAGGCGTGGGCTATAGCACACGAAAATTTGGGACTCGCGCGGATTTCCAATTTTATGGCCGTAAACTTCCAAAAAATGTAATTTGGTCATGGCGGGGCGGTGACTGTGGTTCCTTTTACCGCATTGGATGTCCGAGAAAAAGATTTGACGATTCGGGTCCGGGGGATCGGGGCCACGGCAGAAGGCGTGGGCTATAGCACACGAAAATTTGGGACTCGCGCGGATTTCCAATTTTATGGCCGTAAACTTCCAAAAAATGTAATTTGGTCATGGCGGGGCGGTGACTGTGGTTCCTTTTACCGCATTGGATGTCCGAGAAAAAGATTAGACGATTCGGGTCCGGGGGATCGGGGCCACGGCAGAAGGCGTGGGCTATAGCACACGAAAATTTGGGACTCGCGCGGATTTCCAATTTTATGGCCGTAAACTTCCAAAAAATGTAATTTGGTCATGGCGGGGCGGTGACTGTGGTTCCTTTTACCGCATTGGATGTCCGAGAAAAAGATTTGACGATTCGGGTCCGGGGGATCGGGGCCACGGCAGAAGGCGTGGGCTATAGCACACGAAAATTTGGGACTCGCGCGGATTTCCAATTTTATGGCCGTAAACTTCCAAAAAATGTAATTTGGTCATGGCGGGGCGGTGACTGTGCTGTCTTTTACCGCATTGGATGTCCGAGAAAAAGATTAGACGATTCGGGTCCGGGGGATCGGGGCCACGGCAGAAGGCGTGGGCTATAGCACACGAAAATTTGGGACTCGCGCGGATTTCCAATTTTATGGCCGTAAACTTCCAAAAAATGTAATTTGGTCATGGCGGGGCGGTGACTGTGGTTCCTTTTACCGCATTGGATGTCCGAGAAAAAGATTAGACGATTCGGGTCCGGGGGATCGGGGCCACGGCAGAAGGCGTGGGCTATAGCACACGAAAATTTGGGACTCGCGCGGATTTCCAATTTTATGGCCGTAAACTTCCAAAAAATGTAATTTGGTCATGGCGGGGCGGTGACTGTGGTTCCTTTTACCGCATTGGATGTCCGAGAAAAAGATTAGACGATTCCGGTCCGGGGGATCGGGGCCACGGCAGAAGGCGTGGGCTATAGCACACGAAAATTTGGGACTCGCGCGGATTTCCAATTTTATGGCCGTAAACTTCCAAAAAATGTAATTTGGTCATGGCGGGGCGGTGACTGTGGTTCCTTTTACCGCATTGGATGTCCGAGAAAAAGATTAGACGATTCGGGTCCGGGGGATCGGGGCCACGGCAGAAGGCGTGGGCTATAGCACACGAAAATTTGGGACTCGCGCGGATTTCCAATTTTATGGCCGTAAACTTCCAAAAAATGTAATTTGGTCATGGCGGGGCGGTGACTGTGGTTCCTTTTACCGCATTGGATGTCCGAGAAAAAGATTAGACGATTCGGGTCGGGGGGATCGGGGCCACGGCAGAAGGCGTGGGCTATAGCACACGAAAATTTGGGACTCGCGCGGATTTCCAATTTTATGGCCGTAAACTTCCAAAAAATGTAATTTGGTCATGGCGGGGCGGTGACTGTGGTTCCTTTTACCGCATTGGATGTCCGAGAAAAAGATTAGACGATTCGGGTCCGGGGGATCGGGGCCACGGCAGAAGGCGTGGGCTATAGCACACGAAAATTTGGGACTCGCGCGGATTTCCAATTTTATGGCCGTAAACTTCCAAAAAATGTAATTTGGTCATGGCGGGGCGGTGACTGTGGTTCCTTTTACCGCATTGGATGTCCGATAAAAAGAATAAACGATTCGGGTCCGGGGGATCGGGGCCACGGCAGAAGGCGTGGGCTGTAGCACACGAAAATTTGGGACTCGCGCGGATTTCCAATTTTATGGCCGTAAACTTCCAAAAAATGTAATTTGGTCATGGCGGGGCGGTGACTGTGGTTCCTTTTACCGCATTGGATGTCCGAGAAAAAGATGAGACGTTTCGGGTCCGGGGGATCGGGGCCACGGCAGAAGGCGTGGGCTGTAGCACACGAAAATTTGGGACTCGCGCGGATTTCCAATTTTATGGCCGTAAACTTCCAAAAAATGTAATTTGGTCATGGCGGGGCGGTGACTGTGGTTCCTTTTACCGCATTGGATGTCCGAGAAAAAGATTAGACGATTCGGGTCCGGGGGATCGGGGCCACGGCAGAAGGCGTGGGCTATAGCACACGAAAATTTGGGACTCGCGCGGATTTCCAATTTTATGGCCGTAAACTTCCAAAAAATGTAATTTGGTCATGGCGGGGCGGTGACTGTGGTTCCTTTTACCGCATTGGATGTCCGAGAAAAAGATTAGACGATTCGGGTCCGGGGGATCGGGGCCACGGCAGAAGGCGTGGGCTATAGCACACGAAAATTTGGGACTCGCGCGGATTTCCAATTTTATGGCCGTAAACTTCCAAAAAATGTAATTTGGTCATGGCGGGGCGGTGACTGTGGTTCCTTTTACCGCATTGGATGTCCGAGAAAAAGATTAGACGATTCGGGTCCGGGGGATCGGGGCCACGGCAGAAGGCGTGGGCTATAGCACACGAAAATTTGGGACTCGCGCGGATTTCCAATTTTATGGCCGTAAACTTCCAAAAAATGTAATTTGGTCATGGCGGGGCAGTGACTGTGGTTCCTTTTACCGCATTGGATGTCCGAGAAAAAGATTAGACGATTCGGGTCCGGGGGATCGGGGCCACGGCAGAAGGCGTGGGCTATAGCACACGAAAATTTGGGACTCGCGCGGATTTCCAATTTTATGGCCGTAAACTTCCAAAAAATGTAATTTGGTCATGGCGGGGCGGTGACTGTGGTTCCTTTTACCGCATTGGATGTCCGAGAAAAAGATTAGACGATTCGGGTCCGGGGGATCGGGGCCACGGCAGAAGGCGTGGGCTATAGCACACGAAAATTTGGGACTCGCGCGGATTTCCAATTTTATGGCCGTAAACTTCCAAAAAATGTAATTTGGTCATGGCGGGGCGGTGACTGTGGTTCCTTTTACCGCATTGGATGTCCGAGAAAAAGATTAGACGATTCGGGTCCGGGGGATCGGGGCCACGGCAGAAGGCGTGGGCTATAGCACACGAAAATTTGGGACTCGCGCGGATTTCCAATTTTATGGCCGTAAACTTCCAAAAAATGTAATTTGGTCATGGCGGGGTGGTGACTGTGGTTCCTTTTACCGCATTGGATGTCCGAGAAAAAGATTAGACGATTCGGGTCCGGGGGATCGGGGCCACGGCAGAAGGCGTGGGCTATAGCACACGAAAATTTGGGACTCGCGCGGATTTCCAATTTTATGGCCGTAAACTTCCAAAAAATGTAATTTGGTCATGGCGGGGCGGTGACTGTGGTTCCTTTTACCGCATTGGATGTCCGAGAAAAAGATTAGACGATTCGGGTCCGGGGGATCGGGGCCACGGCAGAAGGCGTGGGCTATAGCACACGAAAATTTGGGACTCGCGCGGATTTCCAATTTTATGGCCGTAAACTTCCAAAAAATGTAATTTGGTCATGGCGGGGCGGTGACTGTGGTTCCTTTTACCGCATTGGATGTCCGAGAAAAAGATTAGACGATTCGGGTCCGGGGGATCGGGGCCACGGCAGAAGGCGTGGGCTATAGCACACGAAAATTTGGGACTCGCGCGGATTTCCAATTTTATGGCCGTAAACTTCCAAAAAATGTAATTTGGTCATGGCGGGGCGGTGACTGTGGTTCCTTTTACCGCATTGGATGTCCGAGAAAAAGATTAGACGATTCGGGTCCGGGGGATCGGGGCCACGGCAGAAGGCGTGGGCTATAGCACACGAAAATTTGGGACTCGCGCGGATTTCCAATTTTATGGCCGTAAACTTCCAAAAAATGTAATTTGGTGATGGCGGGGCGGTGACTGTGGTTCCTTTTACCGCATTGGATGTACGAGAAAGAGATTAGACGATTCGGGTCCGGGGGATCGGGGCCACGGCAGAAGGCGTGGGCTATAGCACACGAAAATTTGGGACTCGCGCGGATTTCCAATTTTATGGCCGTAAACTTCCAAAAAATGTAATTTGGTCATGGCGGGGCGGTGACTGTGGTTCCTTTTACCGCATTGGATGTCCGAGAAAAAGATTAGACGATTCGGGTCCGGGGGATCGGGGCCACGGCAGAAGGCGTGGGCTATAGCACACGAAAATTTGGGACTCGCGCGGATTTCCAATTTTATGGCCGTAAACTTCCAAAAAATGTAATTTGGTCATGGCGGGGCGGTGACTGTGGTTCCTTTTACCGCATTGGATGTCCGAGAAAAAGATTAGACGATTCGGGTCCGGGGGATCGGGGCCACGGCAGAAGGCGTGGGCTATAGCACACGAAAATTTGGGACTCGCGCGGATTTCCAATTTTATGGCCGTAAACTTCCAAAAAATGTAATTTGGTCATGGCGGGGCGGTGACTGTGGTTCCTTTTACCGCATTGGATGTCCGAGAAAAAGATTAGACGATTCGGGTCCGGGGGATCGGGGCCACGGCAGAAGGCGTGGGCTATAGCACACGAAAATTTGGGACTCGCGCGGATTTCCAATTTTATGGCCGTAAACTTCCAAAAAATGTAATTTGGTCATGGCGGGGCGGTGACTGTGGTTCCTTTTACCGCATTGGATGTCCGAGAAAAAGATTAGACGATTCGGGTCCGGGGGATCGGGGCCACTGCAGAAGGCGTGGGCTATAGCACACGAAAATTTGGGACTCGCGCGGATTTCCAATTTTATGGCCGTAAACTTCCAAAAAATGTAATTTGGTCATGGCGGGGCGGTGACTGTGGTTCCTTTTACCGCATTGGATGTCCGAGAAAAAGATTAGACGATTCGGGTCCGGGGGATCGGGGCCACGGCAGAAGGCGTGGGCTATAGCACACGAAAATTTGGGACTCGCGCGGATTTCCAATTTTATGGCCGTAAACTTCCAAAAAATGTAATTTGGTCATGGCGGGGCGGTGACTGTGGTTCCTTTTACCGCATTGGATGTCCGAGAAAAAGATTAGACGATTCGGGTCCGGGGGATCGGGGCCACGGCAGAAGGCGTGGGCTATAGCACACGAAAATTTGGGACTCGCGCGGATTTCCAATTTTATGGCCGTAAACTTCCAAAAAATGTAATTTGGTCATGGCGGGGCGGTGACTGTGGTTCCTTTTACCGCATTGGATGTCCGAGAAAAAGATTAGACGATTCGGGTCCGGGGGATCGGGGCCACGGCAGAAGGCGTGGGCTATAGCACACGAAAATTTGGGACTCGCGCGGATTTCCAATTTTATGGCCGTAAACTTCCAAAAAATGTAATTTGGTCATGGCGGGGCGGTGACTGTGGTTCCTTTTACCGCATTGGATATCCGAGAAAAAGATTAGACGATTCGGGTCCGGGGGATCGGGGCCACGGCAGAAGGCGAGGGCTATAGCACACGAAAATTTGGGACTCGCGCGGATTTCAAATTTTATGGCCGTAAACTTCCAAAAAATGTAATTTGGTCATGGCGGGGCGGTGACTGTGGTTCCTTTTACCGCATTGGATGTCCGAGAAAAAGATTAGACGATTCGGGTCCGGGGGATCGGGGCCACGGCAGAAGGCGTGGGCTATAGCACACGAAAATTTGGGACTCGCGCGGATTTCCAATTTTATGGCCGTAAACTTCCAAAAAATGTAATTTGGTCATGGCGGGGCGGTGACTGTGGTTCCTTTTACCGCATTGGATGTCCGAGAAAAAGATTAGACGATTCGGGTCCGGGGGATCGGGGCCACGGCAGAAGGCGTGGGCTATAGCACACGAAAATTTGGGACTCGCGCGGATTTCCAATTTTATGGCCGTAAACTTCCAAAAAATGTAATTTGGTCATGGCGGGGCGGTGACTGTGGTTCCTTTTACCGCATTGGATGTCCGAGAAAAAGATTAGACGATTCGGGTCCGGGGGATCGGGGCCACGGCAGAAGGCGTGGGCTATAGCACACGAAAATTTGGGACTCGCGCGGATTTCCAATTTTATGGCCGTAAACTTCCAAAAAATGTAATTTGGTCATGGCGGGGCGGTGACTGTGGTTCCTTTTACCGCATTGGATGTCCGAGAAAAAGATTAGACGATTCGGGTCCGGGGGATCGGGGCCACGGCAGAAGGCGTGGGCTATAGCACACGAAAATTTAGGACTCGCACGGATTTCCAATTTTATGGCCGTAAACTTCCAAAATATGTAATTTGGTCATGGAGGGGCGGTGACTGTGGTTCCTTTTACCGCATTGGATGTCCGAGAAAAAGATTAGACGATTCGGGTCCGGGGGATCGGGGCCACGGCAGAAGGCGTGGGCTATAGCACACGAAAATTTGGGACTCGCGCGGATTTCCAATTTTATGGCCGTAAACTTCCAAAAAATGTAATTTGGTCATGGCGGGGCGGTGACTGTGGTTCCTTTTACCGCATTGGATGTCCGAGAAAAAGATTAGACGATTCGGGTCCGGGGGATCGGGGCCACGGCAGAAGGCGTGGGCTATAGCACACGAAAATTTGGGACTCGCGCGGATTTCCAATTTTATGGCCGTAAACTTCCAAAAAATGTAATTTGGTCATGGCGGGGCGGTGACTGTGGTTCCTTTTACCGCATTGGATGTCCGAGAAAAAGATTAGACGATTCGGGTCCGGGGGATCGGGGCCACGGCAGAAGGCGTGGGCTATAGCACACGAAAATTTGGGACTCGCGCGGATTTCCAATTTTATGGCCGTAAACTTCCAAAAAATGTAATTTGGTCATGGCGGGGCGGTGACTGTGGTTCCTTTTACCGCATTGGATGTCCGAGAAAAAGATTAGACGATTCGGGTCCGGGGGATCGGGGCCACGGCAGAAGGCGTGGGCTATAGCACACGAAAATTTGGGACTCGCGCGGATTTCCAATTTTATGGCCGTAAACTTCCAAAAAATGTAATTTGGTCATGGCGGTGCGGTGACTGTGGTTCCTTTTACCGCATTGGATGTCCGAGAAAAAGATTAGACGATTCGGGTCCGGGGGATCGGGGCCACGGCAGAAGGCGTGGGCTATAGCACACGAAAATTTGGGACTCGCGCGGATTTCCAATTTTATGGCCGTAAACTTCCAAAAAATGTAATTTGGTCATGGCGGGGCGGTGACTGTGGTTCCTTTTACCGCATTGGATGTCCGAGAAAAAGATTAGACGATTCGGGTCCGGGGGATCGGGGCCACGGCAGAAGGCGTGGGCTATAGCACACGAAAATTTGGGACTCGCGCGGATTTCCAATTTTATGGCCGTAAACTTCCAAAAAATGTAATTTGGTCATGGCGGGGCGGTGACTGTGGTTCCTTTTACCGCATTGGATGTCCGAGAAAAAGATTTGACGATTCGGGTCCGGGGGATCGGGGCCACGGCAGAAGGCGTGGGCTATAGCACACGAAAATTTGGGACTCGCGCGGATTTCCAATTTTATGGCCGTAAACTTCCAAAAAATGTAATTTGGTCATGGCGGGGCGGTGACTGTGGTTCCTTTTACCGCATTGGATGTCCGAGAAAAAGATTACACGATTCGGGTCCGGGGGATCGGGGCCACGGCAGAAGGCGTGGGCTATAGCACACGAAAATTTGGGACTCGCGCGGATTTCCAATTTTATGGCCGTAAACTTCCAAAAAATGTAATTTGGTCATGGCGGGGCGGTGACTGTGGTTCCTTTTACCGCATTGGATGTCCGAGAAAAAGATTAGACGATTCGGGTCCGGGGGATCGGGGCCACGGCAGAAGGCGTGGGCTATAGCACACGAAAATTTGGGACTCGCGCGGATTTCCAATTTTATGGCCGTAAACTTCCAAAAAATGTAATTTGGTCATGGCGGGGCGGTGACTGTGGTTCCTTTTACCGCATTGGATGTCCGAGAAAAAGATTAGACGATTCGGGTCCGGGGGATCGGGGCCACGGCAGAAGGCGTGGGCTATAGCACACGAAAATTTGGGACTCGCGCGGATTTCCAATTTTATGGCCGTAAACTTCCAAAAAATGTAATTTGGTCATGGCGGGGCGGTGACTGTGGTTCCTTTTACCGCATTGGATGTCCGAGAAAAAGATTAGACGATTCGGGTTCGGGGGATCGGGGCCACGGCAGAAGGCGTGGGCTATAGCACACGAAAATTTGGGACTCGCGCGGATTTCCAATTTTATGGCCGTAAACTTCCAAAAAATGTAATTTGGTCATGGCGGGGCGGTGACTGTGGTTCCTTTTACCGCATTGGATGTCCGAGAAAAAGATTAGACGATTCGGGTCCGGGGGATCGGGGCCACGGCAGAAGGCGTGGGCTATAGCACACGAAAATTTGGGACTCGCGCGGATTTCCAATTTTATGGCCGTAAACTTCCAAAAAATGTAATTTGGTCATGGCGGGGCGGTGACTGTGGTTCCTTTTACCGCATTGGATGTCCGAGAAAAAGATTAGACGATTCGGGTCCGGGGGATCGGGGCCACGGCAGAAGGCGTGGGCTATAGCACACGAAAATTTGGGACTCGCGCGGATTTCCAATTTTATGGCCGTAAACTTCCAAAAAATGTAATTTGGTCATGGCGGGGCGGTGACTGTGGTTCCTTTTACCGCATTGGATGTCCGAGAAAAAGATTAGACGATTCGGGTCCGGGGGATCGGGGCCACGGCAGAAGGCGTGGGCTATAGCACACGAAAATTTGGGACTCGCGCGGATTTCCAATTTTATGGCCGTAAACTTCCAAAAAATGTAATTTGGTCATGGCGGGGCGGTGACTGTGGTTCCTTTTACCGCATTGGATGTCCGAGAAAAAGATTAGACGATTCGGGTCCGGGGGATCGGGGCCACGGCAGAAGGCGTGGGCTATAGCACACGAAAATTTGGGACTCGCGCGGATTTCCAATTTTATGGCCGTAAACTTCCAAAAAATGTAATTTGGTCATGGAGGGGCGGTGACTGTGGTTCCTTTTACCGCATTGGATGTCCGAGAAAAAGATTAGACGATTCGGGTCCGGGGGATCGGGGCCACGGCAGAAGGCGTGGGCTATAGCACACGAAAATTTGGGACTCGCGCGGATTTCCAATTTTATGGCCGTAAACTTCCAAAAAATGTAATTTGGTCATGGCGGGGCGGTGACTGTGGTTCCTTTTACCGCATTGGATGTCCGAGAAAAAGATTAGACGATTCGGGTCCGGGGGATCGGGGCCACGGCAGAAGGCGTGGGCTATAGCACACGAAAATTTGGGACTCGCGCGGATTTCCAATTTTATGGCCGTAAACTTCAAAAAAATGTAATTTGGTCATGGCGGGGCGGTGACTGTGGTTCCTTTTACCGCATTGGATGTCCGAGAAAAAGATTCGACGATTCGGGTCCGGGGGATCGGGGCCACGGCAGAAGGCGTGGGCTATAGCACACGAAAATTTGGGACTCGCGCGGATTTCCAATTTTATGGCCGTAAACTTCCAAAAAATGTAATTTGGTCATGGCGGGGCGGTGACTGTGGTTCCTTTTACCGCATTGGATGTCCGAGAAAAAGATTAGACGATTCGGGTCCGGGGGATCGGGGCCACGGCAGAAGGCGTGGGCTATAGCACACGAAAATTTGGGACTCGCGCGGATTTCCAATTTTATGGCCGTAAACTTCCAAAAAATGTAATTTGGTCATGGCGGGGCGGTGACTGTGGTTCCTTTTACCGCATTGGATGTCCGAGAAAAAGATTAGACGATTCGGGTCCGGGGGATCGGGGCCACGGCAGAAGGCGTGGGCTATAGCACACGAAAATTTGGGACTCGCGCGGATTTCCAATTTTATGGCCGTAAACTTCCAAAAAATGTAATTTGGTCATGGCGGGGCGGTGACTGTGGTTCCTTTTACCGCATTGGATGTCCGAGAAAAAGATTAGACGATTCGGGTCCGGGGGATCGGGGCCACGGCAGAAGGCGTGGGCTATAGCACACGAAAATTTGGGACTCGCGCGGATTTCCAATTTTATGGCCGTAAACTTCCAAAAAATGTAATTTGGTCATGGCGGGGCGGTGACTGTGGTTCCTTTTACCGCATTGGATGTCCGAGAAAAAGATTAGACGTTTCGGGTCCGGGGGATCGGGGCCACGGCAGAAGGCGTGGGCTATAGCACACGAAAATTTGGGACTCGCGCGGATTTCCAATTTTATGGCCGTAAACTTCCAAAAAATGTAATTTGGTCATGGCGGGGCGGTGACTGTGGTTCCTTTTACCGCATTGGATGTCCGAGAAAAAGATTAAACGATTCGGGTCCGGGGGATCGGGGCCACGGCAGAAGGCGTGGGCTATAGCACACGAAAATTTGGCACTCGCGCGGATTTCAAATTTTATGGCCGTAATCTTCCAAAAAATGTAATTTGGTCATGGAGGGGCGGTGACTATGGTTCCATTTACCGCATTGGATGTCCGAGAAAAAGTTTAGACGATTCGTGCCCGGGGGATCGGGGCCACGGCAGAAGGCATGGGCTATAGCACACGAAAATTTGGGACTCGCGCGGATTTCAAATTTAATGGCCGTAAACATCCAAAAAATGTAATTTGGTCATGGCGGGGCGGTGATTGTGGTTCCTTTTACCGCATTGGATGTCCGAGAAAAAGATTAAACGATTCGGGTCCGGGGGATCGGGGCCACGGCAGAAGGCGTGGGCTATAGCACACGGAAATTTGGGACTCGCGCGAATTTCCAATTTTATGGCCGTAAACTTCCAAAAAATGTAATTTGGTCATGGCGGGGCAGTGACTGTGGTTCCTTTTTCCGCATTGGATGTCCGAGAAAAAGATTAGACGATTCGGGTCCGGGGGATCGGGGCCACGGCAGAAGGCGTGGGCTATAGCACACGAAAATTTGGGACTCGCGCGGATTTCCAATTTTATGGCCGTAAACTTCCAAAAAATGTAATTTGGTCATGGCGGGGCGGTGACTGTGGTTCCTTTTACCGCATTGGATGTCCGAGAAAAAGATTAGACGATTCGGGTCCGGGGGATCGGGGCCACGGCAGAAGGCGTGGGCTATAGCACACGAAAATTTGGGACTCGCGCGGATTTCCAATTTTATGGCCGTAAACTTCCAAAAAATGTAATTTGGTCATGGCGGGGCGGTGACTGTGGTTCCTTTTACCGCATTGGATGTCCGAGAAAAAGATTAGACGATTCGGGTCCGGGGGATCGGGGCCACGGCAGAAGGCGTGGGCTATAGCACACGAAAATTTGGGACTCGCGTGGATTTCCAATTTTATGGCCGTAAACTTCCAAAAAATGTAATTTGGTCATGGCGGGGCGGTGACTGTGGTTCCTTTTACCGCATTGGATGTCCGAGAAAAAGATTAGACGATTCGGGTCCGGGGGATCGGGGCCACGGCAGAAGGCGTGGGCTATAGCACACGAAAATTTGGGACTCGCGCGGATTTCCAATTTTATGGCCGTAAACTTCCAAAAAATGTAATTTGGTCATGGCGGGGCGGTGACTGTGGTTCCTTTTACCGCATTGGATGTCCGAGAAAAAGATTAGACGATTCGGGTCCGGGGGATCGGGGCCACGGCAGAAGGCGTGGGCTATAGCACACGAAAATTTGGGACTCGCGCGGATTTCCAATTTTATGGCCGTAAACTTCCAAAAAATGTAATTTGGTCATGGCGGGGCGGTGACTGTGGTTCCTTTTACCGCATTGGATGTCCGAGAAAAAGATTAGACGATTCGGGTCCGGGGGATCGGGGCCACGGCAGAAGGCGTGGGCTATAGCACACGAAAATTTGGGACTCGCGCGGATTTCCAATTTTATGGCCGTAAACTTCCAAAAAATGTAATTTGGTCATGGCGGGGCGGTGACTGTGGTTCCTTTTACCGCATTGGATGTCCGAGAAAAAGATTAGACGATTCGGGTCCGGGGGATCGGGGCCACAGCAGAAGGCGTGGGCTATAGCACACGAAAATTTGGGACTCGCGCGGATTTCCAATTTTATGGCCGTAAACTTCCAAAAAATGTAATTTGGTGATGGCGGGGCGGTGACTGTGGTTCCTTTTACCGCATTAGATGTACGAGAAAAAGATTAGACGTTTCGGGTCCGGGGGCTCGGGGCCACGGCAGAAGGCGTGGGCTATAGCACACGAAAATTTAGGACTCGCACGGATTTCCAATTTTATGGCCGTAAACTTCCAAAAAATGTAATTTGGTCATGGAGGGGCGGTGACTATGGTTCCTTTTACCGCATTGGATGTCCGAGAAAAAGTTTAGACGATTCGGGTCTGGGGGATCGGGGCCACGGCAGAAGGCGTGGGCTATAGCACACGAAAATTTGGGACTCGCGCGGATTTCCAATTTTATGGCCGTAAACTTCCAAAAAATGTAATTTGGTCATGGCGGGGCGGTGACTGTGGTTCCTTTTACCGCATTGGATGTCCGAGAAAAAGATTAAACGATTCGGGTCCGGGGGATCGGGGCCACGGCAGAAGGCGTGGGCTGTAGCACACGAAAATTTGGGACTCGCGCGGATTTCCAATTTTATGGCCGTAAACTTCCAAAAAATGTAATTTGGTCATGGCGGGGCGGTGACTGTGGTTCCTTTTACCGCATTGGATGTCCGAGAAAAAGATTAGACGATTCGGGTCCGGGGGATCGGGGCCACGGCAGAAGGCGTGGGCTATAGCACACGAAAATTTGGGACTCGCGCGGATTTCCAATTTTATGGCCGTAAACTTCCAAAAAATGTAATTTGGTCATGGCGGGGCGGTGACTGTGGTTCCTTTTACCGCATTGGATGTCCGAGAAAAAGATTAGACGATTCGGGTCCGGGGGATCGGGGCCACGGCAGAAGGCGTGGGCTATAGCACACGAAAATTTGGGACTCGCGCGGATTTCCAATTTTATGGCCGTAAACTTCCAAAAAATGTAATTTGGTCATGGCGGGGCGGTGACTGTGGTTCCTTTTACCGCATTGGATGTCCGAGAAAAAGATTAGACGATTCGGGTTCGGGGGATCGGGGCCACAGCAGAAGGCGTGGGCTATAGCACACGAAAATTTGGGACTCGCGCGGATTTCCAATTTTATGGCCGTAAACTTCCAAAAAATGTAATTTGGTGATGGCGGGGCGGTGACTGTGGTTCCTTTTACCGCATTGGATGTACGAGAAAGAGATTAGACGATTCGGGTCCGGGGGATCGGGGCCACGGCAGAAGGCGTGGGCTATAGCACACGAAAATTTGGGACTCGCGCGGATTTCCAATTTTATGGCCGTAAACTTCCAAAAAATGTAATTTGGTCATGGCGGGGCGGTGACTGTGGTTCCTTTTACCGCATTGGATGTCCGAGAAAAAGATTAGACGATTCGGGTCCGGGGGATCGGGGCCACGGCAGAAGGCGTGGGCTATAGCACACGAAAATTTGGGACTCGCGCGGATTTCCAATTTTATGGCCGTAAACTTCCAAAAAATGTAATTTGGTCATGGCGGGGCGGTGACTGTGGTTCCTTTTACCGCATTGGATGTCCGAGAAAAAGATTAGACGATTCGGGTCCGGGGGATCGGGGCCACGGCAGAAGGCGTGGGCTATAGCACACGAAAATTTGGGACTCGCGCGGATTTCCAATTTTATGGCCGTAAACTTCCAAAAAATGTAATTTGGTCATGGCGGGGCGGTGACTGTGGTTCCTTTTACCGCATTGGATGTCCGAGAAAAAGATTAGACGATTCGGGTCCGGGGGATCGGGGCCACGGCAGAAGGCGTGGGCTATAGCACACGAAAATTTGGGACTCGCGCGGATTTCCAATTTTATGGCCGTAAACTTCCAAAAAATGTAATTTGGTCATGGCGGGGCGGTGACTGTGGTTCCTTTTACCGCATTGGATGTCCGAGAAAAAGATTAGACGATTCGGGTCCGGGGGATCGGGGCCACGGCAGAAGGCGTGGGCTATAGCACACGAAAATTTGGGACTCGCGCGGATTTCCAATTTTATGGCCGTAAACTTCCAAAAAATGTAATTTGGTCATGGCGGGGCGGTGACTGTGGTTCCTTTTACCGCATTGGATGTCCGAGAAAAAGATTAGACGATTCGGGTCCGGGGGATCGGGGCCACAGCAGAAGGCGTGGGCTATAGCACACGAAAATTTGGGACTCGCGCGGATTTCCAATTTTATGGCCGTAAACTTCCAAAAAATGTAATTTGGTGATGGCGGGGCGGTGACTGTGGTTCCTTTTACCGCATTGGATGTACGAGAAAAAGATTAGACGTTTCGGGTCCGGGGGCTCGGGGCCACGGCAGAAGGCGTGGGCTATAGCACACGAAAATTTGGGACTCGCGCGGATTTCCAATTTTATGGCCGTAAACTTCCAAAAAATGTAATTTGGTCATGGAGGGGCGGTGACTATGGTTCCTTTTACCGCATTGGATGTCCGAGAAAAAGTTTAGACGATTCGGGTCTGGGGGATCGGGGCCACGGCAGAAGGCGTGGGCTATAGCACACGAAAATTTGGGACTCGCGCGGATTTCCAATTTTATGGCCGTAAACTTCCAAAAAATGTAATTTGGTCATGGCGGGGCGGTGACTGTGGTTCCTTTTACCGCATTGGATGTCCGAGAAAAAGATTAGACGATTCGGGTCCGGGGGATCGGGGCCACGGCAGAAGGCGTGGGCTATAGCACACGAAAATTTGGGACTCGCGCGGATTTCCAATTTTATGGCCGTAAACTTCCAAAAAATGTAATTTGGTCATGGCGGGGCGGTGACTGTGGTTCCTTTTACCGCATTGGATGTCCGAGAAAAAGATTAGACGATTCGGGTCCGGGGGATCGGGGCCACGGCAGAAGGCGTGGGCTATAGCACACGAAAATTTGGGACTCGCGCGGATTTCCAATTTTATGGCCGTAAACTTCCAAAAAATGTAATTTGGTCATGGCGGGGCGGTGACTATGGTTCCTTTTACCGCATTGGATGTCCGAGAAAAAATTTAGACGATTCGGGTCCGGGGGATCGGGGCCACGGCAGAAGGCGTGGGCTATAGCACACGAAAATTTGGGACTCGCGCGGATTTCCAATTTTATGGCCGTAAACTTCCAAAAAATGTAATTTGGTCATGGCGGGGCGGTGACTGTGGTTCCTTTTACCGCATTGGATGTCCGAGAAAAAGATTAGACGATTCGGGTCCGGGGGATCGGGGCCACGGCAGAAGGCGTGGGCTATAGCACACGAAAATTTGGGACTCGCGCGGATTTCCAATTTTATGGCCGTAAACTTCCAAAAAATGTAATTTGGTGATGGCGGGGCGGTGACTGTGGTTCCTTTTACCGCATTAGATGTACGAGAAAAAGATTAGACGTTTCGGGTCCGGGGGCTCGGGGCCACGGCAGAAGGCGTGGGCTATAGCACACGAAAATTTAGGACTCGCGCGGATTTCCAATTTTATGGCCGTAAACTTCCAAAAAATGTAATTTGGTCATGGAGGGGCGGTGACTATGGTTCCTTTTACCGCATTGGATGTCCGAGAAAAAGTTTAGACGATTCGGGTCTGGGGGATCGGGGCCACGGCAGAAGGCGTGGGCTATAGCACACGAAAATTTGGGACTCGCGCGGATTTCCAATTTTATGGCCGTAAACTTCCAAAAAATGTAATTTGGTCATGGCGGGGCGGTGACTGTGGTTCCTTTTACCGCATTGGATGTCCGAGAAAAAGATTAAACGATTCGGGTCCGGGGGATCGGGGCCACGGCAGAAGGCGTGGGCTATAGCACACGAAAATTTGGGACTCGCGCGGATTTCCAATTTTATGGCCGTAAACTTCCAAAAAATGTAATTTGGTCATGGCGGGGCGGTGACTGTGGTTCCTTTTACCGCATTGGATGTCCGAGAAAAAGATTAGACGATTCGGGTCCGGGGGATCGGGGCCACGGCAGAAGGCGTGGGCTATAGCACACGAAAATTTGGGACTCGCGCGGATTTCAAATTTTATGGCCGTAAACTTCCAAAAAATGTAATTTGGTCATGGCGGGGCGGTGACTATGGTTCCTTTTACCGCATTGGATGTCCGAGAAAAAATTTAGACGATTCGGGTCCGGGGGATCGGGGCCACGGCAGAAGGCGTGGGCTATAGCACACGAAAATTTGGGACTCGCGCGGATTTCCAATTTTATGGCCGTAAACATCCAAAAAATGTAATTTGGTCATGGCGGGGCGGTGACTGTGGTTCCTTTTACCGCATTGGATGTCCGAGAAAAAGATTAGACGATTCGGGTCCGGGGGATCGGGGCCACGGCAGAAGGCGTGGGCTATAGCACACGAAAATTTGGGACTCGCGCGGATTTCCAATTTTATGGCCGTAAACTTCCAAAAAATGTAATTTGGTCATGGCGGGGCGGTGACTGTGGTTCCTTTTACCGCATTGGATGTCCGAGAAAAAGATTAGACGATTCGGGTCCGGGGGATCGGGGCCACAGATTGGAAATCCGCGCGAGTCCCAAATTTTCGTGTGCTATAGCCCACGCCTTCTGCCGTGGCCCCGATCCCCCGGACCCGAATCGTCTAATCTTTTTCTCGGACATCCAATGCGGTAAAAGGAACCACAGTCACCGCCCCGCCATGACCAAATTACATTTTTTGGAAGTTTACGGCCATAAAATTGGAAATCCGCGCGAGTCCCAAATTTTCGTGTGCTATAGCCCACGCCTTCTGCCGTGGCCCCGATCCCCCGGACCCGAATCGTCTAATCTTTTTCTCGGACATCCAATGCGGTAAAAGGAACCACAGTCACCGCCCCGCCATGACCAAATTACATTTTTTGGAAGTTTACGGCCATAAAATTGGAAATCCGCGCGAGTCCCAAATTTTCGTGTGCTATAGCCCACGCCTTCTGCCGTGGCCCCGATCCCCCGGACCCGAATCGTCTAATCTTTTTCTCGGACATCCAATGCGGTAAAAGGAACCACAGTCACCGCCCCGCCATGACCAAATTACATTTTTTGGAAGTTTACGGCCATAAAATTGGAAATCCGCGCGAGTCCCAAATTTTCGTGTGCTATAGCCCACGCCTTCTGCCGTGGCCCCGATCCCCCGGACCCGAATCGTTTAATCTTTTTCTCGGACATCCAATGCGGTAAAAGGAACCACAGTCACCGCCCCGCCATGACCAAATTACATTTTTTGGATGTTTACGGCCATAAAATTGGAAATCCGCGCGAGTCCCAAATTTTCGTGTGCTATAGCCCACGCCTTCTGCCGTGGCCCCGATCCCCCGGACCCGAATCGTCTAAATTTTTTCTCGGACATCCAATGCGGTAAAAGGAACCATAGTCACCGCCCCGCCATGACCAAATTACATTTTTTGGAAGTTTACGGCCATAAAATTTGAAATCCGCGCGAGTCCCAAAATTTCGTGTGCTATAGCCCACGCCTTCTGCCGTGGCCCCGAGCCCCTGGACCCGAAACGTCTAATCTTTTTCTCGGACATCCAATGTGGCAAAAGGAACCATAGTCACTGCACCGCCATGACCAAATTACATTTTTTGGAAGTTTACGGCCATAAAATTGGAAATCCGCGCGAGTCCCAAATTTTCGTGTGCTATAGCCCACGCCTTCTGCCGTGGCCCCGATCCCCCGGACCCGAATCGTCTAATCTTTTTCTCGGACATCCAATGCGGTAAAAGGAACCACAGTCACCGCCCCGCCATGACCAAATTACATTTTTTGGAAGTTTACGGCCATAAAATTGGAAATCCGCGCGAGTCCCAAATTTTCGTGTGCTATAGCCCACGCCTTCTGCCGTGGCCCCGATCCCCCGGACCCGAATCGTCTAATCTTTTTCTCGGACATCCAATGCGGTAAAAGGAACCACAGTCACCGCCCCGCCATGACCAAATTACATTTTTTGGAAGTTTACGGCCATAAAATTGGAAATCCGCGCGAGTCCCAAATTTTCGTGTGCTATAGCCCACGCCTTCTGCCGTGGCCCCGATCCCCCGGACCCGAATCGTCTAATCTTTTTCTCGGACATCCAATGCGGTAAAAGGAACCACAGTCACCGCCCCGCCATGACCAAATTACATTTTTTGGAAGTTTACGGCCATAAAATTGGAAATCCGCGCGAGTCCCAAATTTTCGTGTGCTATAGCCCACGCCTTCTGCCGTGGCCCCGATCCCCCGGACCCGAATCGTTTAATCTTTTTCTCGGACATCCAATGCGGTAAAAGGAACCACAGTCACCGCCCCGCCATGACCAAATTACATTTTTTGGAAGTTTACGGCCATAAAATTGGAAATCCGCGCGAGTCCCAAATTTTCGTGTGCTATAGCCCACGCCTTCTGCCGTGGCCCCGATCCCCCGGACCCGAATCGTCTAATCTTTTTCTCGGACATCCAATGCGGTAAAAGGAACCATAGTCACCGCCCCGCCATGACCAAATTACATTTTTTGGAAGTTTACGGCCATAAAATTGGAAATCCGCGCGAGTCCCAAATTTTCGTGTGCTATAGCCCACGCCTTCTGCCGTGGCCCCGATCCCCCGGACCCGAAACGTCAAATCTTTTTCTCGGACATCCAATGCGGTAAAAGGAACCACAGTCACCGCCCCGCCATGACCAAATTACATTTTTTGGAAGTTTACGGCCATAAAATTGGAAATCCGCGCGAGTCCCAAATTTTCGTGTGCTATAGCCCACGCCTTCTGCCGTGGCCCCGATCCCCCGGACCCGAATCGTCTAATCTTTTTCTCGGACATCCAATGCGGTAAAAGGAACCACAGTCACCGCCCCGCCATGACCAAATTACATTTTTTGGAAGTTTACGGCCATAAAATTGGAAATCCGCGCGAGTCCCAAATTTTCGTGTGCTATAGCCCACGCCTTCTGCCGTGGCCCCGATCCTCCGGACCCGAATCGTCTAATCTTTTTCTCGGACATCCAATGCGGTAAAAGGAACCACAGTCACCGCTCCGCCATGACCAAATTATATTTTTTGGAAGTTTACGGCCATAAAATTGGAAATCCGCGCGAGTCCCAAATTTTCGTGTGCTATAGCCCACGCCTTCTGCCGTGGCCCCGATCCCCCGGACCCGAATCGTCTAATCTTTTTCTCGGACATCCAATGCGGTAAAAGGAACCACAGTCACCGCCCCGCCATGACCAAATTACATTTTTTGGAAGTTTACGGCCATAAAATTGGAAATCCGCGCGAGTCCCAAATTTTCGTGTGCTATAGCCCACGCCTTCTGCCGTGGCCCCGATCCCCCGGACCCGAATCGCCTAATCTTTTTCTCGGACATCCAATGCGGTAAAAGGAACCACAGTCACCGCCCCGCCATGACCAAATTACATTTTTTGGAAGTTTACGGCCATAAAATTGGAAATCCGCGCGAGTCCCAAATTTTCGTGTGCTATAGCCCACGCCTTCTGCCGTGGCCCCGATCCCCCGGACCCGAATCGTCTAATCTTTTTCTCGGACATCCAATGCGGTAAAAGGAACCACAGTCACCGCCCCGCCATGACCAAATTACATTTTTTGGAAGTTTACGGCCATAAAATTGGAAATCCGCGCGAGTCCCAAATTTTCGTGTGCTATAGCCCACGCCTTCTGCCGTGGCCCCGATCCCCCGGACCCGAATCGTCTAATCTTTTTCTCGGACATCCAATGCGGTAAAAGGAACCACAGTCACCGCCCCGCCATGACCAAATTACATTTTTTGGAAGTTTACGGCCATAAAATTGGAAATCCGCGCGAGTCCCAAATTTTCGTGTGCTATAGCCCACGCCTTCTGCCGTGGCCCCGAGCCCCCGGACCCGAAACGTCTAATCTTTTTCTCGGACATCCAATGCGGCAAAAGGAACCATAGTCACCGCACCGCCATGACCAAATTACATTTTTTGGAAGTTTACGGCCATAAAATTGGAAATCCGCGCGAGTCCCAAATTTTCGTGTGCTATAGCCCACGCCTTCTGCCGTGGCCCCGATCCCCCGGACCCGAATCGTCTAAACTTTTTCTCGGACATCCAATGCGGTAAAAGGAACCACAGTCACCGCCCCGCCATGACCAAATTACATTTTTTGGAAGTTTACGGCCATAAAATTGGAAATCCGCGCGAGTCCCAAATTTTCGTGTGCTATAGCCCACGCCTTCTGCCGTGGCCCCGATCCCCCGGACCCGAATCGTCTAATCTTTTTCTCGGACATCCAATGCGGTAAAAGGAACCACAGTCACCGCCCCGCCATGACCAAATTACATTTTTTGGAAGTTTACGGCCATAAAATTGGAAATCCGCGCGAGTCCCAAATTTTCGTGTGCTATAGCCCACGCCTTCTGCCGTGGCCCCGATCCCCCGGACCCGAATCGTCTAATCTTTTTCTCGGACATCCAATGCGGTAAAAGGAACCATAGTCACCGCCCCTCCATGACCAAATTACATTTTTTGGAAGTTTACGGCCATAAAATTGGAAATCCGCGCGAGTCCCAAATTTTCGTGTGCTATAGCCCACGCCTTCTGCCGTGGCCCCGATCCCCCGGACCCGAAACGTCAAATCTTTTTCTCGGACATCCAATGCGGTAAAAGGAACCACAGTCACCGCCCCGCCATGACCAAATTACATTTTTTGGAAGTTTACGGCCATAAAATTGGAAATCCGCGCGAGTCCCAAATTTTCGTGTGCTATAGCCCACGCCTTCTGCCGTGGCCCCGATCCCCCGGACCCGAATCGTCTAATCTTTTTCTCGGACATCCAATGCGGCAAAAGGAACCACAGTCACCGCCCCGCCATGACCAAATTACATTTTTTGGAAGTTTACGGCCATAAAATTGGAAATCCGCGCGAGTCCCAAATTTTCGTGTGCTATAGCCCACGCCTTCTGCCGTGGCCCCGATCCCCCGGACCCGAATCGTCTAATCTTTTTCTCGGACATCCAATGCGGTAAAAGGAACCACAGTCACCGCCCCGCCATGACCAAATTACATTTTTTGGAAGTTTACGGCCATAAAATTGGAAATCCGCGCGAGTCCCAAATTTTCGTGTGCTATAGCCCACGCCTTCTGCCGTGGCCCCGATCCCCCGGACCCGAATCGTTTAATCTTTTTCTCGGACATCCAATGCGGTAAAAGGAACCACAGTCACCGCCCCGCCATGACCAAATTACATTTTTTGGAAGTTTACGGCCATAAAATTGGAAATCCGCGCGAGTCCCAAAATTTCGTGTGCTATAGCCCACGCCTTCTGCCGTGGCCCCGAGCCCCCGGACCCGAAACGTCTAATCTTTTTCTCGGACATCCAATGCGGCAAAAGGAACCATAGTCACTGCACCGCCATGACCAAATTACATTTTTTGGAAGTTTACGGCCATAAAATTGGAAATCCGCGCGAGTCCCAAATTTTCGTGTGCTATAGCCCACGCCTTCTGCCGTGGCCCCGATCCCCCGGACCCGAATCGTCTAATCTTTTTCTCGGACATCCAATGCGGTAAAAGGAACCACAGTCACCGCCCCGCCATGACCAAATTACATTTTTTGGAAGTTTACGGCCATAAAATTGGAAATCCGCGCGAGTCCCAAATTTTCGTGTGCTATAGCCCACGCCTTCTGCCGTGGCCCCGATCCCCCGGACCCGAATCGTTTAATCTTTTTCTCGGACATCCAATGCGGTAAAAGGAACCACAGTCACCGCCCCGCCATGACCAAATTACATTTTTTGGAAGTTTACGGCCATAAAATTGGAAATCCGCGCGAGTCCCAAATTTTCGTGTGCTATAGCCCACGCCTTCTGCCGTGGCCCCGATCCCCCGGACCCGAATCGTTTAATCTTTTTCTCGGACATCCAATGCGGAAAAAGGAACCACAGTCACTGCCCCGCCATGACCAAATTACGTTTTTTGGAAGTTTATGGCCATAAAATTTGAAATCCGCGCGAGTCCCAAAATTTCGTGTGCTATAGCCCACGCCTTCTGCCGTGGCCCCGAGCCCCCGGACCCGAAACGTCAAATCTTTTTCTCGGACATCCAATGCGGCAAAAGGAACCATAGTCACTGCACCGCCATGACCAAATTACATTTTTTGGAAGTTTACGGCCATAAAATTGGAAATCCGCGCGAGTTCCAAATTTTCGTGAGCTATAGCCCACGCCTTATGCCGTGGCCCCGATCCCCCGGACCCGAATCGTCTAATCATTTTCTCGGACATCCAATGCGGTAAAAGGAACCACAGTCACCGCCCCGCCATGACCAAATTACATTTTTTGGAAGTTTACGGCCATAAAATTGGAAATCCGCGCGAGTCCCAAATTTTCGTGTGCTATAGCCCACGCCTTATGCCGTGGCCCCGATCCCCCGGACCCGAATCGTCTAATCATTTTCTCGGACATCCAATGCGGTAAAAGGAACCACAGTCACCGCCCCGCCATGACCAAATTACATTTTTTGGAAGTTTACGGCCATAAAATTGGAAATCCGCACGAGTCCCAAATTTTCGTGTGCTATAGCCCACGCCTTCTGTCGTGGCCCCGATACCCCAGACGCGAATCGTCTAAACTTTTTCTCGGACATCCAATGCGGTAAATGGAACCATAGTCACCGCCCGCCATGACCAAATTACATTTTTTGGAAGTTTACGGCCATAAAATTTGAAATCCGCGCGAGTCCCAAAATTTCGTGTGCTATAGCCCACGCCTTCTGCCGTGGCCCCGAGCCCCCGGACCCGAAACGTCTAATCTTTTTCTCGGACATCCAATGCGGCAAAAGGAACCATAGTCACTGCACCGCCATGACCAAATTACATTTTTTGGAAGTTTACGGCCATAAAATTGGAAATCCGCGCGAGTCCCAAATTTTCGTGTGCTATAGCCCACGCCTTCTGCCGTGGCCCCGATCCCCCGGACCCGAATCGTCTAATCTTTTTCTCGGACATCCAATGCGGTAAAAGGAACCACAGTCACCGCCCCGCCATGACCAAATTACATTTTTTGGAAGTTTACGGCCATAAAATTGGAAATCCGCGCGAGTCCCAAATTTTCGTGTGCTATAGCCCACGCCTTCTGCCGTGGCCCCGATCCCCCGGACCCGAATCGTCTAATCTTTTTCTCGGACATCCAATGCGGAAAAAGGAACCACAGTCACTGCCCCGCCATGACCAAATTACATTTTTTGGAAGTTTACGGCCATAAAATTGGAAATCCGCGCGAGTCCCAAATTTTCGTGTGCTATAGCCCACGCCTTCTGCCGTGGCCCCGATCCCCCGGACCCGAATCGTCTAATCTTTTTCTCGGACATCCAATGCGGTAAAAGGAACCACAGTCACCGCCCCGCCATGACCAAATTACATTTTTTGGAAGTTTACGGCCATAAAATTGGAAATCCGCGCGAGTCCCAAATTTTCGTGTGCTATAGCCCACGCCTTCTGCCGTGGCCCCGATCCCCCGGACCCGAATCGTCTAATCTTTTTCTCGGACATCCAATGCGGTAAAAGGAACCATAGTCACCGCCCCGCCATGACCAAATTACATTTTTTGGAAGTTTACGGCCATAAAATTGGAAATCCGCGCGAGTCCCAAATTTTCGTGTGCTATAGCCCACGCCTTCTGCCGTGGCCCCGATCCCCCGGACCCGAATCGTTTAATCTTTTTCTCGGACATCCAATGCGGTAAAAGGAACCACAGTCACCGCCCCGCCATGACCAAATTACATTTTTTGGAAGTTTACGGCCATAAAATTGGAAATCCGCGCGAGTCCCAAATTTTCGTGTGCTATAGCCCACGCCTTCTGCCGTGGCCCCGATCCCCCGGACCCGAATCGTCTAATCTTTTTCTCGGACATCCAATGCGGTAAAAGGAACCATAGTCACCGCCCCGCCATGACCAAATTACATTTTTTGGAAGTTTACGGCCATAAAATTTGAAATCCGCGCGAGTCCCAAAATTTCGTGTGCTATAGCCCACGCCTTCTGCCGTGGCCCCGAGCCCCCGGACCCGAAACGTCTAATCTTTTTCTCGGACATCCAATGCGGCAAAAGGAACCATAGTCACTGCACCGCCATGACCAAATTACATTTTTTGGAAGTTTACGGCCATAAAATTGGAAATCCGCGCGAGTCCCAAATTTTCGTGTGCTATAGCCCACGCCTTCTGCCGTGGCCCCGATCCCCCGGACCCGAATCGTCTAATCTTTTTCTCGGACATCCAATGCGGTAAAAGGAACCACAGTCACCGCCCCGCCATGACCAAATTACATTTTTTGGAAGTTTACGGCCATAAAATTGGAAATCCGCGCGAGTCCCAAATTTTCGTGTGCTATAGCCCACGCCTTCTGCCGTGGCCCCGATCCCCCGGACCCGAATCGTCTAATCTTTTTCTCGGACATCCAATGCGGTAAAAGGAACCACAGTCACCGCCCCGCCATGACCAAATTACATTTTTTGGAAGTTTACGGCCATAAAATTGGAAATCCGCGCGAGTCCCAAATTTTCGTGTGCTATAGCCCACGCCTTCTGCCGTGGCCCCGATCCCCCGGACCCGAATCGTTTAATCTTTTTCTCGGACATCCAATGCGGTAAAAGGAACCACAGTCACCGCCCCGCCATGACCAAATTATATTTTTTGGAAGATTACGGCCATAAAACTGGAAATCCGTGCGAGTCCCAAAATTTCGTGTGATATAGCCCACGCCTTCTGCCGTGGCCCCGAGCCCCCGGACCCGAAACGTCTAATCTTTTTCTCGGACATCCAATGCGGCAAAAGGAACCATAGTCACTGCACCGCCATGACCAAATTACATTTTTTGGAAGTTTACGGCCATAAAATTGGAAATCCGCGCGAGTCCCAAATTTTCGTGTGCTATAGCCCACGCCTTCTGCCGTGGCCCCGATCCCCCGGACCCGAATCGTTTAATCTTTTTCTCGGACATCCAATGCGGTAAAAGGAACCACAGTCACCGCCCCGCCATGACCAAATTACATTTTTTGGAAGTTTACGGCCATAAAATTGGAAATCCGCGCGAGTCCCAAATTTTCGTGTGCTATAGCCCACGCCTTCTGCCGTGGCCCCGATCCCCCGGACCCGAATCGTCTAATCTTTTTCTCGGACATCCAATGCGGTAAAAGGAACCACAGTCACCGCCCCGCCATGACCAAATTACATTTTTTGGAAGTTTACGGCCATAAAATTGGAAATCCGCGCGAGTCCCAAATTTTCGTGTGCTATAGCCCACGCCTTCTGCCGTGGCCCCGATCCCCCGGACCCGAATCGTCTAATCTTTTTCTCGGACATCCAATGCGGTAAAAGGAACCACAGTCACCGCCCCGCCATGACCAAATTACATTTTTTGGAAGTTTACGGCCATAAAATTGGAAATCCGCGCGAGTCCCAAATTTTCGTGTGCTATAGCCCACGCCTTCTGCCGTGGCCCCGAGCCCCCGGACCCGAAACGTCTAATCTTTTTCTCGGACATCCAATGCGGCAAAAGGAACCATAGTCACTGCACCGCCATGACCAAATTACATTTTTTGGAAGTTTACGGCCATAAAATTGGAAATCCGCGCGAGTCCCAAATTTTCGTGTGCTATAGCCCACGCCTTCTGCCGTGGCCCCGATCCCCCGGACCCGAATCGTCTAATCTTTTTCTCGGACATCCAATGCGGTAAAAGGAACCACAGTCACCGCCCCGCCATGACCAAATTACATTTTTTGGAAGTTTACGGCCATAAAATTGGAAATCCGCGCGAGTCCCAAATTTTCGTGTGCTATAGCCCACGCCTTCTGCCGTGGCCCCGATCCCTCGGACCCGAATCGTCTAATCTTTTTCTCGGACATCCAATGCGGTAAAAGGAACCACAGTCACCGCCCCGCCATGACCAAATTGCATTTTTTGGAAGTTTACGCCCATAAAATTGGAAATCCGCGCGAGTCCCAAATTTTCGTGTGCTACAGCCCACGCCTTCTGCCGTGGCCCCGATCCCCCAGACCCGAATCGTTTAATCTTTTTCTCGGACATCCAATGCGGTAAAAGGAACCATAGTCACCGCCCCGCCATGACCAAATTACATTTTTTGGAAGTTTACGGCCATAAAATTGGAAATCCGCGCGAGTCCCAAATTTTCGTGTGCTATAGCCCACGCCTTCTGCCGTGGCCCCGATCCCCCGGACCCGAATCGTCTAATCTTTTTCTCGGACATCCAATGCGGTAAAAGGAACCACAGTCACCGCCCCGCCATGACCAAATTACATTTTTTGGAAGTTTACGGCCATAAAATTGGAAATCCGCGCGAGTCCCAAATTTTCGTGTGCTATAGCCCACGCCTTCTGCCGTGGCCCCGATCCCCCGGACCCGAATCGTCTAATCTTTTTCTCGGACATCCAATGCGGTAAAAGGAACCACAGTCACCGCCCCGCCATGACCAAATTACATTTTTTGGAAGTTTACGGCCATAAAATTGGAAATCCGCGCGAGTCCCAAATTTTCGTGTGCTATAGCCCACGCCTTCTGCCGTGGCCCCGATCCCCCGGACCCGAATCGTTTAATCTTTTTCTCGGACATCCAATGCGGTAAAAGGAACCACAGTCACCGCCCCGCCATGACCAAATTACATTTTTTGGAAGTTTACGGCCATAAAATTGGAAATCCGCGCGAGTCCCAAATTTTCGTGTGCTATAGCCCACGCCTTCTGCCGTGGCCCCGATCCCCCGGACCCGAATCGTCTAATCTTTTTCTCGGACATCCAATGCGGTAAAAGGAACCACAGTCACCGCCCCGCCATGACCAAATTACATTTTTTGGAAGTTTACGGCCATAAAATTTGAAATCCGCGCGAGTCCCAAAATTTCGTGTGCTATAGCCCACGCCTTCTGCCGTGGCCCCGAGCCCCCGGACCCGAAACGTCAAATCTTTTTCTCGGACATCCAATGCGGCAAAAGGAACCATAGTCACTGCACCGCCATGACCAAATTACATTTTTTGGAAGTTTACGGCCATAAAATTGGAAATCCGCGCGAGTCCCAAATTTTCGTGTGCTATAGCCCACGCCTTCTGCCGTGGCCCCGATCCCCCGGACCCGAATCGTCTAATCATTTTCTCGGACATCCAATGCGGTAAAAGGAACCACAGTCACCGCCCCGCCATGACCAAATTACATTTTTTGGAAGTTTACGGCCATAAAATTGGAAATCCGCGCGAGTCCCAAATTTTCGTGTGCTATAGCCCACGCCTTCTGCCGTGGCCCCGATCCCCCGGACCCGAATCGTCTAATCATTTTCTCGGACATCCAATGCGGTAAAAGGAACCACAGTCACCGCCCCGCCATGACCAAATTACATTTTTTGGAAGTTTACGGCCATAAAATTGGAAATCCGCGCGAGTCCCAAATTTTCGTGTGCTATAGCCCACGCCTTCTGCCGTGGCCCCGATCCCCCGGACCCGAATCGTCTAATCTTTTTCTCGGACATCCAATGCGGTAAAAGGAACCACAGTCACCGCCCCGCCATGACCAAATTACATTTTTTGGAAGTTTACGGCCATAAAATTGGAAATCCGCGCGAGTCCCAAATTTTCGTGTGCTATAGCCCACGCCTTCTGCCGTGGCCCCGATCCCCCGGACCCGAATCGTCTAATCTTTTTCTCGGACATCCAATGCGGTAAAAGGAACCACAGTCACCGCCCCGCCATGACCAAATTACATTTTTTGGAAGTTTACGGCCATAAAATTGGAAATCCGCGCGAGTCCCAAATTTTCGTGTGCTATAGCCCACGCCTTCTGCCGTGGCCCCGATCCCCCGGACCCGAATCGTCTAATCTTTTTCTCGAACATCCAATGCGGTAAAAGGAACCACAGTCACCGCCCCGCCATGACCAAATTACATTTTTTGGAAGTTTACGGCCATAAAATTGGAAATCCGCGCGAGTCCCAAATTTTCGTGTGCTATAGCCCACGCCTTCTGCCGTGGCCCCGATCCCCCGGACCCGAATCGTCTAATCTTTTTCTCGGACATCCAATGCGGTAAAAGGAACCACAGTCACCGCCCCGCCATGACCAAATTACATTTTTTGGAAGTTTACGGCCATAAAATTGGAAATCCGCGCGAGTCCCAAATTTTCGTGTGCTATAGCCCACGCCTTCTGCCGTGGCCCCGATCCCCCGGACCCGAATCGTTTAATCTTTTTCTCGGACATCCAATGCGGTAAAAGGAACCACAGTCACCGCCCCGCCATGACCAAATTACATTTTTTGGAAGTTTACGGCCATAAAATTGGAAATCCGCGCGAGTCCCAAATTTTCGTGTGCTATAGCCCACGCCTTCTGCCGTGGCCCCGATCCCCCGGACCCGAATCGTCTAATCTTTTTCTCGGACATCCAATGCGGTAAAAGGAACCACAGTCACCGCCCCGCCATGACCAAATTACATTTTTTGGAAGTTTACGGCCATAAAATTGGAAATCCGCGCGAGTCCCAAATTTTCGTGTGCTATAGCCCACGCCTTCTGCCGTGGCCCCGATCCCCCGGACCCGAAACGTCTAATCTTTTTCTCGTACATCCAATGCGGTAAAAGGAACCACAGTCACCGCCCCGCCATGACCAAATTACATTTTTTGGAAGTTTACGGCCATAAAATTGGAAATCCGCGCGAGTCCCAAATTTTCGTGTGCTATAGCCCACGCCTTCTGCCGTGGCCCCGATCCCCCGGACCCGAAACGTCTAATCTTTTTCTCGGACATCCAATGCGGTAAAAGGAACCACAGTCACCGCCCCGCCATGACCAAATTACATTTTTTGGAAGTTTACGGCCATAAAATTGGAAATCCGCGCGAGTCCCAAATTTTCGTGTGCTATAGCCCACGCCTTCTGCCGTGGCCCCGATCCCCCGGACCCGAATCGTCTAATCTTTTTCTCGGACATCCAATGCGGTAAAAGGAACCACAGTCACCGCCCCGCCATGACCAAATTACATTTTTTGGAAGTTTACGGCCATAAAATTGGAAATCCGCGCGAGTCCCAAATTTTCGTGTGCTATAGCCCACGCCTTCTGCCGTGGCCCCGATCCCCCGGACCCGAATCGTCTAATCTTTTTCTCGGACATCCAATGCGGTAAAAGGAACCACAGTCACCGCCCCGCCATGACCAAATTACATTTTTTGGAAGTTTACGGCCATAAAATTGGAAATCCGCGCGAGTCCCAAATTTTCGTGTGCTATAGCCCACGCCTTCTGCCGTGGCCCCGATCCCCCGGACCCGAATCGTCTAATCTTTTTCTCGGACATCCAATGCGGTAAAAGGAACCACAGTCACAGCCCCGCCATGACCAAATTACATTTTTTGGAAGTTTACGGCCATAAAATTGGAAATCCGCGCGAGTCCCAAATTTTCGTGTGCTATAGCCCACGCCTTCTGCCGTGGCCCCGATCCCCCGGACCCGAATCGTCTAATCTTTTTCTCGGACATCCAATGCGGTAAAAGGAACCACAGTCACCGCCCCGCCATGACCAAATTACATTTTTTGGAAGTTTACGGCCATAAAATTGGAAATCCGCGCGAGTCCCAAATTTTCGTGTGCTATAGCCCACGCCTTCTGCCGTGGCCCCGATCCCCCGGACCCGAATCGTCTAATCTTTTTCTCGGACATCCAATGCGGTAAAAGGAACCACAGTCACCGCCCCGCCATGACCAAATTACATTTTTTGGAAGTTTACGGCCATAAAATTGGAAATCCGCGCGAGTCCCAAATTTTCGTGTGCTATAGCCCACGCCTTCTGCCGTGGCCCCGATCCCCCGGACCCGAATCGTCTAATCTTTTTCTCGGACATCCAATGCGGTAAAAGGAACCACAGTCACCGCCCCGCCATGACCAAATTACATTTTTTGGAAGTTTACGGCCATAAAATTGGAAATCCGCGCGAGTCCCAAATTTTCGTGTGCTATAGCCCACGCCTTCTGCCGTGGCCCCGATCCCCCGGACCCGAATCGTCTAATCTTTTTCTCGGACATCCAATGCGGTAAAAGGAACCACAGTCACCGCCCCGCCATGACCAAATTACATTTTTTGGAAGTTTACGGCCATAAAATTGGAAATCCGCGCGAGTCCCAAATTTTCGTGTGCTATAGCCCACGCCTTCTGCCGTGGCCCCGATCCCCCGGACCCGAATCGTCTAATCTTTTTCTCGGACATCCAATGCGGTAAAAGGAACCATAGTCACCGCCCCGCCATGACCAAATTACATTTTTTGGAAGTTTACGGCCATAAAATTGGAAATCCGCGCGAGTCCCAAAATTTCGTGTGCTATAGCCCACGCCTTCTGCCGTGGCCCCGAGCCCCCGGACCCGAATCGTCTAATCTTTTTCTCGGACATCCAATGCGGTAAAAGGAACCACAGTCACCGCCCCGCCATGACCAAATTACATTTTTTGGAAGTTTACGGCCATAAAATTGGAAATCCGCGCGAGTCCCAAATTTTCGTGTGCTATAGCCCACGCCTTCTGCCGTGGCCCCGATCCCCCGGACCCGAATCGTCTAATCTTTTTCTCGGACATCCAATGCGGTAAAAGGAACCACAGTCACCGCCCCGCCATGACCAAATTACATTTTTTGGAAGTTTACGGCCATAAAATTGGAAATCCGCGCGAGTCCCAAATTTTCGTGTGCTATAGCCCACGCCTTCTGCCGTGGCCCCGATCCCCCGGACCCGAATCGTCTAATCATTTTCTCGGACATCCAATGCGGTAAAAGGAACCATAGTCACCGCCCCGCCATGACCAAATTACATTTTTTGGAAGTTTACGGCCATAAAATTGGAAATCCGCGCGAGTCCCAAATTTTCGTGTGCTATAGCCCACGCCTTCTGCCGTGGCCCCGATCCCCCGGACCCGAATCGTTTAATCTTTTTCTCGGACATCCAATGCGGTAAAAGGAACCACAGTCACCGCCCCGCCATGACCAAATTACATTTTTTGGAAGTTTACGGCCATAAAATTGGAAATCCGCGCGAGTCCCAAATTTTCGTGTGCTATAGCCCACGCCTTCTGCCGTGGCCCCGATCCCCCGGACCCGAATCGTCTAATCTTTTTCTCGGACATCCAATGCGGTAAAAGGAACCACAGTCACCGCCCCGCCATGACCAAATTACATTTTTTGGAAGTTTACGGCCATAAAATTGGAAATCCGCGCGAGTCCCAAATTTTCGTGTGCTATAGCCCACGCCTTCTGCCGTGGCCCCGATCCCCCGGACCCGAATCGTCTAATCTTTTTCTCGGACATCCAATGCGGTAAAAGGAACCACAGTCACCGCCCCGCCATGACCAAATTACATTTTTTGGAAGTTTACGGCCATAAAATTGGAAATCCGCGCGAGTCCCAAATTTTCGTGTGCTATAGCCCACGCCTTCTGCCGTGGCCCCGATCCCCCGGACCCGAATCGTCTAATCTTTTTCTCGGACATCCAATGCGGTAAAAGGAACCACAGTCACCGCCCCGCCATGACCAAATTACATTTTTTGGAAGTTTACGGCCATAAAATTGGAAATCCGCGCGAGTCCCAAATTTTCGTGTGCTATAGCCCACGCCTTCTGCCGTGGCCCCGATCCCCCGGACCCGAATCGTTTAATCTTTTTCTCGGACATCCAATGCGGTAAAAGGAACCACAGTCACCGCCCCGCCATGACCAAATTACATTTTTTGGAAGTTTACGGCCATAAAATTGGAAATCCGCGCGAGTCCCAAATTTTCGTGTGCTATAGCCCACGCCTTCTGCCGTGGCCCCGATCCCCCGGACCCGAATCGTCTAATCTTTTTCTCGGACATCCAATGCGGTAAAAGGAACCACAGTCACCGCCCCGCCATGACCAAATTACATTTTTTGGAAGTTTACGGCCATAAAATTGGAAATCCGCGCGAGTCCCAAATTTTCGTGTGCTATAGCCCACGCCTTCTGCCGTGGCCCCGATCCCCCGGACCCGAAACGTCTAATCTTTTTCTCGTACATCCAATGCGGTAAAAGGAACCACAGTCACCGCCCCGCCATGACCAAATTACATTTTTTGGAAGTTTACGGCCATAAAATTGGAAATCCGCGCGAGTCCCAAATTTTCGTGTGCTATAGCCCACGCCTTCTGCCGTGGCCCCGATCCCCCGGACCCGAATCGTCTAATCTTTTTCTCGGACATCCAATGCGGTAAAAGGAACCACAGTCACCGCCCCGCCATGACCAAATTACATTTTTTGGAAGTTTACGGCCATAAAATTGGAAATCCGCGCGAGTCCCAAATTTTCGTGTGCTATAGCCCACGCCTTCTGCCGTGGCCCCGATCCCCCGGACCCGAATCGTTTAATCTTTTTCTCGGACATCCAATGCGGTAAAAGGAACCACAGTCACCGCCCCGCCATGACCAAATTACATTTTTTGGAAGTTTACGGCCATAAAATTGGAAATCCGCGCGAGTCCCAAATTTTCGTGTGCTATAGCCCACGCCTTCTGCCGTGGCCCAGATCCCCCGGACCCGAATCGTCTAATCTTTTTCTCGGACATCCAATGCGGTAAAAGGAACCACAGTCACCGCCCCGCCATGACCAAATTACATTTTTTGGAAGTTTACGGCCATAAAATTGGAAATCCGCGCGAGTCCCAAATTTTCGTGTGCTATAGCCCACGCCTTCTGCCGTGGCCCCGATCCCCCGGACCCGAATCGTCTAATCTTTTTCTCGGACATCCAATGCGGTAAAAGGAACCACAGTCACCGCCCCGCCATGACCAAATTACATTTTTTGGAAGTTTACGGCCATAAAATTGGAAATCCGCGCGAGTCCCAAATTTTCGTGTGCTATAGCCCACGCCTTCTGCCGTGGCCCCGATCCCCCGGACCCGAATCGTCTAATCTTTTTCTCGGACATCCAATGCGGTAAAAGGAACCACAGTCACCGCCCCGCCATGACCAAATTACATTTTTTGGAAGTTTACGGCCATAAAATTGGAAATCCGCGCGAGTCCCAAATTTTCGTGTGCTATAGCCCACGCCTTCTGCCGTGGCCCCGATCCCCCGGACCCGAATCGTCTAATCTTTTTCTCGGACATCCAATGCGGTAAAAGGAACCACAGTCACCGCCCCGCCATGACCAAATTACATTTTTTGGAAGTTTACGGCCATAAAATTGGAAATCCGCGCGAGTCCCAAATTTTCGTGTGCTATAGCCCACGCCTTCTGCCGTGGCCCCGATCCCCCGGACCCGAATCGTCTAATCTTTTTCTCGGACATCCAATGCGGTAAAAGGAACCATAGTCACCGCCCCGCCATGACCAAATTACATTTTTTGGAAGTTTACGGCCATAAAATTGGAAATCCGCGCGAGTCCCAAATTTTCGTGTGCTATAGCCCACGCCTTCTGCCGTGGCCCCGATCCCCCGGACCCGAATCGTTTAATCTTTTTCTCGGACATCCAATGCGGTAAAAGGAACCACAGTCACCGCCCCGCCATGACCAAATTACATTTTTTGGAAGTTTACGGCCATAAAATTGGAAATCCGCGCGAGTCCCAAATTTTCGTGTGCTATAGCCCACGCCTTCTGCCGTGGCCCCGATCCCCCGGACCCGAATCGTCTAATCTTTTTCTCGGACATCCAATGCGGTAAAAGGAACCACAGTCACCGCCCCGCCATGACCAAATTACATTTTTTGGAAGTTTACGGCCATAAAATTGGAAATCCGCGCGAGTCCCAAATTTTCGTGTGCTATAGCCCACGCCTTCTGCCGTGGCCCCGATCCCCCGGACCCGAAACGTCAAATCTTTTTCTCGGACATCCAATGCGGTAAAAGGAACCATAGTCACCGCCCCGCCATGACCAAATTACATTTTTTGGAAGTTTACGGCCATAAAATTGGAAATCCGCGCGAGTCCCAAATTTTCGTGTGCTATAGCCCACGCCTTCTGCCGTGGCCCCGATCCCCCGGACCCGAATCGTCTAATCTTTTTCTCGGACATCCAATGCGGTAAAAGGAACCACAGTCACCGCCCCGCCATGACCAAATTACATTTTTTGGAAGTTTACGGCCATAAAATTGGAAATCCGCGCGAGTCCCAAATTTTCGTGTGCTATAGCCCACGCCTTCTGCCGTGGCCCCGATCCACCGGACCCGAATCGTCTAATCTTTTTCTCGGACATCCAATGCGGTAAAAGGAACCACAGTCACCGCCCCGCCATGACCAAATTACATTTTTTGGAAGTTTACGGCCATAAAATTGGAAATCCGCGCGAGTCCCAAATTTTCGTGTGCTATAGCCCACGCCTTCTGCCGTGGCCCCGATCCCCCGGACCCGAATCGTCTAATCTTTTTCTCGGACATCCAATGCGGTAAAAGGAACCACAGTCACCGCCCCGCCATGACCAAATTACATTTTTTGGAAGTTTACGGCCATAAAATTGGAAATCCGCGCGAGTCCCAAATTTTCGTGTGCTATAGCCCACGCCTTCTGCCGTGGCCCCGATCCTCCGGACCCGAATCGTCTAATCTTTTTCTCGGACATCCAATGCGGTAAAAGGAACCACAGTCACCGCTCCGCCATGACCAAATTATATTTTTTGGAAGTTTACGGCCATAAAATTGGAAATCCGCGCGAGTCCCAAATTTTCGTGTGCTATAGCCCACGCTTTCTGCCGTGGCCCCGATCCCCCGGACCCGAAACGTCAAATCTTTTTCTCGGACATCCAATGCGGTAAAAGGAACCACAGTCACCGCCCCGCCATGACCAAATTACATTTTTTGGAAGTTTACGGCCATAAAATTGGAAATCCGCGCGAGTCCCAAATTTTCGTGTGCTATAGCCCACGCCTTCTGCCGTGGCCCCGATCCCCCGGACCCGAATCATCTAAACTTTTTCTCGGACATCCAATGCGGTAAAAGGAACCACAGTCACCGCCCCGCCATGACCAAATTACATTTTTTGGAAGTTTACGGCCATAAAATTGGAAATCCGCGCGAGTCCCAAATTTTCGTGTGCTATAGCCCACGCCTTCTGCCGTGGCCCCGATCCCCCGGACCCGAATCGTCTAATCTTTTTCTCGGACATCCAATGCGGTAAAAGGAACCACAGTCACCGCCCCGCCATGACCAAATTACATTTTTTGGAAGTTTACGGCCATAAAATTGGAAATCCGCGCGAGTCCCAAATTTTCGTGTGCTATAGCCCACGCCTTCTGCCGTGGCCCCGATCCCCCGGACCCGAATCGTCTAATCTTTTTCTCGGACATCCAATGCGGTAAAAGGAACCACAGTCACCGCCCCGCCATGACCAAATTACATTTTTTGGAAGTTTACGGCCATAAAATTGGAAATCCGCGCGAGTCCCAAATTTTCGTGTGCTATAGCCCACGCCTTCTGCCGTGGCCCCGAGCCCCCGGACCCGAAACGTCTAATCTTTTTCTCGGACATCCAATGCGGCAAAAGGAACCATAGTCACTGCACCGCCATGACCAAATTACATTTTTTGGAAGTTTACGGCCATAAAATTGGAAATCCGCGCGAGTCCCAAATTTTCGTGTGCTATAGCCCACGCCTTCTGCCGTGGCCCCGATCCCCCGGACCCGAATCGTCTAATCTTTTTCTCGGACATCCAATGCGGTAAAAGGAACCACAGTCACCGCCCCGCCATGACCAAATTACATTTTTTGGAAGTTTACGGCCATAAAATTGGAAATCCGCGCGAGTCCCAAATTTTCGTGTGCTATAGCCCACGCCTTCTGCCGTGGCCCCGATCCCCCGGACCCGAATCGTCTAATCTTTTTCTCGGACATCCAATGCGGTAAAAGGAACCACAGTCACCGCCCCGCCATGACCAAATTACATTTTTTGGAAGTTTACGGCCATAAAATTGGAAATCCGCGCGAGTCCCAAAATTTCGTGTGCTATAGCCCACGCCTTCTGCCGTGGCCCCGATCCCCCGGACCCGAATCGTCTAAACTTTTTCTCGGACATCCAATGCGGTAAAAGGAACCACAGTCACCGCCCCGCCATGACCAAATTACATTTTTTGGAAGTTTACGGCCATAAAATTGGAAATCCGCGCGAGTCCCAAATTTTCGTGTGCTATAGCCCACGCCTTCTGCCGTGGCCCCGATCCCCCGGACCCGAATCGTCTAATCTTTTTCTCGGACATCCAATGCGGTAAAAGGAACCACAGTCACCGCCCCGCCATGACCAAATTACATTTTTTGGAAGTTTACGGCCATAAAATTGGAAATCCGCGCGAGTCCCAAATTTTCGTGTGCTATAGCCCACGCCTTCTGCTGTGGCCCCGATCCCCCGGACCCGAATCGTCTAATCTTTTTCTCGGACATCCAATGCGGTAAAAGGAACCACAGTCACCGCCCCGCCATGACCAAATTACATTTTTTGGAAGTTTACGGCCATAAAATTGGAAATCCGCGCGAGTCCCAAATTTTCGTGTGCTATAGCCCACGCCTTCTGCCGTGGCCCCGATCCCCCGGACCCGAATCGTCTAATCTTTTTCTCGGACATCCAATGCGGTAAAAGGAACCACAGACACCGCCCCGCCTCGACCAAATTACATTTTTTGGAAGTTTACGGCCATAAAATTGGAAATCCGCGCGAGTCCCAAATTTTCGTGTGCTATAGCCCACGCCTTTTGCTGTGGCCCCGATCCCCCGGACCCGAATCGTCTAATCTTTTTCTCGGACATCCAATGCGGTAAAAGGAACCATAGTCACCGCCCCTCCATGACCAAATTACATTTTTTGGAAGTTTACGGCCATAAAATTGGAAATCCGCGCGAGTCCCAAATTTTCGTGTGCTATAGCCCACGCCTTCTGCCGTGGCCCCGATCCCCCGGACCCGAATCGTCTAATCTTTTTCTCGGACATCCAATGCGGTAAAAGGAACCACAGTCACCGCCCCGCCATGACCAAATTACATTTTTTGGAAGTTTACGGCCATAAAATTGGAAATCCGCGCGAGTCCCAAATTTTCGTGTGCTATAGCCCACGCCTTCTGCCGTGGCCCCGATCCCCCGGACCCGAATCGTCTAATCTTTTTCTCGGACATCCAATGCGGTAAAAGGAACCATAGTCACCGCCCCGCCATGACCAAATTACATTTTTTGGAAGTTTACGGCCATAAAATTGGAAATCCGCGCGAGTCCCAAATTTTCGTGTGCTATAGCCCACGCTTTCTGCCGTGGCCCCGATCCCCCGGACCCGAAACGTCAAATCTTTTTCTCGGACATCCAATGCGGTAAAAGGAACCATAGTCACTGCACCGCCATGACCAAATTACATTTTTTGGAAGTTTACGGCCATAAAATTGGAAATCCGCGCGAGTCCCAAATTTTCGTGTGCTATAGCCCACGCCTTCTGCCGTGGCCCCGATCCCCCGGACCCGAATCGTCTAATCTTTTTCTCGGACATCCAATGCGGTAAAAGGAACCACAGTCACCGCCCCGCCATGACCAAATTACATTTTTTGGAAGTTTACGGCCATAAAATTGGAAATCCGCGCGAGTCCCAAATTTTCGTGTGCTATAGCCCACGCCTTCTGCCGTGGCCCCGATCCCCCGGACCCGAATCGTCTAATCTTTTTCTCGGACATCCAATGCGGTAAAAGGAACCACAGTCACCGCCCCGCCATGACCAAATTACATTTTTTGGAAGTTTACGGCCATAAAATTGGAAATCCGCGCGAGTCCCAAATTTTCGTGTGCTATAGCCCACGCCTTCTGCCGTGGCCCCGATCCCCCGGACCCGAATCGTTTAATCTTTTTCTCGGACATCCAATGCGGTAAAAGGAACCACAGTCACCGCCCCGCCATGACCAAATTACATTTTTTGGAAGTTTACGGCCATAAAATTGGAAATCCGCGCGAGTCCCAAATTTTCGTGTGCTATAGCCCACGCCTTCTGCCGTGGCCCCGATCCCCCGGACCCGAATCGTCTAAACTTTTTCTCGGACATCCAATGCGGTAAAAGGAACCATAGTCACCGCCCCGCCATGACCAAATTACATTTTTTGGAAGTTTACGGCCATAAAATTGGAAATCCGCGCGAGTCCCAAAATTTCGTGTGCTATAGCCCACGCCTTCTGCCGTGGCCCCGATCCCCCGGACCCGAAACGTCTAATCTTTTTCTCGGACATCCAATGCGGTAAAAGGAACCACAGTCACCGCCCCGCCATGACCAAATTACATTTTTTGGAAGTTTACGGCCATAAAATTGGAAATCCGCGCGAGTCCCAAATTTTCGTGTGCTATAGCCCACGCCTTCTGCCGTGGCCCCGATCCCCCGGACCCGAATCGTTTAATCTTTTTCTCGGACATCCAATGCGGTAAAAGGAACCACAGTCACCGCCCCGCCATGACCAAATTACATTTTTTGGAAGTTTACGGCCATAAAATTGGAAATCCGCGCGAGTCCCAAATTTTCGTGTGCTATAGCCCACGCCTTCTGCCGTGGCCCCGATCCCCCGGACCCGAATCGTCTAATCTTTTTCTCGGACATCCAATGCGGTAAAAGGAACCACAGTCACCGCCCCGCCATGACCAAATTACATTTTTTGGAAGTTTACGGCCATAAAATTGGAAATCCGCGCGAGTCCCAAATTTTCGTGTGCTATAGCCCACGCCTTCTGCCGTGGCCCCGATCCCCCGGACCCGAATCGTCTAATCTTTTTCTCGGACATCCAATGCGGTAAAAGGAACCACAGTCACCGCCCCGCCATGACCAAATTACATTTTTTGGAAGTTTACGGCCATAAAATTGGAAATCCGCGCGAGTCCCAAATTTTCGTGTGCTATAGCCCACGCCTTCTGCCGTGGCCCCGATCCCCCGGACCCGAATCGTCTAATCTTTTTCTCGGACATCCAATGCGGTAAAAGGAACCATAGTCACCGCCCCGCCATGACCAAATTACATTTTTTGGAAGTTTACGGCCATAAAATTGGAAATCCGCGCGAGTCCCAAATTTTCGTGTGCTATAGCCCACGCCTTCTGCCGTGGCCCCGATCCCCCGGACCCAAATCATCTAATCTTTTTCTCGGACATCCAATGCGGTAAAAGGAACCACAGTCACCGCCCCGCCATGACCAAATTACATTTTTTGGAAGTTTACGGCCATAAAATTGGAAATCCGCGCGAGTCCCAAATTTTCGTGTGCTATAGCCCACGCCTTCTGCCGTGGCCCCGATCCCCTGGACCCGAATCGTCTAATCTTTTTCTCGGACATCCAATGCGGTAAAAGGAACCACAGTCACCGCCCCGCCATGACCAAATTACATTTTTTGGAAGTTTACGGCCATAAAATTGGAAATCCGCGCGAGTCCCAAATTTTCGTGTGCTATAGCCCACGCCTTCTGCCGTGGCCCCGATCCCCTGGACCCGAATCGTCTAATCTTTTTCTCGGACATCCAATGCGGTAAAAGGAACCACAGTCACCGCCCCGCCATGACCAAATTACATTTTTTGGAAGTTTACGGCCATAAAATTGGAAATCCGCGCGAGTCCCAAATTTTCGTGTGCTATAGCCCACGCCTTCTGCCGTGGCCCCGATCCCCCGGACCCGAATCGTCTAATCTTTTTCTCGGACATCCAATGCGGTAAAAGGAACCACAGTCACCGCCCCGCCATGACCAAATTACATTTTTTGGAAGTTTACGGCCATAAAATTGGAAATCCGCGCGAGTCCCAAATTTTCGTGTGCTATAGCCCACGCCTTCTGCCGTGGCCCCGATCCCCCGGACCCGAATCGTCTAATCTTTTTCTCGGACATCCAATGCGGTAAAAGGAACCACAGTCACCGCCCCGCCATGACCAAATTACATTTTTTGGAAGTTTACGGCCATAAAATTGGAAATCCGCGCGAGTCCCAAATTTTCGTGTGCTATAGCCCACGCCTTCTGCCGTGGCCCCGATCCCCCGGACCCGAATCGTCTAATCTTTTTCTCGGACATCCAATGCGGTAAAAGGAACCAAAGTCACCGCCCCGCCATGACCAAATTACATTTTTTGGAAGTTTACGGCCATAAAATTGGAAATCCGCGCGAGTCCCAAATTTTCGTGTGCTATAGCCCACGCCTTCTGCCGTGGCCCCGATCCCCCGGACCCGAATCGTCTAATCTTTTTCTCGGACATCCAATGCGGTAAAAGGAACCACAGTCACCGCCCCGCCATGACCAAATTACATTTTTTGGAAGTTTACGGCCATAAAATTGGAAATCCGCGCGAGTCCCAAATTTTCGTGTGCTATAGCCCACGCCTTCTGCCGTGGCCCCGATCCCCCGGACCCGAATCGTCTAATCTTTTTCTCGGACATCCAATGCGGTAAAAGGAACCACAGTCACCGCCCCGCCATGACCAAATTACATTTTTTGGAAGTTTACGGCCATAAAATTGGAAATCCGCGCGAGTCCCAAATTTTCGTGTGCTATAGCCCACGCCTTCTGCCGTGGCCCCGATCCCCCGGACCCGAATCGTCTAATCTTTTTCTCGGACATCCAATGCGGTAAAAGGAACCACAGTCACCGCCCCGCCATGACCAAATTACATTTTTTGGAAGTTTACGGCCATAAAATTGGAAATCCGCGCGAGTCCCAAATTTTCGTGTGCTATAGCCCACGCCTTCTGCCGTGGCCCCGATCCCCCGGACCCGAATCGTCTAATCTTTTTCTCGGACATCCAATGCGGTAAAAGGAACCACAGTCACCGCCCCGCCATGACCAAATTACATTTTTTTGAAGTTTACGGCCATAAAATTGGAAATCCGCGCGAGTCCCAAATTTTCGTGTGCTATAGCCCACGCCTTCTGCCGTGGCCCCGATCCCCCGGACCCGAATCGTCTAATCTTTTTCTCGGACATCCAATGCGGTAAAAGGAACCATAGTCACCGCCCCGCCATGACCAAATTACATTTTTTGGAAGTTTACGGCCATAAAATTGGAAATCCGCGCGAGTCCCAAATTTTCGTGTGCTATAGCCCACGCCTTCTGCCGTGGCCCCGATCCCCCGGACCCGAATCGTCTAATCTTTTTCTCGGACATCCAATGCGGTAAAAGGAACCACAGTCACCGCCCCGCCATGACCAAATTACATTTTTTGGAAGTTTACGGCCATAAAATTGGAAATCCGCGCGAGTCCCAAATTTTCGTGTGCTATAGCCCACGCCTTCTGCCGTGGCCCCGATCCCCCGGACCCGAATCGTCTAATCTTTTTCTCGGACATCCAATGCGGTAAAAGGAACCACAGTCACCGCCCCGCCATGACCAAATTACATTTTTTGGAAGTTTACGGCCATAAAATTGGAAATCCGCGCGAGTCCCAAATTTTCGTGTGCTTTAGACGGTGCCTTCTGCCGTGGCCCCGATCCCCCGGACCCGAATCGTCTAATCTTTTTATCGGACATCCAATGCGGTAAAAGGAACCATAGTCACCGCCCCGCCATGACCAAATTACATTTTTTGGAAGTTTACGGCCATAAAATTGGAAATCCGCGCGAGTCCCAAATTTTCGTGTGCTATAGCCCATGCCTTCTGCCGTGGCCCCGATCCCCCGGGCCCGAATCGTCTAAACTTTTTCTCGGACATCCAATGCGGTAAAAGGAACCACAGTCACCGCCCCGCCATGACCAAATTACATTTTTTGGAAGTTTACGGCCATAAAATTGGAAATCCGCGCGAGTCCCAAATTTTCGTGTGCTATAGCCCACGCCTTCTGCCGTGGCCCCGATCCCCCGGACCCGAATCGTCTAAACTTTTTCTCGGACATCCAATGCGGTAAAAGGAACCACAGTCACCGCCCCGCCATGACCAAATTACATTTTTTGGAAGTTTACGGCCATAAAATTGGAAATCCGCGCGAGTCCCAAATTTTCGTGTGCTATAGCCCACGCCTTCTGCCGTGGCCCCGATCCCCCGGACCCGAATCGTCTAATCTTTTTCTCGGACATCCAATGCGGTAAAAGGAACCACAGTCACCGCCCCGCCATGACCAAATTACATTTTTTGGAAGTTTACGGCCATAAAATTGGAAATCCGCGCGAGTCCCAAATTTTCGTGTGCTATAGCCCACGCCTTCTGCCGTGGCCCCGATCCCCCGGACCCGAATCGTCTAATCTTTTTCTCGGACATCCAATGCGGTAAAAGGAACCATAGTCACCGCCCCGCCATGACCAAATTACATTTTTTGGAAGTTTACGGCCATAAAATTGGAAATCCGCGCGAGTCCCAAATTTTCGTGTGCTATAGCCCACGCCTTCTGCCGTGGCCCCGATCCCCCGGACCCGAAACGTCTAATCTTTTTCTCGGACATCCAATGCGGTAAAAGGAACCATAGTCACCGCCCCGCCATGACCAAATTACATTTTTTGGAAGTTTACGGCCATAAAATTGGAAATCCGCGCGAGTCCCAAATTTTCGTGTGCTATAGCCCACGCCTTCTGCCGTGGCCCCGATCCCCCGGACCCGAATCGTCTAATCTTTTTCTCGGACATCCAATGCGGTAAAAGGAACCACAGTCACCGCCCCGCCATGACCAAATTACATTTTTTGGAAGTTTACGGCCATAAAATTGGAAATCCGCGCGAGTCCCAAATTTTCGTGTGCTATAGCCCACGCCTTCTGCCGTGGCCCCGATCCCCCGGACCCGAATCGTGTAATCTTTTTCTCGGACATCCAATGCGGTAAAAGGAACCACAGTCACCGCCCCGCCATGACCAAATTACATTTTTTGGAAGTTTACGGCCATAAAATTGGAAATCCGCGCGAGTCCCAAATTTTCGTGTGCTATAGCCCACGCCTTCTGCCGTGGCCCCGATCCCCCGGACCCGAATCGTCTAAATTTTTTCTCGGACATCCAATGCGGTAAAAGGAACCATAGTCACCGCCCCGCCATGACCAAATTACATTTTTTGGAAGTTTACGGCCATAAAATTTGAAATCCGCGCGAGTCCCAAAATTTTGGTGTGCTATAGCCCACGCCTTCTGCCGTGGCCCCAAGCCCCTGGACCCGAAACGTCTAATCTTTTTCTCGGACATCCAATGCGGTAAAAGGAACCATAGTCACCGCCCCGCCATGACCAAATTACATTTTTTGGAAGTTTACGGCCATAAAATTGGAAATCCGCGCGAGTCCCAAATTTTCGTGTGCTATAGCCCACGCCTTCTGCCGTGGCCCCGATCCCCCGGACCCGAATCGTCTAATCTTTTTCTCGGACATCCAATGCGGTAAAAGGAACCACAGTTACCGCCCCGCCATGACCAAATTACATTTTTTGGAAGTTTACGGCCATAAAATTGGAAATCCGCGCGAGTCCCAAATTTTCGTGTGCTATAGCCCACGCCTTCTGCCGTGGCCCCGATCCCCCGGACCCGAATCGTCTAATCTTTTTCTCGGACATCCAATGCGGTAAAAGGAACCACAGTCACCGCCCCGCCATGACCAAATTACATTTTTTGGAAGTTTACGGCCATAAAATTGGAAATCCGCGCGAGTCCCAAATTTTCGTGTGCTATAGCCCACGCCTTCTGCCGTGGCCCCGATCCCCCGGACCCGAATCGTCTAATCTTTTTCTCGGACATCCAATGCGGTAAAAGGAACCACAGTCACCGCCCCGCCATGACCAAATTACATTTTTTGGAAGTTTACGGCCATAAAATTGGAAATCCGCGCGAGTCCCAAATTTTCGTGTGCTATAGCCCACGCCTTCTGCCGTGGCCCCGATCCCCCGGACCCAAATCGTCTAATCTTTTTCTCGGACATCCAATGCGGTAAAAGGAACCACAGTCACCGCCCCGCCATGACCAAATTACATTTTTTGGAAGTTTACGGCCATAAAATTGGAAATCCGCGCGAGTCCCAAATTTTCGTGTGCTATAGCCCACGCCTTCTGCCGTGGCCCCGATCCCCCGGACCCGAATCGTCTAATCTTTTTCTCGGACATCCAATGCGGTAAAAGGAACCACAGTCACCGCCCCGCCATGACCAAATTACATTTTTTGGAAGTTTACGGCCATAAAATTGGAAATCCGCGCGAGTCCCAAATTTTCGTGTGCTATAGCCCACGCCTTCTGCCGTGGCCCCGATCCCCCGGACCCCACCCGTCGAAACTTTTTCTCGGACATCCAATGCGGTAAAAGGAACCATAGTCACCGCCCCTCCATGACCAAATTACATTTTTTGGAAGTTTACGGCCATAAAATTGGAAATCCGCGCGAGTCCCAAATTTTCGTGTGCTATAGCCCACGCCTTCTGCCGTGGCCCCGATCCCCCGGACCCGAATCGTCTAATCTTTTTCTCGGACATCCAATGCGGTAAAAGGAACCACAGTCACCGCCCCGCCATGACCAAATTACATTTTTTGGAAGTTTACGGCCATAAAATTGGAAATCCGCGCGAGTCCCAAATTTTCGTGTGCTATAGCCCACGCCTTCTGCCGTGGCCCCGATCCCCCGGACCCGAATCGTCTAATCTTTTTCTCGGACATCCAATGCGGTAAAAGGAACCACAGTCACCGCCCCGCCATGACCAAATTACATTTTTTGGAAGTTTACGGCCATAAAATTGGAAATCCGCGCGAGTCCCAAATTTTCGTGTGCTATAGCCCACGCCTTCTGCCGTGGCCCCGATCCCCCAGACCCGAATCGTCTAATCTTTTTCTCGGACATCCAATGCGGTAAAAGGAACCATAGTCACTGCACCGCTATGACAAAATTACATTTTTTGGAAGTTTACGGCCATAAAATTGGAAATCCGCGCGAGTCCCAAATTTTCGTGTGCTATAGCCCACGCCTTCTGCCGTGGCCCCGATCCCCCGGACCCGAATCGTCTAATCTTTTTCTCGGACATCCAATGCGGTAAAAGGAACCACAGTCACCGCCCCGCCATGACCAAATTACATTTTTTGGAAGTTTACGGCCATAAAATTGGAAATCCGCGCGAGTCCCAAATTTTCGTGTGCTATAGCCCACGCCTTCTGCCGTGGCCCCGATCCCCCGGACCCGAATCGTCTAATCTTTTTCTCGGACATCCAATGCGGTAAAAGGAACCACAGTCACCGCCCCGCCATGACCAAATTACATTTTTTGGAAGTTTACGGCCATAAAATTGGAAATCCGCGCGAGTCCCAAATTTTCGTGTGCTATAGCCCACGCCTTCTGCCGTGGCCCCGATCCTCCGGACCCGAATCGTCTAATCTTTTTCTCGGACATCCAATGCGGTAAAAGGAACCACAGTCACCGCCCCGCCATGACCAAATTACATTTTTTGGAAGTTTACGGCCATAAAATTGGAAATCCGCGCGAGTCCCAAATTTTCGTGTGCTATAGCCCACGCCTTCTGCCGTGGCCCCGATCCCCCGGACCCGAATCGTCTAATCTTTTTCTCGGACATCCAATGCGGTAAAAGGAACCATAGTCACCGCCCCGCCATGACCAAATTACATTTTTTGGAAGTTTACGGCCATAAAATTGGAAATCCGCGCGAGTCCCAAATTTTCGTGTGCTATAGCCCACGCCTTCTGCCGTGGCCCCGATCCCCCGGACCCGAATCGTCTAATCTTTTTCTCGGACATCCAATGCGGTAAAAGGAACCACAGTCACCGCCCCGCCATGACCAAATTACATTTTTTGGAAGTTTACGGCCATAAAATTGGAAATCCGCGCGAGTCCCAAATTTTCGTGTGCTATAGCCCACGCCTTCTGCCGTGGCCCCGATCCCCCGGACCCGAATCGTTTAATCTTTTTCTCGGACATCCAATGCGGTAAAAGGAACCACAGTCACCGCCCCGCCATGACCAAATTACATTTTTTGGAAGTTTACGGCCATAAAATTGGAAATCCGCGCGAGTCCCAAATTTTCGTGTGCTATAGCCCACGCCTTCTGCCGTGGCCCCGATCCCCCGGACCCGAATCGTCTAAACTTTTTCTCGGACATCCAATGCGGTAAATGGAACCATAGTCACCGCCCCGCCATGACCAAATTACATTTTTTGGAAGTTTACGGCCATAAAATTTGAAATCCGCGCGAGTCCCAAAATTTCGTGTGCTATAGCCCACGCCTTCTGCCGTGGCCCCGATCCCCCGGACCCGAAACGTCTAATCTTTTTCTCGGACATCCAATGCGGTAAAAGGAACCATAGTCACTGCCCCGCCATGACCAAATTACATTTTTTGGAAGTTTACGGCCATAAAATTGGAAATCCGCGCGAGTCCCAAATTTTCGTGTGCTATAGCCCACGCCTTCTGCCGTGGCCCCGATCCCCCGGACCCGAATCGTCTAATCTTTTTCTCGGACATCCAATGCGGTAAAAGGAACCACAGTCACTGCCCCGCCATGACCAAATTACATTTTTTGGAAGTTTACGGCCATAAAATTGGAAATCCGCGCGAGTCCCAAATTTTCGTGTGCTATAGCCCACGCCTTCTGCCGTGGCCCCGATCCCCCGGACCCGAATCGTCTAATCTTTTTCTCGGACATCCAATGCGGTAAAAGGAACCATAGTCACCGCCCCTCCATGACCAAATTACATTTTTTGGAAGTTTACGGCCATAAAATTGGAAATCCGCGCGAGTCCCAAATTTTCGTGTGCTATAGCCCACGCCTTCTGCCGTGGCCCCGATCCCCCGGACCCGAATCGTCTAATCTTTTTCTCGGACATCCAATGCGGTAAAAGGAACCACAGTCACCGCCCCGCCATGACCAAATTACATTTTTTGGAAGTTTACGGCCATAAAATTGGAAATCCGCGCGAGTTCCAAATTTTCGTGAGCTATAGCCCACGCCTTATGCCGTGGCCCCGATCCCCCGGACCCGAATCGTCTAATCATTTTCTCGGACATCCAATGCGGTAAAAGGAACCACAGTCACCGCCCCGCCATGACCAAATTACATTTTTTGGAAGTTTACGGCCATAAAATTGGAAATCCGCGCGAGTTCCAAATTTTCGTGAGCTATAGCCCACGCCTTATGCCGTGGCCCCGATCCCCCGGACCCGAATCGTCTAATCATTTTCTCGGACATCCAATGCGGTAAAAGGAACCACAGTCACCGCCCCGCCATGACCAAATTACATTTTTTGGAAGTTTACGGCCATAAAATTGGAAATCCGCACGAGTCCCAAATTTTCGTGTGCTATAGCCCACGCCTTCTGTCGTGGCCCCGATACCCCAGACGCGAATCGTCTAAACTTTTTCTCGGACATCCAATGCGGTAAATGGAACCATAGTCACCGCCCGCCATGACCAAATTACATTTTTTGGAAGTTTACGGCCATAAAATTTGAAATCCGCGCGAGTCCCAAAATTTCGTGTGCTATAGCCCACGCCTTCTGCCGTGGCCCCGAGCCCCCGGACCCGAAACGTCTAATCTTTTTCTCGGACATCCAATGCGGCAAAAGGAACCATAGTCACTGCACCGCCATGACCAAATTACATTTTTTGGAAGTTTACGGCCATAAAATTGGAAATCCGCGCGAGTCCCAAATTTTCGTGTGCTATAGCCCACGCCTTCTGCCGTGGCCCCGATCCCCCGGACCCGAATCGTCTAATCTTTTTCTCGGACATCCAATGCGGAAAAAGGAACCACAGTCACTGCCCCGCCATGACCAAATTACATTTTTTGGAAGTTTACGGCCATAAAATTGGAAATTCGCGCGAGTCCCAAATTTCCGTGTGCTATAGCCCACGCCTTCTGCCGTGGCCCCGATCCCCCGGACCCGAATCGTTTAATCTTTTTCTCGGACATCCAATGCGGTAAAAGGAACCACAGTCACCGCCCCGCCATGACCAAATTACATTTTTTGGAAGTTTACGGCCATAAAATTGGAAATCCGCGCGAGTCCCAAATTTTCGTGTGCTATAGCCCACGCCTTCTGCCGTGGCCCCGATCCCCCGGACCCGAATCGTTTAATCTTTTTCTCGGACATCCAATGCGGTAAAAGGAACCACAGTCACCGCCCCGCCATGACCAAATTACATTTTTTGGAAGTTTACGGCCATAAAATTTGAAATCCGCGCGAGTCCCAAATTTTCGTGTGCTATAGCCCATGCCTTCTGCCGTGGCCCCGATCCCCCGGGCCCGAATCGTCTAAACTTTTTCTTGGACATCCAATGCGGTAAAATGAACCATAGTCACTGCACCGCCATGACCAAATTACATTTTTTGGAAGTTTACGGCCATAAAATTTGAAATCCGCGCGAGTCCCAAATTTTCGTGTGCTATAGCCCACGCCTTCTGCCGTGGCCCCGATCCCCCGGACCCGAAACGTCTAATCTTTTTCTCGGACATCCAATGCGGTAAAAGGAACCACAGTCACCGCCCCGCCATGACCAAATTACATTTTTTGGAAGTTTACGGCCATAAAATTGGAAATCCGCGCGAGTCCCAAATTTTCGTGTGCTATAGCCCACGCCTTCTGCCGTGGCCCCGATCCCCCGGACCCGAATCGTCTAATCTTTTTCTCGGACATCCAATGCGGTAAAAGGAACCACAGTCACCGCCCCGCCATGACCAAATTACATTTTTTGGAAGTTTACGGCCATAAAATTGGAAATCCGCGCGAGTCCCAAATTTTCGTGTGCTATAGCCCACGCCTTCTGCCGTGGCCCCGATCCCCCGGACCCGAATCGTCTAATCTTTTTCTCGGACATCCAATGCGGTAAAAGGAACCACAGTCACCGCCCCGCCATGACCAAATTACATTTTTTGGAAGTTTACGGCCATAAAATTGGAAATCCGCGCGAGTCCCAAATTTTCGTGTGCTATAGCCCACGCCTTCTGCCGTGGCCCCGATCCCCCGGACCCGAAACGTCTAATCTTTTTCTCGGACATCCAATGCGGTAAAAGGAACCATAGTCACTGCCCCGCCATGACCAAATTACATTTTTTGGAAGTTTACGGCCATAAAATTGGAAATCCGCGCGAGTCCCAAATTTTCGTGTGCTATAGCCCACGCCTTCTGCCGTGGCCCCGATCCCCCGGACCCGAATCGTCTAATCTTTTTCTCGGACATCCAATGCGGTAAAAGGAACCACAGTCACCGCCCCGCCATGACCAAATTACATTTTTTGGAAGTTTACGGCCATAAAATTGGAAATCCGCGCGAGTCCCAAATTTTCGTGTGCTATAGCCCACGCCTTCTGCCGTGGCCCCGATCCCCCGGACCCGAATCGTCTAATCTTTTTCTCGGACATCCAATGCGGTAAAAGGAACCACAGTCACCGCCCCGCCATGACCAAATTACATTTTTTGGAAGTTTACGGCCATAAAATTGGAAATCCGCGCGAGTCCCAAATTTTCGTGTGCTATAGCCCACGCCTTCTGCCGTGGCCCCGATCCCCCGGACCCGAATCGTCTAATCTTTTTCTCGGACATCCAATGCGGTAAAAGGAACCACAGTCACCGCCCCGCCATGACCAAATTACATTTTTTGGAAGTTTACGGCCATAAAATTGGAAATCCGCGCGAGTCCCAAATTTTCGTGTGCTATAGCCCACGCCTTCTGCCGTGGCCCCGATCCCCCGGACCCGAATCGTATATCAATTACTCCGACATCCAATGCGGTAAAAGGAACCACAGTCACCGCCCCGCCATGACCAAATTACATTTTTTGGAAGTTTACGGCCATAAAATTGGAAATCCGCGCGAGTCCCAAATTTTCGTGTGCTATAGCCCACGCCTTCTGCCGTGGCCCCGATCCCCCGGACCCGAATCGTCTAATCATTTTCTCGGACATCCAATGCGGTAAAAGGAACCACAGTCACCGCCCCGCCATGACCAAATTACATTTTTTGGAAGTTTACGGCCATAAAATTGGAAATCCGCGCGAGTCCCAAATTTTCGTGTGCTATAGCCCACGCCTTCTGCCGTGGCCCCGATCCCCCGGACCCGAATCGTCTAATCTTTTTCTCGGACATCCAATGCGGTAAAAGGAACCACAGTCACCGCCCCGCCATGACCAAATTACATTTTTTGGAAGTTTACGGCCATAAAATTGGAAATCCGCGCGAGTCCCAAATTTTCGTGTGCTATAGCCCACGCCTTCTGCCGTGGCCCCGATCCCCCGGACCCGAATCGTCTAATCTTTTTCTCGGACATCCAATGCGGTAAAAGGAACCACAGTCACCGCCCCGCCATGACCAAATTACATTTTTTGGAAGTTTACGGCCATAAAATTTGAAATCCGCGCGAGTCCCAAATTTTCGTGTGCTATAGCCCACGCCTTCTGCCGTGGCCCCGATCCCCCGGACCCGAAACGTCTAATCTTTTTCTCGGACATCCAATGCGGCAAAAGGAACCATAGTCACCGCCCCGCCATGACCAAATTACATTTTTTGGAAGTTTACGGCCATAAAATTGGAAATCCGCGCGAGTCCCAAATTTTCGTGTGCTATAGCCCACGCCTTCTGCCGTGGCCCCGATCCCCCGGACCCGAATCGTCTAATCTTTTTCTCGGACATCCAATGCGGTAAAAGGAACCACAGTCACCGCCCCGCCATGACCAAATTACATTTTTTGGAAGTTTACGGCCATAAAATTGGAAATCCGCGCGAGTCCCAAATTTTCGTGTGCTATAGCCCACGCCTTCTGCCGTGGCCCCGATCCCCCGGACCCGAATCGTCTAAACTTTTTCTCGGACATCCAATGCGGTAAAAGGAACCACAGTCACCGCCCCGCCATGACCAAATTACATTTTTTGGAAGTTTACGGCCATAAAATTGGAAATCCGCGCGAGTCCCAAATTTTCGTGTGCTATAGCCCACGCCTTCTGCCGTGGCCCCGATCCCCCGGACCCGAATCGTCTAATCTTTTTCTCGGACATCCAATGCGGTAAAAGGAACCACAGTCACCGCCCCGCCATGACCAAATTACATTTTTTGGAAGTTTACGGCCATAAAATTGGAAATCCGCGCGAGTCCCAAATTTTCGTGTGCTATAGCCCACGCCTTCTGCCGTGGCCCCGATCCCCCGGACCCGAATCGTTTAATCTTTTTCTCGGACATCCAATGCGGTAAAAGGAACCACAGTCACCGCCCCGCCATGACCAAATTACATTTTTTGGAAGTTTACGGCCATAAAATTGGAAATCCGCGCGAGTCCCAAATTTTCGTGTGCTATAGCCCACGCCTTCTGCCGTGGCCCCGATCCCCCGGACCCGAATCGTCTAATCTTTTTCTCGGACATCCAATGCGGTAAAAGGAACCATAGTCACCGCCCCGCCATGACCAAATTACATTTTTTGGAAGTTTACGGCCATAAAATTGGAAATCCGCGCGAGTCCCAAATTTTCGTGTGCTATAGCCCACGCCTTCTGCCGTGGCCCCGATCCCCCGGACCCGAAACGTCAAATCTTTTTCTCGGACATCCAATGCGGTAAAAGGAACCACAGTCACCGCCCCGCCATGACCAAATTACATTTTTTGGAAGTTTACGGCCATAAAATTGGAAATCCGCGCGAGTCCCAAATTTTCGTGTGCTATAGCCCACGCCTTCTGCCGTGGCCCCGATCCCCCGGACCCGAATCGTCTAATCTTTTTCTCGGACATCCAATGCGGTAAAAGGAACCACAGTCACCGCCCCGCCATGACCAAATTACATTTTTTGGAAGTTTACGGCCATAAAATTGGAAATCCGCGCGAGTCCCAAATTTTCGTGTGCTATAGCCCACGCCTTCTGCCGTGGCCCCGATCCCCCGGACCCGAATCGTCTAATCTTTTTCTCGGACATCCAATGCGGTAAAAGGAACCACAGTCACCGCCCCGCCATGACCAAATTACATTTTTTGGAAGTTTACGGCCATAAAATTGGAAATCCGCGCGAGTCCCAAATTTTCGTGTGCTATAGCCCACGCCTTCTGCCGTGGCCCCGATCCCCCGGACCCGAATCGTCTAATCTTTTTCTCGGACATCCAATGCGGTAAAAGGAACCACAGTCACCGCCCCGCCATGACCAAATTACATTTTTTGGAAGTTTACGGCCATAAAATTGGAAATCCGCGCGAGTCCCAAATTTTCGTGTGCTATAGCCCACGCCTTCTGCCGTGGCCCCGATCCCCCGGACCCGAATCGTCTAATCTTTTTCTCGGACATCCAATGCGGTAAAAGGAACCACAGTCACCGCCCCGCCATGACCAAATTACATTTTTTGGAAGTTTACGGCCATAAAATTTGAAATCCGCGCGAGTCCCAAAATTTCGTGTGCTATAGCCCACGCCTTCTGCCGTGGCCCCGAGCCCCCGGACCCGAAACGTCTAATCTTTTTCTCGGACATCCAATGCGGCAAAAGGAACCATAGTCACTGCACCGCCATGACCAAATTACATTTTTTGGAAGTTTACGGCCATAAAATTGGAAATCCGCGCGAGTCCCAAATTTTCGTGTGCTATAGCCCACGCCTTCTGCCGTGGCCCCGATCCCCCGGACCCGAATCGTCTAATCTTTTTCTCGGACATCCAATGCGGTAAAAGGAACCACAGTCACCGCCCCGCCATGACCAAATTACATTTTTTGGAAGTTTACGGCCATAAAATTGGAAATCCGCGCGAGTCCCAAATTTTCGTGTGCTATAGCCCACGCCTTCTGCCGTGGCCCCGATCCCCCGGACCCGAATCGTCTAATCTTTTTCTCGGACATCCAATGCGGTAAAAGGAACCACAGTCACCGCCCCGCCATGACCAAATTACATTTTTTGGAAGTTTACGGCCATAAAATTGGAAATCCGCGCGAGTCCCAAATTTTCGTGTGCTATAGCCCACGCCTTCTGCCGTGGCCCCGATCCCCCGGACCCGAATCGTCTAATCTTTTTCTCGGACATCCAATGCGGTAAAAGGAACCACAGTCACCGCCCCGCCATGACCAAATTACATTTTTTGGAAGTTTACGGCCATAAAATTGGAAATCCGCGCGAGTCCCAAATTTTCGTGTGCTATAGCCCACGCCTTCTGCCGTGGCCCCGATCCCCCGGACCCGAATCGTCTAATCTTTTTCTCGGACATCCAATGCGGTAAAAGGAACCACAGTCACCGCCCCGCCATGACCAAATTACATTTTTTGGAAGTTTACGGCCATAAAATTGGAAATCCGCGCGAGTCCCAAATTTTCGTGTGCTATAGCCCACGCCTTCTGCCGTGGCCCCGATCCCCCGGACCCGAATCGTCTAATCTTTTTCTCGGACATCCAATGCGGTAAAAGGAACCACAGTCACCGCCCCGCCATGACCAAATTACATTTTTTGGAAGTTTACGGCCATAAAATTGGAAATCCGCGCGAGTCCCAAATTTTCGTGTGCTATAGCCCACGCCTTCTGCCGTGGCCCCGATCCCCCGGACCCGAATCGTCTAATCTTTTTCTCGGACATCCAATGCGGTAAAAGGAACCACAGTCACCGCCCCGCCATGACCAAATTACATTTTTTGGAAGTTTACGGCCATAAAATTGGAAATCCGCGCGAGTCCCAAATTTTCGTGTGCTATAGCCCACGCCTTCTGCCGTGGCCCCGATCCCCCGGACCCGAATCGTCTAATCTTTTTCTCGGACATCCAATGCGGTAAAAGGAACCACAGTCACCGCCCCGCCATGACCAAATTACATTTTTTGGAAGTTTACGGCCATAAAATTGGAAATCCGCGCGAGTCCCAAATTTTCGTGTGCTATAGCCCACGCCTTCTGCCGTGGCCCCGATCCCCCGGACCCGAATCGTCTAATCTTTTTCTCGGACATCCAATGCGGTAAAAGGAACCATAGTCACCGCCCCGCCATGACCAAATTACATTTTTTGGATGTTTACGGCCATAAAATTGGAAATCCGCGCGAGTCCCAAATTTTCGTGTGCTATAGCCCACGCCTTCTGCCGTGGCCCCGATCCCCCGGACCCGAATCGTCTAATCTTTTTCTCGGACATCCAATGCGGTAAAAGGAACCACAGTCACCGCCCCGCCATGACCAAATTACATTTTTTGGAAGTTTACGGCCATAAAATTGGAAATCCGCGCGAGTCCCAAATTTTCGTGTGCTATAGCCCACGCCTTCTGCCGTGGCCCCGATCCCCCGGACCCGAATCGTCTAATCTTTTTCTCGGACATCCAATGCGGTAAAAGGAACCACAGTCACCGCCCCGCCATGACCAAATTACATTTTTTGGAAGTTTACGGCCATAAAATTGGAAATCCGCGCGAGTCCCAAATTTTCGTGTGCTATAGCCCACGCCTTCTGCCGTGGCCCCGATCCCCCGGACCCGAATCGTCTAATCTTTTTCTCGGACATCCAATGCGGTAAAAGGAACCACAGTCACCGCCCCGCCATGACCAAATTACATTTTTTGGAAGTTTACGGCCATAAAATTGGAAATCCGCGCGAGTCCCAAATTTTCGTGTGCTATAGCCCACGCCTTCTGCCGTGGCCCCGATCCCCCGGACCCGAATCGTCTAATCTTTTTCTCGGACATCCAATGCGGTAAAAGGAACCACAGTCACCGCCCCGCCATGACCAAATTACATTTTTTGGAAGTTTACGGCCATAAAATTGGAAATCCGCGCGAGTCCCAAATTTTCGTGTGCTATAGCCCACGCCTTCTGCCGTGGCCCCGATCCCCCGGACCCGAATCGTCTAATCTTTTTCTCGGACATCCAATGCGGTAAAAGGAACCACAGTCACCGCCCCGCCATGACCAAATTACATTTTTTGGAAGTTTACGGCCATAAAATTGGAAATCCGCGCGAGTCCCAAATTTTCGTGTGCTATAGCCCACGCCTTCTGCCGTGGCCCCGATCCCCCGGACCCGAATCGTCTAATCTTTTTCTCGGACATCCAATGCGGTAAAAGGAACCACAGTCACCGCCCCGCCATGACCAAATTACATTTTTTGGAAGTTTACGGCCATAAAATTGGAAATCCGCGCGAGTCCCAAATTTTCGTGTGCTATAGCCCACGCCTTCTGCCGTGGCCCCGATCCCCCGGACCCGAATCGTCTAATCTTTTTCTCGGACATCCAATGCGGTAAAAGGAACCACAGTCACCGCCCCGCCATGACCAAATTACATTTTTTGGAAGTTTACGGCCATAAAATTGGAAATCCGCGCGAGTCCCAAATTTTCGTGTGCTATAGCCCACGCCTTCTGCCGTGGCCCCGATCCCCCGGACCCGAATCGTCTAAACTTTTTCTCGGACATCCAATGCGGTAAAAGGAACCATAGTCACCGCCCCGCCATGACCAAATTACATTTTTTGGAAGTTTACGGCCATAAAATTGGAAATCCGCGCGAGTCCCAAATTTTCGTGTGCTATAGCCCACGCCTTCTGCCGTGGCCCCGAGCCCCCGGACCCGAAACGTCTAATCTTTTTCTCGTACATCTAATGCGGTAAAAGGAACCACAGTCACCGCCCCGCCATGACCAAATTACATTTTTTGGAAGTTTACGGCCATAAAATTGGAAATCCGCGCGAGTCCCAAATTTTCGTGTGCTATAGCCCACGCCTTCTGCCGTGGCCCCGATCCCCCGGACCCGAATCGTCTAATCTTTTTCTCGGACATCCAATGCGGTAAAAGGAACCACAGTCACCGCCCCGCCATGACCAAATTACATTTTTTGGAAGTTTACGGCCATAAAATTGGAAATCCGCGCGAGTCCCAAATTTTCGTGTGCTATAGCCCACGCCTTCTGCCGTGGCCCCGATCCCCCGGACCCGAATCGTCTAATCTTTTTCTCGGACATCCAATGCGGTAAAAGGAACCACAGTCACCGCCCCGCCATGACCAAATTACATTTTTTGGAAGTTTACGGCCATAAAATTGGAAATCCGCGCGAGTCCCAAATTTTCGTGTGCTATAGCCCACGCCTTCTGCCGTGGCCCCGATCCCCCAGACCCGAATCGTCTAAACTTTTTCTCGGACATCCAATGCGGTAAAAGGAACCATAGTCACCGCCCCTCCATGACCAAATTACATTTTTTGGAAGTTTACGGCCATAAAATTGGAAATCCGCGCGAGTCCCAAATTTTCGTGTGCTATAGCCCACGCCTTTTGCTGTGGCCCCGATCCCCCGGACCCGAATCGTCTAATCTTTTTCTCGGACATCCAATGCGGTAAAAGGAACCACAGTCACCGCCCCGCCATCACCAAATTACATTTTTTGGAAGTTTACGGCCATAAAATTGGAAATCCGCGCGAGTCCCAAATTTTCGTGTGCTATAGCCCACGCCTTCTGCCGTGGCCCCGATCCCCCGGACCCGAATCGTCTAATCTTTTTCTCGGACATCCAATGCGGTAAAAGGAACCACAGTCACCGCCCCGCCATGACCAAATTACATTTTTTGGAAGTTTACGGCCATAAAATTGGAAATCCGCGCGAGTCCCAAATTTTCGTGTGCTATAGCCCACGCCTTCTGCCGTGGCCCCGATCCCCCGGACCCGAATCGTCTAATCTTTTTCTCGGACATCCAATGCGGTAAAAGGAACCACAGTCACCGCCCCGCCATGACCAAATTACATTTTTTGGAAGTTTACGGCCATAAAATTGGAAATCCGCGCGAGTCCCAAATTTTCGTGTGCTATAGCCCACGCCTTCTGCCGTGGCCCCGATCCCCCGGACCCGAATCGTCTAATCTTTTTCTCGGACATCCAATGCGGTAAAAGGAACCACAGTCACCGCCCCGCCATGACCAAATTACATTTTTTGGAAGTTTACGGCCATAAAATTGGAAATCCGCGCGAGTCCCAAATTTTCGTGTGCTATAGCCCACGCCTTCTGCCGTGGCCCCGATCCCCCGGACCCGAATCGTCTAATCTTTTTCTCGGACATCCAATGCGGTAAAAGGAACCACAGTCACCGCCCCGCCATGACCAAATTACATTTTTTGGAAGTTTACGGCCATAAAATTGGAAATCCGCGCGAGTCCCAAATTTTCGTGTGCTATAGCCCACGCCTTCTGCCGTGGCCCCGGTCCCCCGGACCCGAATCGTCTAATCTTTTTCTCGGACATCCAATGCGGTAAAAGGAACCACAGTCACCGCCCCGCCATGACCAAATTACATTTTTTGGAAGTTTACGGCCATAAAATTGGAAATCCGCGCGAGTCCCAAATTTTCGTGTGCTATAGCCCACGCCTTCTGCCGTGGCCCCGATCCCCCGGACCCGAATCGTCTAATCTTTTTCTCGGACATCCAATGCGGTAAAAGGAACCACAGTCACCGCCCCGCCATGACCAAATTACATTTTTTGGAAGTTTACGGCCATAAAATTGGAAATCCGCGCGAGTCCCAAATTTTCGTGTGCTATAGCCCACGCCTTCTGCCGTGGCCCCGATCCCCCGGACCCGAATCGTCTAATCTTTTTCTCGGACATCCAATGCGGTAAAAGGAACCACAGTCACCGCCCCGCCATGACCAAATTACATTTTTTGGAAGTTTACGGCCATAAAATTGGAAATCCGCGCGAGTCCCAAATTTTCGTGTGCTATAGCCCACGCCTTCTGCCGTGGCCCCGATCCCCCGGACCCGAATCGTCTAATCTTTTTCTCGGACATCCAATGCGGTAAAAGGAACCACAGTCACCGCCCCGCCATGACCAAATTACATTTTTTGGAAGTTTACGGCCATAAAATTGGAAATCCGCGCGAGTCCCAAATTTTCGTGTGCTATAGCCCACGCCTTCTGCCGTGGCCCCGATCCCCCGGACCCGAATCGTCTAATCTTTTTCTCGGACATCCAATGCGGTAAAAGGAACCACAGTCACCGCCCCGCCATGACCAAATTACATTTTTTGGAAGTTTACGGCCATAAAATTGGAAATCCGCGCGAGTCCCAAATTTTCGTGTGCTATAGCCCACGCCTTCTGCCGTGGCCCCGATCCCCCGGACCCGAATCGTCTAATCTTTTTCTCGGACATCCAATGCGGTAAAAGGAACCACAGTCACCGCCCCGCCATGACCAAATTACATTTTTTGGAAGTTTACGGCCATAAAATTGGAAATCCGCGCGAGTCCCAAATTTTCGTGTGCTATAGCCCACGCCTTCTGCCGTGGCCCCGATCCCCCGGACCCGAATCGTCTAATCTTTTTCTCGGACATCCAATGCGGTAAAAGGAACCACAGTCACCGCCCCGCCATGACCAAATTACATTTTTTGGAAGTTTACGGCCATAAAATTGGAAATCCGCGCGAGTCCCAAATTTTCGTGTGCTATAGCCCACGCCTTCTGCCGTGGCCCCGATCCCCCGGACCCGAATCGTCTAATCTTTTTCTCGGACATCCAATGCGGTAAAAGGAACCACAGTCACCGCCCCGCCATGACCAAATTACATTTTTTGGAAGTTTACGGCCATAAAATTGGAAATCCGCGCGAGTCCCAAATTTTCGTGTGCTATAGCCCACGCCTTCTGCCGTGGCCCCGATCCCCCGGACCCGAATCGTCTAATCTTTTTCTCGGACATCCAATGCGGTAAAAGGAACCACAGTCACCGCCCCGCCATGACCAAATTACATTTTTTGGAAGTTTACGGCCATAAAATTGGAAATCCGCGCGAGTCCCAAATTTTCGTGTGCTATAGCCCACGCCTTCTGCCGTGGCCCCGATCCCCCGGACCCAAATCATCTAATCTTTTTCTCGGACATCCAATGCGGTAAAAGGAACCACAGTCACCGCCACGCCATGACCAAATTACATTTTTTGGAAGTTTACGACCATAAAATTGGAAATCCGCGCGAGTCCCAAATTTTCGTGTGCTATAGCCCACGCCTTCTGCCGTGGCCCCGATCCCCCGGACCCGAATCGTCTAATCTTTTTCTCGGACATCCAATGCGGTAAAAGGAACCACAGTCACCGCCCCGCCATGACCAAATTACATTTTTTGGAAGTTTACGGCCATAAAATTGGAAATCCGCGCGAGTCCCAAATTTTCGTGTGCTATAGCCCACGCCTTCTGCCGTGGCCCCGATCCCCCGGACCCGAATCGTTTAATCTTTTTCTCGGACATCCAATGCGGTAAAAGGAACCACAGTCACCGCCCCGCCATGACCAAATTACATTTTTTGGAAGTTTACGGCCATAAAATTGGAAATCCGCGCGAGTCCCAAATTTTCGTGTGCTATAGCCCACGCCTTCTGCCGTGGCCCCGATCCCCCAGACCCGAATCGTCTAAACTTTTTCTCGGACATCCAATGCGGTAAAAGGAACCATAGTCACCGCCCCGCCATGACCAAATTACATTTTTTGGAAGTTTACGGCCATAAAATTGGAAATCCGCGCGAGTCCCAAATTTTCGTGTGCTATAGCCCACGCCTTCTGCCGTGGCCCCGATCCCCCGGACCCGAAACGTCTAATCTTTTTCTCGTACATCCAATGCGGTAAAAGGAACCACAGTCACCGCCCCGCCATGACCAAATTACATTTTTTGGAAGTTTACGGCCATAAAATTGGAAATCCGCGCGAGTCCCAAATTTTCGTGTGCTATAGCCCACGCCTTCTGCTGTGGCCCCGATCCCCCGGACCCGAATCGTCTAATCTTTTTCTCGGACATCCAATGCGGTAAAAGGAACCACAGTCACCGCCCCGCCATGACCAAATTACATTTTTTGGAAGTTTACGGCCATAAAATTGGAAATCCGCGCGAGTCCCAAATTTTCGTGTGCTATAGCCCACGCCTTCTGCCGTGGCCCCGATCCCCCGGACCCGAATCGTCTAATCTTTTTCTCGGACATCCAATGCGGTAAAAGGAACCACAGTCACCGCCCCGCCATGACCAAATTACATTTTTTGGAAGTTTACGGCCATAAAATTGGAAATCCGCGCGAGTCCCAAATTTTCGTGTGCTATAGCCCACGCCTTCTGCCGTGGCCCCGATCCCCCGGACCCGAATCGTCTAATCTTTTTCTCGGACATCCAATGCGGTAAAAGGAACCACAGTCACCGCCCCGCCATGACCAAATTACATTTTTTGGAAGTTTACGGCCATAAAATTGGAAATCCGCGCGAGTCCCAAATTTTCGTGTGCTACAGCCCACGCCTTCTGCCGTGGCCCCGATCCCCCGGACCCGAATCGTCTAATCTTTTTCTCGGACATCCAATGCGGTAAAAGGAACCACAGTCACCGCCCCGCCATGACCAAATTACATTTTTTGGAAGTTTACGGCCATAAAATTGGAAATCCGCGCGAGTCCCAAATTTTCGTGTGCTATAGCCCACGCCTTCTGCCGTGGCCATAATAGACGAGGCTTGTATGGTTACCCTCGACTTCATTTATTGTTATACTTTCAACATTCCCCATGAATTCATGTGTAGTGAGTCAGTTTCTACATAGACGAGGAGTAAAATTTGTTTGGTTTCATCATCATATTAGTGTTTGTACTAACTTCGAAGATTGTTTTAGTATCATCCTTCAGCTCATACCTGCTTCGAATTTGATCCCCTACTGATGTTGCAAATTTGGTATATTGTAGGTGTACATAGTGTCAAGTTGTTTCCTGTTGCATATGTTCAAAAAATAAGCTTTGATGAGCATTCATCGCTGTTTTTTGATTCCTGAATGAGTGTCTAAGTCGTCATTGAAATGCTGAGAATTGAACACCATCTCATAACCCCTATTCTAACTGTCACCACCTCATCTCCTGTTTTCTCTTTGTTAACTTTGGTTTTCAGTCGAGATAGGCTGCTGATTTGACCAAACATCAGTGGTTTCTCGCTAGGTGATGATTCCTTGATAATTTGAACTTCAAACTGTCCTAATCTACTTTGTTGATGAAAATTTAAGCATGCTTCCTCGAGCTGGTTCTGCCTGTGTATGTGTAGTTTGTTTTTGTGCTGGAAATCGTTTGAATCATTAGCTATTCGATCTATCGTCGTCTTAACTTAGTGACGTCGCTTTTAAGTTTGGTGTTGGTAAAGCTGTCAGCTAATTTTATTCTCTGAGTTGCCTCCTCTTCAGTCTTAATGAAGCTGTCTCATGGCATTACTTGCTTGCCTGCTGATGTAGCTGGTGATTTATTCATCAATTACTAGCCCTTTCCATCCTACTGCCATAGAACACATACAATGCAACTATCCTTCCGTTAGTAAAGCCCAATCGTCACCATCTTCCTTCATTCTCCCAGCTTAAATTCATGAAGGGGTTATCAATCAAAATGGATTGAATTGTGTCTCCAAACCTAAATCTCATTCGGAGTTGTTGTTGGTAGTGGTATCGTGACTATGATTTGGAAAATCCCCTTTCATTGTGAATGTTGGAGCATATGTAGAAAACAAGGGTCATTTCTCTTCTCTTAGTATATTTTCTGACATGAACAGCTAGTGTAGCTGTCTGCAATAATTTCTGCAGATTCGTTTAGATTGCTATGTTTTATCTGATAAATTTGGTTCTCCTAATGTGTTGATTGATAAGGTTTGTGATGTTTTTCATATTGTTCTCTACTGGTTCCTTTGGCATTTATTAGAATTGTTCGACTTGTATCAAAAATAAGATTCAATGTTGCTATCTCACCATTGTTCTAGCTCTACATTAGTTATAGTGGATTAGTGATTTCTTATACTGTATGTCCAGTTTGGACCATAGATAATGTAATAATTTTCAATTGAATAGGTAGTTTGGGTTACCCAATTGGATTTCAGATGTATTGGTATAGCACGGGCCAAATATCGGGCCCACTGGATAAGAACCAAGTTGAATCAAGACCCCACTTAATTAATTTTAACCCTTAGAATTAAGGTGCGCCATGCCAAACAAAAAATGATAATTGTGTGGCCCTCGCTTTATTTAATCTTGAATTGATCTTTAGATTCTGAGGCATGCCATTTAGTAAGTTTCATAGCTCTCGCAAAGTTGCGAACGTACAATTGCTTTAGGTGCGTTAGTTTAATAATCTACCTTTCCTAAATTCAGGTGCATATTTATGTGACCCAAGTCCAAATCTCTATGAAGTTGAAATGTGTCAAAATCCACGGGTGCATTCATGTGACGTGGTTCGAGGCATGTTTTAACGACATCGCAATTTTCCCTAAAAATAATAATAAAAGCGGTTTAAGGTTAAAAAGCACATAAGTTAAAACATGTTCTAAAATCAAATAATTTAAGCCAAATATAACAGTTGAGCGACTGTGCTAGAACTACGGAACTCGGGAATGCCTAACACCTTCTCCGGGGTTAACAGTATTCCTTACTCGAATTTCTCGTTCGTGGACTGTGTCATTCTTTCCTCGATTCGGTATTCTAAACGGTGACTTGGGACACCATATATCTCCCAAGTGGCGACTCTAAAATTCTCTTAAATAGTGGAATCCCGTTTCGATAGTCCTTTAATTGGAAAAACTCCCTTATCTACGCCCTTCGCCGGGTTGTAGTAGCCAAAATGAGGTGTGACAGCTCTGGCGACTCTGCTGGGGATCGAACCCAGAATCTATGGTTCAGGGTTCAAGAATTCGAGCTTAGAATAATTGTTGTATTTGTCTTTGTTTATTATTCACATGTTGACCTAATGTGCAAAATGATGCTTTTACCGCTTTGATATTATTTGAACTGCATATAAAGAGTTACAAAACCCTTCTCTCTTATCTTCGAGGTTGTGCTCACTAATCGAGACACCTTATTCTGTTAGTGTCATACCTTAAAATAAGAAAGAGGCTCGAACAAGTTACAAAGTCGGACGATCTTGCGGGTACCCGGTACGTAGCCCTCTCCTCGACTCGAGTTGTCCGCTCGAGTACTTAATATCGGCATCATGCATTTGACTTAGGGACTCAACACAGGGGTTGGGTCTGTCTAGGACAGGTGACCAAAATGCAAAGACCATCTTGATGCATATTACGTGCTACTTGTGCTTAGTTGTTTTTGATTTGCATGTTGAGCGGCTTGCGAGAAAAAACAAAAAAAAACAAAAAAACAAATTTTTTTAAAAAATCTAGAAAATAAGTGGAACTAGGGTTGACTGAGATTAATCATTTGTAGAACCAATGCTCAAGTAGCGCCGAAATGCTGCCGGATTTTTGAAAAAAAAAAGAGAAAAAGGAGTAAACAAAGAAAAGAGGCTTTTCAACAAAGTTTTGGTTTTGACAAAATTGTTTTGCCCAAACTACGCCGGTTTGATTCTCACCGAGGGTGGGATACGTAGGCAACCCCCATCGGGTACCTCCCTTTGTGCAAAAGTTCCCTAAATAATTCTCAAATTTTCACTTGTCATCCTGAATAAATTGGGTGTCGCTGTCATTGTCAAAATAGCCACATGCTCCCAAATGGGACACCAGAGGGCTAATTTTGCACAAACGGCCACTTTTGGGTCTTTATTGTATTTTTGGCCGGTTAGTGGACACTTCCTTGAAAGCTTCTTCCGGAAGTGCTAAAAGGTCGTGTTTGCAAAACTGGGCTTATGGTTTTAGAAAGTAAATTTCAGGAGAAAATTCTTTTTGATTTTCTTTTTTTAAGAGTCAAACAGGAATAAATTTACACGTCACTAATTCACCTAAATAAATGTGCTGGATGAGCACAATCCAAACCGGACCTTTTTTATTTGTGAGTCGAATCCCTTCGAAGTTGCGGTTGTGGTGGAATGATTTGATCAGGGAAGGACAAGATGAGATAAAGAAGTATTTGGGGGGCCTCCCGGGGTTATTAGAGATTGTGCCCTGAAGAGACATCATAAGAGCACTAGTTACATATTGGGACCCAGCACACAATGTGTTTCACTTCTCAGACTTTGGAATCACTCCAACGTTGGAAGAAATAGCGGGATATATTGGAAATGGGGAGCTTCCTTTGAGACACAGGTACCTGGTTGCTCCAAGAGTGATAACGGTGCATAAATTCTTGGATACCTTAAAGATAAGCAGGGTAGTACATGATGCGAACTTGGCGGTAGGGTTTTGCACTTTTTTATTCATGTATTCCAGATACGGTCACATAGGGGGATTCAACAATCCAGAGAACAAAGTCTGCAGTAAAGGAAACTGTGTCAAATGGGAAGAACACAGACGCTTCGCTTTTATGGTGGCTTTTCTAGGGCTTCTGATATTTCCAAGAAAGGACGAGAATATTGACATAAAGATAGCAGGGGTTGCCAGCACCCTACGCACGCAGGCCAAGTGCACACTCGCGCCCATGATAGTAGCCGAGATCTTTCACGCTCTCACAGCTTGCAAGGCCGGAAACGATTTCTTTGAAGGGTGTAATCTACTATTACATATATGGATGACGGAGCATCTCTGCCACCACCCTTGATTCATGAGATATGGGTCCACCGATAAAACTTGCATAGAGGAGTTTCACGTGATAAATTGAAGAGCTCAGCCTACCCGAAGGTGCAGCAAAATGGACTTCTTACCTCCAGTCCCTCACTGCCAGTCAAATAAAATGGACACTGGGATGGTTGTCTGTGGATGAGATCGTGTACATGCCGGCAACAGAACCATATTTTCTCTTGATGGGTCTAAGGAGCATCCAGCCATATGCGCCGCATTGGGTTTTGAGACAACTCGGAAGATGCCAGATAGTGCCAAAAGATGAAAATCGCAGCATCCGAGTAGTTGAGATTGGGCATGATGGTCAGTTTCCCGAAGCAATGGTCCGCAAGATCTTGAATGAATGCCAATACCTAACCGCTGACATTTGCGTACAAGATCGGGCCAGAGGCGAAGTGTCACCGGGATACCTTGCCTAGTAAAAGAGAGAAATTGAGTTTGAGAGACCGCCCAAAAGGCCTCGCCACCAGGAGTTCATTGAAACATCACAGGAATAGTGGGGCTGGCTAGCCAAGGAAAATGAGTACAAGGCCACCATAGGAAGATTGGAAAGGCAAGTCCAAGAATTGCAATTCGAAAAAGGTTTACAAGCCGCAGCAGACGAGGGAGAGAAGAAAAGATTAACCAAAGAAAATGAGACGCTGCGAGCCCAAATCCAGAGGACGAAAGCATCCGCAGAAAATCCTCCCATGAGCTTAAAAGATGGAAAACTCAAAGATAATTTGAGGCAAAAAGTAACCGAATATGGGTTTGACTTGAATAAGGCAGAAGGCGAGCTATCAAAGGTTCGGAGGTAATTAGCTAAAAGTGCGGAGGAACGGGGCCGAATTATCGAGCAATTAAAGGAAAAGCATGACGATGAAGTTGCTAGGTCAAAACGGAGGGTCATCGTGGTTGAGGGTTGGGTAGCCAATCAGGTCGAGGATCTCAAAACTGAGAGAGAACATTGTTATGCAATGATAGCAAACTTGGAGACGAATTTGAGGTAGTTCCAAGGACAGAACCAGGCAGCCGAGCGAACTCTAGAGGCGAGATCTGAACAAATTGGGCGTCCGTTGCAAGAAAAGGGTGTTATTAGGGAAAGAGTATGGGCAATCACAGACTACATCACATCAAGGTTCGGCCATTGCGAGGATATGACAAAATCCATATTCTTTGCCACCGCCATGACATTTGTCCGACAAGTGATGGAAGATCTCCACCACCTCTAAGGGAGTTTAGCACGCAAGCCAACGGCAATGCCGAACGATGCCCCGCGAGGCCCAGGAACACTTGAGGCGTTAATGTACTCCAAAAAGATTGCACTATCAATTTATTAGTTTTTAAAGTCTGTTAGTTTAACTGAGTCTGTATTTTCTTTATGCATTATTGGTTGTCGTTCGAGTCTGTAGGTCGTTTGTCACCATTTGTTTAATTTGGCACCTTTCAAGTCTTTGTAATTACAGTTTGTTATAAAAAAATTCCCAAATATGTTATGTTCTGCTTCTGTTTGCAAGAACTACGCTCGGTCTGATTCATGCGGTATCATGATACGTAGGCAGTCTACATAGGATTCGACCATAATTGAACAAAATTGGAAACTCAATAAATATGGTAAAAGGGAGAGAATAGGGCTAAAACAAATAAGGTTTCGCAAATAAAAGCCGGGATGACGCTAGGAACCAATTGCCATTTATGTGCATGTATACCCTAGTGTGACCACTTATGTGTCAAGAACCTAACCACTAACGAGTCTTTGGTGTTATGATTTCAGTTCCCATATTAGACAGGTGACTAGTACTCGTGGCATCCTGGCAACTCACTCCTACAACACGGGGTCAAAAAGTAAACAAGTCATGGCCAACCAAGAAGGTTATGTCAGCATTATTGACCCCTCAAAGGAGGCAGAGGAGTTGGACGTTAATGCTATGAAGGAGGAAATGTATAAGCTTAAATACCAAATGGCCGAGATGTACCAGGCATGGGCTAGAGGACAACCGCCCCCGACCTATCCTACCAACCCAAACTTTATCCCGCCGCTGGCCCAAGCACCTGACTAGTCCACCACAAATCCACCTCCAAGTTTTCCTATTTACCCACAACATCAGGGTGCTACCTCTCGTCCACCGGCCCCACCACCCAAAGTCACTCTTCACCCTCCCCCGCCAATCGCTCATATCTATATGGCACCTCTGCCTTCTGTGTTGCATAGGTCGTCCAGTTAACCACTGCTTCAAGCATATGACACTCAATACTATCCCCCAGAACCTGCCTTCAAAGCCCAAGAGCCTTACTCTTATGCTCCTCGTCCTGAAATCCCAATGAGAGTTGAAAGGCCGATCAAAGATTCCAATCAGGAAGAAATGGTCAGAAAGGTCCGGAGTCTGGAACAATCATTCAGGGACATGCGGGGATTAGGTGGCTAGGTGAGCATGGCCTTCAAAGATCTTTGCTTATTCCCGGGAGTACAGTTGACTCCAGGTTTCAAAATGCCTAAATTTGACTTATATGATGGTCACGGCGATCCCGTCACACATTTGAGAGGGTTTTGCAGTAAGATGAGGGGAGCGGGAGGAAAAGACGAATTGCTAATGGCGCACTTTAGCCAGAGTTTGAGTGGATCAGCATTAGAGTGGTATACTTGACAGGATCCCAATCGGTGGTATACCTGGCATGACTTAGCGCAAGCATTTGCATGAAACTTTCAATATAATCTCGAGATTGTCCCGGATCGTCTATCTCTAACAAAGCTGGAGAAGAAAGACAACAAGAGTTTCAAGGAGTATAGTTTCCGGTAGAGGGAACAAGAAGCCAGAGTTGATCCTCCCATGAAGGAGAGTGAGATGGTTGACTATTTTCTGCAAGCTCTGGAACCTACCTACTTTGGGCATTTGGTATCAGCAGTAGGGAAGTCTTTCAACGAAGTGGTCAAGATGGGAAGTATGGTTTAGGACGGCCTCAAATCCAATAAAATCATGAGCTACTCCGAAATTAAGGCAACTACTCAAGCAATCCAGGGTGGAGCTGGGGGAGCTTTCGGGAAAAAGAAGAAAGAGGAAGTAGCGACAGTTGAGTCGGGAACGTGGTTTGGGCCTCATGCACCATCTCATTACGGTCAGCCCCGCCCTCACCACCAGACATTCCCACAAACTCCATATGGCCCACCGCAACGTTATTATCCACCACCAGAACCTCGTTTCTCAGTCCATCATGCACAGGCATATACCCAACCTCCCGCTCACACATAATGGCGTGCGCCACCCCCTCAAAACACTTACCTAAATCCACAAAATCAATACCCGCCTCCAAGAGCTTACCACCAAACCTCGAGGCCCGCCTTCCAAGGCAATCCGGCCATGAGAAATGAGAGGGTGCAGAAAAAGAAGACTTTCACTATGCTGGGAGAAACTTACACTAGCCTGTTCCACCAGATGCGACAACTGGATATGATAAGACCAATTGAGGCGAAGCTGCCAAATCCTCCCCCAAAGAATTTAGATTATTCAGTCGTTGTGAATACTGTTCTGGTGCACCAGGGCATGAAACCAAAAAATGTTGGCATTTAAAGAATGCCATCCAAGAACTTATTGACTCTCACAGGATCGAGGTGCAGACTCCGGAAGTGCCCAATATTGACCAGAACCCGCTGCTAACCCATCAAGAAACCAACATGATTGAAATTGAGGAGAGAAGGGGAGAGTCTAGAAGGCCTTCACAAATAGTAATGATGATCAAAGCCAATGAGCCCACCAAGGTTTTAAGCAGCAAGAAGCTGGTAACTAGGGCAAAAGAAGGCAGTAAAACTATCATAGCGCAGTGGAGCTCAGTATGTGCGATCGCGCCAAAGCGGGAACAGGCAAAGGTAACAGTACAGGGGCGGCTAGAGAACCCGTTGTGGATGTGGAAGGAGTCCGCATAGAGCCAGTTATTGTGAAACCAGTAATTCAGCCACCAATCATCAACAACAGAGCCGTTCCTAGGAGATCTGAACAAGCAACAGTGATGTACAAAAGGAAATAAGTTAGTGAGGAAGTATGTGAGGCATGAGGCTTAACCCGATCAGGAAGGTACTTTGCCCCAGAAGAGTTGATAAAGGGTAGAATCTCTATAGATAACCCGGAACCAGTGAAGAAAGTTGTATGAAAAGAAGAGGCAGAAGAATTCTTGAAGAAAATGAAAATGCAGGATTACTCCATCATAGAATAGTTGAGGAAAACACCAGCCCAGATCTCTTTGTTTTCCTTACTAATCCACTCAGATGAGCACCGCTGGGCGTTGATGAAGATTTTAAATGAAGCTCATGTCCCAAATAAGATAACGGTGAACCACTTGTAAGAGATAGCAAACAAGATATTCGAGGTAAACCGGGTCACATTCTCTTATGATGAATTGCCCATGGAGGGTACGAAGCACAACTGGGCTCTTTATCTGACTGTGAATTGTGAAGATGTTGTGGTCACCCGAGTTTTGGTCGACAACGGGTCCAGTGAAAATATTTTTCCACTATCCACATTGACCAAGCTGAAGGTGGAAAATGAAAGGGTCCGTAAGAATAACATTTGTGTTCGAGGTTTCGACAGCAAAGGTAAAAACACCGTAGGGGATATAGTGCTGGAAGTAACAATAGGGCCCGTCGAGTTCATTATGGAATTCCAAATGCTGGGTGTATCACTCTCCTATAATCTGTTATTGGGCAGACCCTGGATTCATGCAGCCAAAGCAGTACCATCTACACTGCACTAGATGGTCAAATTTGAGTGGGACAGGCAAGAGATTGTCGTGCATGGAGAGGATAATCAGTGTAGCCCGGGTGACGTGATCGTGCCTCTCATTGAATCTAAGGAAAACAAAGGGCCATGGGTTTACCGTGTGTTAGTACAATGTCAGTTTAAAAGATCCCAGAAGGTGAGATTGTTGTAACCCCAAAGATAACAAACGCATCCGTCATGGTAGCTTTAGAAATGTTAAGAAATGGCTTTATACCCGGCAAAGTGTTGGGAGCTTCTCTGCAAGGCATTGCACAACCAGTGTCCTTTTCCAAGAATCTAGACACTTTTGGTCTAGGATTCAAACCCACAGCCGCAGACATAAAGGCGAGCCAGGAAGCTAAGACTGAAAGCCTGGGTTCTCCCGAAGCCTATCCCAAGGTTGTACAAATCATTTGTCAAATCCAGTTATGGCCCCAGACCCAAGATTTTCGGCCCGCTGATCGACGTGGATGAAGATCTTGACAAGGGGTTAGAAAGGTTGTTCAATGAGGTGAATATGGTGGAGGAGGGAGAAGGATCGAGCAGGGGAGATGTGCAATTTGTGGGAGCACGCTCAAAAATCGATAACTGGGGAGCCACTCCTCTTCCCAATCGGAGGAATTCATGGTAGTCAGCTTTGATTTCCTTTCACTCTAACTTGTATTAGCGTCACTCAGTTATTATTTCCGTCCATTTGGATATGCAAGCTCTATTATTTTTTATTCTAATAAAAGGCAATTTCCCTTTCAGCAATGCTGATAGTTTCCATTTTCTCTTTACTTTTATTTCTTTTCTCTTTTGTACAGTTATTTTTATCCTGATTCCAGTGGTCTGACATGCATAAGGACTCCTCGGCCCAATCTTTGCAATAAACCTAGTCCAGAAATGATAATTCAAGAAATAGAACATGAGGATGAGCCAGGGTACAATGGGGAAGGGGCATGGGATTTAATTAGTAAAGAGATGACCCAATTCCAAGAGAAACCCAAACCAAACCTGTATGATACAGAGGCAATCAATCTAGGAAGCTCGGATAATATCAGAGAAACAAAAATAAGTGTCCATCTGGAGCCATAGCTTAGGGAGGAAATAATCGAAGTATTGCTGGAGTACAAGGATGTCTGTGCATGGTCCTATGAGGACATGCCCGGATTGAGCACTGATTTGTTAGTCCACAAATTACCTACTGACCCAGCCTGCATTCCCGTCAAACAAAAGTTGAAAAAGTTTAAAACTAATGTGAGTGTGAAAATCAAAGAAGAGGTGACCATGCAGTTTGAGGCAAAAGTTATCCGAGTCACACGATATCCCACCTGGTTAGCTAATGTCGTGCCTATACCAAAGAAGGATGGTAAAACCAGAGTGTGCGTTGATTACTGTGACCTCAACAAAGCAAGTCCAAAAGACAACTTCCCCCTATCGAACATCCACATATTTATTGACAAAGCATGAGATCGGGTCATTCATGGATTGTTACGCAAGCTACCACCAGATTTTAATAGATGAAGAAAATGCGGAGAAAAGAGCATTCATCACATCGTGGGGGACATACTGCTATAGGGTCATGCCTTTTGGTTTGAAAAACTCTGGGGCAACATACATGAGGGCAATGACAACCATTTTCCATGATATGATGCATAAAGAAAACGAGGTCCATGTGGACGATGTGATTGTAAAGTCTAGAAAGCAATCTGATCATGTCAAAGATCTGAGGAAATTCTTTCAGAGGGTCAGCCAAACTCAACCCGGCAAAATGTGCATTTGGGGTTCCCATGGGAAAGTTGTTAGGGTTCATAGTCAGCCGCCGAGTCATCGAGCTGGACCCATCCAAAATCAAAGCTATACATGAGTTGCCGCCACCTAGAAAAAAACAGAAGAAATGAGTCTATTAGGAAGGCTGAATTACATCAGTCGATTCATCGCCCAGCTCACAACCATCTGCGAGCCCATCTTTAAGCTGCTAAAGAAGGATGTTGCGGTGAAATGGACAGGAGAGTGCCAGGAAGCTTTTGATAAGATAAAGGGATATTTGTCAAACCCACCAGTACTGGTCCCGCCAGAACCAAGAAGGCCTCGGATCTTATATTTGACAGTCCTGGACAATTCATTTGGGTGCGTGTTGGGTCAGTACGATGTAACTGGGAGAAAGGAGCAAGCCATATACTATCTCAGCAAGAAATTAACAGCCTATGAGGTTAAGTACACTCATCTTGAAAGGACATGATGCGCTTTGACATGGGTAGCCCAGAAGTTGAAGCATTATTTGTCATCATACACCACTTATCTCATCTCGCGACTGGACCCATTGAAATACATTTTCCAGAAGCACATACACACATGGAGGCTCGCGAAGTGGAAAATCTTGCTCACTGAATTTGACATCATCTACATAACTAGGACTGCTATGAAGGCGCAGGCATGGGCAAACCATTTAGCAGAGAATCATATAGATAAAAAATATGAACCCTTCAACACATATTTTTCGAACGAGGAAGTGATGCACGTCAATAAAATGGAACGGGATGAGAAGTCGTGATGGAAATTGTTCTTCGATAGGCCTGCCAACATGCAAGGCCTTGGGATAGGAGCGGTACTCATTTCTAAAGAAGGGCATCATTACCCTGTCACAGCTCAACTCCGTTTCTATTGCACCAACAACATGGCTGAGTATGAGGCATGCATTTTGGGTTTGAGATTAGCAGCGGACATGGGTGTCCAGGAAGTCTTAGTCTTGGGGGACTCGTACCTTCTGGTACACCAGATCCAAGGGGAATGGGAGACAAGAGATTTAAAACTCATACCTTACCGGCAATGCTTGCATGATCTATGTCAACAATTCCAGTCAGTAGAGTTCAGGCACATTCCCAGAATTCACAATGAGGTTGTCGATGCCCTGACTACTTTAGCATCAGTGTTACATCACCCGGACAAGGCTTATGTTGATTGAATACATATCCGGGTCCATGACCAACATGCTTATTTCAACATGGTGGAAGAGAGCTCGACGGTGAGCCTTGATTTCACGACATCGAGGAATATATCAGGAAAGGTGTGTACCCGACGCAAGCCACGAGTAACCAGAAGAGAAAAATCCATCATTTTTCAAGTGGGTTCTTCCTCAGTGGAGGGGTATTATACAAGAGAACGCCAGATCTGGGTTTATTAAGATGCGTAGGTGCTCAGCAGGCGACGGACATCATGAATGAGGTGCATGCTGGTGTCTGTGGGCTGCACATGAGCGGATATGTTCTGGCAAAGAAAATTCTCCGGGCAGAGTATTATTAGCTCACCATGGAACGGAATTGTATCAGCTTTGTGCGCAAATGCCACCAGTGTCAGGTATACGGAGACCTAATTCACACTCCTCCAGCTGAACTGCACACGATGTCAGCACCTTGGCCTTTCGTTGCTTGGGACATGGATGTCATCGGACCCATCGAGCCAGTATATTTTAATGGACACAGATTTATCCTGGTTGCTACTGACTATTTCACCAAATGGGTTAAAGCCAAAACTTTCAAGGTAGTATCCAAGAAGGCCTTGGTCGATTTCGTGCACACGAACATTATTTGTCAGTTCGGGATCCCCAAGACGCTCATCACTGATAACGGGGAAAATCTCAGCAGTCACCTAATGAGAGAGGTATGTCAGCAGTTCAAGATCGCACATCAAAACTCTACCCTGTACCCCCCCAAGGTGAATGGAGCGGTTGAGGCAACAAATAAGAACATAAAGAAGATACTTCAGAAAATGATGGAAGGATCCACGCAGTGGCATGAAAAGCTGCCTTTTGCATTGTTAGGCTATCGCACCACTATCCGCACTTCAGTAGGGGCTACTCCATACCTATTGGTATATGGCACAGAGGCGGTGATCCTGGTCGAGGTCGAAATCCCCTCTATTCGGATCATGGCCGAAGCAGGAATCAACGATGAAGAATGGGTCAAAGCTTGTTTGGAACAATTGAGTTTGATTGACGAGAAAAGATTGGCGGCAGTCTGTCATGGCCAGTTGTATCAACAAAGAATGACCAGGGCATATAATAAGAATGTGCGCCCCAGAAAGTTTGAAGTTGGTCAACTGGTACTAAAGCGCATCCACCCTCACTAGGCCGAGGCCAAAGGCAAGTTCGCTCCAAACTGGCAAGGGCCATTCATCGTATCAAGAGTGGTGTCCAATGGAGCATTGTATCTGACAGGCATGGAAGGGAAATGTGCGGTAATGGCTATCAATGCGGATGCTGTCAAAAGATATTATGTATGATTTTATATAGAACATTGTTTATACTTGACATCTGTTTGTACTTGGCATACTTGGAAGATTGAAATGACAAAGACATTATGTTCTGCTACCTAAACGCTTTATCCTTTGCTAACCTTTTGAGCTTTAGTTATTTTCTTTTATACCCCTCTTTTGCAATCGGTAACGAAGTTAGAAACGCAAGTGTGAGAAGGCAATGAAAGGAAAGGAAAGGAAAGAATGGAAATAATGAAAAATAAAAGAAAAGAAAAAGGAAAAACACAGAAGCAGAGAAAAATAAAAAAAACAAGAAAAGAGAAAAGGAAAAAGGAAAGAAAAAGAAAACGAAAAGAAAACAAGACAAGAAAAACAGAAAAAAAACGAACAACAACAACAACAAAAAAACAAGGAATCACATGAACTACGTTTGACCTGATTCCTTTTAAAAGGATACGTAGGCAGCCTCACGGTTCGGTCTTATCAAAATAAAAATCCAAAAGTCCCCAAGAAAGAAACTGGGGCAGAAGTTGTGGTTGTTGTAAGAAAATCTGATTTCGGAAGATGTAACTTGTAACCCATGATAATAACTTTGAGCCGTTGATTCCCATTCTTTCCAACCCTATCCAAAAGCTCACGTTACGGTCCAAAGAAAGACCTTCTTATCAGTCTTCAAAAGATGCCGAGTTGAGCAGGTAGAAGGTATTCATGTTAGGGACAACACTCTAAGCCAGACAAGAGAGATAATAAAATGAGAGAGTCTTATCTATAAAAACCCTCACAGGCACCATAAGGCGACGAGAGTTTGAAAATAAAATGAGAGAGTCTTATCGGTGAAAACCTTCACAGGCACCGTGAGGCAAAGGTAAGGCTAAAGCAAAACTCAGAAAGGGGCTATTGATGGATGAAGACTGTAGAGGAGGTCCAGCTAGGGTTTGGTCGAAAGAAGTGGGCTAGAAGAGTCACGACAACAAAAGCACGGTATCGGAAGGTCGGTCATCGAAACAGATTGGGTTGACCAAGCCGAAGTGCATGTCATGATCATGAAAATCAGTTTTTCCTCTTCAGATAAGTCTTCTTTATTTTCTTTTCAATGCTCAGCGAGTCTGGAATTCTGTACCCTAAGTACCATTTAGAGTCTTTGCATTTCATCTTTCTCTCGAATTTATAGAGTTTTTGTTTAAGCAACCGGGAGGAATTTCAAAGCTGATTGTCAACTCCCAAAGGGACAAAGTGCAAGACTCCCAAAGGCGTAACAAAGATAACAAGTGTGGAACAGCAAAGGGAAGGATTCATAAAAATTGTAACTGATGGGAGGACAAGAATTGGCAAAATCAAGGAATACCACACAGAAAAAGGTATGCAAATGAAACCACAAAAATTCGGTTGGAACGTAAAGATGGCACAACACAAAAATGGGAAAGGTCACAATAAAATGGTCTGACCAAGCGTAATACGCCAGTCGTCAGGGAAAGACATAAGGAACTTCGGTGAAGGGTCGAGAGTGCAACATAGGGTAAGAAGCAAAAGTGAGGGCATAAAGGTCAAGAGTCAGTCGAGCATCCCAAATGGGCCGGGTAGTCTCAGGAAATGGATAAGGATTTCTGGTAGGGGTTCAAAAATATAACACCAGGATGAGAAACAAAACAAAGCCACAAGGGTTAAAGAATAGCACTCTAACTCAGCAATCGTCAGATAAGGGTATAAGGCTTCTAGAAAAAGAGGAAAAACCGCAACACAAAGGTGGAAATGGCCACGAGAGTTGACTCAGCGTGATATATCAACTCGCCAATCATCAGGAAGAGGCAAAAGAGAATTCTGGAAGAGGGTCGAAAATGCAACACAAAGATGAGGAGTAGAGTGAAGGCACAGGGGTTAGAGGGTCAGCCAAGCATAATACATTGACTTAGCAATATCGAGAAGGGTGCAAGAATTCTGGCAAAAGAGCTAGAAATGTAATAAAATTATGGGGAGCAAACAAAAGTCGTAAAGGTTCCAGGGGTCAGCCAACCAACTCAGGCAACTTATCATCAACATGGAAATTTGAACACAAAAACATGACAACGAGGAGGCCGCTTCCAACAAGAATGTTACAAGCCAACCACCACTTTTCAAACTGACAAGTTTCCTTTGATTGACACAGGGGCAGAAAATTCTGGAAGAGCCTAAGGGAGGCCGTCCACAGGAGAAGGCAGGCATACGACTGTTATGATCGAAATCTCAAAGCCCGCCTAGAAGTGGGACTCAGTTAAAAATCAAAAGAGAAATAGTCCGTCAAAAACACCCTCCCCAACAAAGAGCACAATGGGACAAACATTAACTAGCAAACCCCACTAGAGACAATTAAAGGTTAAAAGAGGCATGGAAGTTGAGATGGAATGCAGTTTAAAACTCAAACAGGTATGGGTAACATGGGAAAAATACCAACACCTCCTCAGTAAGAGTCGGAGAAACGACCACAAATTAGAATCAGCATTTAAGTTGGAATCTTCAGGACCCACCTGGATAATGGGATGTAATCGTAGGAATTGTCAGGACCCTCCTGAAAATGGGACTTAGCTTAGAACACAAACAATTGGTTGGCATGGTCAAACCCAAATACTTCCCCAACCAGATTCAATAAGAGTCATCAGCACCCTCCTGAAAAATGGGGCTTAAATTAGATATTTCCCCAACTAGAGTCAATAAGAATCATCAGGACCCTCCTGAAAAATGGACTTCGAGCGAAAATCTCCCCAGCCAGAGTCAGCTAGAGTCGACAAGAGTCATCAAGACCCTCCTAAAAAATGGGACTTAGAGCAAATATTCCCCCCAGCTAGAGTCAATAAGAGTTAAGTCATCGGGACCCTCTTGAAAAATGGGATTTAGAGGGAAAATTTCAAATTCCCCAACTGAGTCAGCAAGAGTCATCAGGACCCTCCTGAAAAATGGGACTTAAATTAGATACTTCCCTAGTAGAGTCAACAAGAGTTATCAGGACCCTCCTGGATAGTGGGATATAGCCCTAAATGCTAACCCCTAGCTGTCACTTTTTGTCATCAAATAAGAATTGTCAGGACCTGCCTGGATAATGGGAAGTATTTTAATCATTAGTCACCAGCATATCCCCAGCAGATAGAACTCATAGTAATACATAGTGAAAAATAATACCTTGTCAGAAACACAGCATAGTCTTAAAATTGTCAGCAGTCGAGAGTTGTCAGGACCAATTTTAACAATCAGGCGCCCACCTGTAGAACAAGGGAATATTTTTCAAAGTTTTTAAGCTTTTGCAATCAGGAGCCCACCTGTAAAAAAAGGGAATATTTTCAAAATTTTAAATTTCAAGCTTCGGGCGCCCACCTATAGAACAAGAGAATATTTTTCAAGATTTTAAGTTTCGAAAATCAGGCGCCCACCTGTAGAACAAGGGAATATTTTTCAAGATTTTATGTTTCGAAAATCAGGCGCCCACCTGTCAAATAAGGGAATATTTTTCAACATTTTGAAGTTTTTGTAATCAGGCGTCCACCTGTAGAATAAGGGAATATTTTTCAAATTTCAAGTTTTGTAATCAGGCGCCCACTTTTAGAACAAGGGAATATTTTTCAAATTTCAAGTTTTTGATAATCAGGCGCCCACCTGTAGAACAAGGGAATATTTTTCAGAATTGTAAGTTTTTGTAGTCAGGCGCCCACCTGTAAAACAAGGGAGTATTTTTCAAAAAATTTCAAGTTTTTGTAATCAGGCGCCCACCTGTAGAACAAGGGAATGTTTTTTAAGTGTCAAATGTTGATAATCATTCACCTACCTGGAGAACAAGGGAACACAATTCGAGTTCAACAATCAGGAACCTACCTGGCAAACAAGGGAATATTTCTCGGAAGTCAAGTTTTGATCAGGTGCCCACCTGCAGAACAAGGGAAGATCTTTCAAGTTGCGAGTTCAAGAACCCAGGCGCCCATCTATAGAACGAGGGAATGCTTTCGACGGAGTACATCTTAAGACCAACAATTCGGCATTAAACATAGAGGAAGAGAAATGCCAGACAGCAAGGCAACTAGAAGTTCCACAGGAGGAACCACCGGCTAATAAAGCAACAAGAAGTTCCACAACAAGAAATGCGAGACAACAAGGCAACAAGGATTCAGAGCAAGTCGGAAGATATAGATAGGTTTCTTGTAATCCATATTTTATACCTTAGTCTAGCTTCTTTATTTTTCACAATGGTGTAATGAGGGGATCTAACGGCAGTAGCAGCAACAACAACAGTAAAATCACAGCCTTGGTAGTCGCAGCTACCAAAGATTCATGAACTACACTGACCTGATTCCTCTTCAGCCGGTGATATGAAAGCAACTTCTGAAGAAGGGTGCGGTCAAACTTTTCGAAGATGCTTCTCACGGAAGGTTCAAATAGGCAAAAATTGCTCATATTTGCTCACTTATCTTTGCACGAAAGCTCTTCATGTTTTCGTGCAAAGAAAGGCAGCTGTGAGAATGCTATTTTTGCCCTGTACGAATTACTCCCATAAATTCAAAACAAAATAATTTCGTTTGTTTATTTGCAATTTTGATTTTTCGTGGCATTATTCTGTTAATGGTTTTCATTTTGTGCATTTTGTAAAATAACGAAAATATAAAATATATGTGGAATGTGCACTTATGAGTAATTTTGCATTTTTAAGAAATTAATTAGACATTGGGAAAGGAAATTCGAAAAATGGCTTAATTTGCACTTAAGGTCGATTTTAGGTAATTCTTTTTCTCTTAATTTATATTATGTGATAATAATTATTGTCTGACTAATTAGGTTTGTTTTAGGTTAATTAGGAATTTTTAGGTTTTAAAATAATTTTAAAAATATAAAAAAAAAAAAGAGGAGAGAAAATCTAGAACTAAATAAAAAGGACCTAATTGAGCCATATACACAATTAAACTAGCCCAAACCCCTTTTCTCCTTCCAAAATCTGCCAGACCCACACCCAAGGACCCGACCCGACCCGACCCTGTCTATATTCCCACTCCAACATAACCCAAACTCACAGAACCCCTAAAAACCAACGTGATTGTTCTTCTCCTCCGAAGAACACGCGAATCTAGCCCAAAATTCCGTTCAAATCCAAGTGAATGAAGCCCAAATCCCTAATTCACGCGTCCCTCCTTCTCTCATCTCACCATTTTTAACAATTTGTGGCACTAAAAATGCTCCCTCCCTTAACTCGCTTAGGTCAGAGATTTAGCACGCGATTGGAAGGTCCTAGAGACAAATCGTTGGATGAGGATTAATCGTTGGATTGACTTCGTTCAATCCAAGCCCCATTTTCATTAGGGGTTCGTCTCTATAAAGGGCGGGATCTGATTTTAAGATACAGGGGTTTTGTTTAGAGGGGAGGATTTGAAGACTGATTGAAGAGGAGTAAAAATTCTAGAGCTTAGTGTTCTTCACATTTATTATTGTTTTTTTCATTCGTAGTGTTAATTCTAAAAAAACATATACAGAAATGTTTTGAGTCCTGTGAATCTATTCTTGTTTGGTTCACTATCCACCGCTTCGAAATACATGAATTTTATCCTCAAAGTTATTAGAATTCGTTGTCAATCGAGGCATCGATTTGTGGATGTTGTTGCATTGCATCGATCTCAAGTGTTGAGATTCCTTCGCATTTTTTTCCAGGTTTATCTCTGCTCCTTCTATTATTTCTATTGTGAAGTGAGACCTGGATGGCCCTGGACGAATCGTTAAAATGAATTCAGTTGTGATAATAGACGAGGCTTGTATGGTTACCCTCGACTTCATTTATTGTTATGTTTTCAACGTTCCCCATGAATTCATATGTAGTGAGTCAGTTTCTGAATAGACGAGGAGTAAAATTTGTTTGGTTTCATCATCGTATTCGTGTTTGTACTGACTTCGAAGATGGTTTTAGTATCATCCTTCAGCTCATAACAGCTCCGAATTTGATCCCCTACTGATGTAGCAAATTTGGTAAATTGTAGCTGTACATAGTGTCAAGTTGTTTCCTGTTGCATCTGTTCAAAAAATAAGCTTTGACGAGCATTCATTGTTGTTGTCTGATTCCTCAATGAGTATCTAAGTCATCTTTGAAATGTTGTGAATTGAACACCATCTCATAACCCCTATTTTAACTGTCACCACCTCATCTCATGTTTTCTCTTTGTTAACTTTGGTTTTCAGTCGAGATAGGCTACTGATTTGACCAAATATCAGTGGTTTCTCGCTAGGTGATGATCATTCATTGATAATTTGAACTTGAAACTGTCCTAATCTACTCTGTTGATGAAAATTTAAGCATGCTTCCTCGAGATGGTTCTGCCTGTGTATGTGTAGTTAGTTGTTATGCTGGAAATTGTTTGAATCATTAGCTATCTATCATCGTCTTAACTTAGTGACTCTGCTGTTAAGATTGGTGTTGGTAAAGTTGTCAGCTAATTTTATTCTTTGAGTTGCCTCCTATTCAGTCTTAATGAAGCTGTCTTATGGCATTACTTGCTTGCCTGCTGATGTAGCTGGTGATTTATTCATCAATTACCAGCCCTCTCCATCCTAGTGCCATAGAACACATACAGTGCAACTCTCCTTATGTTAGTAAAGCCCCATCGCCACCCTCTTCCTTCATTCTCCCAGCTTAAATTCATGAATGGGTTATCAATCAAAATGGATTGAATTGTGTCTCCAAATTTAAATCTCATTCGGAGTTGTTGTTGTTGGTGGTATTGTGACTGATTTGGAAAATCCGCTTTCATTGTGAATGTTGGAGCATATGTAGGAACCAAGGGTCATTTCTCTTCTCTTAGTATATTTTGTGACATGAACAACTAGTGTAGTTGTCTACAATAATTTCTGCAGATTCATTTGGATTGCTATGTTTTATCTGATAAATTTGGTGCTCCTAATGTGTTGATTGGCAAGGTTTGTGATGGTTTTAATATTGTTCTCCAGTGGTTCCTTTGGCATTTATTAGAATTGTTCGACTTGTATCAAAAGTAAGATTCAATGTTGCTATCTCAACATTGTTCTGGCTCTACATTAGTTATACTGGATTAGTGACTAGTTGGACTGTGTGCCCAGTTTGGACCATAGATAATGTAATAATTTTCAATTGAATAGGTAGTTTTGGTTGCCCAATTGGATTTCAGATGTATTGGTATAGCATGGGCCAAATATCGGGCCCACTAGATAAGAACCAAGTTAACTCAAGACCCCACTTGATTAATTTTAACCCTTAGAATTGAGGCGCGCCATGGCAAACAAAAATGATAATTGCGTGGCCCTCAATTTATTTAATCTTGAATTGATCTTTAGATTCCGAGGCATGCCATTTAGTAAATTACATGGCTCTCGCAAAGTTGCGAACATACAATTGCTTTAGACGCGTTAGTTTAATAATCTACCTTTCCTAAATTCGGGTGCATATTTATGTGACCCAAGTCCAAATCTCAACGAAGTTGAAATGTGTCAAAATACACGGGTGCATTTATGTGATGTGGTTCCAGCCATGTTTTAACGACGTCGCAATTTTCCCTAAAAATAATAATAAAAGCGGTTTAAGGTTGAAAAGAACATAAGTTAAAACATGTTCTAAAATCAGATAATTTAAGCCAAATATAATAGTTGAGCGACCGTGCTAGAACCACGGAACTCGGGGATGCCTAACACCTTTTCCCCGGTTAACAGAATTCCTTACTCGAATTTCTGGTTCGCAGACTGTTACACAGAGTCATTCTTTCCGCGATTTGGGATTCTAAACGGAGACTTGGGACATCATAAATCTCCCAAGTGGCGACTCTGAAATTCTCTTAAATAATTGAATCGCGTTTCGATAGTCCTTTAATTGGAAAAAACTCCCTTATCTACGCCCTTCGCCGGGTTGTAGTAGTTAAAAGGAGGTGTGACAGTTGTTTTTTATGGTCCGTCAAAAATTTATGCAGTCCGAGTCCAGTGGTCTTGGACCATACAGAAGGTCTGGTCTGTAGCACATGAAAATCTGGAAATTAGACGAAATTCCAGTTTTATGGCCCTAAAATGACAAAAAAGCGAGTAACGGTCATGACAAGGCAGTGACTATTGTTCCTTAGGTTATTTTTGATTGTTTGAAAAAATTTAAGGTGGTCTAAGTCTAGTTCCCCCGACCCAGACAAAAGGTGTGGTTATAGCATGCGAAAATCTGGGAATCGGGTGATATTCCAATTTTATGTCCCTAAAACGCCAACAAATGAGGAACGACCATGGCTAGGCGGTGACTATTTTTTCTTAGGACGTTTCTGATGGTCCGAAAAAATTTTAAGCAGTCTGGATCTGATGTCCTGGGACCATGCAGAAGGCTTGAGCTGTAACGCATGAAAATCTGGGCACCACGTAACATTTCAGTTTTATGTCCCTAAAATACCATAAAATGAGGAACAACCATGGCAAGGTAGTGATAATTTTTAGTTAGGTTATATTTGATGGTCCAAAAATATTTTAGGCGATCCGGATCTAGTAGCCTGGGCCCACATAGAATTCTATTTTTATGGCCCTAAAACGCAAAAAACAAAAACAAGAAACGGTCATGGAAAGACAGTGACTATTGTTTCTTAGGTCATTTTTGATGGTCCGACAAAATTTAATGTTGTTCGAGTTCAGTGTCCCGGGTCAATGCTAAATGCATTGATTATTTAGCACATGTAAATTTGAAAATCGTGCGGAATTTCAGTTTTATGGCACTAAATTTCTAAAAAATGAGGAACGGTCTTTGCGAGGCTGTAACTATTTTTCCTTAGGTTTTTTTACGGTCCGACAAAATTGTAGGCAATCCAACTTTGGTGGCCCGGGCCTATATAGAAGGCATGAGCTATAGAACACGAAACTTAGGGAATCGAGCGAAATTCCAGTCTAATGGACCTAAAAGGCAAAAAACGAGAATTGATCATGGCGAGGCAGTGACTATTGTTCATTACGTTGTCTTTTATGATTGGGTAATATTTTAGGAAGTCTAGGTTCTGTAGCCCGAGCCCATGCAGAAGGAATGGGCAATAACACACAAAAATATAGGAATAAAGCGAAATTTCAATTTTATGGCCCTAAATCGCCAAAAAATGAGGAAGGGTCATCGCAGGTGGTGACTATGGTTCATTAGGTTATTTTTGATGGTCCGACAATTTTAGACAGTTCGGGTTCAGTGGCCTGAACCCAAGCTGAAGGCATGGGCTATAGCACATGAAAGTCTTGGAATCAAACGAAATTCTAGTTTTATGGCCCTAAAATGCCAAAAACGTGGAACGGTCATGGAAAGGTGGTAAATATTATTCCTGAGTTCATTTTTTTCTTTTTTGAAAAATTTAGGTGCTCCGGATTTGGTGGCCTGGATCCATGTAGAAGGTGTGAGCTATGCATACAAAAATATGGAATTGGGCGAAATTCTTGTTTTATGGCCTTAAAAAGAAAAAAATGAGGAATTGTCAATGCGAGGCGGTGATTATTGTTCCTTAGAATGTATTTGATGCTCTGAAAAAGATTAAAGCGGTTGGGGTTCGGTACCTTGGGCCCATGCAGAAGGCGTGGTCTATAGCACACGAAAATCTAGGAATCAGGTGAAATTCCATATTTATGGCCTTAAACGCCAAAACAAGAGGAACGGTCATGGAAAAGCGATGAATCTAACTCCTTAGGTCATTTTTCTCCGTCAAAATTTTAGGCGATCTAGGTTTAGTCACCCCGGTCTGTGCAGAATTTGTGAGCTATAGCACATGAAAATCTAGAAATCGGGCAAAATTCCATTCTATGTCCCTAAAATACAAAAAATGAGGAATAGTAATGGAGAGGCGGTGATACTTGTTCTATTGTTCATTTTTTAGGGTCCAAAAAGTTTTAGTCGGTCCAGATCTGGCAGCTCGAGTGCATGCCTGCACATGAAAATATGGGAAGCTAGCGGAATTCTAATTTTATGGCCCCTAAACGCTAAAAAATGAGGAACGGTCTTGGCGAGGCAGTGAATATTATTCCTTAGAACACTTTTATGGTCTGATAAAATATTAGGCAGTCTGGGTCTGGTGGCATGTGCCCAGGGGTGTGATATAGCATGCAAAAATCTGGGAATCAGGCGAAATTCAAATTTTATGGCCCTAAAATGCAAAAAAAAAAACGAGTAAAGGTCATGCCAAGGTATCGATTATTATTCATTAGGTCATTTTTGATGCTCTGGAAAAAATTTTAGGTGGTCCGGCCAGGACCCATACGGAAGGTGCAAGCTATAGGACATGAAAATTAGGGAATTGGGGAAAATTTCAATTTTATGGCCTTAAAATGCCAAAAAATGAGGAACTGTCATGGCGAGCTAGTGACAGTTGTTCCTTAAGCCTTTTTTATGGTCTAGAAAAATTTTAGGTGGGTTATAACACATGAAAATCTAGGAATTCCAGTTGTATGACTCAAAAACCACAAAAACAAGGAATAGTCATGGTGAGGTGGTGACTATTGTTCCTTAAGTCATTGTTTTTTGTCCGAAAATTTTATAGGCGATCTGGGTCTTGTGTACCGGGCCCATATAGAAGGTGTGAGCTATAAAACACGAAAAATGGGGAATTAGCGAAACTTCAGTTTTATGGCCCTAAATGCGAAAAACAAGGAATGATCATGGAGAGGCCCTAACAATTATTCCCTAGATTATTTTTTTGGTCCGACAAAATTTAAGGCGATCCAGATCCTGTGGCCCGGGCCCATGCTGAAGGCGTGGGCTACAGTATATGAAATTCTAGGAATCGAGCTGAATTAGTGTTTTAAGGCCCTAAAATGCCAAAACAAATGAGGAACGCTCTTGGCGAAGTGTGGCTATTGTTTCTTAGGTTATTTTTTATGGTCCAATAAAATTATAAGTAGTCCAGGTCTGGCGTCCTGGGCCCATACATAAGGCTTGGGCTATATCATACGCAAATCTTAAAATTTGGCCAAAATTTCAATTTTATGGCCCTAAAACGCGAAAAAATGAGGTACGGTCATGGAGAGATAATGATTATTGTTCCTTAGGTCTTTTTTTATGCTCATGAAAATTTTAAGGTGGTCCAAGTCCTGTAGCCCAGGCCCATGTAGAAGGTGTGAGCTATAACGTACGAAAATCTAAGAATCATGCAAGATTCATGTATTATGGCCCTAAAATGCCAAAAATGATAAACGCTCATGGTGAGGCGGTGAGTATTGTACCATAGGTTATTTTTGATGGTCCGACAAAATTTTAGACGGTCCAATTCTGGTGGACTGGGCCCATACAGAAGGCTTGTGCAATAGCATATGAAAATATGAGAATCGGGGAGAATTCTAGTTTTATGTCCATAAAACACGAAAAAATGAGGAACGGCCATGGAGAGGTAGTGATTATTGTTCCTGTCACACCCCTTTTTTTACCAAGCCTTCACTTAACCCTCTTAAATTAATAAAAAGATTTAGTAAAGCTTGAAAAGAATTTTCCAATTAAAAACGTGATAAAATTAGTCGCCACCTGACATTGATTTCAGTGTGTCATGTCACCATTTTTTCTAAAAATAATTTTTCCTTTAAAACACTTTGGATTCCAAATTAAGTCTGCACCAGAAATTCGGGCAAAGGGGTTCATTTAACTCGAGGAGAAGGTGTTAGGCATTCCTCGAGTCCCGTAACTAGTAAGGTTGCGTACATGATCAAGTTGGCTTTTAGACTATTTGAATTGAGGTAAAACAATCACAGAAAAATAAACACACAAAAAGACTCGAGGTCGTCCTCACCTAATAAAAAGACAAAAATAAAAATAAAAATAAAATACTACGAGTTCTATTATCGATTTTCGAGTACAAATACTTCGGGGCGTACTCCGGAATAAAATATATACAAATCCTTCGGGGCATTCCCCAAATAAATTTAATTAAGGGATCGACTTCTCGCCTCGAAAGAAGCTAAAACTAAAACATCCTAAACGTTTGCCTACCCAAATATAGTCGGCCTAATCATACTCCTAGTAATTAAATAACTAAAACACAACACAATATAATGAAACCATGTTAAGCCCAAATATGCCAATTCAAGTTAATGACAAGTAATGAAGAGTAGTTTGGAATTGCAAATGATTTATATATCATTGTAACGTTTCCTTGTATTCTCTCTGAAGTGTTCTTCTTGTGCAGGAGTATGTGCAATGTGTGAAAAGCAAGTTCTTGACACCAAGTATTACAAACAGCGCAATGTATGATGTGGACATGAACGATCTAACTTCGCTGTTATCTCAACACTCTTATTCTAGAGAACTGTTCTTTCTTTTTGAATGCTATCAAATGTGATGAGAAGCAGTTAATTCCGTATAATACTTAAAGAGCTGCAGTGATCGAGGAGCTAGAAATTAACCTTTGGAAACATTAATTTCAGAAGAAAAAAAAAGTTAATGACTAGTAACTCATTTGTTTGCTTGGTCTGGGCTTCAGCACGACCACATATGACATGTATAAAATCCAAACTAGCTAATAAAATTAAATGGGAAGATTGCAGATTCATACCATCACAAATAACACATAAAGGTCAAAAGAAATAAAGTGAATAGTATTAGAATATAATTGTGTGCATCTTTTTATTATTGGTAGAATATTCTCTCATTATTGTACATTCCTATAGTTGATATGATTTGATTTCCTTCATTATTGTACAGTCCTATAGTTGGTAGGATTTGATACCTCTGTACTCTATATATACTTTTGTGAGCAATACGAGAAATTTACTTCTCCCAAAACTTTCTACATAGTATCAGACGCCAGTGGCTTATCGCCAAAGAAACCCCGACACTGATCTTATCGGCAGCCCATCGCCGCCGCCGCTGCACTAATCGGCAGCCCTCTCTCTCTCGACGTCGATCAGCGCTTCCTCTCATTTTCCTTGCGTTTCATGGCCGCTACGACGTCAAACGAGCTTCTCCAGCCGATTGCCATCAATGCATCGGCTCAGATCCCACTCAAATTGGATTCCACTAATTACCTGGCGTGGAAATTCCAGTTTTGAACCCTTCTTACGGGTTACGACCTCCTCGGCTTCTTGGACGGATCGAAGATGTGCCCACCAGCCACCATCATTGACAAGGAGGTAACTTCCCCCAATCCAGCATATCCTTACTGGATTCGCCAGGACAATCTTATTCTCAGTGCCATCATCTCGTCGATCACACCGACGATCATCTCCTTTATTGCCGCTGCGGAAACCTCTAAAGAGGCCTGGGACATCCTCGCGCGCACATACGGCACTACTTCTCGTGGTCGTATCATGGCTCTCAAACAACGGCTCCATAATCCGGTAAAAGGTTCTAAATTTGTTACTGATTATATGCACGGTATTCGCGTGATTGTGGATGAATTATCTCTCCTGGGTGTTACTGTTGATTCTGAGGATCTTGTCATTAAGGTTCTAAATGATCTTGATGATCCGTATATGGAACTCTCTCATGCCATCCAAGCCCGCGATCTCCTATCTCTTTTGCTGAATTACATGACAAGCTGTTAAGCATGGAGGCTCAGATTACTGCTCGTGTGCCGGCCACCTCCGCCGCATCTGATTTGGCCCCGTCGGCTGCCTTCATCGCCTGACAGCAGTCAGGCCGTCACCGCTTCGGTAGCCGCGGGCGCGGCCATAGCAGCCGCGGTTCAGCCTCCGGTCGCGATGGTTACTCCAGCAATGGCCAATCTCGTGGGTACAATGGGAAGTGCCAGCTCTGCAGTGAATTTGGCCACTCTGCGCGCCGCTGTCCGTCCTATCCCATCTCCAGCGCCAATCAGCCCCCTTACGGTGGACCACTGCTGCGGCCAGCTTATGCTTCGCCGCCTTATCCGGCTGCTCACACAGCCCATCACTCTCCGACGATTCCCTCTGCATCCGATTGGATCCTGTACTCTGGTGCCTCCCATCACATCACCTCTGATCTTTCCAACTTGTCTCTTCCCAGTCCTTACACTGGTTTCGACAATGTGTTTATTGGTATCAGTGAAGGTTTGACAATTACACACACTAGACAACTTAACAGTTATTCCTCTCTTTTATTACCTGGGGCTCTCTGTGTTCCACATATGCGTAAAAATTTGATCTCTGTTGCCCAATTATGTCGTCATAATAATGTTAATATTATTCTATCTGATACTGATTTTCAGGTGAAGGATCGTCGCACGTGGGCAACGCTCGTTCGCGGCCCGCTTAGGGGCAACACCTACTACTAACCGGCGGCTCCCAGTCTCCCATCCGCCCTCACGGCACAAAATCTCTCTGCGTCATTGTGGCATTATCGGTTTGGTCACCCGTCCGCTAAAATCATGCATCATTTAGTGTCTTCTAGCAGTATAGCGTCTAGTAATGTGTCTGATCATGCTTGTGTCTCTTGCAAGCTTCATAAGTGTCATAAGTTACCTTTTTCTGAGTCAAGTTTATCTTCTACTGCTCCGTTGGAGCTTATTTTCTCCGATGTATGGACCTCTCCAATTATTTCTAATGAAGGATTTAAATATTATGTCATCTTTGTTGATAATTTTTCCAAGTATGTTTGGTTTTTTCCTTTACGCCGTAAATCTGATGTCCTACAAACCTTCTCCATTTTTAAATTCATTGTAGAAAAATATTTCTCTGCTAAAATCATTACTCTGTATACTGACAATGGGGGTGAATTCCTCGCTTAACGCTCTTTTCATGCCTCCAATGGCATCTCACATCTCACTTCACCTCCTCATACACCTCAGCACAATGGCTATGCTGAACGCCGTCACCGTCATATTGTCAATACTGGTCTCCTCCATCATGCCTCTGTACCTCTCATTTACTGGCCTTATTCCTTTGCTACAGCAGTCTATCTCATTAATCGTCTTCCCTAGACAAATCTCTCGATGCTCTCCTCCTTTGAGTCTCTCTTCCATAAGCGCCCCAACCTTGCCAAACTATGTGTCTTCGGCTGTCAATGCTTCCCTTGGCTTCGGCCCTACACCTCACACAAAATGGAACCCAGATCTCGTGCATGTGTCCTCTTCGGCTACTCTACTACTCAAAGCGCCTATCTATGCTTTGATCCCTCAACGTCTAAAATCTTCGTCTCGCGTCATGTCACCTTCCATGAAGATATCTTCCCGTTCTCCAAATTGTCTAACCCCGAGTCTCCCCCTGTGCCCATTCCGGTCTCCCTAGAAGTCCTTCCGCTGCCGCCACCAGTACCTGCTGCCGCTCCCACCGGCGATCCTTCATCGGACGCACTGCCGACGCCAACGCCCGCGCCACCAGCGCCCCTTTCGACACCGCCAGCGGACCCTGCCGCCGCTACACCCATTATGACGCCACCTACATCCTCTCAGGGTGGTCATCATATGCAAACTCGCAGCAAAAATAACATCTTTACGCCCAACAAGAAGTTTGGTATGTCTGTTGTCACCTCTCCTGTTGTCACTGAACCTCAGACTTTGTCTAGTGCTATGTCTGATGAGCGCTGGCGCCCTGCTATGTCATCAGAGTTTGATGCTCTGCTACGGAATGGCACCTGGGATCTTGTTCCGCCTGATTCTTCACAGAATGTTGTGGGTTGCAAGTGGGTTTATCGTATCAAACGAAAGCCAGACGGTACTAGGGATAAGTTCAAAGCCCGGCTTGTTGCGAAGGGCTTTCATCAGCGTCTAGGTGTAGACTTCCAGGGGACTTTCTGTCCGGTTATTAAGCCGGCAACTGTGCGTTTGGTTCTCAGTCTAGCTGTATCCAAGGGTTGGCCTCTTCGTCAAATGGATGTGAACAATGCCTTTCTCCACGGGAGGCTTACAGAGGATGTTTATATGGCACCACCACCGGGTTTTGTTGACAAAGCCTATCCATCTTATGTCTGTAAGTTACAGAAAGCTATTTATGGTCTCAAACAGGCACCCCGGGCATGGTACAGTGCGCTCCGCCAATGCCTTCTGACCATGGGTTTTGTCAACACTACCTCTGACACTTCGCTCTTCGTCTTTCGGCACTCTGGTATTACGGCCTATTTTTTGGTATATGTTGATGATCTCATATTGACTGGTAATGATTCTGCTTTCTTGAATTGTGTGATTGACTCTCTTGGGACTTAGTTTTCTCTTAAAGACATGGGTGATCTAAGCTACTTTCTTGGTGTTGAAGTTTTGCACAGCTCCGAGGGGTGTTTTCTTTCTCTGCGTAAATATGTTGTTGATCTTTTGACTCGTCATAATATGCTGGAATCCAACCCTGTTCAGACGCCAACAGCGGCGTCAACCCGCCTTCATCTAGCCGACGGCTTGGCTCCTGCCGACGCATCCACATATCGATAGGCCCTTAGCGGCCTCCAGTATCTCTCCTTCACCCGTCCTGATATCTCCTTTGCTGTGAATAAACTCTCACAGTTCATGCACGCTCCTACTGTCACTCATTGGGGTGCAGTTAAGCGCCTCTTCCGGTATCTAAATGGGACGCGTGACTTTGGAGTCTGGCTGCGTCCTTCATCTGCTATACCTCTGCATTGTTTCTCTGATGGTGGTTGGGGTGGAAATTGTGATCACCGCTCCTCAACTAGTGCCTATGTTGTCTTTCTAGGGCCTAATCCTATTTCCTGGAGCTTCAAAAAGCAGCATTCCGTTGCACGATCTTCTATTGAGGCTGAGTATCGTGCCATTGCCTCTGCTGCCGCTGAAGTACGTTGGCTTCATTCCCTGCTGCGCGAGCTTCATGTCCCTCTTCCAGCTGCTCCTGTCATTTACATCGCGACCTTGGCGCCACTTACCTATGTGCCAACCCTGTGTTTCATTCGCGCATGAAACACATCTCCATTGATTACCACTTTGTTCATCAATTGGTTCAGAATGGGTCTCTTCGTGTTGCTCACGTATCCTCTGCTGATCAGCTTGCTGATGCTCTTACCAAGCACTTATCTCGTCCTCGGCTTCTTCTGCTAATGTCCAAGATTGGCGTGTCCTCCGGCCCTCTATCTTGAGGGGGCGTATTAGAATATAATTGTGTGTATCTTTTTATTATTGGTAAAATATTCTCTCATAGTTGGTAGGATTTGATTTCCTTCATTACTGTACAATCCTATAGTTGGTAGGATTTGATACCTCTGTACTTTATATATACTTTTGTGAGCAATACGAGAAATTTACTTCTCCCAAAACTCTCTACAAATAGAGGGTGAAAGATTGGACCTCAAGAAGTGATTCAATTACAATAGTGATACGAAGAAAAGCCGGGACCGGAAAAGCTAGAGCACCAGAACGAACTCAATGTAACTCCGGCGGGTTCCATGGTTTCGGAATCGATCAGAAGAAACTAAACTAGAAATTCCCGCTGGTTCTCATCTCTTTATCCCCATAATTTATCAAAAAATTGAAGCCAAAAACCTTAGAATTTTTTGACAGATTTGACACATTTTCATATGCTCTTTGTTTCATTTTTTTTCTCGAATTTGAGATCAGAATCAAACACTTAATGACCCCTCTATTCTCTGTTCCTCGTTTGTTTGTATGGCATGCGACTGCTGATGGTTGACGACAAAAAAGCTGGTTCTAAGAGGTGCAGTGGTTGTCTCTTTGGAGTCGAAGATGGAGGTGAGTGAGGGAGCTGCTGGTCAGGTCGAGTTCCGGTGAGCAAAGGACGGGGGAGAGCAGATTGGTGGATGTTGTTGTTGCTCTAGGTCTCCTAGGGTTTTTTCTTGTGTGTCCTCTATATAACGTGAAGAAGAAGGGTCTTAGGGTTGCTCATGGGATATTGGGTTTTAATTTGGTGTATATGGTATTGGGCTCAAAATCTTGTGGAAATTTTAGATAAGGAAAGCTTAACAAGGCCAATATTTTTTCATAAAAATATAAAACTAATCCTAATTAAAATAAACAATACTATATTGTTAAACTGTTTTTATATTTTATAAATTTCATACTAAAAGATAAACATGGAGTTAGATTAAAATTACTGTAAAATTAAAAATGATATTACTACCCAAAACACTAATATCTTTGAAAATAAGGTGTAACGATTATTTTTGAATTTTATATAAGGTGGATAAACTAAAAGTAAAAAAATAAAATATCAATAACCTAAATAAAATAAAATATTTTTGTAATTTTTATTTTTGTGACAAAATAAAGTAAAATAGTTAAAACTAGGTAAATAATGATATTAGCCAAACTAAATATCTAAAGGGTAAAATATGTAACATCTTGGGGAGGGTCAAAAATCACATGTCTACAGTTGTCCCTCTTTGACTTGAATATGAAGTATTTTTAGACAAAGAACGACTATATAGGTTTTTTGACCCGACCCTTATTTAGAGAGACTAAAGTTAAGAGAAAAGAGAATGTGACCGAGCCCTGGTATTTGAGCGATTTACATATCCTTGGCTATAAAGGAATCAGGCTACGTGTAGTTCATAAGTGTGTGAGATGATGGAGTATACCGAGGTAGAGAGCTAGTCGAGGTGCCGTCAAGGTTCCGGTCCACAGTTCCTACTATTACATCAAAAATAAAAGAAAAAATTACAGCAAAAGTAAAAGAAGAATACAAGATCCTATCTACTTCTTGTCTTGAATCTTCCTTGAATTTCTACTTGATCTTCAATATGAAACTGAAAAAATGGACCCTGTTCTTCAGGCGGGCTCCCGATGCTTTTTAAATTTGCGAATTGAAGTAACTTCGAAATGAATTCTCTTGTTTTCCAAGTGGGCACCTGATCTCCGAAACATGAGTTGTATTCTCTTGTTATCTAGGTGGGCGCTTGATTGTCAAAACTTGAATTGTATTCCCTCGTTATCCAGGTGGGCACATGATTGCTAAACTTGAAATCGTATTCCCTCGTTATCCGGGTGGGCACTTGATTACTAAAACTTGAACTATATTCCCTCGTTGGCCAGGTGGGCACCTGATTACCAAAAACTTTAATTACATTCCTTCGTTATCCAAGTGGGCGCCTGATTGCTAAAACTTGAAACTGTATTCCCGCATTATCCAGGTGGGCGCCTGATTGCCAAAACTTGAATTGTATTCCCTCGTTATCCAGGTGGGCGCCTGATTCTTGAAACTGTATTCCCTTGTTATCCAGGTGGATGCCTGACATTTCTGCCCCAGTTTGGAACCTGGGTACATCTGTGAGCGTTAATCGAATGTTGTTACCTAGAGAACTCTAACAATTAAAAACCTAATTCCCATTATCCAGGAGGATTCTGAAAATTTAAAACTAAATCCCATTATCCAGGAGGTCCTGAAATTTTAAAAACTAAATCCTATTATCCAGGAGGGTCCTGAAAATTTAAAAACTAAATCCCATTATCCAGGAGGGTCCTGAAAACTTAAAAACTAAATGTCATTATCCAGGAGGGTCCTGAAAATTTAAAAATTAAATCCCATTATCCAAGAGGGTCCTGAAAATTTAAACTAATTCCATTATCCAGGAGGGTCCTGAAAAGTTAAAAACTAAATCTCCTTATCATGGAGGGTCCTGAAAACTTTTAAAAATTAAATCCTATTATCCAGGCGGGTCCTGAAAATTTAAAAACAAAATTTCATTATCCATGAGGGTCCTGAAAATTTAAAAACTAAACTCCATTATCAAGGAGGGTCCTAAAAACTTAAAAACTAAATCTCATTATCCAGGAGGGTCTTCAAAACTATTAAGAAATTAAATCCCATTATTCGGGAGGGTCGTGAAAACTTTAAAAAACTAAATCTCATTATCCATCTTGAAAATTTAAAAACTAAATCCCATTATCCATGAGGGTCATGAAAACTTTTAAAAATAAAATTTCATTATCTAGGAGGGTCCTGAAAACATAAAAACTAAATCACATTATCTAGGAGGGTCGTAAAAACTTTTAAAATTAAAACCCATTTTCCAGGAAGGTCCTGAAAACTTTTTAGTAAATCCTATTATCCGGGAGGGTCCTGAGAACTTTTTAAATTAAATCTCATTATCCAGGAGGGTCCTGAAAGTTTTTAAATAAAATCTCATTATTCAGCAGGGTCCTGAAAACTTCAAATTAAATCCCATTATCCAGGAGGGTCCTAAAAACTTTTAAGTAAATCCCATTATTCAGGAGGGTCCTGAGAACTTTTTAAATTAAATTCCATTATTCATGAGGGTCCTGATAACTTTTAAATTAAATCCCATTATCCAGGAAGGTCTTGAAAATTTAAAAACTAAATCTCATTATCTAGGAGGGTCCTCAAATTTTAAAAAAAACTGAATCTCATTATTCAGGTGTGTCCTGAAAATTTAAAAACTAAATTTCATTATCCATGAGGGTCCTGAAAATTTAAGAACTTAATCCCATTATCCATGAGGGTCCTGAAAACTTAATAACTAAATCCCATTATCCAGGATGATCTTGAAAACTTCAAAAAATTAAATCGCATTATCCAGGAGGGTCTTAAAAACATTAAAATTAAATCTCATCATCCAAGAGAGTCCTAAGAATTTAAAAACCAAATCCTATTATCCAGGAGGGTCATGAAAACTTTTAAAAATAAAATCCCATTATCCAGGAGGGTCTTGAAAACTTAAAAACTAAATCTCATTATCCATGAGGGTCCTGAAAAATTTAAAATTAAATCCCATTATCCAAGAGGGTCCTGAAATTTTTGAAGTAAATATCATTATCCATAAGGGTCCTGAGAACTTTTTAAATTAAATCTCATTGTCCAGGAGGGTCTTGAAAATTTTTAAACTAAATCTCATTATCCAGCAGGGTCCTGAAAACTTTAATTAAATTCCATTATCCAAGATGATCCTGAAAACTTTAAACTAAATCCCATTATCCAGGGGTCCTGAAAATTTAAAAACTAAATCCCATTGTCCAGGAGAGTCTTAAGAATGAACTTACTAAAGCCACGCTCTCATCTTGAAGGATTTTGAACAGAATTTATTGCACCCTGAATCATGCTTTTCCGTGGAAGGTCCCTGTGGATTAAAAATTTTCTTGACCCTGTTTCAGATGAATAAAATTTTGTTAGTTTGAAAACGCGGTGGTTAGTTTGTGGCATCATTACTGAGTGTCTGCTTCCGCCACTGCCATGCTTCATTCTGGTTAGTTGCTTCGGGCTAGCAAGGATGTGTTTGACCTTTTGATTGGAACTGGACCACAAAACCAATGCATGACCTGAATCTCTCACTCTCACTTGTTGCATTATGTTTTCATTTTGAAAGTTGTTGAATCCTTGTACTTTCTCAAAATTCAAGATTGAAATGATTGCATGAACCTCGGTTATCACCATACTTCTTATCCTAAATCATGTCAATTGTGATGTGCCTAGACGAACTCCACTTTGTGCAATTGGAAAGCTGGTAACAAATGTTAAAGTTATTTCTCACTTGTTCTGACCAAACAAATTCAAGAAGGGGCTCAAACAAAACAAGAGGAACAAAATAAGGGACAAGGGAAGGAGATGATACCTAACAAGAAAATTACAAAGTAAAAACTTATCAGATGAGGCCAACTATAATGATCACGACATGCACCTTTGGATTAAGTCGCCTAATCTCTCAAGTAAGTCTAATATTCAACTCTTGTTGTACCTCTTCACAGTGAAACTGGACTTCAGCGCTTCAATTGTCCCATATGATCCACAATCCTCAGTCACCTTGTAGTGCCCTAAAGGGTTTTCACCATCAAGCCTCTTTCATTTTGCTCTAGTTTCAACTCACCGTCGCCTTATGGTGCTCATGAGCGTTTTCACCGATAAGATTCTCTCACTTTATCATTGTCTCTCTTTGTGCTAAGAACAAGATATTACCCATGATGTAGGAAGATCATACTTTCAAACCACTTGATTTGATATCCTCAAAGATTGGTCAGAAGGTCTTTTTGGACCGCAATGTAGACTTTTGGACAGGGCTGGAAAGAAGGGGTGGTATGAAGGCTCAAAATAATTTAAAATAAAAAGGGTTCAAAATTAAAACTTTTGGAATCAGGCCTTTTGGAAAAATTAAAACTTCTACCCCAGTTTCTTGGAGTCTGGAGAATATATTTTTAATTTTTTCTTTGATGGGATTTCTAAAAAAAATGCCTCACTTTTGATTTCGAGGGATATGAAATATTTTATTTGATGTGATCGAACCTTAAGGCTGCCTACGTATCTTGTGGTGACAAAATCAGATTGCACGTAGTTCAAAAGACAAAGTTGTATTTTTTTTCTTTTCTTTTTCTCTTTTTTTTTCTTTTTCCTTTTTCTTTTCTCCTTTTTTCTTTTTCTATTTTCCTTTTTTTTCTTCTTTTTCTCTTTTTCTTCTCGTTTTCTAGTTCCTACCTCTATTTCTAATTTCAAAAGAGGGGTATGAAACAAACACTTAGGGCTCAAAATGGGTAGTAAAGGATAAAAGTGTTTGGGTAGCAGAATAAAATGCCTTGGTCATTCCAAACTTTAGAAATGCCAAGTACAAATATACAATTGAAAATAAACAAAGAAATTATAGGCAGTATCTATTGATGGCATCAATACAAAAAAAAAGTGCCAATGTGCAATACATTTGTCCCAATGAATAACCCTTGCTAGTTCGAAGCAGACTTGACTCAACCTTATCTTGATGTGGAAGAATGCATTTTAGCATTGACTGATTTACCTCAAACTTCTTGAGAGACATTTCCTTGTTGTATGCTCTTATCAACCTCTTGATTTCCCAGACTTTTGCCTCAGTTTCACTCAATTCAAGTTTCAGGTCATCTCAGAATGTGTGAATCTTTACTTATTTCCTCAAATGCCTCCTTTTATCATATTCAAAACCATGCCATTACTTCATGATTAGACTAAATTTCAACACCATGCTGAGAATTATGAGCGCATGTCATATCGCTAGAGTCAGTATAAAAGAAACAATATAAGGAAAAATGACGTGAACAAAAACTGACTAGAACTAACAGAAAATAGGAGATTACATTATACAAATGGTAAAAAGGGTTTGAACAGAACAGGCAAAATAGATAGGAGTTACAACCCTGGAACAACCCTATATAACACTAGACGAGTTACTACCACTAAATGAACTAGGCAAAATAAGAAGAAGAAGGACTTGAGCCACAAGACAATATCCGAATTACAACCCTGAAATAATTCGGACAATTGAAATAACATCAAAATAAACCACCAAAACCCCTCCCTGGATATCCAAAAAAGCAGTATCTTTCAAATTATCAACCTCAACATCATAGCCACTGGGTTGCACACCAATTTTCATATCATTAACTTCAGCCAGCAAGGTCCTAGGAGGATTCTCATATTCCCTGTCACCATGCATCTTCCCCAAAAAGTATGCTAACCTAGGTAAATTTGGCTTCCTAAACTTGAGCAGGTTATGAGGTTGTTTTGGCTAATGTGGTATAAAAAATTTGGGATTAAATGCCAGGGTAGTTGTGTAAGGGGTGAAGCTTGGGGCGTGTTAAAGGGAAAGATTAACGGTATTGGGCATTTAGGCTTGGGACATCAGTGGAATAGAGGTATGATTTTCTGTATAGTTGGTAGGAAATGAAGGTGGAGGATGTCCCTTAATCTAGGCCTGATACATTTTTATTATTTGTTATTTCAACCTTTGGACCTCCTCTTTCAATTCAGATTCCGACCTCAAAATCTCCCTCGAGTGGTCGACAACTCCTGTGTCCAAGTCTTTGCTAGCCATGGCTACCTTGCTCTTTGACCTTATGTTATCTGGATGAATCACCAAAATACCACAGACTAACCACCCTCTGTTATGATAACAATGAAAGTAACAAAGAGGAGCAAAACAAAGCCAACATGTTAGCATTAGAGCATTTATCAAATAGAAAATATCACATTTCGTGCAATACCCCTAGCAACAATAAACGGTTCTAGAATGACTTCGAGGGTACGAAGGTCATATGACATCATCCCAAATTAATTCTTCTTTCCCCATTTCCTTCTTCATTTTCCTTTCTAACACCGTTTGATTTTCATTTCTTTCCCCTTCTTTTTTATTTCTGATTATCGCTCTTTTCTTTATTCCTAGTTCTCACGTCCCACACCTTATTCTCTTTTTTTCTTTTTCTTTTTTATTTATTTATTTTTTATTTAAAAGAATGATTCGATCGAACCCTATATAGGTTGCCTATGTACCATGTCCCTCATGAATCGGATCAAGCGTAGTTCTGAAAAAAGTAATGGACAAATAAACTAAAAATAAAAATCTTTTTGAATTTTTCATTTTGTAATTTTTTTTTTGGATTTTCAGATACATCATAGGATGTATGATAACAAAAACTAGATAAACTCTTAAACCACCTAAAAGACTCAAAAACATGCTCAAAATACAAAAAGACTCCTCAAGTAGCTTTTGAATGCAGTGGTCCTGGATATATGTCATGCTCGAGCTGTGGTACATGGATCCATAACTGAATGAGAAAAATAAAACCAAATCGATCAATGACTCAAAACACTATGCAACATCACAACACCTCCTAATTATACATAAGAAAGGCACGATTGAGCTATTTTTTGAAAATTAAACTACGTGGTCAAAATGTGGCTATTACAAAAATGACCCCATTTTGCAAGAATGGCTGATGTGGTCGAAAGTGGCTAGAAATGCAAGATTTGGCTAAGACCTCACAAAGCCAAGAACCAAAGACACTAGGAATACCGGACCCTATGTGGGTTGCCTACGTATCCCGCCCCGAAAGACGAGAATCAGGTTTGCGTAGTTCGGAAAGATTGAACATGGAAGAAAGATTTAAAAGAAATGCAACTAATTTGGAAAAACTATATTTTTGTCCTTTTGAAAAATGATGCAAAATGTAAAGTATTTTTGGATTTTCTTTTTTTATTTTTTTGAATTTTTTGGAAAATAATGGGAAATTGTAAAATCTTTTTTGGGTTTTTCATTTTCATTTTCATTTTTTTGTCTTTTTTGTTTGAAAAAGTAGTGAAAGAAAAATATAAATGGGCCATACTCGCTTCGTTTTTCACCCTTCTTTCCCGAGCATCATTTTGTCAAATGACCTTTTTACCCTCAAATACGCAATATGTATCACATAGGGATGATTGAATGTCTTTTAGGGCCACGGGCTCATTTTAACAAAATTTGGATATGCTTCCTACAAAGAGACATGGTACCTGGGACTGAGCCCTGCTAGGTCTAAATGACATGATGCAAATAAAAATGACCTAAAGGCAGACCTAAGTTTGGGGTTCACTAAAAAGGCAATTCGGGGGAGCGTATGGTCATTGGTGGTTCCTCAAGCTTTCCATCCACTCCATACGTCCGATGTCCCCCCTCCTAAATTAAGAGTGACTCAACAAAGAGTTCGTGCACGCAGCGCATACTCGAGACTTGTTGCAGAAAGAAGATTCATGGTTATGCAAATGATGACAATTGATAAAGCAGTAACACATTAAGAAAAATTTGTAAACAAATAAGCAACTAGCCAATAAAAATAAAATAAACAAGATAAAAATCAAATAATGCAAACAAAACACATAAAACCTTAAACTAATATCCTAAAAGCCAAAACACCCAAATATGACCCTAAAACACCAAAACAATAGGAACGGTCAAGGAGAGGCGATGATTATTGTTCTTTAGGTTGTTTCTGATGGTCTGACAAAATATTAGGTTGTTCAGATCTGGTGGTTGGGGCTCATGCTGAAGGCATAGGCTATAGCACATGAAAATTTAGGAATCGGGTAGAATTCCAGTTTTATAATCTTAAAACACTAAAAAATGAGGGACGGTCACGGCGAGACAGTGAATATTATTCTTAGGTCATTTTTGATGGTCCAATGAAATTTTCATCAATCCGGGTCTGAAGGCCTGGGCCCATACAGAAAGCGCGAGCAACAGAATATAAAAATGTGAGAATCGAGCGGAATTCCAATTTTAAGGTCCTAAAACGAAAAAAACAAACGAGGAAAGGTCATGGAGAGGTAGTGATTATATTTTCTTAGGTCATTTTTTATGTTCCGACAAAATCTTAGGCAGTCCGAGTTCGGTACTGGGGCCTATGTAGAAGGCATGGTCTATAACAGACAAAAATTTGGAAATTAAGCGCAATTTCAGTTTTTTTGGCTGCCAATAAAAGAGTAATGGTCATGGAGAAGCTGTGAATATTGTTCCTTAGTTCATTTTGTTTGGCAAAAGTTTAGGCAGTTCGGGTCCGATTGTCTGGCCCATATAGAGGCATGGGATATACCACTCGAATATATGAGAATCGGGTGCAATTCTAGTTTTATGGCCCTAAATGCCAAGAAATGAGAAAGATCATGGGGGGATGGTAACTATTGTTCCTTAGGTCATTTTTGATGGTCTGAAAAATTTTTAGGCGATCTGTGTCTTATAGCCTGGGCTCGTGCAGAATGCGTGAGCTATAACACACGAAAGTCTAGGAATGAGGTGAAATTTTGTTTGTACGATCCTAAAACGCCAAAAAACGAGGAACGATCATGGCGATGCTATGACTATTTTTCATTAGGTAACTTTTGTGGCCCCGCAAAAGTTTAGGCGGTCTGGATCCAGTAGTTTGAATACGTGTAGCTGGCATGAACAATAGCACATGAAAATCTAGGAATAGGGCGAAATTCTAATTGTATGGCCCTAAAGTACCAAAATAGAGGAACGGACATGGCTTAGGCATAATCGTTTCTTGATTTTTGGCCTTTTAGGCCTAATTGAAGTGCTGGCCGATTTCCAAATTTTGGCATGCTATTGTCCACGCTATATGCATAAATTCGGACTACCGGATTTGAATCACCTAAAATTATGCAGGACCATAAAAAATAACCTAATAAAAATAGTCATAGCTTCGGAATGACCGTTCCTCATTTTTTGGAATTATAGGGACAAAAATTAGAATTTTGCCCGACTTTCAGATTTTTATATGCTACAATCGACTAACAAATTTGAATTTCTTAAATGTTTGTGCGACCATAAAAATGGCCTAATGAACAATAGTCATCTTGAGCGTTCCTCATTTTTAAATAATTTTGGGCCAAAAAAGTAGAATCCGGGTCAATTTCAATTTTCGTGTGTGATAACGGATCCGAATCGTCTTAAATTTTGCGTGGCCTTAAAATATTTCCAAATGAACAATAGTCATGGATTCGGCATGAATGTTCCTCGTTTATTTGTATTTTAGAGCCAAAAAACTAAAATTCAGGCTGATTCCAAATTTTCCTATGCTATAATGCATGTCATCTGCATGAATCCAGTCTATCGGATCCGAGTCGCCTAAAATTTTAACAATAGCCATGTCTTTGGTATGATCGTTTCTCATGTTTTGGCATTTTAGGGCAAAAAAACTAGAATTCCGGCCGATCTCTTAATTTTCATGTGTTATAGTTCACACAATCTGCATGAAATCAAACTACTGGATATGATCTCTAGAATTTTATGGGGCCACAAAAAATGACCAAATGAATAATAGGCGCTTCAACATGTTTGATCCTCGTTTTTTTTGACATTTTAGGGCCAAACATTGGAATTCAAACTGATTTCTAAATTTTTGTATATTATAATCTATTGTCATGGGTTAGGCATGATCGTTCTTCATTTTTATTTCTTTAGGTCAAAAAATGGAATTCGATCCGATTTTCAAATTTTCATATGCTATAGTTTTCGCCATCTGCACGAATTCGAGCTACCGGATCCGAATCGCCTAAAATTTTGCAAGGCCATCATAAATGATCTAATGAACAATAATCATGGTTACAACATAATCATTTCTCGTGTTTTGGCATTTTATGGCAAAAACAAAAAAAAAATTCAGGCCGGTTTCTAAATTTTCGTATGCAATAATCCGCACCATCTCCATGAATTCGGGCTATCAGATTCGAATCGCCTAAAATTTAATGGGGCCATAAAAATGACTTATGGAACAATAGTCATGGCTTCGGCATGACCGTTCCTTATTTTTTGGCGGCTTGGGCAAAAAAGTAGAATTTAGGTCGATTTTCGAATTATCGTATGTTATAGTCCACTCCATTTGTATGAATCTGGCCACCAGATTCAAATCTCCTGCATGGCAATAAACTATGACCTAATGAACAATAGCCATGGTTTCGGCACGGCCAGCCCTAATTTTTTTGGCATTTTCGGTCCAAAAAACTAAAATTCATGCCTATTTTCAAATTTTTATTTGTTATAGTCCACACAATCTGCATGAATTCGAGCTACCGGATCCGAATCGCCTAAAATTTTGCGGGGCTATCATAATTACCTAATGAGCAATAGTTCGGTATGACCATTCCTCGTCTTTTGGCATTTTATGGCCAAAAAATTACAACTCGAGCTGATTTCCAAATTTTCATGTGTATAGACCACCATTAGCTCATTTTTCGTGAGCCATAAAATTTTAGGCGATTCGGAGCTCCTCGCTTGAATTCATCAATATGGCGTGGATATAGCACACGAAAATTAAAAATCATCTTTAGTTTCTATTTTTATGGCTATAAAAGCCCAAAAATGAGAAAAGATCACGATGAAGCAATGTCTATTGTTCACTAGGTAGTTTTTAATGGGCCCATAAAATTTTAGGCGATTCAAAACCCATCATCCTAATTCATGAAAATGGCGTGGATATAAACATATGAAAAATTAGAAATTGAAATTTCTGTTTTATTGCCCTAAAATATCCAAAATGAGAAACGATCACGATGAAATGATGACTATTGTTTATTACGCTTTTTTAATGGACCCACAAAATTTTAGGAGTTTCGAAGCTTGTCGCTCGAATTCATTACGATGGTGCAGACATCAAAACACAAAAATTTGGAGATCGCCATAAATTCATGTTATATGGCTCTAAGACGCTAAAAATGAGGAACAATCATGACAAATGCATAATTATTATTCATTAGGTCATTTAAAATGCCATAAGTGATTGTTTGGTTCGGAACATGAATATTCTGGGATTATAATGTCACATCCTATACGGGATAGATAATACCAAATTTTGTTATCAACTTTATATTGATTTTAGTTAATATTAATAATCAACCACGAAATAAGTATAATCACAAATTTCATATGCCAAAATTAGTATTCTAATGCAAGTAACTAAACAACCCCTGAAATCGTTATACTATGTAGATCCTATGCTAAAGCCTAAATGTTAAGATTATTATTAGTAATAAGGTGTTCCATGTGTGGACATACATACGCAAATGCTGAAATTTTATTTGTCACTCAATATTTGGTTTACAATTTTGTCTAATATTTCAATTTTACTTTGAAACAGAGAATTTAAAGTTGGGCAAAAATTATTTTAAGCCCGCCGTGAAAATTATATTTATTTGATAGTTACAAAAATATATAAATTATTTATATTTTAAAAGCGATTATGTAATGTCAATTTTCAATTAAAGTTAGAAAACTTATTTGAAGAATACTTTCAAGTCTAAAAAACCTTATGAAATTCATGTCTTTTTTTATATTAGAAAAAATCTCAACTAACTAATACTTACAAATAGTGTGTAGTGGATGACACTGCTCTTCCCTTAATCAGATATTTCGAATTCGAATCATGAATATGGAAAAATATTTGATAGGAAGCACTTTCTCCGAATAAGATCATACGCAGCGCGAATTAAAATATAATCGGGCTTCAATGCGAGTACTCACCACCGGGTGTAAACTAAAAAAATTTGTGTAACTTTACCTTTTTTTAAACAAATATATTTTGCATTTACTTCATAAACTCCCAGATCAGTTTTTTGACAAGCTGAGCTGGATTACGTGTCAATAACTGATTCGCTATGTTGATGTGGCCTCCTCCACATATAAATAAAGCTTTAAAGTCCAAATTATGAAACCAATTAAAAAAAACAGGTCAAAATTTTTCTCTCATTTTCCTCCTTTCAGATCGGAAGACTTTTCTCCTAATCTCAGCATTCTTAAGGTAAATTTTTTGAATTAATATTTCCTTCTATTTTATGAAATTCTGTTTTTTGCCTTCAGATCTAACTAGATCTATACATGCGCCTGTTAATTGTTGCTGGTGAAATTCAAATTTTTAGTAATTTGATGATTAATAATATTTTAATAGAGATAATTGCTTTCTATGTTGTGATATCTGATATGAAGGATCTAAGCTTCTTTTGAATTGTATTGATGTTTTATGATCTGATTGATGGCTATGACACTTTCGGTTCGGGTCGGGTCCAGATGGAAACACGTTATTAAAAAAATATCTGATTTTTTCAGAGATAGGAGCTGTTTATAAGTAGTAAAATGATTCTACCAAGCTGAAAGGTATGGCGGTAATGAGTGAGGAGTTAAATGTTAGATTAGTCTATTTTTCTCACTAATTTGTGTACGAGTAAGTTTAACTTATACCCAAGGGCGGAGTTAAGTTAAAGAAAGGGTTTCAACTGAATCTCCTTAATAGAAATATTATACAGTGTGAAAAGGGGAAAAATGAATATTTATATTTAGATGATATGCCCTTAATATAAGGAAAAATCCCGTAAAGTAGCAAAAGGGTTGAAAAATTGCTTTAGGTCATAGATCAGATCCCGGGTGTGATATTGTATTTTTTTGGGGCCAATCTCCTTATATAAATTCCTGGTTGTAGAACTGCTTATAGCCATTACCCAAACATTTTGTGATGTTAATTTTCTCGAATTATTGGTTAGTTAGCTTAATTGGTGTATAAAAAGTACTTGCTTGAAGAACTAGAAGTTAGCAACCAAGGTGGCTTAGTGTTAGTGGTCAGTGAAATGGGTGAAAACCTACGGGACCCGGCTCAAATTTCACAAAGATAAAAATATCTGGTGATTTCTTCTCACCACCTAAGACTTGGTGGGCAAAGTTAACCGGTACCTATGTTGGTGGGAAGTAGCAAGTATTTGTGGGAAGAGTCGAGGTGTCGCAAGTTAACCGGGACACCACCGTTGTAAAATAAAATAATAACTTCTCTTAAAGAGGTTGCTCTGATGGTAAGCAACCCCCAACCGAGAGGTTGTGAGTTCGAGCCTCCCCAAGAGCAAGGTGGGAAGTTCTTGGAGGGAAGGATGCCGGGGGTCTATTTGGAAACAGCCTCTCTACCCAAGGGTAGGGGTAAGGTCTGCGTACATACTACCCTCCCCGGACCCCACTAAGTGGGATTATACTGGGTTGTTGTTGTTGTTGTAAATCGAGAAGCGTTGTATTCGAGTTGTACCAGTCTTATAGAGGTAGTTAACAAAATTAGGCCGGAGGTGCAGTATAGCAGGTTGGACGGGTGAAAATGATAAATAGATCATTCACCATTCTTTTGATATGTATGTTTTTCTTGCCTTGAAAATATATTCAATTAAACTCGTACTTAGTGGAGGATCCCAAGCTCCGCATTCTTGGCAAAGTAGTAACATATCAGAAGGATATATCAACATGATAGTTTTATATAATGTTACCTTTCTCATAAAAACATCATAGTTGTAATATATTGTCAGAATGCCTGGATGACTGGATGCAGTAGGTACCTTGTCCCCTTTAGTCAATAGAGACTGCAATTATTTGATGTTTAGTTGTTTACTGTCTTTTATATGTTCACTGTTTTGAGTAGTTGCAATATGTTAGTCTGTGACAGATTTTCTCTGAATCGTTGTACTAAATTTTTTTTCGTATTTTGAAACTGTGATTAGAAATGGCTTTGGGTGGAGGTGGACCACAAAGAGGGACTGCTGCAGCAGCTGCTGCTAACCTGCGTCGAAGGAAGACCGCTGGTGGTGGTGGAGCTGCAGGAGGAGCAGGTGGTAACATGCTCCAATTCTACACTGATGATTCCCCCGGACTCAAGATATCCCCCAACGTTGTGCTTGTGATGAGTATTGGCTTCATAGCTTTTGTTGCCATCCTTCATGTCATGGGTAAGCTTTACTTTGTCCGCAGAGAGGCCTAGAGAAATTCGCATATCCCCTAGGAAATTCAGACATCTCATTGCTTAGTTGGGGAATTTTGTTGGACAACAGCTTTGTTCATTGAAGGAAAACTGAGATTGTAGCTTTATTTTCTTTTTGTTTGTCTATTCTATGAAAGTTCATAAAAGCATTTTCTAGTTATGAGTTGACTCTTTCTTGCCTGTGTTCCAGTTTCTGATGAATAGGACCGCGCCTAATTCTTGTTTCTTAAAACCTTTAATGCAATCAGCTAATGCTTCATCTTTGTTTATTGACGAGGGTGATCAGATGTATTATTTCCTATGACAGTCCTCAGCTGTTATGGGTTAAGAATTGAACTGAGTTATTCTTTTGCGTTGTTCCTCATCAGCAAAGTCTGCCAAACAGTACTGGGTTTAGGGTTGCGTCATTTCGTCAAAGATAATTGACAACGGGTGAAGATTGAAGACAATTATGTTAAATGATCTCCAAAGAGTTGAAGGAGACGCTCAAACTTCATATTAAATTTAACTCCAGGATTGGAATTTTAAGGTAATTCCCTAAACAATAGCAAGTTCGGGGGAAAAAATGGTACACGCAATTTATAATATAACCAAAAATTAGAAGCACCAAGTTTTAGAGATTTCTAAATAACCTAAATAGCAATCTTTAACTTCGGTTTGGAGCTTAATAAACATGTTGCACTAGTAACAACTCCACGATTGGAATTTTAAAGTAATAGGACTCTTTTCTAGTTAACTTCTCAAATAAACTAAGGCATACTGCACGGACAAAAATAACGCATTATATATACTGCAGGGATCCGATCTTAGCACATTCATTCATACTCTATTAACATCTCCAAACACTTCCATGGAGCAGCAAAACATATTTGTTCAGAGAATAGTCAAGTACTACTGCATTGGCATAGGCGAAAATAATAGAAAGAGCTTCAAGCTGAGCTTGGGGGAACTGTTGCTTCTTCGACAATTATGCCGTGTACTGTAGGCTCCTTCTTGTCCGAGGTCATAGGCTGATCCATCCCCACCATTACCTCCCTCCTCATATGAGAATTCCTCGACATCAGCTTCAGGAGGAAGCATGTATATAGCCTTGATTTTCTCTATCGCCAGCTTCATCGCTTTTCCCATGTAAGGAGCAGCATACTCCACGAGTTTTTGTCTATACAAGGAGGAAGCCTTGTATTTCTGTATAGCAGCAGGACCGGCCTCCTCCAACTCCTTTTTCAGCTGGACGATCTTCTGGATTGTTTGGACCCGCAAAAGGGAATCCTTCTCACTAGTTAGAGTAGTGATCGTGTTCGCAGCCCCAGCTAACTCATGTTCAAGCTTCTCCTCCTCCTCACAGTCCGCGAGCTTCTGATTGGATTCTGCCAGCTTATCTTTCAAAGAAGCCCTCATCTTTTCCAGGTCATCACTCACTTTTGCTGCTTCATTGTACTTGGCAGTGGCTTCTTGAAGGCGTTTAGACTGAAGACAAAAATAGTTGAGATCCTATAAAAAGGGGGGAAAAGAGGTTAAGAAAGATAACAGAAGAGAAAAGAAACAAAGGTGAAAGAGAGGCTAATTTCATCAAGACAAGCGAGAAACTGACATCATAGAAGTGACGAAGCCCCTCTTCATTGACCTCTTGATTCGTCTTCTTATTCGCGACAACCCGTTCCCACATCTCGATTGTTGAGTGCAGAAGATCAGCGGGTTGAATGTCAGGCTTCTCCTCCTCAGCAAGCTGCAAGCTAGGGAGCACTGAGCTGCCTGATAATGGAGCTGAAAGAATGGAGGTCGAAGGGGCACCAGTCATGGGAACACCGCACGGCTTAGACTCCCCATGTATCTGTTCAGCAGTAGCAGCAGATGTATGAGCAGCATCAATGACGGGCTTACTTGAGCTTGTAGTTTCAAACCCCATGGCTCCAAAGGCACAAGGCTGAGCGGCTGAATCATGTCTTTAATTTTGCCCTCTGCCTTGAGCTTGTCTAGCAGCTCGGCAGGACAGAAACTTCTCACATTGGCTTGCCAAAATTGCAGCAACCTCGTCCTGCTTGGAGGAACTAGCAGGGACAGTTGCTGCAAATGAACAGAAAAAAGGTCAGCAACATAAAAGATTGAAAAGTAACAATTTCAAGATTCACTCCAGCCAGCTCATATAGGTAGGCCACTCCCCAAGTAGTGGACAAAACAAAAAAAACTCCTTACAAGCTGTGAAAACCAAGGAAGATTATTGGATGGCACTTGAGTTTACAATATTCTTCTACGAGCTCTTGAGTCTACAATAACCAACCAAGATAATTTGAAAGGCCACTTGGCGAATAAACTTCTATAACAAAGGAAAGCCTCCTACCCTAATATTATGCCATTTGATTGAAACAAGTTCCGTGCTGCTCACCACTCCTCTTGTAGCTTGTGTGGCAGCCCCTTTGGCCGACCTAGGCAGCTTCCTAGGACTCTCTAGAGTCCTCTAAGATGCCACCACTCCTTTGTGCTTCCATGGAGCTTCCACCAACTCCTAGATCACTCCGGAACCTTTTAGAACCTTCCTGAAAAAGACCCTGTACTTCACACCTATGATCCTACAGAAATTTCTAAGAGAAAAAATCACATGGATTGCAAAAATCGGAGGAATTGAAATGTCATACTAATACTCAAGTAGCTCAACAGCTTAGAGATGAAAAAGAAAAACCAAGGGTGACGTAAAGGAATTGAGGTAAGCTACACATTATTTTCACAAGCTCTGTTAGCGCTATCATCAAGCATAGCATGCTTACGGGTAATACTTTCCCACGAAGGCAAATAAACCTCTAGTTTTCTTCAAAATCAGAATCCAAGAATACATACGAGAAGTTTGTCATGTCCTATTCTATGATTAACCAAGTCAAACGAGAGTAGTCTATTGAGGGGATATTAAGTATCTACCACTTGGGGCAGATACTTTCAAATTCTGAGTCCGGATGTGGAGTTCAAAGATAATATTCTACGTAGGAAAAGAATCATGTCATCTTGTAACCGCCTGAGAATACACAACTCAAGCAAATAAAAAGATGAAGAGGCATATTTATCGGAAGCCAAGAAAATGGAGACGCATAGAGGTGATGGAACTATATAAAACACGTAATGCAGCAAAGGAATGAGTAAACTAAAGCTGAGAACAGCAGAATTGAACATTGAAGCTTACCTTAGCTGATAGAATATGGCAGCAAAACACACGAGGGAGCTGGTAGTTGCATGCACAAAGATAAAACTCCCTCAGAACAGCCAAGGGAAATGAAGGATGCAGAATGCATCTGCTCAATGTTTATGAAAGGGCATGTGCAATGAGGAGAGGATTGCATCACCAAAAAGGAAGCAACGTATCCCTTTTTTTATTTGTCGCTTGAATTATTACCTTGTATTTTTAGAAAACCCATAGTTCCTAGAAGTTCAAGAAAACTCATTGTCCTAATAGATTTGGGAAAGGAAAACCTTTAGTCCTTATCAAATTGGGAAACATTTCTCATATATGTTTGGGACCTTTTGGAATCTATATATAGGGGTTGTAGTTGGGGATTCTATAGATTGTATTGTGCTTTCTTCTCATTCATAGTGGAAAACTCTCTTCTTTTGCCCCGAGGATTATGCTTAACCGAACCTCATTAAATCTTTGTGTTGATTTTTCTTCTCTATTTATTTTGTGTGAGATTGTGTGCTAGTTAACCCCACGATATTGCGTAATAATTGGTATCAGAGCCAGGTTCGGGTTTCTACACATAATTTAGAGTTAAGATGTCTTCATCATCTTCAACAAGTACGAAATAGAGAAATTTGACGCAAATTCTAGTTTTAGTCTACGAAAGATTAGGATGAAATCGTCCCTGGTGTTACAAGGATTAGGAAAGCAATTGATGAGGATTTTCCTGAAGATATGAAAGAGACAAAGAAGGAAGACCTGAAGGAGAGGGCTTTGAGTGCGATCTTCATGATCGTTACAGATAGCGTTCCTCGGGAAATTGCCGAAGAACCTTCTGTATCAACGGCATGGAAGACGCTGGAAGATCTGTATTCTAAGAAATCGCTGACAAACCGCCTCTACCTGAAAAAGAGGTTATACAATCTCCATATGAACGAAGGTACACCTGTTAGAACTCACCTTGATGAGTTCAATTCAATTATAATGGACCTGAAGAATGTGGATATCAAAATTGAGGGTGAGGATCAGGCCTTGATTGTGTTATGTTCTTTACCAGAGTCTTATGATACTTTTGCCGATACACTGCTATATAGGAAAGATAGCATTTCACTAGAAGATGTTAATAATGCACTAAAATCTAAAGAGTTGAAAAAGAACTTTCCAGACAACAGAATTGAGGGCAAGGGTCTTGTGATTAGAGGAAGAACACAACAAAACAAAAGGACTTTAACAGGAAAAAGTCAACCACAAGATCAAAGTCTAGAATAAGGAAGCAAAACTGTTATGAGTGCGGGGAGTAAGGTCACTACAAGAGAGATTGGCAAAGAGGGAAGCATAAAATAGATAATTTGACAAATATTGTTGACACTGGCAATAATTTTGATGATAGTAATTATGTATGGGAAGTTTGTGCTGTGAGTTCTAGTCATGGGAAAAATTTTCGGGTTCTTGATTCTGGTGCTACTTTCCACGTGTGTCCACATAAGAATTGATTTGCAACTTACAAACAAATGACGGACTGTCTATATGTGAGATGATAATCCATTACCCGTAGAGGGAGTTGGTAACATCAAATTGAGAATGTTCGACGTAATTATCAGAAACATTGAGTGTTGGCATGTTCCTTGGATAAAGAGAAATTTGATTTCTCTTTCGACTTTTGATGATCAATCGTATAAATTTCACTCCGAGAATAGAATACTTAAAGTGTGTAAAGGCTCCATGGTACTCATGAAGGGTAAACTACATTCTAGTTGTATCATTCTTCAGGCCAGTGTAGTTGAAGGGGAAGCTGCTGTAGCTTCTGGGAAAAGTGATCTGAATCAGTCTCAGTTGTGGCACTTGCGACTTGGCTATATGAGTGATAATGGATTGTCTTTATTGAGTACGCATAATTTGTTGAATGGGTACAAAATCAAGTTTTGAATTTTTGTGAGCATTGTGTGTTTGGTAAACAGACAAGGGTAAAGTTCATCAAGAAGGACGAGCACAAGACCATAAACAAGTTCGATTATATATACTCTGACTTGTGGGGTCCAAAGAGAGTTCCCTCTAAGAGTGGTGCCAGGTATACGTTGATTGATGACTACTCAAGAATGGTGTGGGTGTATTTCCTGAAAACGAAAGATGAGGCATTTTCAACATTTGTTAAATGGAAGACGATGGTTGAGAGGCAAACAGAAAGAAAAGTTAAGCTTCTTCAAACTGACAATGGGTTGGAACTTTGCAATCTAAGTTCAATAATTTCTGCAGCGAGGAGGGCATACTGATACACTGCACGTGTGTCGGAACACCACAAAATGGTGTTGCAGAATGTATGAATAGAACGCTTTGTGATAGGGCACGAAGCATGTTTTCACACTCATGTATTAGCAAAGATTTTTATGCTGAAGCAATCAATACAGTTTGTTATTTGGTCAATAGATCTCCATCCACAACTATTGAGTTCAAAACTCCTTTTAAGGTATGGTCCGATTCGCCTGCTGATTATTTAAATTTAAGGATATTTGGTTGTCCTGCTTATGCTCGTGTGAGGGATGGAAAACTTGAGCCGAAGGCAAATAAGTTCATATTTCTAGGGTATGCAAGTGGAGTAAAATGTTATAGGTTGTGGTGCACAGATCAAAAGACTCCATGGCTAATTATCAGTAGAATGTAACATTCGATGAATCTGTCTCACTGGACAGTCAGAGAGAGAAGGTAATAGCAGAAACAGATCGTGGTGCCAGTGACCATATAAAACTAGAAATTGGATCTCCACTAGCTCAGCCCAGTAGTTCTAAAGTAGAGGAAGTGGAAGAGGTGCAGAATATTGATCAAGACGATAATGTTGATGCACATGCGCAACAACAACCATATAGCATTGCAACAGGAAGAGAGAAGAGAGTGATCAACCGACCGCAAAGGTTTGCAAACGTAGTTGATGTGAATCTTCTTGGATATACGAACCAGGTATTTTATGACGTTGATTGATGATTACTCAAGGATGGTGTGGGTGTATTTTCTGAAAACGAAGGATGAGGCATTTTCAACATTTGTTAAATGGAATACGATGGTTGAGAGGCAAACAGAAAGAAAAGTTAAGCTTCTTCAAACTGACAATGGGTTGGAATTTTGTAATTCTAAGTTCAATAATTTTTGCAGCGGGGAGGGCATAGTGATACACCGCATGTGTGCCGGAACACCACAACAAAATGGTGTTGCAGAATGTATGAATAGAACGCTTTGTGATAGGGCACGAAGCATGCTTTCACACTCATGTGTTAGCAAAGATTTTTATGCTGAAGCAATCAATACAGCTTGTTATTTGGTTAATAGATCTCCATCCACAACTATTGAGTTCAAAACTCATTTTAAGGTATGGTCCGATTCGCTTGCTGATTATTTAAATTTAAGGATATTTGGTTGTCCTGCTTATGCTCATGTGAGGGATGGAAAACTTGAGCCGAAGGCAAAAAAGTGCATATTTCTAGGGTATGCAACTGGAGTAAAAGGTTATAGCCTTATAGGTTGTGGTGCACAGATCAAAAGACTCCATGGCTAATTATCAGTAGGAATGTAACATTCGATGAATCTGCCTCACTGGACAGTCAGAGGGAGAAGGTAATAGCAGAAACAGATCGTGGTGCTAGTGACCGTATAAAACTAGAAATTGAATCTCCACTAGCTCAGTCCAGTAGTTCTAAAGTAGAGGAAGTGGAAGAGGTGCAGAATATTGATCAAGACGATAATGTTGATGCACATGCGCAACAACAACCATATAGCATTGCAACAGGAAGAGAGAAGAGAGTGATCAACCGACCGCAAAGGTTTGCAAACGTAGTTGATGTGAATCTTCTTGGATACACGAATCTAGTAGGATTTGCTTTGGCAGTTGCAGAGACCATTGATGCATTTGAGTGTGATAGCTACTTAGAAGCTATTCAGAGTACAGAACCAAATCGACGGATTGGTGTTATGGCTGAAGAGGTCGAGTCTCTTAACAAGTTTAGGCGTTACCTAGACTTGGTTGATATGTGCGGCAATGGATAAAGCCCTTGCTAGGGCTGAAGGCAAGGTAGAGAGACGTTCTTGTTGAAGAAGAGAATTCAAGCCAAGGGAAAGATTTTTTTTATTTGTGACTCGGATTATTTCCTTGTATTTTTAGGAAACCCATAGTCCCCTAGGTTTAGGAAAACCCATTGTCCTAATTGATTTGGGAAAGGAAAACCTATAATCCTTATCAAATTGAGGAACTTTTCTCATATATGTTTGGGACCTTTTGGGATCTATATATAGGGGTTGTAGTTGGGGATTCTATAGATTGTATTGTGCTTTTTGTCTCGTTCATATTGGAAAACTCTCTCTTCTTTTGCCCTGAGGATTAGGCTTGACTGAACCTCGTTAAATCCTTGTATTGATTTTTCTTCTCTATTTGCTTTGCGTGAGATTATGTGCAAAAAGGTATGTGACAAATCATAATTAACTGAGCAATTCCTTGACTTGCTTAAATTCCTAACTTGAACATATCCAAGCTCATAGAGTTGGAGAAAATCTGATAGCATAATTGCTCGAGTTAGTTATCTCATATACAAGCCCAACTCACATATGGATAATAGGTCATGGAGAAGAAGCTACCAAATATCAACCAAGATGCAGTCACGCCAAGAGTCAGAGGGAAGGTCAAGCCAAAGGCAGTCCTGAGAACAGGGTGAACATTTTATACGCCAGCCACATCTTAACAACTTGGAAATTAGGCTTAATCGCCCATACTCCGTGACATCAAGTCCCAGCCACGTTGTGGCATAACCATAACAAGCAAAATAGGCGTGCACATGGATGGGCAATTCGACGAGCAAGCATAGGATGACATCACTAACAGTAACAGGCAAGAATTGACAACATTACCTATGATCAATTAGATGGTAACACGTTGCCTTGGGCGAAAAAGTATGAATAGCTATTAATACTCTCGCGTTCCTAATTTATGTGATACTCTTTCCTTTTTTCTAATCTGTCCCGATAATAATGATACACTTCTATATATTGAGAACAATGTAACTTTTAACTTCTTATTTTACCTTAACGAGATGATCTACAAAATAGACACACAAATATCTATGAGCTACCCAACTATTTCCATCAAATCTACTTGATAGCATTAGCATATTCATTAACAGCTCTATTTCAACAAAGGCATTAATGCATCCGGCAATAGCCGCATTAATCAGAGCAGGAAATATAGCCGGTAAGGAGTAACAATAGTTTTGTTAAATTAAACTGAATCAAAGCAACATGAAATTTCAATTTCACTTCCTAATACTTAGTTTGCTTAAATTAATTTCTACTTCCTAAATTGCTTTCATATTATTGCATTACGAGGCACAGAGCTTAAACATTAGACATTAAAAAAGAAGAAGAGGTGAACAGAACTTTACCAGACTCCGTTGCAGAGACTGTTAGATAAGTTGTGTTAGTGCTTGTTCTAGTCGGTCCTAAAGATGCAGAAATTTCTGTTGATGAGCTGGCATTTGAAAACGAAGAACCAAAATACGAAGGAGTGGTAGAATCGCAAGTTTTTTCAGATGGTGAACTGACTGTTGATGAAGGTGAAAGCTGTGGAGGAAAAGTGAAAAGCGGTTTTTGAGCCATGATAGTACCAGCCGACGGTTCGAGAGATGTATCGCCGGAAGCCAGCGACGGAGAGGTGGATGAAAATCCAAACCTCATTCTGACATTGTTGCCGCGTGTGTGTCTGTTACTTTTTGCCAAGGAAGTGAAAAATGTGGACTGAGAATTGGACGGAAAAAATGACAAAATTAGTTCCTTATGTGAGAAGATTGGTCTATAGTATTTAATTTTTTAATTCATGGCGGTATCGGTCTAGTTTGTGGATCCTCTACTATTTTTTCTCATAATCGTTACATAACAACAACAACTATCCAGTATAATTCCACAAAATAGCCTTATCCCTGTCCGAAAGGGCAAAGAGGCAAAGAGAGATACAATACGAGGACTTCCAAGGGGGTCACCCATCCTAGTACTACTCTCGCCCAAGCACGCTTAACTTCGAAGTTCTGATGGGATCCGGTGCGTTAGTGCTGGTATGATGGCATCCTTTCTCATATACATGAACTGCATAATCATGATCAGGGAAGCTTACATTGAATACTATTTATTTTATTCTAATTTATGTGAATTTATTTGATTATATAGAAAATTTAAAAAAAACTAAAATTTATGATTCTAAACAAGTCAAAAAGGTTACAGATCATTTGTATAGTTATAAAATTTTCTCATTAACGGTATAACTGAAAGTTTAAGCTAAATTATTTTTAAATTTAAAAAGGAGTTATTTTTTTTAATAGATAAAGAAAATAGGTTCACGTAAATTGAAATAAAAGGAATAAAAAAAGACACTTGTTTTGTTTTGTTGATATTTAAACCGGAGTTTTCACTTTCTCAATTAAGGGCATTCTAGTTCGACATGCTACCTTCTCGATGTATCGATTCTTGGTAGACAAGGCTGGTTTAGATCGAGACGCCCACCTTTCGGAAGGCTTATACTCATTTCATTGACTTGAACAATTTTAATTATTTATAATTATCAAAATTGAATATATTTGATCTTTGTTATATTTAAAAGAGACATGTAATTATCTTCAACAAAATTGAGAGTTCTTTCAATTGAAACGACACTTATTATTTGGCATTTTGGGACGCCCAATTACAAAAAATATATGTGAACTTATTTATTCAAAATAGTCTCATACGGTCTTCTGTTTCTACTCTTGTTCTGCAATATTTGACCAAACTAAAAAGAGAAATTAAAAAAATGATACAAAATATTACCTACATCATGTCAATTTGAATTTTCACTTTCAAGACTTGCCAAACAAAAAAATCTTTACTAAAATGAGTTATCTAACAACTCCAGCAATCCTAAAATAAGACTTCATATACTGCAGAGATCTGATCTTAGCACATTCATTCATATATACTCTATTAACACCTCCAAGTGGAGCAGCAAAACATACTTGTTCAGAGACAGAGGAACCACCTAAGTTGCATTAGCATAAGCAAGCATAGGTAAAATAGAAAGAGCTTCAAGCTGTGCTCGGGGGGACTTTTGCCTATTCGGCATTTATGTCAACGACACATCTATGATCAAAGTCTCATAAACTTGCTCCTTCAGCCAAATCTCGAGCTGGAACACTTGGCTACACCGCATTGTGCTCTTGCTCGGCACCACTATCACCTTCCTCCTTGAACGAGAATTCATTGGCATCAGCTTCTGGAGGAAGCATGTATATCTCCAGGCCGCAGGTTTTGGGATCAAAAGTGGGATCTTTAGCCTTGATCTTCACTATAGCTAGCTTCACCCCCTTTCCCATGTAAGGAGCAGCATACTCCATGAGTTCCTGTCTGTACAAGGAGGAAGCCTTGTATTTCCGGATAGCAGCAGGTCCAGCCTCCTCCAACTCCTTTTCCAGCTCGACGATCTTCTGGTGAAGGATCGTCTGGACCCTCAAAAGGGACTCCTTCTCACCAGTCAGAGCGGTGATCGTGTTTGCAGCCTCAGCTAACTCATGTTCAAGCCTCTACTTCTCCATCTCAGAGTCCTCGAGCTTCCGATTGGCTTCTGCCAGCTAATCTTTTAAGGGATCCATCGCATTTTCCAGGTCATCACTCGCTTTTGCTGCCTCGTTATACTTGGCAGTTGCTACTTGAAGGCGATCAGGCGAAAAAATTTTGGGGAATAACCATGGAACTGATGCTGCAACAGATGCCAGTATCAGCCAAACGATGTTCCAACAACCATTAGGGACTTCAGCAGCATCCGAGCCTGGTTCAAAATATTTATCTTTTAGAGGATTGTAATAAGAAATGATGAGAGAACTCTCTGCTCAAAGAGTTTGATTCTGTGCTGAATCATGATCGCCTAGCAACTTTCACGCACGTGGTAACAGTCAAAATATACAGAGATGGATGCCAAAAACTACTTTGGAACAGGATGTTGTGATTTTTACATGAATAAGATCATAACCTTTGACAAATTTCGATTGACTCCTTATAACAATTCGGGCATAAACGGCTGTGCTGTTTGAGAGAGAGGCTCACCCCATACTGCACATATCATGAACAATTGTACCATGACCTAAATAAAAAGGCAATATGTATATCTATGTCGCTATTTTACGAAGATGAAGAAATGAAGTACATATAAGAATAAAACATACCTGATGCGCAGCAATTGTCTGTGTGCCCATTGAGGTAGCAAAATAGACAAGTAGAGAGTAGAATGCTACCTGTCGTTCAGCATAATGTCGGATGTCCACGGAATACAAGATTTCGGTACCCAGTGAGAATGAGGTCAATTCACACAAACCTTTGACATCATTGTTAGAAACACAGGGCCGGCAATCATGAATATCTGCAGAAGTTCATCTGGTGATGGAATAGAGATAGCAAAGCCCTTATAGCCTTTATCGTTCAGTGCTTTGATCATCATATAAGCTGCAACGACCTAGAAACAGATTACCAAGCTAGGAAGGTTTTGAGATGTATGAAAATGGAGATAGAAGAGACAGAGAGATGAAGAACACATCAAATATTTTTAGGGATTAAATAAAGGAACTGGTAGGAATGAGTGGTCGTACTTGAGATACCATGGTTGCCCATGCTGCTCCAGCAATACCATAACTGAAGAATCGACACAAGACTATGTCGCCAGCACCATTAATAACAGTAGCAATGGCCAAAGCCTTTAAAGGTCCCCATGAATCTTTCATGCCTAAACTGCGCATTTAAAAGCAAGAAACGCATATCACAAGGTGAATAGCATGACCAAGTAATGCACGTATTTGAACACAGTATACTGTCATAATAGCATAAACTATCTTCACCTCAAAAGTGATCTAAAGAAAAGCTTACCATCAGTCATTCGCGACGAACAATGTATATATCATATTACTGGGAAAAGAAGGATCGATCTTCTTTCTAACTGTGAACAGAATATAGATTTATGTCTCTCAGATCTGTCAACGAACTTTACATTGTTCACATGTAAGTGAAAGCAAGAGTCTTGATTGGCTTTGAAATGACAAATATCATAACTCTCACCTCTATCGTACTCATCCTTGCTAGTTTGATTTATGTGCAAATTATAAGGCTGCAAGTAAGTGGAGCTGGCGGTTATTCATGCGCGTTATAAATCCCCTTTTTAAGCGAGAGTTAATGGTCTCTGTCTTCAAGCCCAGTTCATTCCCCAGTATATACAAATCAATAGAAATATAAAATATGGCAAGAAGAAAGAGAAGAGAAGTGCGGTTATCACGACAGAAGAAGAAACAAAAAAGAAGAAAGAGAAGAGGAGTGCTTGACAAATGCAATACAACGTAGAGTACAAAACAGAGAAGCTTAATAAATTATGATCATAGGACTAGGCTTTATATAGAATATAGAAAGTGATAAAGAATCAAACCGGGGATATATGTTAGTATTTTTATAATATAAAAACACACATACAAAATACTCGAGAATATGTAAATGGTACCTTGCACTTTGGGCAACCCAACCAACCAGCAGTGCAGGCCATGCCAAGCCTCGAATCTATCACCATAATATCTACCATTCAGTTGAAGTGAAGCTTAAATACACCATGTGTAGCAACAATATAACGTGATCATAATAGAAAATGGTACAAAGTGATACTACTTTTTCAGCGCAAAAGTGCATCTGCCTGCTTTAGCAGATATATTGCCAATGTTTAGCAAATGACAGTCCCTGTCTAGCAACTTTTGGATTCTGTATAGATGTATCTAGTTGACCGAGAAAAATAAATTCTTCCTCTTTTAAGAATCGATCTGATGTCTTCACCAACCAGAAAGTGGAAAAAGCATTGGCATTACTCAATTAATAAATGATGCAAGGAAGGAAAAAAAAAAAGCTAAAAAGATCTTCAGAACAAGCAAAGTATTAATAGGAGAATAACCTGGACATAAGTGTTTGCTGAGTTTATGATATCTACATTATTTGCCCCAGTGAAAGCTAAGATTCAGAAAAAATAAAACCATTAGTTGTTATTGGGGGAATATCAATAGCATACTTGATACATCCACCAGTAAAGCAAGAACAAAGAATTGCTTACAAGTGATTGCCTGAATACCAAACAATCTCGTAAAAATAAACATCACAACCCCACAGACAAGCCCAATAAAAAGCAAAATAGATATCCGATGCTGCACTTTATCTTTGTCCTGCACCAGAACCCAAGATGATGAATTAGAATATGAGAAAGAAGTCAGTAGAATAAATATAAGTTGATGATTTCTTGATTTAGACATTAATAAGATTACAACAAATGGCGGACTTAGGCTATCAACTAGGGGCATATCCAGGTTGTAGACTAAGCTTAAGCAGCTTCGGAGTTTTAAATGGCTTGAGGAGCAAATGCGATGCACCCACGGCTCTCTTGAAGTAGTAAGTTCAGCTCTCTTAATACATACTAATCCTAATGCTTTTTCACATGAAAACATATATGGTTGGAGCTAGAGGAGGAAACGGGATTTGAACTTTATAAGTTCGAGTTTGAAATTCTATCCCAGTCGATTTGATTTACTAGGTTCGAAATCTATTATTTGTACTTATTTAATGTATATTTTAGCACATATATCGGGTTTGAGCCAAAGTTACTAGGTTCATAGCAGTAAAACAGCATTTCCCACTAAAGACAAAAATAGTTGATGCCCTACAAAAAGAGGGGAAAGAGGTCAAGAAAACAAAAAAGAGAAAGAAACAAAGGTGAAAGGAGAGGTTAACTTCATCAACAACAACAACAACAAACCCAATATATTCCCACAAAGTGGGGTCTGGGGAGGGTAGTGTGTACGTAATCCTTACCCCTACCTAGTAAAGGTAGAGAGGCTGTTTCCAATAGACCCTCGGCTAGAGGCTAACTTCATCAAGAAAGAAAGAAAAAAGAAGAAGAGAAAACTAACCTCGTAGAAGTGACGAAGCCCCTCTTCAGTGACCTCTTGATCTGTCTTCTTATCCGCGACAACCCGTTCCGCATCCCGATTGTTGAGTAAGGCTGTAAACGGGGCGGTTCCGAACCGGAACCGCGGCCCTGGCGGTTCTGCCGGTTCCGGCAGCCCGGTTCCGGTTCCGGCGGTTCCCTGGAACCGTGGCGGGACGGTTCCACCCGTTGGAACCGCCAGAACCGGAACCGGACCGGTTCTGGCGGTTCCAAACGGTTCCAAACGGTTCTGTAACGGTAATTTTTTTTAAAAAAAAAAAATCAAACGGTTCCAAACGGCTCCAAACGATTCCAAACGGTTCCAGACGGTTCTGGCGGTTCCAAACTGCTCTTTTTTAAAACTAGCCGTTTGGAAGTTTAAAAAATAGCCATTTGGCGCCCAAACTTTAATTTAACCCCAAACTTTATATAATTACACTATTTCCCATTTCTCAACTATAAATACCACCTCATTCTTTCATTTTTATTCACCAATTCATCAATATCTCTCAATATCTCTCAATCTCTCTCAATCTCTCTCAAGCTCTCTTTCAATCTTTCTAGTGCAAGTGCTTAATTTATTGTTCCAAATTCGTGAAACATTGTGAAGTTATTGAATTGAAGTTTTCAAGTGTTCAATTTCAACGATTTTCAATTTTCAAGAAGTTGTTCGTCAATCCGGTAAACTCGTTTCAACACTTACGTGCTAATTATTATGGCATTTTCGTTGAAAAATATGTTCGGTAAAGGAAAAGCTAAAACCGGTGAAAGTAGTGGCCAAAATACTACCCTCCCCCGGTTGATGAAAATCTCAACATAAAACCGAAAGTTGAATTCTTGCCTGGTAATAAATTGGTGGAGGGAACATCTCTAGAGATTTTGGAGAAAGAAGGTACAAAGGACAACGTCACACCATCTTTGCAACACCATGCTGATGGCTTGGAAAAAGGTGCAATGGAACAGGTGGTTTTATCTCAATGGGGTGGTTCAAATAAGGCAGGATTTAAAGTAGTGCCTTCAAACACTAAGAAGTCCGTTCACCTTGATGGTGTGTTCAACATTGTATCGTACGACATAGTTCCTAAGCTTCAAGATCTACTTATGGCATCAACTTTTAAGGTAAGTCCAGTACATTATCTACAGGATCTGACGTCTGCTGTAATTCAATTCTCTAATACCTGAACAATTTGAATCCTTAGTAACTTATCTTTTGATGGACCTTGACATTGTATTCGACATGGCTCAGTATATGTATTTGTCTATTATTGTGAGTGATGTTACATGACTGAAAAGTTAAAAGACCTTTTTTGTTATCTGGATTTTATTGCATTATTATTGTAGGGGCTTTGTCTGAGAAATCAATGGAGGCACACAGGACCGGGAAGAAGCATATGGCTCGGACAGGGAAGAAGCATATGGCTCGGCTCCAGGAACTCCAAAAGATGTCGAAAAAACTGAAGTGGCCTATGATGTGGGTGCAACTGTCAATATAATTAACCCCAAGGAACAAGAAGAAGCGTTCACCACAGGGGATAACTGAGTTAAGTCATGTTCGGGGAATAATGCATAAATTATGATGTAACTTGTACATTGGCATGTCTTCTTTAGTTTTTTTTTTCCATTGGGGAAGCAAGACTAAGAAAGATATGCCATTTTGGTCAATAAATATGCTCTTTATCATATCCTTGAATATCTTTTGTCTCAATATTTCTTTGTCTTTACTTCTATATCAATACATGAATATTTATATAACATACAATATATAACATCCAACACAATATACTAATGACAACATTCTTTTATCAATATATACTACTTATATACAATTTATACTAATTACTAACTACAACACAATATACACTACTTATATACAATATATACTACTTAAATACAATATATACTACTTATATACAAAATATACACTACTTATATACAAAATATACACTACTTATACACAATATATACTAATTACCAAACACTATATATACTATACTAATAACATAGTACACCATATAAAATATATTCTACAATATACTAATGACTACTATACAAGATATTGATTTTTAAAAAATAAAAATAAAAATTCAGAACCGCCGGAACCGCCAGAACCGCCGGAATCGGAACCGCCAGAACCGGAACCGGATGGTACCCGGAATCGTATGGTAGCGGTTCCGGCTCCGGAACCGCCAGAACCGGAACCGCAGACCCAAATAGACCCAGAACCGGAACCGGATACAGCCTTATTGTTGAGTGCAGAAGATCCATAGATGGACAGTAAGGCTGCGCCTCAGCAGCCTGCGAGCTGCGGAGCACTGAGCTGCCTGACTTTGAGTCCAATGGAGCTGAACGAGTGGAGGTTGAAGGGGTGCTGGTCATAGGAACATTGCACGGCTTGGACTCCTCATGTTTCTGTTCAGCAGTAGCAGCAGGTGTAAGAGTATCATCATTGACGGGCTTGCTTGAGCTTGGTGTTTCGGACCACGTGGCCCCAAAGACCTGCTGCTGAGCACGCCTGGCAGCTTGGCAGGACAGAAGCTTCTCACATTGGCATGCCAAAATTGCAGCAACTTCATTCTGCTCCAGGGAACAAATAGCAGGGTCTGTTACTGCAAATAAACAAAAAAAACAACATGAAATGTTGGGAAGTAATAATGTCACTTACTTGACTTAAAAAAAAATGCAGTCATGTAGGAGAGTGTAAACATCAGCTCCACCGGCAAAGAAATGCCTCTGTCTGCGGCAAGGACCTCTCTAATGAATCAACACAAAAGCTGATGTACCAGCAAGGTGAGCTAGACACTTGATCTTTTACCTATGGGCTGAGCTGAGCCGGGACTCATAGAGATAGGCCTTTCGCCGAGTGGTACAAAACTAAAAATTTCCTTACAAGCTGTGAAAACCAACCAAGATTATTGGAATGGCACTTGAGTTTAAAGAACTTTCTACGAGCTATGATAACCAACCAAGATAATTCGAAAGGCACTTGGTAAAATGAACTCGAAAATGACACCGTACTTCATACCCATGATTAAAGAAAAACTTCTATGAAAAAAAAAATGAATCTCCTGGCATTGCGAAAATCAGGGGCATAGAAATGTTATAATACTCAAGTAGCTCAACGGCTAGCAGATGGAAAGAAAAACCGAGGCAGACCTAAATTGAGATAAGCTACACATCACGTTCACAAGCTCTGTTAGCTCTATCATCAAGCATGGCTTGCTTATGGGTATACTTGCCCACAAGGGCAAATAGACGCTAATTTCCTCAAAAATATACGTACGAGAAGTTTGTCATGTCATATTCTAAGGTTAACCAAATCGAACGAGAATAGACCAAAAGGGGAAAGCAGGTATCTACCACATGGGGCAGACACTTCCAGATTCTGAGTCCGGTGTGGAGTTCGAAGATAATTATTCTATGTGGGGAAAAAATCATATCATCTTGTAATTCTGAGAAAACACATCAAGCAAAGAAAAAGATGAAGAGGCATACTTGTTGGAAGCCAGGAAAACAGAGATACATACAGGCAATGGAACAATAAAAAAACATAAAGCAGCAAAGGAATGAGTCTAATAAAGAGAATTGCAAAACACGTACAGCTACCAAATATCAACCGAGACCCGGTCACGCCAAAGGCCACAGGGAAGGTCAAGCTGAATGTAGTTCTGAGAACCTTTATATGAACCGTTTTACACGCCTGCCACATATTAGCAACTTGGCGATTTGCCTATACATTGTCCTACTTCATGACATTAAGTCACAGACGTGCCGTACCAAAGAAAAACACAAAATGGCATGGATATGGACGGACAAGTGCACGGGCAAGCACCGGATGACATCACTAACTACGACCAGCAAGAATGGGAGCCATTACCTATGATCAATTAGATGGAAACACATAACCTTGGGCAAAGGTATGTGTAACTATGAACAGTAGAGACAGAAGCAATAAGTCATAACTCTAAATACACTCTCTCTATAAGGAACTCCCCTTACATCTCCTCTACCTACTCTCCACCGTTAACTCTCCCAAATTCATCTCTACTACTGCCCCTCTAAGTTTTTATGGGTTTCTTCTTTTTGTTACTTGGGTCGACCACAAAGCCATAATGTCTCAAAACTAGGAAGCCATACAGAAACTTTTTTATTCTTTTGTTTCGAACTTAATGAAGAACTCCTATTCTAAATTAGGCATCGAAAATAACCTTTGAATGGCTGGGATCTCATTGAAATCATCTTCTCCCATTTTCCCAGGCAATGAGCCACCTCAAAGCCACACTCCTGTGGCTCATTCTTTACGACCTACGAGCTAACCAACACTCCTGCTTCTTTTAACAACAGAGTTGTTGCACGGAGCGAGATGGACAACATAGGTCTGTACATTAATCACGTTATTTTGTATTACTTCCTAATTCTCATCATGTAACTTTCTCTACCTCAGTGATTTCTTCATCACCAGACAGGAACTAAAGGTCATTCACCACTGGCTGGCGGCTGCTCCAATGCCTTGCTCACTCTTACTCTGAACATCTCCATCTTGATCATCTAAACCTATCCTCAGGCGGTAGCAGAAGAATCCAAACATTCCAGCAACCATATGCAAAATCTCTTAAATGATTGGAAGAGGAACTTGCCAGCAACCATATGCAAAATATCTTAAATGATTGGAAGAGGAACTTGTAGTCAGCTTAACCTATGGTGCTCGGATCCTCCTAAAATACCACAGCACCCCAGTCAGATCCTCCATAAAACGCATTAGTTTAGGATGATAACACCGGGCAGCATTTTTGAAGGAAATGAGCAACATAGCATTTAACCCCAGTTAGGATAAGTTGTCACTTAACATAAATTTGAACGACACTATACTAATCCTTACAGTTCATAAGATGGTTGTACTCTTGTACTATAAATTCAAACATGTAATGGCACAAAGTATGTTTTGCCCTTTCCTATAAATTATAGCTTCATCCACCCGAAAAAATATTTCCATAAAGTACTTCATTGTTTGTTTTATAACGATATATTTCCCTAAAGCACATCACTGTTCTATTTTATAAGAATATATTTCCCTAAAGTACATCATTCTGAGCAATTAGAAAACTATGCACTTCTCTCATAAATAATGCTATGTATAGCAACACTAGAATACATACAGCGACAGAATAAGAAGCCCCCACCAGTGGACATGGACTTAGTTTTTGCCTGAAACTTGTATGAACCAATGAAACAACTAGAAAATTAATTATCCTTGTAGTGATTACAAAAATTAATCCATTTGTCTCAATTTATGTGATATCATTTCCTTTTTAGTCTATCAAAAAAAATATCTTTCCACATTAATAAATAATTTAATATTAAACTTTTTATTTTAATCATAATGAGAGTAATTTATAGTCGCATAAATATTTATATCTTAGTTTTATACTACTCCCTCTGTTCCAATTTATTTGAATTGGGTACAGAGTTTAAGAAAAAAGAGAGACTTTTGGAATTTGAGATCCTAAACAAGTTAAAAAAGGGTTTAGAGTATTTTGTAATTATAAAAGCTTCTTATTAAGGGTAGAATTGAGAGCTTGCTAAATTATTTCCAAATATAGGAAAGATCATTCTTTTTTGAAATGGACCAAAAAGAAAATAAGTCACATAAATTGAAGCGGGGAGTCCAAGTTTTAAAATTATTTATTTCTTCTTTAAAATCCGTGCTCAATCAAACAATATTGTATAAATTGAGACTGAATGTAATAGCCTGTTCGGCCAAGCTTGTTTGGCCAAGCTTTTTTTTGGCCAAAAGTGACTTGGCAAAAAATTGAGGTGTTTGGCTAAGTTTCTGGAAGGAGAAAAGTACTTTTGATAAGAAGTAGAAGCAGCTTTGGAAGGGCAAAAAAAATAGTTTCCCTCCGAATGCACTTTATTGAGAAGTACTTTTAATAAAAACAAACTTTTCTTAAACACTTGCTGATAACGCAGATTCAGAGTCAGCTGAAGTTTCTCAGCTTGCAACACTTGCTGATAACGCCGATAACAGTCCAGCTCCTAAAAGTGTACCGGCGATAGCTCCGATGGTGCAAAGAAATAAGGGTATCGACCACATGCAACAACCTCCACAACCAGATGTACCGAAGCCCACTGCAGAGGAGGGGACGAAAATTGAAGCACACAAAGGGTGGGCTAGCCTATTTCAGAGGAATCGCCTTGCTGCTAATGGTATGTCTCTGGAGTATATTCCCCCAACACTCATTAATGGTAAACCAGTTGGTCAGCTGGTTAAGGATGAAGTGGAAGAGGAAGAAGGAAAATGGAAGTGTGCCCTAGTTGTATTTGTTCTAGGCAATGGACCAGGGTACAATGCTATGAAAAGGTTTATAAACATACACTGGTCTCATGTGCCTGAACCTGATCTCTGTTCCCATGATGAGGGCTATTATATTGTCAAATTTCAGTCCCTGGAGGATGCCAAAGAAATATTGTGTGGAGGTCCATACTCTATTGCTAACAGACCTATGATCTTGAAACAGTGGTCTGCAGATTTTGATTTTAAAGCTGCTTTCCCTACGGAAATTCCCTTGTGGATCAAGTTCCCTAACCTACCTATGTCCTGTTGGGGCAGTAGGTCTTTGAGTAGGATTGCAAGTTTGTTGGGTAAGCCCATCTTTGCTGATGAATGTACGACTAAGCAAAGTAGAATCTCATATGCTCGCATGCTCATTGAGGTGAATGTATCAAAGGAACTACCTAGTGAGATTGAGTTACTGGATCCAAATGGGAAAAGTTTCATGCAAGATGTGACCTACGATTGGAAACCATCATATTGTGAGAAATGCCTTATGGTGGGACACAATTGTTTGACCAAAACTGCTCAACCCAATCCCTTACAGAAGAACAAGGTGACACAGGAATGGAGAGTTAAAGCTCCAGCCCCTGTGGTCCAGAGTAACCAGGAATCTCAATTTCAACAACCAAACCTTCCAAAGGAACCAAGCCCCCATGCTGCTCAAGGTGAAGCTCTGAATAAACAGAAAGGTGTTGATACACAGGTTTCTCCAGTTTTTAACATCACAAATTTTCCACCACTATCCCCTATTGTGATGTCTAACAGATTTGAAGTTGGGTCAGTGAGTTGGGCAGATCACCCCCTAGATGAAGGGGGAACCAGCTATTAATCAATGAAGTGGTTATTTTGGAATATAATGGGTGTAAATAAAAGGTACAAACAGAAGGAAGCCAAAGAATACTTTAGAACCAATAAGTTTGACCTTGTTGGTCTAGTAGAGACAAAGGTTAAACAGAAGAATGCAGAGAGAATATCTAGTTTCTAGTTGCCTAACTGGAGTGTTCTAACTAACTACAGGGGAGCAGTGAATGATAGAATATGGATCTTATGGGATCCTACAAAAATCTTGATCACTGGTTTACAGGAGGAGGCTCAATTCATTCATTGCACTGTTAGGACCCTCACTGGTGTAATTATCTGCTACCTCACAGTGGTATATGGTTTCAATGACATTGATCAGAGGAGGACATTGTGGAAGACAATTCAGAACCTGGCTGCTGTTGTTACTGACCCCTGGCTAATTGCAGGAGATTTCAATGCCATTATGTCAAGTAATGATAGACAATCTTGTCACCAAGTTAAGCAAGTGGAGACTATAGATTTTAACAATTGCATACAGCAGGCTGGTCTGGCTGAACTACCATGGAAAGGGGACTTCTTTACCTGGACCAATAAACAAAGTGGCACTGATAGAGTGTGTAGTAGACTGGATAGGGTGTTTGGCAATTATGAATGGATGATACAATGGAGCCATGTACACACTGTAGAGTCCCTCTTATCTCTGATCATAATCCCATGTTGTTAACCCTGGCTGGAGATAACAATAGCAGGAAGACACCATTCAGGTTCTACAATGCATGGACTCAACATAAGGATTTCCAACTTCTGATCAAAGCTAACTGGAAAGGCAATGCTCAGTGTACCCTTCAAGGGGTGTGGAACAATCTCAAATCCTTCAAACCAGCCTTAAAGTCTCTAAATACTAGAGATTTTAAGAATATTGCACAGAAGATTGAGATTAGCAGAAAGGAACTGGAAGCTGTCCAACACCAGATGACTATGTCCTATACAGATGCCTTACAGATGAGAGAAAAGGACCTGGTGCAACAATTAGAAAAGTGGTCTTTGATTGAAGAATCAGCATTGCAACAAAAATCTAGAGCCAGGTGGATCCAACTTGGAGATTCAAACAATAAATACTTCTCAGCTGTAATGAAAGAGAGAAACCAGTATAAGAGGATTACTGACCACAGAAGGGGGAATGAAGATAACTGATCCAGCTGACCTAAAGAAGGAGATTAAGGATTTCTATAAATCACTCACGGGGACAGCAGCCACTTCCCTCCCAGCTGTTAACAAATTGTATATGAGCAATGGTCCTAGCCTATCACATCACCAGAAGATGGAACTAGCTGCTGACATCAGTGACACAGAGATTCTAAATAGCTTAAAGGCAATTGGTAATTATAAAGCTCCAGGGATAGATGGGTATAATGCCATGTTCTTTAAACACACTTGGCCTATCATTGGGAAACAGGTACTGCAAGCAGTCAAGAATTTTTTTGAAACCAACAAAATGCATAGACCAATAAACTGTGCCACCCTCACTTTAATTCCCAAGGTGTCCAATCCTCAAACAGTCAAAGAGTTCCGGCCAATAGCTTGCTGTTCAGTTTTATACAAAATCATTTCCAAGTTGCTGGCCAATAGACTCCAGAAGGTCATGAGCAGTATCATCTGTAATGCACAAGTAGGATTCATTCCAGGAAGGAGAATTGCAGATAATGTCATTCTAGCACATGAATTGATAAAGCATTACTCTAGGTCACATATATCTTCCAGATGTATGATCAAAATTGACCTACAGAAAGCTTATGATTCAGTCGAATGGTGTTATTTGCAGCAGCTTATGGAAGCTCTGGATTTTCCTATCAGATTTACAAGATGGATCATGGAGTGTGTCCAAACTGTCAGCTATACAGTGGTTGTCAATGGAGAAACTACAGAACCTTTCCAAGCAGCCAAAGGTTTGAGACAAGGGGATCCCATATCTCCATTCCTGTTTGCTATTGTGATGGAGTACCTTAGTAGATCTCTGGTAGAGCTGAGGCAAGCTAAAGGCTTCACATTTCATCCTGGCTGTAAAAAACTGGGAATAACTCACCTAAGCTTTGCTGATGACCTATTGTTGTTTGTCAAAGGAGAACCTCAGTCTGTAAGTGCCATATTTACATATTTCTCTCATTTCACTGCAGCCTCTGGTATGAAAGCCAACTTGCATAAGAGTGCTGTCTATTTTGGAGGGATGAAGCCTGGGGATCAACAGCAAATTATTGATCATCTTGGATATGTACGTGGAGAACTTCCCTTTAAATACTTGGGAGTACATTTGGCTACCAAGAAGCTGACTGTTTTTCAATGGCAACCACTGGTCGACAAGATTACTACCAGGATTACATCCTGGACTGCTAGGCAACTATCATATGCTGGTAGAATCCAGTTGCTACAATCAATTATCTTTGGTATTCAAGCTTATTGGGCTCAACTCTTCCTCATACCTTCCAAAGTTATAAAACTGCTTGAAGCAATATGTAGATCCTACATATGGTCTGGTTCAGTTAATGTAACAAGGAAAGCATATGTGGCTTGGGAAAAAAATCTGTCTGCCAAAGTCTGCTGGAGGTTTGAACTTGACCAATCTCTTACTGTGGAACAAGGCTGCTGTTGCTAAACTCAGTTGGGATCTGGCACACAAGAAGGATGCATTATGGGTAAAATGGATCCACACAGTCTATATCAAACAGAAACAGTTGGAGACCATCACTGTGCCTAAACAAGCCAGTTGGATGGTCCGGAAGATCATTGAAGGCACTGTGCTATTGCAACAACACCAACTGTTGCATAAACCTGATTGCACTATAAGAATGCTCTATTTACAACAGATTGGAGAGGCACCTAGAGTCCTTTGGAAGAACTTAACAATGCAGAATGCTGCTCGACCTAAAGCAATCTTCAACCTGTGGCTGCTATTACAAGACAGACTACCTACCAAAGATAGGTTGATTAACTGGAGCCTGAATGTGGAAGACACTTGTGTTATGTGTCAACAAACTGTGGAAACCAGAGAACACCTGTTCCTGGACTGCACCTTTGCATCCCAGCTGAGATATCATACATTGCAATGGATTGGAGCTAAGCAACCTACTGGACAGAACTGGTCTCAATTTGTCACTGGGTCATTGAGCAGGCTAAAGGGAAATCTCCTCGAGCTCATATAGTCAAAATGACCTTGACAGAAATGTTCTATGTCCTATGGCTGGAAAGGAATGCGAGAATATTTGAAAACACCTTCTGTAACAGTGACAAACTGCTTAGAAGCATTGCTTATACTTGTAATGTTAGAGCTCCTCCTAGGCTAAGAGTACACCTTCAGCATTACTTACTATAATGCTGAACCTTTGGATAGTATAGGTTAGTTGTTTTGTTCATTTTTTGATAGGCAGCTGAGTATAAAGCTGCGCTATGGTTTTATATGACAAACACTTTGGTGATTAATACAAAGTTTAATTACCAAAAAAAAAATCTTTTTAAAAGTTTGATCAAATACTAATTGATGCTCATAAGTACTTTTAAATTAATTAGCCAAACATAAACTGCTTCTAATCAAACGGGCTATAAGATAGATAGTGTCAGCGAAGATAAACTAATAATGAATTAAACTTTCATTAATTAAGCTAGATTCATTGTATTACGAGTCACAGAGCTTAAACATTGAACATTAAAAAAACGAAAAAACGAAAAAAACACTACCAAAATCCGGTACGGAGACGATTGATTTTGGTAGTGAAGACGATGTAGCGGCTGTCAATGTAGTATCTGTTGAAACCGAAGACGACGAATTAGTCGGAATATCTGTACTCGTAGGCTTTGCTGTTGTGGTGTTTGAAGGAGCAGTGACTGGAGCAGAGGATACAAAAGGCGAAAGAGAACCAGTAAAAAATGTGCAAGTGTTGGTAGAAGTTGCTGGAGTTGAAGGAGAACTCGCTCCGACTCCGAGAACAGTATCGCCGGCGGCGACCGGCCATGAAGAATATCCAAACATTGAAGAATCAGAAGAAGCAGTGGTAGAGTTAAAACTTGACAAGATGAAATATGGTGAAGAAGAAGAAGGAGGAGAAAGAAGAAGAAGACGAGGAATATGATCGTCTTCTTATTGTCGATCGTCTTCTTCTTCTTATCATTCTGACATTTGTTGCTGTGTGTGAAAGACTGAAAGAGTTAGCTTGGACTGGACTGAGAATTGATAGGTAAATGACAAGAATTATTTCCTTTTGTGGGAAGATTGGTTTACTCCATTTATTATCTTGTACACGTTACTTAATATTCATATTTTTGTATATTTGATTTAGTTTGACTCGATATGGAGTTTAAAAAAAATATTTTTAAAATTTTATGATCTTAAAAGATTAAGGGGTAAAAGATTTATGGGGTCATGCCATTTACGTGTTTATAAAAACTTCTCATGGAGGATAAAATGGGTAAAATAAAGAGTTTAAAATTAAATTATTTCTATATTTAGAAATGTATCATTTGTTTTGGAACAGACTAAAAAGAAAAGTACAACATTTAATATAAAACGGAGGGAGTAGTAAAAATTAATTAGGATATAGTTTTTGATTATTTTATCCTTATTAATATTTTAATATTTACTCGCTTTTTATTAGTATTTGAACAAAGTTATCTAGTAATCTTTAAGGATAATTATTATTAAGGGTAAAAAGAAAAAAATAATCATTTTTATCTTGAACTTCTAAAGTGCCAAATAATTTGAGGCAACTATTTTTAATAACCACATAATATGGGATGAAAGACTTTACACACTCCTCAACAAATAATAAATAAAGTACATAATTTATCATAATATCTATATTAATTAGTGTATAATCTTAGTGAATTTAAAAAATAATTTGAAATGAGTAATTAATGCTAAGGAAAAACAGGAAAAATAGTTTACTTTTTTGGTAATTAATTTTTATTACCAGAGAAATATTTATAAGTATAACAAAACCCTATAGACTATCCGTCTAGGTTTGGACATGCAACCCCAAACCTAGGATCATCAAAACTAAGTAACAACATCTCTAGTTATAGACAAGCTAAGGGTGAAAATTTAACTCTTGAAATCTTTTACCTAGCCTAGGACTCAAGTTTCCTCGATAATGGACCTCTTGGACTATCGTTTTGACTAGCTACTCACTTCTCTTCTGCTGCCTACCGAAAAGTTCTCCAATTCCCTTCTTCCCAGATATAGTAACACAATGCAAGTTAAAAGCATTTTATATATTGTTGTTGATGGTTGTTTACCTGTAGCATGCTCTACCGCCCATTTGATCTATTCATTCTACCCAGTCAGATCTCTTTTGATACCAAGCCAATATAATAGCTTCCTCCAAATTGCTGCTGAGTAATTGCATCTGAAGAAGAGATGATCATGATCCTCTGTACTCTGTACCTCCTTCACACAACGAACATGATGGATTAGCTAGTATCCCTAAGTGACAAGTTTGTCTCGTATTTATATGTATTTATAATCTACACAGAATTGCCAATAAAACATGAAGAAATGAACCGGCAATAATAACCTGCCAAGCCAAGAAAGCTGCGAACCTCTGTGGTTGAAAAGGGTCTAGGCCAACTTTGAACCGCCTCTATTTCTTCGGGTCAACCTGAATACCCTCACTTGACACTACATGCTCTAAGAAAGCCACTGAACTGAGCCAAAACTCACACTTGGAGAACTTTGCATAAAGCTTCTCTTCCCTCAACCACTGAAATAACATTCTCAAGTGATACGCGTGCTCCTCCTAACTAGGTGATTACACCAGATTATCATCAATGAAAACTATGACTAACTAGTCGAGATAAGGCCGGAACACATTGTTCATCAAATGCATGAATACTGCTAGGGCATTGGTCAGCCCAAAAGACATCATAAGGAACTCATAGTGACGATATCGTGTCCTGAAAGTTATCTTAAGAATATTCGAGTCCCTCATCTTCAATGGTGGTACCTTGAACGGAGATCAATCTTGGAGAATACCCTCGCTCCCTGAAGCTAGTCAAATAAATCATCAATGCAAGGCAAAGGATATTTGTTCTTAATTGTAACCTTGTTAAACCGCCTGTAATCAATGCACATCCTCATAGTGTCATCCTTCTTCTTCATGAATAGAACAAGCATACCCCACGACTAAACACTAGGCCAAATGAACCCCTTATCAAGGAGTTACTGAAGCTGCTCTTTCAACTTCGCTAGTACTATATGATACGGTGGAATAGAGATGGGCTGAGTGCTCGGCACCAGGTCAATACCAAAATCAATGTCCCTGTCTGGTGGCATGCTTGGCAGATCTACAGGAAACACATCGGGAAAATCCCTCACAACAGGAACAAAATCAATACTAGGGTGCTCTACACTGACATTCCTCATGAAGGCTAAGTATGAAAGAAAACCCTTCCCAACCATCCGTTGGGCCTTTAAAAATAAAATCATCCTACTTGAAATAAAATCAGTCGAACCCCACCACTCAACTCGCACACACCCGGCATTGCCACGTCACTCTGTTAGTATGACAATCCAACATAGACCGACACAGAGATAGCCAATTCATGCCTAAAATCACATCAAAATCTATCATACAAAGTAACAAAAGATCCACTGGGGTCTCCAGACACCCAATGGTCACCACACTCGACTGATATACACGGTCCACAACTATAGTATCACCCACCAGAGTAGATACACGAATAGATGAAACAAGAGACCCACTAGGAATATCCAGATAACGAGCAAACTATGATGACACATACTAAAAAGTGTATCCGAGATCAAATAATATAGAGGCATCTCTGTGTAAGACAATACCTATAATCATAGCATCTGAAGCAATGACATCTGGTCTGGCTGGGAGTGCATAGAAACGGGCCTAACCACCACCTGATCAACCTCCCCCTCTAGGCCACCTCTAGTTGAGTGGCCCCCCTCCTAGCTGTTTGAGCATGTGGTGAAGTAACTAGAGCCGAAGTCGAGGGTTGTCTCCTCCGCTGGGATAGACTCTCAAGAAAATGAGGACACTACCTCCTCATATGTCCAAATGACTCCTTGGTGCGGGGAACGGGGACTCAAGGGAACCTCTGGCAGCGAAATTACCAGAAGAAGGACCTGGCATGGAAGAACCCTAGACTGATAGAGCACGAGACAAACTCTAGGTTGGTAGGACGCTAAGTGATGAATGACCCTGATGAGAACTATGAGAACCATGGCCTGATGACGCCCCACAATAAACCGGGCGAGATGACTAAGCATGTCTAAATAGACGGCCTCTGCCGTGATAAAACTACCCTGTCAAAAGAGCACCATCGACAAGCCTATGCCTCTCACCAAGTACAGGAGTCTCCAAAAAACTGAAAAGTAGTAAATGCGACCCCATTGGTCTCTACAATACCCGTTGTATGAAGAATACTTTAAAACTTGTCCAAGAATCCCTAGACATCCTCACCCTTTGTACTACTGAAAGTCGGAGGCTGAAGTCTACCAAACCTTTCCAATCGACGCTGCTCGTCGTCAGGCATAGCTGGTACCACATAATCCTGGGCTAGTGCAACCGGCAGGGCTGGAGGTACCCCCGGTGTTTGAAGTCCCTACACAACCTGCTCATGTGTGCGAGCAATGGGAGTCTGAGTACCTTCCCCGACCTGAGAAGTAGCTGCGGCCGTAGTAATTGAGACTGCTGAGCCAGGCAAATACATACTGATAGAATTTTGGCTAGGGCCTCCTGAAGGCCTGGAATCATAATAGGCACAGTTGATGCCTGAGCTGGTTTTGCGGGAGTGTCCACAACTGGGACTTAATCCGGAACTGGGGAGGCTGGTGGATCTGTAGTGTCACAACCCAAACCGAAGGGCCACGATGGGAACCCGTTGCCTTACTCAACCGAGTACCAATATAACATGTCTTTCTTATCATACTATCATGAGTAAATGAGCCAGAAAACCCTCCATGAGATAACAAGAATAAAACATAAGGGAATACTCAACATATGATAATCCAACATGATATACAAACTTATATATATGACATACGGTTCTAAAAGGTCGACATGACCATTTGTAAACTTAAAACATAGGCCGACAAGGACATACAAGTATCCATGCACCTGACATCTTTCTACAAGCCTCTAAGAGTACATAAAATCATAAAGGTTTGGATAGGGCCCCCCCATACCAATCAATACATATCCAAAGCATACTGACCAAATAGGTAACTCCGGAGCAAAGGGAGTGTGCAAACAACTTCGCTGAGCTGATAGCCTAATAGGAGGACTGTCAACCTATCAATCAGGACCTGCGGACATAAAACGCAGCATCCCTAAGCAAAAGGTACGTTAGTACGAATAAAGTACCGAGTATGTAAGGTAGGAAAGTATAAACAAGAACAGTAATGTAAATAGAGATAGAGGAGGTACAACCTCTAACATCTGAGGGCCTATGGGGGCTACTAATATGAAATATATAATACATACTTTTAAAAACATACGCCTTTGTGGGCATCATTATCATCAATCGTACCCGACCTCAAAGAGGACTCAGTAAAAATGTACCCGACCATCATAAGGCTCGGTAGAATCGTACCCAAGCATGTGAAGCTGGTAAACCCAACTGATTAGTGGTTGCACAATAGGTGCCGCACCCGGCCAACTATAGTGCGGCTCGGTAGAATAAAATAGATACTATATATAATGTGTGCTAGACTCATGCAATCATGATCTAAATCTTTTGGAGTAACTTAAGAACATTATGGACATTCATACCCTCAATATGAACCTTAGTAGGATTCAAGGATCATAAACACTTTCTTAGAATACTTTTATAAGGAAAAAACAACATGTACAACCTTAGTTGCTAGGAGTAGATCCATTATGAAGCAACATATTCATTTCACTTAGATCATGCCAAAAGAAAGAAGGAAGTGCCTTAACATACCTTAGACCTGTTGAGTCCTTAATCCCTTCCAAGCAACTCTTCAAACAAGTCAACTCAATCTATCCTAGTATAAGGAGATTCAAAATCAGTGCCGAGCAAAGTCTATGTTTGTAACTTAAGCTAGTAGCTCGTCTACATAAATTTGGGCAGCATCTCCTCGATAACGAGGGCCTCCTACAGTACCGTGTACCAACAAGAACAACCAGAGAAATCCATCAACAGGTAAATATCAATTACAAGATACTATATAACAACAACAAGTCACACTACTTCACGACGAGTGGAAAGATCCGATTGGAATCCATATAACCTATATCACTCCATATAGACTTCTTACATTAAATTAACAACATCATTAAAATGATAATGAATTATTTCATCAATGATTCCACCCTTATACCATATATTTATAACAAAGGAAACAATCCACAACTCCAACTATCTTCAATTAGAAACTTTATTCTACACTTCATGTCTAGTCCAACCATTTAACTTAATCAACATCAAGATAACCTTAAGCACCTACAATAACACAATACACATACCTCCTACAACATCTTCAAGTCGAAATCCAAGTTATATGTAGCTTACAACAACCCTCAATGACAATACAACACCATAGAAGTGACTTAAGCGAATCCAAGTATTATCTTAATAACTTCACCATCATACAAGAAATATGGTGTAATATATTAGCAAGACTTGAAATAACAATGGGTTGATGTGAAAACCATGGGATAGTATTTTAAATAACACAAAACACTTAGAACAACCTCCAACATGAGCTGGAACCACCCAAAAATCAGCAACAACGAGAAGAACATGAAACTTATTAGCGCCACGGGATTCCCTACACTTGTTTTGTGTAGTTTGCCTTTGTTTGGATCTTGGATCATTAGAGAACCTTGAGAGAGTGTTTCTAGGGTCTAAGGCCTGAATATACTGAAAGTAACAACTTAAAAAGGGGATGAGGCATCTTATATTAATATCTATATGTCTTAAACGGCCTATGTGGGCCTCGTTGAGAGCTGCTGGGCACAGTCTCACAAAAACGTGAATATCTCTCTAATCCAATATCGTATCAATGAATGGTTTAATACATCAGAAACTAGACTCGTAGATATTCAAATTTATATGTAGATCATCCCTTGATTCCAAGTATATCAGGAGAAAAGTTAAGCTACATTTGACGTATATTTCAGCACATAATAAAAGCAACTTGTGATGACCTTTGCGAACTTTTATTCCACAACTCGCTTGACTTAGAAACATAACACATTACTGTCATACGACTAAATTAACTCATACTTAACTTCTTTATAATGTTAAGCACCTTAGTTTCACCCCAAAAATATATGTTATAATATTCCAAACTTGTCGACTTTCGATGAAACTTATTTTCTTCAGTTCATTTAGCGTCTAAGATTTCCAACCCTTTTGGTACTTATCATTCATGATCTTAAAGATTTATAACCTATAAGATAAAATTATGAACATACGTTATGTACTTTCAAAAACAATCTCATTTTCGAGCATATATCAATGGCTTACGATGTATTCTCACGTACAAAATATGTGATATAACATCATTCCCCCCCTTTGGAATATTCGTCCTCGAATGTTCACTGATGCATTTATCAGTCTCATAACATGTATCTCTTATGAATACTTTAATATTTTCCTTGATATTTATTAAACTGTTCTATAAATAAATCCAAGGGTTTGGGTATTCTCCCTTTAGGCCTCTTTCTCATGCCACGACCTATGGTCGGAATTCTTCCAATCTCGTAATTGTTGTTACCTTCTGTCATGCATCATGTACAACCATGTACTTGAATATGTGCCTATGAGACTCTTCTCCCTTTCTTTTTCCTCTAGCTTTTAGCCAATCTCTAGGCCTCACTTTATGAACATATACAAAACTATGACAAGATGTACCTCTAAGCATCTATAGGTGTACTAAATTTCTTCGCTTGGTACTTTGTAGAACTTACGACTATTGTTGTACCTTGCTTCATAGCCTCAATTATCTATGCTTATGGTTTTACTACATCTGGGTAGTTCATACTGTGAGAATATATGCTTAACGCTAGAGGGGGGGTGAATAGCGTTTTATGAAAATTATGCGGAATTAAAAATCTGTAGCAAGAATAAAGTACTGCAGAAATTAAAGAGTGCAGTAATTAAAGAAAGCAGTAAAGAACACACAGATATATCCTGGTTTACCACACCTTGTGGCTAGTCCAGTCCCCCAGAGACTCTCTCGAGATTTCCACTAACAACCGTGTCAAGCTTAAGGTGCCCAACAAACCTTTACACTACTTGAATCACACAAGTCCCAAACACTTGCTCGGAGGTTCCTCACCTCAAAGACTTCACCGCTAAGTTTAACAGGTACCTAACAAACCTTTCCGTTTGAGAACTTAAGTCGCATAAGCCTCAAACACCTGCTCGGAGGTTCCTCACCTCAAAGACTTCACTTGTTAAGCTTCCGGGTGCCTAACGAACCTTTACAACTTGAGAACTTGATACAACACAAGCCTCAAACAACCTGCTCAAGGAATCCTATCCCTAAGACTTCTCAAGAAGAATTACAACAATCCCTCTTGCTACAAGTGTTTACAAGAACACTTTCTTACTCACTTGAACAATAACTCTCTTGATAGAGTGGATTATGAGTACAAATGATATAGCTCAAGAACTCAACAACTTAATCAATATTTGGCTCTTCAAAATAATATGTAAGATATGAAATTTGAAGCTCAAGAATGTAATGTAAACTTTGTAATTTTTCTGGAGTGTTGTTGTATTGTAAAATGATTTTCAGAGAGTGTTTTATATAGAAAATGGAGTATTAGACCATTGCATTTAGTTCCAGAAAACGCTCCTGAAAATCTGCCTGACAATCGATTGTTGATTTTCGACAATCGATTGTTGGAACACTTTTTCAACAGAAGATCCTTAAAATCCGGTTAAAAAGATTTCTGTTGAATTTTTAAAAATGACAATCGATTGTTAACTTTAGACAATCGATTGTTGTTCAAATATTCAAAATATTTCTGGTAACTTTTTGACTAAAAGATTGTGTAATGATTACACCATAAATGTCGAAATAAAGCCGTTAAGAAAAATCTTTTGGAAATTCCAGCATGCACAATCGATTGTTAAATAGTGACAATCGATTGTTGCTTCAAAAATGATTTCAGACGAACTCTCTGTCTCAAGACAAGTTTTTTGAGACAGTATAAAACTTGACAATCGATTGTTCAACAGTGACAATCGATTGTTGTTTCGAAAATGATTTCAAACAAACTCTGTGTCTCAAGGCAACATTTTTGAGACTAAGTATAAACTTTGACAATCGATTGTTGGTCATAGAAAATCGATTGTTAAACCCAATTTTCACAAGACGAGTTTAAAAATCATTTTGACAAATATGCAACTTATTTCTTTGAAACCTAATGATGCATGATTTTATAAAAATCATTTTGGGTGAGAGCCAATATTAGAAATAAGTCGTTGAGTCAAGATTACAATTTAGAACGACTCAACTATGATTGCATTGCTATTCTTGAACGCGTACTGTCCATCTTGCACTTGGACTGTTATTGTTTCATCCACGATGTTTGGCATTTATCAAAACCTACATGAATCAACACACGTTAGTTCGAGAACGTGTTTCTAACAATTTCCCCCTTTTTGATAATGGCAAACATGTATCGGGATTTGCATAAAAATGACAGTTCAAGATATTTCAATAAGTATCAATGTTCAAGATATGTTCAAGTTATGTATAATACAATATGCATCATGTTCCCCCTCAAGTTATGATTCCCCCTAAGTGTATGCAAGTATATCAACGTGTGCATACTATATGCAATGTCTTCCCTTCTAAATGACTTCCTCCTTTTGACAAAGATATCTTCCCCCATTTGATGAATATATGCAAATATTTTAAATAAATCAAACATATCAAATATATCTAGATATGCATAATCCCTTAATCTTCCCCCTTTTGACATTAACAAAAAGGAAGAAAAAGGTTGGGATCACAAGTTTCACAACTTCCCCCTTTTGACAGAAATAACCAGATAAAATCACATAAGAGTAATTAAAAAAAATATTTCATTAAAAAAATATTACATAAGCCACAATAATAATAAAAATATAATACAAGAAAATATCTAATCCTCATTATCATCATCTTTGTCCATGTTGTCCGGCGGTCCCTCAAATGGGATAACAGCACCGTATTGATAGTTGACGTGGTCAAAGTATCCTTGGACATAGCGGGTCAAGTTATCAACTTTTGACTCGATGCGGGTAAGATGATTTATGATATCCGAATTTGGATCTTGAGAATGACGCGATTGAGTTGGAGGAGGAGGATGAGTGTCATGCTCGCTGACATTGGGAAAGGATGATTCAGAAATTTCCCAATGCTTGGTCCTATTTTTGAGAGGACCATTAGCCGTGACAAAACCGGCGGCGTCAAGAAAATGCATTATATGGAAGAGGTCGATCATCTCCAATAGCGTCACGCATGTGAAGCTTGATAAAACGACACCAATTTATTTTGGCTCCGGAAACGATGGCATGCATCAATTTTGAATCTTCTTGTGAGATGGTGGTGTGGCTGTGCCTTCTAGGCTTGAGGACTCGGGTGATGAAATAAAATATCAACCGATAATTTGGATCCATTCCCGTGATTGTAGGACGACGGGAGGAAAGCCTAGGATCATAAGAAGTAAGACCAGTTTGACGAAGAAAGGTAGTTTCGTCAAAAATAGCACCAGCCTCTCCAATGTATTGAAAGATGTAGTTACCGATATTTGGAAGATGGGCAACGATATTTAGATTTTCATCGGAGATAAGAATTCTAACACCATTAATGAAAGTAACGAGATCACCTTCATCATTTTCACGAAGGTTTGAATAGAAGGCTCGAATCAAGGTAGTGTTAATGAAATCGTATTTTAGAAGCAGGAAGTTAAGAAGTTGACATTCTTGAAGAATATTAGCAGCAAAGCCGTAGGCAGTGAGATATTGTTCCGTTGAGAAACGGGGAGGTAGAATATCTCGTTTTTCAAATTGAGAGAGAAAACGATTAAGTTTGTTTTCACTTCTAAAGAATAAAACTGAGCCGTCTTGATATGGGAAATTAGAATGAGAAGGAGCTGCAGAAGATGAGGCACCTTGCCTTGAAGAGCGGGATCTCTTTGATTGATGTCCCGACATTTTTGATAAGAGGGCTAGAATTTGCTTGAAAATTTGCAAGAGAGCTTTTTAGAGAGAATTTTGAGCTTGAGCTTGAATTTGTGGTGATGGATATGAAGAAAGCATCCCCTATTTATAGAGAGGGAAGAAGAGGAGCCATTAAGGCTGGAATAAAGACTCAAAAACGGTCAGATTTGAAAAGAGCCGTTTTGACAATCGATTGTTTCTTGGGGACAATCGATTGTTGAATAGTAATATGCCCGTAAAAACTGACCATCGATTAAGGGGTCTACAGGACTCAGAACGGTAAGAATTTTTGAATTTATACCGTTAGACAATCGATTGTTAAGAGTGGACAATCGATTGTTGAATTTGACATTTTCTGAGAAAAATTGGCTAGAGGCAGAATGTTTCCAGAATTTCAGAAAATCACCGACAATCGATTGCGCCTGTGAACAATCAATTGTTGACTGGGCCAAAAGAGTTTTAAGTCCTGAAAATTGATTATAGAAGTATGCCAATCAATTTTGAATATATGATAATCAATTTTGGAAGTATGACAATTGATTATAGATGAGACAATGCCATCAACTCATGGTAGAAGATAATGATTTTTCAGAATTATAAAAACGTTTTTAAGAAAACATTTTATAAAGCATGAATACATATAATCAATACCAATTGTTATAAATATCAATTGTTACTGATTGTTATGAATACACATAATCAATAACCAATTTGTTAGAAAATCAAAAACTTGATACACTAGATGCACATAATCAAGAATACATTTTAACAAAACACCAACATATTAATCACAAATATGTTCCCCCTATCTATGAGGATATCTCTGCAAAAATGCATTATTCAAATAAATGAATGCAACATGAATGTATGCATTTGATCAACGTAGAGTCGAAAACTCCGAGTTCATAAAGAATACGGAAGAACAACTCTTAATCTTAAAGGCTTGGTTAAGATGTCATTTGATTGAGAACTTAATTTCGACATCGCCTTCGAGAACGTGATCTATTGGAATATAGACATGATATATAACATTCATATCAATACTTGCAACATATAATATCAATTCTACTAGCTAAAAGGTAGAGTAAGGAACGATCATACCCGGTTTTTCTTGATGGCATCCTCCATTGTTGACATCTCAATTTGCTAGAACTTGAATTATACTTCATGGCAAGTATATTAGCAGTTGCAAAATAATTTCATCAAATAGACATATCAGAAATATGTCATCACCAACAACATACAGATTATCAACACAGAATTTTATTTTCGAAAAACGAATTTCAGCATATCAAAAATATTATCACCATGAAATTCATTTGAAATAGATTATCATCAAGAAATACATTTCCAAAAGTAATGTCACAAATAGACTGCAATTTTGAAATACAAGAGATGATGTTAAGAGAATATCACCAATGAAATTTATGCAATCAATTCTTTTTAAGAACAAATTCCTCTTCAAGTGAGGCAAGATAGAATGTAATGACATTCCTTCTTACTTGAAACGAATTGCCTAAACATTTCTTCTTTTAGCAAGAAGATGAAGGCTACTTCCATTTACCATATTCACAAAAGAATAGGAAGTATATTGAGGAACAAATAATATGAAGATTGCTACATATTATATCAACAAAACATATCACATTAATATTTAAGAAGAATACCAATTGTTATTTTGGAAAGCATTTATCAAAACATATATCACAAGACAAAAATAATATCACTTGCTGTTTTGAAAAGATTACCAAAACATGATTTAACCAAGAATGATTCTAGTAGATGCTTAACAGCACATTTTCAATACAAGAATCAATATTAGTCAAAGCATGGATCAACATTTAATAAATGAAGCTTGTAAAGACAGATTTTCAGCATGTGAGCAAACAATGAAGGTCAACAATGAAATCTCATATATTAATTATTGCAATTTAGCACATCAACATTATTCAAAGTGAGAATCACGTTAACAACCAACATGTTAACATCAACAGCTGCCAAATATCAACAATAACAGCAAATTTATCAACATTGATTATTTGCACAGTTTGGTTACGAGAAATGATATCTAACCGAAATTCCCTTTGATGCATTTTGGTGTCGTGCTTGGTGCATCTACTACAATTTTGTAGTCTTCAAGCACACCTGCAAAAATAATACCTGCGGAGAGGTTTTTGGTACCCAAACCATTTTGGGTCCTTGGGGGTTAGGCAAATAATTATAATTATGACCAGATGATAAATCTCTATGCTTAGAGAAACACACGGGTGCTATATGTCCTACCCGATTGCAATAATGGCATACCACATTTGGGTTGTGCCTATGTCTAGGTTGTGCCAAAAATGTTCTAGGTGGTCTAAAAAGATTACTTCTAGATTTATTAACAAACGTCCTAGTATTATGTCTAGGCGGATTAAAGAGATCATCTTTCCACTTCCTAGAGTTATATCTAGGAGGTCCAAAATTATTAACACTAGACTTGTTAAAGAACCTAGTGTCGTTTCTAGGTGGTCTAGTTCCGTATCTAGAGTTGTTCAAGGGTTGCCTAAGATTGTTATTTCTAGGCTTGTTCATGTAATTCCTAGATTCATTCGCATACATCCAAGAGTAGTGTCTAGACGATCTAGAATTTCTAGACTCATTAAAGGCCCTAGAATTATTCCTAGGTTGTGCAGTAAAAATTCTACCGTTATTCTTGTTTAACCTACGCAGTCCATTTTTCTTAGGCATTTCCTTATTGGCCTTTTTAGCTACTTTAGGAATATCTACACTACGTGTTTCTAACGTGTTCCTAAGATCCGCTATTTCAGATTGTAAAGATTTACACGAGGAACATGTTGAGCAACAATCAATGGAAGATGCTTCATGCATAGTATCAATCATTTTTCTAAGATTACAAACATCATTTTTCAAAAACAGATTTTCTTTTTCAAGCTTCTCGTTTTCACGAGTCAATTTTTCAAAATCTTTTTGTTTTAATAAAACTTGTTTTTCAAAGTCTTTTTCCTTTAACGAAAAAATTTTCTTCAATTCTTTCAGCGAATTTGAAACATTTACAAAATCGCTAAACAACTCATCATACGCATCTTGTAGTTCATCAAATGTATGTGAGTTATAGGTACTTACCTCTTCCTTCTTGCCGGCCATGAGACAACGGATTCTTGGTTCATCATTTGTGCATTTTTCCAATTGAGGAGTTCTTTCATAAATATCCTCAAGTTTATCCCACATTTCCATCGCAGTTTTGCAGTGGGAGATTTTTCGCCAAATTTCCTGGTTCAAAGAGTTATACAACATATTTATTGCTTTGGTATTCAACTCACTTACCAAGGCTTTCCCGATTTGTTTCGTCATTTTATCACCATTCTTGATGATTTGCCACAGACGAAGATTGTTTGATCTGATGAAGATTCTCATCTTTTCCTTCCAAGCCGTATAGTCTGTTCCTTCAAAAATTGGAGGATGATATAGAGAACGTCCTTCACCTATTCCTGCAAAAGCACTACTAGTAGAAACCATAGAAACTCCTCTCAAACTGTTAAGTCTTTCAGAGAGTTAGGCTCTGATACCAATTGTTAGAATATATGCTTAACGCTAGAGGGGGGGTGAATAGCGTTTTATGAAAATTATGCGGAATTAAAAATCTGTAGCAAGAATAAAGTACTGCAGAAATTAAAGAGTGCAGTAATTAAAGAAAGCAGTAAAGAACACACAGATGTATCCTGGTTTACCACACCTTGTGGCTAGTCCAGTCCCCGAGAGACTCTCTCGAGATTTCCACTAACAACCGTGTCAAGCTTAAGGTGCCCAACAAACCTTTACACTACTTGAATCACACAAGTCCCAAACACTTGCTCGGAGGTTCCTCACCTCAAAGACTTCACCGCTAAGTTTAACAGGTACCTAACAAACCTTTCCGTTTGAGAACTTAAGTCGCATAAGCCTCAAACACATGCTCGGAGGTTCCTCACCTCAAAGACTTCACTTGTTAAGCTTCCGGGTGCCTAACGAACCTTTACAACTTGAGAACTTGATACAACACAAGCCTCAAACAACCTGCTCAAGGAATCCTATCCCTAAGACTTCTCAAGAAGAATTACAACAATCCCTCTTGCTACAAGTGTTTACAAGAACACTTTCTTACTCACTTGAACAATAACTCTCTTGATAGAGTGGATTATGAGTACAAATGATATAGCTCAAGAACTCAACAACTTAATCAATATTTGGCTCTTCAAAATAATATGTAAGATATGAAATTTGAAGCTCAAGAATGTAATGTAAACTTTGTAATTTTTCTGGAGTGTTGTTGTATTGTAAAATGATTTTCAGAGAGTGTTTTATATAGAAAATGGAGTATTAGACCGTTGCATTTAGTTCCAGAAAACGCTCCTGAAAATCTGCCTGACAATCGATTGTTGATTTTCGACAATCGATTGTTGGAACACTTTTTCAACAGAAGATCCTTAAAATCCGGTTAAAAAGATTTCTGTTGAATTTTTAAAAATGACAATCGATTGTTAACTTTAGACAATCGATTGTTGTTCAAATATTCAAAATATTTCTGGCAACTTTTTGACTAAAAGATTGTGTAATGATTACACCATAAATGTCGAAATAAAGCCGTTAAGAAAAATCTTTTGGAAATTCCAGCATGCACAATCGATTGTTAAATAGTGACAATCGATTGTTGCTTCAAAAATGATTTCAGACGAACTCTCTGTCTCAAGACAAGTTTTTTGAGACTAAGTATAAAACTTGACAATCGATTGTTCAACAGTGACAATCGATTGTTGTTTCGAAAATGATTTCAAACAAACTCTGTGTCTCAAGGCAACATTTTTGAGACTAAGTATAAACTTTGACAATCGATTGTTGGTCATAGAAAATCGATTGTTAAACCCAATTTTCACAAGACGATTTTAAAAATCATTTTGACAAATATGCAACTTATTTCTTTGAAACCTAATGATGCATGATTTTATAAAAATCATTTTGGGTGAGAGCCAATATTAGAAATAAGTCGTTGAGTCAAGATTACAATTTAGAACGACTCAACTATGATTGCATTGCTATTCTTGAACGCGTACTGTCCATCTTGCACTTGGACTGTTATTGTTTCATCCACGATGTTTGGCATTTATCAAAACCTACATGAATCAACACACGTTAGTTCGAGAACGTGTTTCTAACACATACTATATCCTAACTCTTACTTCGGGTTATTACTACCGAGGTCTGCCACCCAGCTCTGGGTTACTCTTTCGCTGCTTGTCCTATATGTATAAATGTAAGTCCTTTAGTGCTTCCTCATTACTGTTCATTTTAATAATGACAGTCTAATATCATCTCATACTTTGCAACTTAATCCATCCATTGGAGATTCGCCTTAATGTTGCTCCATAATGTACCACTGATAACTTGAAACCTCTTACGTAATACATTGTCACTAGGGCTCACAACTCATCGGGGAATATCTGAAGTAATTTGTTCAATTCAACTAGGGACGATACTATACTTCCATAACTGTATTTCATAGCATCCTAACATGATTCATCTTATGGGGGTATTCCAATCCCGTGCAATTCATAAAACCATTTTCTTTAAATTATTCCTCAATAAAATGCCTAAATGCCATCCTCTTATCTATCATGATTACACCCTTATTCTACTACGGGGGCAACATTTTATCTCTTCTAATTGCTCCTAGTCTTAGAATCATGTATGTTCATTCAGGCTGTATCGAGCTTTTTATTATATATAGAAAATCATAAGCTCCCTTGTTTTGATGGGTTTAATCCCAAGGACATACATATTCTCGTCAGTTTTTCACTCACCTTTTCATATCCTTACTCTTATCTACCTAAAACCTTGTTCTCTACAATACTTTACCTTACGACCTATACCTATCTATTTATACTACTCACACCCTCCCTTTAACTTGCTAGCACCGTAAATTTTCTTTTGTGCCTTCTCAACTATTCTTAAATGTAAGAAATTACTTTTCCTACTCGTCCTATCACTTGTTGCATGAATACTTGGCTTGCCATGTTGTCCACGAATACTGTAATTTCCTCCACCTCATATGATCTCAAACATCACCTTTGATGACTTTTCTTTTTCCATTCATCATCCATGATATGTGCCACTTTCTTATGGAGTGTATACAATATTGTAGTGAGAATGATGTTACAAGATCATTTACTCTTTAGCTTAATAGGCTTAGGTGGGAACCTTCTTCCTTATTTCCTCAACTAGTCTTTCGTTGTAGTACCTAGAGAGAATCTTCTAGCTCTTGTAAAGTTGTGAGCTTGTTATATCGTACACCCGAAGGAAATTTTTGTTGTTCTTACTCGCCTATAATAATTATTAGTTACATAACTTTGTGCCTTTGTGCTCGTAGGGTTACTTATTTATCAATAATAATTATCAAGTGTCTGTTCACACTTATTTATCAATAACATCCTGGCCAGAAACTTCTATTGCCTCTCTCTGGTGTCGTTCTTGTATAATGTTCTGGAGTCGTAACATATCTATAGGAACTGAATAAATGCCAAATAATCCATTTCTCCTTTACCACATTCTTCCTTTACCATTCTATAGTTATTTGAACCGCTTAACTTCGACTTCATACCATATCACACCATATTCTCCCCTTTAGGGGAGTACTAAGATTTAGTACTACGACGATCTACCTATAGATGTCTTACCTCTTCATCTTTGGCGTCTTTTCACATTATCAATAAACCTTAATCGCCTTATGGTAACCTTCTGTACCAGGGATAACTAAATTTCTTATGCACAAAGGTGTCACCTACTGTAACTGGCACACTTAGTCCCTTAAGATTAATTCTTCTTAGAGTGCTTGCTTTAGGTAAACGACTTCCTAAATGACCTTTAAAGGTTATTCGTCTGTTGTTTATTCAATTATTGTTGGAGAACGATCTCTAAAATTCTCACGATGTCGACCATATCAAATCCTCTGGTCCCTAATTCATGTTCGATTTTATCTTGTTTACTCGACCATAATAATTTCTGTAACTACAGGGGGTCTCACTTAGCCTTCTGGTAATCGCGTTGGACTCACCAACTCATTTATCGAAATGAAAATATGACCTTTGGCTTATACTTTATTATTGCCTCAAGGCCTGTCACTTCTTGCCTTTTCCTTCACTTGACTATAGACTCTATCATTCTATCATATTTTGACTTACCGTTATCATCCATTTATCACATCTTACTTATAATGCTTCAATTACTCTCTTCTTATTCTTTGGCTAATATTTCTGTATGTCACTTTATTATGATAACTTCAACAAAATATTCTCTTACTTTTTGCTCCCATTGCTTCATTTCACTGGCTCTTTAGGTCACCTAGCATTCTCTCTTTACTAGGAACGAGAGCCATACAAAGGTAAATATTTATCGCTCCTAGGATTCCAGTGCCAATCCTCTAAATGTTTTTTTATAGATATTCTAGTATTCAATCTAAATGTACTATTCTAGATTGCACCATCGGGTTATCTAACAAGGAGAACTATTACCACATGTGCAATATCCTTCGAAAATGTTAGCTAATGATAATAATCCATCTACAATTTAGGTTACTCTATCCCCAATTAGATCTTGCTATCCCCTTCTTCTCTTAAACTATATCTATCAACTCCCATAGGGCATAGTGACAATGGCTTGGCCAATTGTACATACCTCTATTACTATTGAAGGTAACTTAGAATACATATATTTCTCTTCCTGAATTGTAAAAACTCAAAACCTTCACTAACTGGTACCTGTAACCTTCGCTACCTTGCTTCTTTTACTTTTTGAAACTTGTATCTACTTTCTGATTTTCTTGTTGCTTTTTTAAATCATATGGGTAGATAGATATTCATGCCTTAGGCCTCCTTATCAAGAAACTTACGCGTCGTAGTACACACATAATCTACTAAAAATCTTGCGTTTACTCATCATAAGCATGATGCAAAATCGAGTTCCATTGACTCAACTCTTCCACAGCAACATTTAATCTCTTACCAAGTATCTCTTTGGATGAGGTATCAATGTGTTACGAGAAAATAGAATTTAGAAGTTTGAATTCTTACAATTGAGCTCTACCACACGATCTAGAGTAAGAAGAAATAGTGACAGTCTTAAGTACCTTGCAGCCTCCTGCTTATAAGTGTGGTGCACTACACACCCATAACTAAGGCTCTAATAGACACGGCTTGTAGTATCTCTAGGATAGAACTACTTTGATACCACTTTTGTCATGACCCAAACCGAAGGTCCGCGACGGGCACCCGATGCCTTACTTAACCAAGTACCAACATAACATATCTTTCTTATCATACTATCATGAGTAAATGAGCTAGAAAACCCGTCATGAGATAACAAAAATAAAACATAAGGGAATACTCAACATATGATGACCCAACATCATATATACAAACTTATATATATGACATACGGGCTTATAAGGCCGACATGACCATTTGTAAACTCATAACGTAAGCCGATAATGACATATTAGTATCGATACACCTGACATCTGTCTACAAGCCTCTAAGAGTACATAAAATTATAAAGGTCGTGACAGGGCCCCACTATACCAATCAATACATATTCATAGCATACTGACCAAATAGGCAACTCCAGAGCAAGTGGAGTGCGCAAACACCTTCGCTGAGCTGATAGCCTAATAGGAGGACTGTCAACATATCAATCGGGACCTGTGAGCATAAAACACAACATCCAGAAGCAAAATGGATGTCAATACGAATAAAGTACCAAGTATGTATGGTAGGAAAGTATAAATAAGAATAGTAATGTAAAGATAGATAGAGGAGATACAACTGTAACATCTGAGTGCCTTTGGGGGCTAGTGATATGAAATGCATAATACATATATATACACACTTTTAAAAACATATGCCTTTGTGGGCATCATTTTTATCATATCGTACCCGACCTCAAAGAGGACTCAGTAAAAATGTACCGGCTATCATAAGGATCGGTAGAATCGTACCCAGCCATATGAAGCTCGGTAAACCCAACTGATCAGTGGTTTCATAATAGGTTCCATACCCAGCCGACTATAGCGCGACTTGGTAGAGTAAAATGGATACTATATATAATGCATGCTAGACTCATGCCATCATGTTCTAAACCTTTTGGAGTGGCGAACATTATCGACATCCATACCTCAATATGAACCTTAGTAGGATTCAAGGATCATACACACTTTCTTAGAATACTTTTATAAGGAAAGAACAACATGGACAACCTTAGTTGCTAGGAGTAGATCTGTTATGAAATAGCGTATTCATTTCACTTTAGATCATGCCAATAAAGAAGAAGGTGCCTTAACATACCTTAAACCCATTGAGTCCTTAATCCCTTCCAAGAAACTCTTCAAACAAGTCAACTCAATCTGTCATGGTATAAGGAGATTCAAAATCAGTGTTGAGCAAAGTCTATGTCTGTAACATAAGTTAGTAGCTCGTTTGCATAAATTCGGGTAGAATATCCCCTGTAACAAGGGCCTCCTCCAATACCATGTACCAACAACAGCAACCAGAGAAATCCATCAATGTATAAATATCAATAGCAAGATACTATATAACAATAAATCACACTACTTCACGACGAGTGGAAAGCTCTGATTGGAATCCGTATAATCCATATCACCCCTTATATGCTTCTTACATTAACTTAAAAACATCATTAACATGATAATGAATTAGTTCATCAATGATTCCCCCTTATACCATATATTTATAACAAAGGAAACAATCCATAACTCCAACTATCTTCAATTAGAAACTTTATCACTAGTTCATGTCTAGTCCAACCATTTAACTTAATCAACATCAAGATAACCTTAGGCACCTACAAGAACATAATACACATACCTACACAATATCTTCAAGTCAAAATGCAAGTTATATTTAGCTTAAAACAACCCTTAATGACAATACAACACCATAGAACTGACTTAAGCTAATCCAAGTATTATTTTATAGTTTATCATCCTAACAACTTAAACAACATACAAGAAAGCTCAAGCACAATTACTAGGCTATTATGCACTGCTGGTGGTACCTCGGCGACATCTCGTGCAGGTGCTATGGCTGCACCACGTGCGCGTCTCGGCCTATAATGGCTACCGTAGGGGCGCGAGCGCTTGATCATCTCGAGTAGCACGTGTCCTCGCTATCTGTAAGAGAATAAAAGGCAAAATTTCAGAATTTTGATGTGAAAAATTGCACGATAAGGAAATCAATTGAAGTGGAAATTTTCCTAACAGTTACATAGTCTCTCCTAGATAAACAGACGTCTCCGCACCGATCAACGAGACTCTAATAAACCGGCTTGTGATCCATGACTCCTATGAACCTAGAGCTTTGATACCAACTTTTCACGACCCCAATTCACCCTCTGTGAACTGCTGTGACAGCACCTAGTCTCTACGACTAGGTAAGTCTAAATTGCGGAAAATAACCAAACTTGCGGAAGTAAAACAATTTATAAACAGAAATAAAGCATTAATAGTGTTTAAATATGCCGCTCGACATAATCCATATATAAAACTCAAATCCAATATCCAAATCCAAGACCCGGAACCCCACGAATCACAAGCTGAGATAAATACTATACATCTCTAACTCCAGAATGTCTAATAAAACTGAAAGATATAGAAAGGCTAAATACTAAGGCAGGAATAGAAAGGGAATCCTTCGTCTGTGGATGCGGAAAATGTGCCTCGGAGTCTCTAATCAGTCGCCTCCCTTAAGTATAATAGATTTGATCAGTGGTATCTGGATATAAACATGAAAAACATGCGCAGAAGAAACATGAGTACAACACATGATACTCAGTACGTGACAAGCCTAACCTAGGTCGGGTAGTGACGAGAAAGGTCAGGGCCCTACTGGGATTAATAAATATTAAAATGACAATATAAGATAACAAGATAATTGAGAGTCTACAATAAGACTCTATATAGGATGATTACAATAACGAAATCAAGATATAAAGGCAAATCACAAGGAAATACCACTCACAACAGGGATCTCCTCCATTTAGGACTGCTGGTGTTATTACATATTAGTCTCCTCCACTCAGTTTTTGGGAACTCTCCTCTAAGCTTGTTGTACATGTCTCTGATGGAGTAGCTTCACGTATTCATTACCTGCTCCACTCCACATTTGCTTCACTCAAATATTTTGTAGCTCCTAAAATTTTCTGAGTGAGCCAAGAAGCTTGCTTCACATTTACATTCCATACCACATATTGTTTTATATAGTATGTATGCATCCATTTTACCATAAGCAATCTTTATTCTTACACAAATTCCACAATTGCTTAATGATTGTAGCTCTGTTCCACGTTAGGATATCAGTTATGTTCAAACCACCTGTAGATTTTGGCCAGCACAATTGCTTCCAGGCTACTAGAGCTTTGATTCTACCTTGTTCTTCACCTTTCCAGAGAAACTTCTTGCAAATGGTCTCAACCTTTTGAATAATCTTACTTGGTAAAGGAAAGATTTTCAACCAAAAGGGTTGAATGGAAATCAGAACACTCTTGATTAATTGAAGTCTCCCTGCATATGATAGAAATTTTGATGTACAATGATGAACTCTACTAAGCATCTTATCTAGTAGGGGCTGACTAGATAATCTTTTGACGCATTATGGAACCCCCAAGTATCTAAATAGTAGTGTATCTGTGGAGAAGCATAAGCATTGTATAATCTGCTGGTACCCCTCCAAAGTAGATACAATTTTTGTCTTGGTTTGCAATCAATCCTGGGGAGATGGAAAAGTGTTGAAAACACTCATACAGCAGCTGAATAGACAACACATCACCTCTACAAAATAGCAACAAATTATCTGCAAAACTAAGTTGCACTATGTTCAGCTTCTCACATCGGAGATGATAGTTAAAATTAGGTATATCCTTCACAGTCTTCAAGATTCTGGTCAAGTATCCCATAGCTGGAACAAAAAGATAAGGCGATAGTGGATCCCCATGTCTTACTTCTCTTTTGGCATCAAAAGGAGTTGTTGGCTTGCCATTTAAAACAATAGAATAGGACACGATAGTGACACATGTCATGATCTACGAAAGAAAATTCTTTGGTAAATTCAGTTTTGTGAGTACCTGTTTAAGAAACTCTCACTCTAAAGAATTATAAGCTTTCTGCATATCAATTTTAACCATATATCTGGGTGAGATACCTTTCCTTTCATATCCTTTTACAAGCTCGTGCCCAGTATATTATCATTCAACACTCTGCCAGGTACAAATGATGCGTGCAACATGATATTGGTTGATACTGCTTGATGGAGGAAGGATTCTTTACTTTGGGAATCAGTATGATTGATGTATTGTTCATTGGTTTGTACATGGAACCCTCGTTAAAAAACTTCAATACAGCCTTAGTAACATCCTCACCAATTAAGTGCCATATCTTTTTGTAGAAATAGGCATTAAATCCATCACCTCCTGGAGCCTTAGAGTCTCCTATTCCCTGTTTATTTTTTCTTAATATACAAAAAGTGACAAGTAAAAATAAAAATTTACTTTTAAAATACTTGACAACTAAAAATGTAGGAAAGAGCTATGGAGTATTTTTTTAATATACACTTCTAATAATTTTAATTTTTTATGTTTATTATTATTTAAATAGAGTAGAGTTTGGTTTTGTTGTACTTAAAACTAGTTATATTGACAAAATTGGGTAGTGAGAAGCACACGAACAATTTAAGCTAAAAAATATGTGGACTTACTTCTATTAGATTAATTTTCTTAAGTTGTTCCTTAATTTTTTAAAAAAATCATATTCATGCTAAATTTACAGTTTAAGTTGCTTGCATAATGAAGCAACAATTACATCTCCTTCGAGATTTCGGTAGAATCTTTTAGTAGGTGTTTGGACATAAAAAATAACTTTTTAAAAAAAAATAAAATTTGAAGTTAAGTTGGAAAATCGTATTTGAAATTAAAAATTATGTTTGGACTTGCATTTCACTTGAAAATATATATTTTGTGAGTGGAAAAAATTATTAGTGAAAAATTTTCAAAAACTTACAAAATTTCATAGACAAATACATTTTTAAAATAAAAAAAATAATCTGGTGTACTAAATTCTTACTATACGCAGGATCCGAAGACAGACTTATAGATAAACAGGTCCTTAAATGTCGAAACCTTAAATTTAGAGTTCTTTTTAAAATTTGAATTTTGTTTTGACATTCGGGAACCAAAGGCAGTTTAGAGAGAGAAGCTCTCCCTTCTCTCTACCTTACTGTTCCATTGCCTCTCTTCTCCGCCTGACTCGGCGCACGTTAGTTAACGTCGCCGAGCTGGTTATCATGGCAAGAGAAGAGGTCGCGGTAGGGGTAGGCCTCGGAAAATACCAATTACCACAATAGATCGCATCATCTCCACAATAAACCATCCAGCAACTGTTTCCAGTGAAGAAGTTTCAAATCTTACCACTGTTCCATTGCTACAATCAGAGGAGGTTCTTGAAGTTGCGGAGCTTCCTCAATCTCATATTTTACAAGTTAATGGCGGTAATGACCACATGCAAACTGTAGTTCCACCATCTGACCCTGCAACAGTGAAGGTACCAAACGAAGGCACTAAAGTGTGGGCAAATTTGTTCCAGAAGAACAGATTTGCCTCAAATGGTATGGCACTGGAGTACATACCACCTATTATGCTTGATGGTAAACCTGTAGGTTAGTTATTGAAAGAGGAAGTAGCAGAGGAAGAGCAGAAATGGAAATGTGCCATAGTTATTTTTGTGTTGGGGACTGGCCCTGGTTACAATGCTATGCAACGTTTCATTAACCTACACTGGTCTCATGTTCCAGAGCCAGATCTGTACTACCATGAGGAGGGTTACTATGTAGCTAAATTTCAAACCATAGAGGATGCTAAAGAGGTATTATGTGCTGGCCCATATTCCATTGCTAATAGACCTATGGTCTTGAAGCAATGGACCCCTGATTTTGACTTCACTGCTGCTTTCCCTAATGATATTCCTCTGTGGGTAAAATTCCCTAGGCTTCTAATGTCATGTTGGGGTAGTAGATCTTTGAGTAGGATTGCCAGTGTACTTGGCAAACCTATTTTTGCTGATGAATGCACTACCAAACAGACTAGGATTTCATTTGCATGCATGCTTATTGAGGTTAATGTGTCTAAGCCTTTGCCAAGTGAGATTGAGATTATTGATCCTAATGGTAAGAAATTTGTACATGAAGTGACATATGACTGGAAACCAACATACTGTGAGAAGTGACTCATGGTAGGTCATAACTGCTTGTCCATACCTAAACCCCCCCAACCTACACATAAGCCTAAAATTGCCCAGGAGTGGAGAGTTAAGGTGCCAATTCAATCAGATATACAACCCATGGAGAACCCCATCTAACAGGTAGTACCAAGGCAGAATGTAATACCTCCTAAGGATGCTGGTCCTTTTGAGAGCACCGAAGGCTTCACTTTGGTAGAGAAGGGCAAACAGGTGCAATCTCCAGTTTTCAACCTTGCAAATTTTCCCCCATTATCCCCAGTGGTATTGAGTAATAGATTTCAAGCTGTGTCAGCCAATAGAACAGTTCAACCCCCTGATGAAGGGGGTCCTAGCTTTACAAAATGAAGTTGGTAGTTTGGAATATTAGAGGGATCTATAAGAGATATAAACAGAAAGAAGCAAAAGATTACTTTAGACAGAATAAATTTAGTCTTGTTAGTTTGTGTAGAAACAAAAGTAAAGGAGAATAATGCAGGAAGAATTTCTAATCTGGTGGCTCCAGGTTGGAGCATGCTAGCTAACTATAGAGACTCTCCAAGGGGCAGAATCTGGATTTTATGGGACCCTCAGAAGATCCATGTCACAAAAATTCAGGAGGATGGCCAATTTCTTTATTGCAGTGTTCACACTCCTGTTGGGGATCTGATCTGCCTGCTCACTGTGGTTTATGGTTCCAATGGTCTAGATCAAAGAAGAACAATGTGGCAGCACATACAAAACCTTGCTACTGGTATTACTGATCCTTGGTTGGTTGCAGGTGACTTCAATGCTGTGTTGTCTGTTAATGACAGACAGTTATGTACTCAAGTCAAGCAAGCTGAAACTCAGGACTTTACTCAATGCATCCAACTGGCTGAATTTTCAGAACTCCTTTGGAAAGGGGATTTCTTCACATGGACCAATAAACAAACTGGAAATGAAAGAGTCTGTAGTAGATTGGATAGAATTTTTGGAAACTATGACTGGATGGTTAAATGGAGTCATGTACAGACAATGTATGATCCTCCTCTTATCTCTGATCATAATCCAATGGTGTTGACTATGAAGGAAGATATTACTGTCAGGAAGGCTCCCTTCAGATTCTATAATGCATGGGCTTATCACAAGGAATTCCATCACATCATAAAGACACATTGGAGGAGTCCAGATCAGGGTACTCTTAAGATGATATGGAACAATCTCAAAGCACTTAAACCTGTTCTAAAATCTCTAAATGTTAGAGAATTTAAGAACAATACACAGAGAATTGAATCTAGCAGGGAGGAATTAAAAGTCATCCAACACCAGATGAGTGTACAATATGCTGATGACTTGCAGTCTAAAGAGAAGGATCTGCTATTGAAGCTGGAGAAGTGGTCATTGATTGAAGAAAGTATTCTCCAACAGAAATCCAGAGCTAAATGGATACAATTGGGAGACTCAAACAACAAGTATTTTCATGCAGTGTTAAAAGAAAGGAATCAGTACAAAAGTATTACTGAACTGGTTACTGCAGGAGGCATCAAACTCACCAATCCAGATGATATTAGAGATGAAATCAGGAACTTTTATAAGTCCTTGATGGGTTCTTCAGCTGTATCCCTACCAGCAATCAATAGGGCATATATGGATAAATGGTCCAAAACTTAACCACAACCAGCAGCAGCAGCTAGCTGCAGATGTTTCTACTGATGAAGTTCAAGATAGCCTAAAATCCATTGGTGATCACAAAGCACCAGGGATAGATGATTATAATGTTGTTTTCTTTAAACAGTCCTGGGGAATCACTGGTGATCAGATTACCAGAGCAGTTCTAGATTTCTTTCAATCAGGTAAAATGTATAAACCAGTTAATTGTGCCTCCCTTACACTGATTCCTAAAGTCCCTAACCCGCAGTCAGTTAAGGAATTTCGACCAATTGCTTGCTGCTCAGTTTTATATAATATTATATCTAAGATACTGGCCAACACATTACAGAAATGCATGGCTAGTATCATCTGTAATTCCCATGCAGGTTTCATTCCAGGAAGGAGGGTTGCTGACAATGTTATCTTAGCACATGAACTGATCAAGCACTATGCTAGATCCCATGTATCCCCTAGATGCATGATCAAAATTGACTTACAGAAGGCTTATGACTCTGTGGAGTGGATCTTTTTGCAACAAGTGATGGAATCCTTACACTTTCCAGGCAGGTTTATAAGGTGGATTATGGAATGTGTCCAAACAGTGAGCTATACAATCATGTTTAATGGGGAAACTACTGAACCCTTTCAAGCAGCTAAAGGTTTGAGACAAGGTGATCCAGTCTCTCCCTTCCTATTTGCTATAGTGATGGAATATCTTAGCAGGGCTCTTGTGGAACTGAAGAAGGATCCAGATTTCTTATTTCATCCTGGTTGCAAGAGGTTAAATATCACCCATCTTAGCTTTGCAGATGACTTATTGTTATTTGCCAAAGGAGATTTGAAGGCAGTCACAACCATGTTCAGATACTTCTCCTAGTTCACTGAATCTTCTGGTATGACTGCTAACCTGAGTAAAAGCTCTGTCTATTTTGGAGGAGTTTCTCCTGATGTACAGCAACACATTATCAATCATCTTGGTTATGTATATGGAGAATTATCCTTCAAGTATTTGGGAGTTCCCTTATCAGCCAAGAAGATGTCATTACTACAATGGCAACCATTGGTGGATAAGGTTACTGCCAGGATCGCATCCTGGACTGCTAGGAAACTATCCTATGCAGGGAGAGTTCAGCTGGTACAATCTGTCATTTTTGGTATACAAGCATACTGGGCTCAGCTTTTCCTTATTCCTTCCAAAATATTAAAGATGCTGGATGCTGTATGTAGATCCTATGTTTGGACAGGATCAACCAACATATCAAAAAAAACCATATATAGCCTGGGATAAAGTCTGCCTGCCTAAATCTGCTGGGGGTTTAAATGTTATGAATCTGTTATTATGGAACAAAGCTGCAATCTACAAACTTGGGTGGGATCTGGCAAATAAGAAAGATGCTCTATGGGTGAAATGGATACATGCTGTCTACATAAAACAGCAACAATTACAGTCCTTAACTATTCCTAACCAAGCCAGTTGGATGGTTAGGAAGATCATTGCTTCTACTGTTACATTGCTACACTCACAGATACTGCAACAACCAGCTTGCTCTATCAAGAAGCTTTACTTGCAACAGATTGGGCAGTTACCAAGAGTAGTGTGGAAGAATCTAACTATCCAAAACTATAGACCTAAGGTAGTCTTCAACCTCTGGCTGATTCTACAGAATAGGTTGCCTACCATGGATAGACTGGAACAGTGGAAATTCAATGTGGACAACACTTGCACATTATGCCAACAAGACAAGGAGAGTAGGGATCATCTGTTCTTCTCATATTCATTCACTGCTTTGCTGAGACACCAAACTTTGCAGTGGCTTGGAGTAACAGAAGCCAATTACCAGAATTGGGAGCAATACATACAGTGGATTATAACTAAATCTAAAGGGAGATCAGGTCGAGCTCAAATGATCAAAATGGTAGTTGCTGAAATGTTTTATAATATTTGGCTAGAGAGAAACTCAAGATTGTTCAACAACACATCCTGTACCAGTGGACAATTACTTAGAAGCATAGCTTATATATGTCATGTTAGGAGTCTCCCTAAAGTTAGTGAACACCTTCTGCATTCTCTTCTGTAATTAGAACTATAGGTATAGTAAATGTAGATGTCAGTTAGCTTTTTTAGATGATAGTCAACTGTATGTAGCTGCACTATGGTTTTGTAAAGAGATACCTTTGGTGATTAATACAAAAGATTTAATTAACAAAAAAAAAATGAATTGATACAGTTTAAATGACTCGTATGCTTCATGTGTATTCCTTACGCAGGATGACACATTAGAACCACATCAATCGACGCCATTTTTTATACTATACTAAAAAGTCCTTTTTATCCTCTCTCTATCTCTCTCCTTATAAATAAACTTTATTTGTTAAATTTAGTTTATATGAGATAAAAAGAAAAAGACCATCTATTTTATAATTGAAACAATTGTGTCAAAGAGAGGAAAATAACATTGGTGCCACATTGTCTGGTAGTGAGTGACAAATGATCTCAACATCACTCTCTTATTTCATTGTCTGTTCCTCCATCATTGAACACATTACTATGATTTATTGACAGAGAGAAAAAACAAATCTAGTCTCGAGGACCCAAGAAAATCTTCCTTACGCGTGTATGATTTATTTTTTTGGAAAATTTCCGGAGCCGCGACCCCTCAAATGCGTATTGGGTTTCACAAATCACTTTGAGAGATCTAAATCGCACTAGGTAAGTCCGATGTAACGAACTCGGACTGAGAAGATTGCTGGTGAAGAAAATTGATCCCAAATAAAACTACTCACTTAACCAAGTCAACCAATCTCGGCGCATATATGATTTATTACTTTAATTACTTATACATATTCTTACTTTGTTGGTTATATATTCTGTAAATACTTATTTGCACCAAATATTCTATGGATAACTATATGTTGCTACAGATTCCAGTGTCCCCTCGAATCCTTTATTTTATAGTGATGCATCATAGTAGTCTATGATACATAATTACTAGCATGCAGGGCGAAATTATATATAGTCAATGGCCAAGAGTGGTCAGTTGATGTCCTCTAAGTTGCAAGACAGGGCGAACCTTAACTGTACACGCTTCATCAAAAAATTTTGATATATAGGAGTATTTGTTATTAATTAAAAATAATACGCATTAAATACCTTGATGACCCGCCCTTATTTAATTTTCTCGCTTCCCACCAGCCTCAAGCCATGATTCAAGAAAACAAACCAAACTTACAATTTAAGTCACATGAACGCAAGCTCCGCATTTTGTATTTGACTACAAAGAGAAATATTGCTGCAGATTACAATCAATCCTTTTTGCCCTGCAGTTTCGGTAAAAAAAAACTTACGTACACTTAATATTTACAAGATATGTGTCTTTTACATCCGGAGGGAAGGATGCCGGGGGGGGAGTCTATTTGGAAACAGCCTCTCTACCCAAGGGTAGGGGTAAGGTTTGCGTACATACTACTCTCCCCAGACCCCACTATGTGAAATTATACTAGGTTGTTGTTGTTGTTGTTGTTGTTGTATCTTTTACACCTGCGATTGCCTGTATTCTTAGAGCCACTTGGCCACGGATTTTTTTGAATTTTTTTTACTTTTTCTTCGAAATAAGTATTTGAAATTTTCACTGGAAGATAAATTTGAATTTTTTTGAAAAATTGAAAAAATTTCAAAAAATTATTTTTCAAAATTTTCACTCAAATCACTCACAAAAATTTAAAAACAACCTAAAATTATATTCATATCTTGACCAAGTTAGGTACATCAAAGGCGAGGATGGCAGAGTTCTGATGGGGGAGTCTCAAGTCAAGCAGAGGTGGCAGGCGTACTTTCGAGACTTACTTAACGATGAGGGGGATCGTAACATAGAGCTAGGGGAGTTGGGGGCATTCAGAGCAACATAGAGACCTTGGGTACTGCAGGCGCATTAGGGCGGAGGAGGTCATGGGGGCTTTGCGTAGGATGAGTAGGGTTCGAGGGACCGGGCCTGACGAGATCCCGGTAGAGTTCTGGAAATGCATGGGTAGGTCAGGAGTGGAGTGGCTCTCCAGGTTGTTCAATGCGATCTTCAGGACCAAAAAGATGCCGGAGGAGTGGAGGTGGAGTACAGTGGTGCCCTAGTACAAGAACAAAGGTGATATCCAGTGCTGCAACAACTATAGAGGTATCAAATTAATAAGTCACACCATGAATGTCTGGGAGCGGGTGATCGAGGTGAGGGTGAGGGAGATGACATCTATATCTATGAACCAGTTCGGTTTCATGCCGGGCCGCTCCACTACAGAAGCTATCCACCTTGTCAGGAGGCCGGTGGAGCAGTTCAGGGATAAGAAGAAGGACATGCACATGGTGCTTATCGACTTGGAGAAGGCGTATGACAAGGTCCCAAGGGAGGTGCTATGGAGGTTCTTGGAGGCGAAGAGCGTGCCAGAAGCCTACATCAGAGTAATTAAGGACATGTACGATGGAGCTAAGACTAGGGTTAGGACGGTGGGTGGCGAGTTAGACCATTTTCCAGTGGTTATGGGGCTCCATCAAAGATCGGCGCTTAGCCCTCTCTTGTTTGCCTTGGTGATGGATGCTCTTACCCGACATATTCAAGGGAATGTGCCTTGGTGTATGCTATTTGCTGATGACATAGTCTTGATAGACGAGACGAAGACCGATTTTAATGAGAGGTTAGAGGTATGGATACAGACTCTCGAGTCTAAGGGTTTCAAAACAAGCAGATCTAAGACAGAATACCTGGAGTGCAAGTTTAGCACCGAGCCGAGCGAAGTAGGCAGGGACGTGATGATTGGATCACAGGTCATCGCGACAGTGTCAGATATCTTGGGTCAGTGATTCAGGGGGACGGAGAGATTGACGGGGACGTCACTCATCGCATAGGAGCGGGGTGGTCAAAGTGGAGGCTTGCATCAGGAGTCCTGTGTGACAAGAAAGTTCCACAGAAGCTCAAGGGAAAATTTTATAGAGCTGTGGTTAGGCCTGCCATGTTGTATGGGGCGGAGTGCTGGCCAGTGAAGAACTCTTACGTTTAGAGGATGAAGGTTGCGGAGATGAGGATGCTCAGATGGATGTGCGGGCTCACCAGGTTAGATAAGATTAAGAATGAAGTTATTCGACAGAAGGTGGGGGTGGCCCCTGTGGATGAGAAGATGCGAGAAGCGAGACTGAGGTGGTTTGGGCATGTGCGGAGGAGAAGTCTTGACGCCCCGGTGAGGAGTTGTGAGCGGCTGGCGATGGTCTGCGTACGAGGCAGAGGGAGGCCTAAGAGGTATTAGGGAGAGGTGATTAGGCATGACATGGCTAGAATGCGGGTTTCTGAGGACATGACCCTGGATAGGAAAGTATGGAGGTCTAGTATCAGAGTTGTGGGATAGGGGCCCGTAGAGTTCTCATACTCCTCACCCGGGGTTGGGTGAGGCTTGGCAGGGCTATTCATAGATGATTTGTGTATTGGATTTTTTCTTATGCTAGTTACTGTCTGATATTATTGCATGCTATTTTATTTATAGTTTTTATATTTTTTTATTTTTATGTTTTTATGTTTGGATAATTATTTACGCTATTTATGTTGAAGTTACTAATGCTCTTTTGTTATTTTTGTTTTTGTTTGTTCCTTTACTTCACTGGGCCGAGGGTCGATTAGGTAAGGTCCGTCTAGATATTACCCTCCTCAAACCTCACTCTGTGGGACTATACTCGGTAGTTATTGTTGTTGTTGTTGTTGTTGATCCAAATACAATTCTAATTTTCAAATATCATTTTCACTTAAAAAGGAATTTCTCTTTTATCAGAATTTTACAATTCATATGTCCAAGCACCCATTTACTTGAATTTATAACCGTTAAAGTTAAATTTCTTGATTTGTTGTAAAAATGTAAAATTCTATCGTTGGCACTCCCACATGAATGGCTCCTCGAGCCTGAATCCAGTAGTGTCAGCTCCAATCAGCTGCTGCCACGTGGACATTGGGCACCGATAACGGTCATTCTGATCCACCACATCAATGGAAAGATCAGGTAAATCAAAAAAAGTGTCATCATCCTCTCTTGACAAAGAATTTGCTATTTCTTGTGTGTTTTCCAAGAAGAAACTAGTTGAAGAATGACAACTTGGTAAGTCAACTCGGCACGGCTCGGCTCGAATTTCTTCATTTTCATCAGGAAATGTGATGGCGGCGGCTTTTGCTGCCGCTGTTTGAATGTCCTTGGGAGAAGTGGAAGCCGGACGCGGGAGTTGATGAGCCAAATGAGGAAAGTTAAGATAAGCCGAGTTACCTTTGATGGTTAAAGCCGCGACATCATGAGCTCGAGCCGCCATTTGAGCCGTTGGATAAGTACCTAACCATATTCTTGATTTTTTTCTTGGCTCACGAATTTCGGACACCCATTTACCCCAACTTCTTTTACGTACTCCTCTATAAGTTGGGTGTTTTTCATCCTCATTTTTCTTCCTATTCTTGTTCTCTTCACCATTCTCATTCCTTGAACTTTTTTTCGAGTGGTAATCTTTTCGAGTAAGCTCATCGCTCGAGGAAGAAGAAAAAGAAAATGATGACGATGATGTTGCGTTTGAAGGAGAATTCAAGATATTAGAAATAGAGTTAGAGAAAAAACCGCGACGATGATAATCAGCTCCAATTTCAAGGTTGATTCTTTGTTCTTGATCTTTCATTTTTTTTTTGGGCCAAAATGGCTAGTTTATTGTCTTTCTTTGTAAAGAAAGCAGGAAGGAAAATGTAGTAAGACAGAAATTGATTGTGTTTGTTTGGCTTCTGTGGTTCTTTAGATAAATTGTTGTGTTCATTTAAATAAAGGAAAAGGAAAGGGGAGAAAAGAAAATAAATATGAATGGGACCTTTTGATGCAAGGGTGTCTATAGTTAAGCTATTTTCCTACCCATGTGGATTTCTTTTTTCCTTTTTTTTTTAATTTTTTAAGTTTTGTTGGTCTTGTCTAATTTGATTTTTTTGGGGGAGGGGGTTTTGGGGGGGGGGGGGGGGAGAGAGCAAGGGAAATGCGAAATAAGTAGTGAAATCTTCGCGTACATGCCTAAGTAGTATATTATTTTGTCATCATTTGCCTAGAACAAGCAGCCATAGACCAGAGAAAATTGTCATAATCAACAACCATGTATTTCACATGAAAATTGACATATAACCATATAGTAGGGTTGTCGATGATTCAGTCCATTCTTTCTAAATTATACACGGGGATGAGAAGGGAGGAACTTGTGATGTTCTTGACGTATGCCGAGCTGACAAGGGCAGGCCGAAGAGAAGGATTGACGGACTTTTAGCTGACAAGTTTTTAAAGAACTGATGCATATGATACTTTAGGTGAATCTTACATTAAAATAGAAGAGAAAAGTGAATAGTTTTATAAGACATAATACAAATTTACAATGTAAATATGCTTTTGGGCTCGATGTACGTAGCCCAAGGAACAAATTCAAATAGAAGAAAATATTAAATAGATAAGGAATGGGTGAGTGAGTCCTCACTAACATGAGCTATTTTGATCACATAGCAGCCCTTTTATTTGCTAGATAACATCGTCAATGCGTATTCTCTTATTTAACTACGAATGAAGGAACTCGAAGTGAAAGGACATTTTCTTGTGCAAGGCAACGAAAGTTGACCCTCTATCATCCTGTATCTGGTCGATTTGGTATCCACTGACCTAACATTTTAGTAACATTTGCTGGGGACAACAATAGTATATCTTATCGGTTTATTGATAAACCGATAATCGAAGAGGACAAAATCGAAATCGAAATTAATAACTCAATAAGGAAAATTTTGAAATCGGTAAACCGATAACAAATAATCAATTTATTAATAAACTGATTCGAATGCATGACAAGCTTGAAAATGGAGTGATATTTTACTGTTAATTAGACTTCTGTCTTTTTATCTTAGTAAATTAAATTAAATTGGTTTTGTTGATATATATCTTCTTCCAGCTGTCCTAATTCCTGAATTTCTGCAGTGGATTCAACTTGCCGTAATTCAAGTACCCAAACTCGTCAAGAAAAATTAAATAAAAGAAATTAGATATCTTAATATCGCTTGAGTCTGTTTGGTATGACGAAAGTCATATCTTATAAAAAAATAATTTCTTGGCAAAGTGTTTTTTATGAAAATTTAAAAATATTGTCTTGAAAAATATTTTTTTGATGTCTGATTGGTAAATAAAAAATTTCTTTCTAAAAGTTTATATATTTACAAATTAATAATAATATTAACAAATTGCAAGGTGTTATGATGAAATTTATAGTACAAAAATTGTAATAATAATGTTTGAATATTAGTCGAATCAAGTTATTATGTTGAATTTGAAAGTCCAAATAGTTTAAAAAATAATTTTCGTCCATTATTGAGGAAAGTAACTGTCCCCCATTTTATAAAAGTATTTTCCTTAATATTTTCTAGCAACCAAATATCAGGAAATTGGAAATGACTTAAGTCATACAAATACTAGTCAAATTCCTGTATAACAACATGTTATCATCTTTATATAATTATACTTCATTATAAAAGTTAAATTTTTTCCGAAATCAATTTTTATGTTTTGTTATAATATATATATTCTTTATAACTGTTGTAAAAATATTGGAATATGAAGAATATGATTTAGCTTGAACCGTGTTACGCTTATACCATGATAACTAAAATTAGTCGTATCCTTTAAAATTCAACACTTTAATATACCATCCAAAAATATTAAGTTTGACTGTATTATTCCGATAGCCAGTGCAAGCTAGAACAGCCATAACATTTACAAAATCACTTTCTAATTTTTTGTGTTCTTAAAATAGCTTTGAAGAATTTGAAGAAACACTCTCGGCGCAAGATAAGCAAGGACGCTAACTTGCGCCTTCAGCCATGGCGAGACGACAACGAAAATTACCAGCGACAAATGTGATACCGGAGGAGGAGAGTATAGAGATGCATGATGTTGACAAGCCTGATCGATGGTTAACAGGGATGGGTTCGGCGCCTATAATTTTTCACAACCCTAGCAGGAATGAAAATTTCGGAATGCAGATAACGCCGGAAAATAGAGTACAACAGCGATTACAACCAGTTACGTTTGGAAGTTTTTTACCACTGAAATTCCAACCTATTAGTGAGGGAATCGACGAGGGCGAGGGTGAAATTTTGGGAAGGACAATGCCGATACACAACAAGTTCATCGACGACTCCAATTTTCTGCACAAGCAAAGCAAGTTCAGATCTGTCAGACTTCTGAAGATCCTAAGGCAGTAAAAGATAAAAGGGACACCATGCAACAGAATAAGCCCTCAAAAAGGGAAACCGCTGTGCTATGTACCACCTGCTATGTGTGATGGTACATTTGTGGTACAAATTGAAGACGAGGATACGAAGGAACAAGAGGCATACTGGAGCAGTGCATTGATGACCCGTACGAGCGAGCAATGGACAACTTCATCACAAATGTTTGGGATTTTATTACAAAACCTCAAGTGCTGCATCATGAGGAAGGTTATGATATATATTCAGATTCGATAATAGTGAAGACAGGGACCTTATTCTTCAGGCAGGTCCATACACTTTCCATAACAAGCCATTTGTGTTACAACAGTGGAGAATGGATTTCAAGTATGAACCAGGCAGTGTGAGTGTAATCCCTTTGTGGATTACCTTCCTTGGCTTGCCATTGGGATTTTGGTCCACCGAAGCCCTCAATAAACTAGCTAGTGTGGTTGGGAAGTCTATGTATACTGACAGGATCACTGCTGAATTGGAGAAGATATCTTATGCAAGAGTACTGGTGGAAACAGACATATCTCAACCCTTGCCAGATAGTTTTGAGTTACATACTAAGATGGGAGTTATCACACAACAGATTGAGTACGAATGGAGGCCAAAATACTGCTGTGACTGTGTAAGATTTGGCCATAACACTGATGATTGCTGGTATAAAATGAAGCAGGGAAGTGAAGAGGTAACACAGAACCATTTCAAGGCAGCAGGGGAAAAGAAGCAAGTGCAAATTGAGAACTGGAAATGGATACCAAAAACCAAGCAGAATGGTGAGGTGGTTAAAACTGCTAGGATAGTGGAGGATAGCAAACATACTGACATTGCTGGAAGCAGGGTGATAGATAAGGGGTTGGCAAAAGGGAAAAATGTACAACACTATGTTGGAGCCTCAATGAACATGACCAAAAGTTTCTCTTTGTTAAAGATAGGTGATGACCCAGGGGACACTGGCCCATCCAGCTTCACCACAACATGATTTTCAGCACATGGAATATTATGGGCCTTAACAAGGCCCATAAACAGAATGAGCTGAAACTCTTTCTGAAAAAGAATAAGGTAGACTGTATGGGATGCATAGAAACTAGAGTGAAGGAAGCAAAGTCACAAAGGATTATCACAAAACTGGGAAATGATTGGAGATATAGTGGGAATTACAATGAGCATCCAAATGGGAGAATCTGGTTACTGTGGAATTTAAATGTTGAGATGCAGATATTGAAGACTGATGAACAATTTATACATTGTGAGGTTAAAGAAAGAAGTACAAATTTCAGAACACTAATAACAGTAGTGTATGCAAATAATGAGATGAACAAGCGACATCAACTATAGGCCAAACTGTTGACCTTAGGAGCAACAATCCAGGAGAGCTGTCAACTCAATGATAGGATAGGTGCTCCAGTTATGCAACAGGAGATTCAAGGTTTCCAAGACACACTCATTGCTCTTCAACTTACTCAGTTGAAGAGTTTGGGTTGTTTTTATACATGGTGTAATAAACAAAAACCAGAAACAAAAGTCTATAGCAGGATTGATTGGGCTTTTGGAAATGTGAACTGGATGTAGGAATACAGTCACATTGAAGCTGATATGTTGACCCCCGGGAGTATCAGACCATTCCCCTATCCTTTTATTGTGCAATGGTGAGGAACAAAGAAGGAACATTCATCCTAATCCATTCAAACTGTATACATCTGTCATGGATCATGCTGATTTCCCTAGCATTGTGGAAAGGGTATGGAATCAAAGCCAGCATGGAGGGAAAATGCATAGAGTATGGAATAAATTAAAGGCCCTAAAAGTGGGATTAAAGGATTTGAATACCTATATGGGAAAGTATAGGATACACTACAATGAGGCAAGGCAGAAGCTGGAAAATATACAGAATCAGATACAAATCAATTGTATGGACCAAGGTCTGATTGATCAAGAAAGGATGATGCTTATGGAAGTGGAGAAATGGAGTAACATAGAGGAGCAGATCGTACACCAGAAATCTAGAGCACACTGGATTGCTTGTGGAGATTCAAACACTAAATATTTTCATGCTCAACTGAAGATGAGGAAAAAATTTAATACTATAAACTTTATATATACTGAAGAGTGAGTAAAATTGTCTGATCCCAGGATGGTGGAAGAAGAGTTTATTACTTGCTTCAAGAGTTTACTGGGGGGAAACAATAACATCTGCCAATGTCCAAACACTGCAGTAATCCATCAGGGTCCTTATCTCAACTTGCAACAGAAAGATGATCTAGTAAAGCCAGTCACAAGTGAGGAAATACTAATGGCAATTAAGGATATGCCTCATGATAAGGCACCAGGTGTAGATGGCTTCCCAATTGAATTTTTTATAAGGCATTGGCATGTAGTGGGGGAAGACATCTGTGAAGCTGTGAGGGAATTCTTTCTCACTGGGAAGTTGCATAAAGGAGTTAGTAGCACTGCACTAACTCTAATTCCTAAAGTGCAAAATCCAAGCAAAGTGAAGGATTATAGACCCATTGCCTATTGTACAACTCTGTACAAAATCATCACTAAGATCCTTACAGCTAGGCTGAAAGTAGTCATTGACTATCTGGTTGGAAAATCACAGTCAGTATTCATTGAGGTTCGTAGCATCACTGATAACATTTTATTTACACAAGAACTATTCAAAGGCTACTCCAGGAAGGGAATTTCACTAGATGTGTTCTTAAAGTAGATTTAAAGAAGGCCTATGACACAGTTGAGTGGTGCTTCCTAGAAAGACTGATGCAGGACTTGGGCTTTCCTTATAACTTCATTGGGTGGGTAATGGAGTGTATATCCTCTGTTACCTACTCTCTAAACATCAATGGTGGACTCACTGCTCCATTTAAAGGAAGAAGAGGCATAAGGCAAGGTGAGCCTATGTCTCCAAACCTCTTTGTTCTGGCCATGGAGTATCTACAAAGAGAATTTGTGCAAATGATGAAGAGGAAAGAGTTCAAATTCCATCCTAGATGTAAGAAGCTGGGTGTAGCACATGTTTGCTTCGTGGATGATCTTCTTATGTTCTGTAAAGCAGACATTCAGTCTGTAATCTTACTGAAGCAGGCTTTCCAGAACTTCTCCAAAGCTTCTGGACTTCAAGCAAATGCTGACAAAAGTGATGTGTACATAGCAGGGGTAACAAACTGGCAGAAGGAGGATATCATACAAGCATTGGGTTTCCCTGAAGGCAGGCTTCCATTTAAATATTTGGGGATGCCTAAGAAATTGACCATTGCTCAATGTTGGCCATTAATTGAGAAAATCACACAGAAAATAAGGTGCTGGTCATCAAGGCTGCTCTCATATGCTGGTCGGCTTCAGCTGATTAAATCAGTACTTTTTGGTATTCAAGCCTATTGGTCCCAAATATTTCTACAGCCTAAAAAAGTTCTGAGGATGACTGAAGCAATATGCAGATCATACCTTTGGACACGTTCAGCTACATTGTCAAGGAAAGCTCTGGTTGCCTGGGAAACACTCTGTATGCCATACAGTGCAGGGGGATTAAATGTGTTAAACCTGATTCAGTGGAATAAGGCTGCTGTTGTAAAATACCTATGGGCACTGACCAAGAAGAAGGATAGTCTGTGGATAAAATGAGTGCATACGTTCTATATTAAAAATTACTGTATTGATGACATGCCGGTGCCTAGATCTGCTGCTTGGGCAATAAGGAAAACCTTTGAGTCGAGAGAGTTGATAAATGGCATTGCAACTCTTCACGGAAATCTGGACAGTCGACTGCTCAGCTTCAGAAGGGCGATTCATTCAGCATCAAGAAGTTATACAGACACAAACACCCTCAATACCTTAAAGTCCAATGGAAGACCATCATACTGCAGCCTCAATTACACCTCAGGTACAAATTTGTTTTGTGGCTGGCTCTGCATAAGAGATTGGCAACTGTGGACAGACTCCAGGAACTCAATATCCTTGTTCCACAGGAATGTATTTTCTGTGGAATATCCCGTGAGACTTTTGATCATCTGTACTTTGACTGATTGAAGACTAAAGCACTTTGGAGTCAGGTCCTAAACTGGTTGGGCTACAAGCGACCCATTTCTGATTGGAAGGAGGAATGTGACTTGGTCAGTAAGCTGGCAAGATATGGAGAGAGCGCAATAAAATGAGATTCCAAGGAGGTAATATGCTCAGCGATAATGTTTGTAAGGAAATAGCAGTTCATCTCCACTCAAGAGGAGCTTCAACTCATAAATGGATGACTGCTCTACAAAGCTTAAACCATTACCCCTAGGCTGCTCTTGGGACAGAATTGTCACATTTACTATCAAATAGTGATATTGCAAATCTTATTAGATTGGTAATAGGTGTAGTGACTGTATAGCATGTGAGTATAGATAGTCAACATCTATGTTTGTACGTGTATAATTTTTTAACGGAATGGAATAGAAAAATTGTTTATTAAAAAAAAATAGCTTTGAATATAAATTCAAGAAACGACACAAACAATGTAGATAAATTATAGACAACAGTGAAATCTAAGTACGTTGACCAATAAAAAATAATTATGAAAACAAAAGAGATAAAGTACTAATCAAGCATGATTGAGGAGCAAATCTTTTTCACGTTGCTATCACTTATTTTATTTTTAAAATGAGAGCTTTTTGTAATAAAGGGAAACGACAAAAACTGAACGCTAATAGACATGACCTTAGATTGACGGTGCATTTCTGGAAATGTAAAATCAATTATTTTTAGAATTTAGAATTTTTTTTTAAGTTTTAAAAATTAAATTTAAAAAATATTTCTACACTTTGATACACGTGCTTCACATGTTAATGGGTCCTATCCCTAGATTTGCTTAACTAATTCATTCTTTACTTGAATAAAAAAATTCTAAATTTCCTCATTTACTCCTTTTTCCCACCCTTTTTAAGAAAAATATTTTCAGAATCAGTAGTCTGATTGAATTTCGTAAGTTTACTAAATGGTTAGGAAAAAGAAATAATAAGAAACTAAGAAAAAAATAATACTATGTGATTCGGCTTCCTAAATAATAATTTTAATGTGGTCGATTTTCCCTTTTTATAATTATTTTTGCTACTGCTCTAGCTAATTGTTCATCATTTTCAAGTGTAATTTCGATATTACTTGGATGTTTTCAAGTGTAATTTCAATATTACTTGGGTGTACTCCATAGGTAATATTTCATCGTCTTTAATAATAATTGATTTTACGTACCACCTTCGACTTCCATTCATCCATCAAAATTGAAAGAAGTATCTTTTTTTTTACAAGAATATTTCTATAAATTTCAACTTGTTATCGATATACATCAGCTGTTCTTTTGGACTATAGAACAGTTCTCATATTTTGTCTGCTAGTAATGATAACACTAATTCCTAATGTACAAGGATTTTCAAGGGGTACATTGAGGATAGCTATTCAAAGGCTGTAAGGTAGGTATCCATTTTGGCTTCTTTTGTCCCGGGATGTGTATTTGAAGTACAATCTGCCTTGCTCTGTTTGAGGCTTCGGTCTGCGACTGTCGAAACCTTCTAGCATTCCTTTCCATCCAAACATTGTATACAACTGCTGCGAACGCCACTCCCAATATCATTTTTCTTGGGTTCCTATTGTTTACCCTGCTAGTAACCCATTGCACTTCTACATCCCATCTTTCTATCATTCTGGTAAAGTTCAGCCAATGTAGTATTCCTTGTCATAGCTTCCGGGAGTAAGAACATTCAAAATATAAATGGTCATATGTCTCTACAATGTCTCTTCCACAAAGTACGCATGATTGATTAGTGTGCATACCCCATTTTGCTAGCCTGTGTACTGTGGCCAGTCTTCTATGCAGTGCCATCCATAGTATGAATTTCTGTTTTGGCAGCAACCCAGATACCATTAGTATTTTTGTCCATGTAACCTTGGGATATTGCGGAGTAGATTGTATATATGCCTTCCTAATGCTATAGGTGTCATTCTGTGTGCAAGTTTGCATTGCTGTATTGTGAGTTGTCCACCATTCCCTTGCTCCAAATAGCTTTCTGACTAACCAACTAGCTTGTTTTGGTATTTCCATGGTATGGATGTCCTTCTTCTTAATGTAGTGGCAGTGGATCAATTTAATCCAAAGTCTATCTTGTTTCATCATTAAAGCCCATAACAGTTTTTTTTTCCGTTAAGCCATATATTTATATATAGCAAAACAAATTTACAAAGTATCCCTATAGTAGTGTTTGGACTATCAACTACTCAGCTATTCTCCTGTACTATTCTAACATATTTACCAAAAGAAGCGTATGAAAGACATTTAGTATATGGGGGTCTAAGGCTAAACTAAGGAAAAGTATTCAGTTGTCGCAGCCCAATCTGCCAGCTTCTACTGTGTCTTCCTCGTATGTGAAGGAGCAGAGCTATTTCTCTAGTTAGTCGATCTTCATTATATACTGAATTCTGGAAGCGAATGTTGTTCCTCTCCCTCCATTTTAAAAGCAGTAGTTGTTGTAAAACTAGCTGCAGTAATAGCATTGTGCCATGCACAACTACGAGCTTTACCACAAATCCATTCCAACTCATTATCCCAGTCAAGATTTTGTCTACGAATACCCAGCCAGCATCATATTCTGGACCAAAGCCTACTAGTCATACAACATTCGAAGAAAAGGTGCTGGAAAGACTCATTCTGCTGCTTGCAAAATACACACGGTGGAGGAACTGGAATGCCAAATTTCTCTAACCTGTCCACAGTTGGAAGTCTTCTCTGTGCAGCCAACCAAACAGTAAATTTGTGTCGAGGTTGGACAGTTGAAATCAAAAGCAGGTTCTTCCAAGCAACTCCATCATAGTTAGGAAGCAATGCAAGGTACATTTTCTGGATTTGGAACTTGTCCAAAGAGCACACTGCTTGAAGTCTGTCAATTAGTGTGCCTTGTAGCTGTTGATTCTCCAGAAGATCAGTCCTGTATTCCATGAGTTTTGTAATAACCCAAGCAGCTTGCTTGGGTGTGGGCACAGTGGCTATGTCATTCCTTTTTATGTAGTAGCAATGACTCCATTTAACCCATAGACACTCCTTTTTCCTGGCTAAGTCCCAAAGCAGTTTAGTGATAGCTGCCTTGTTCCATATAGTCATGTTCAGTATGTTGAGACCACCAGCATTGAAAGGTCTGCAGATACTATCCCATGCAACTAAAGCTCTCTTAGATAAGTTGGCCTTACCTGTCCACAGAAAGGTTCGACAGATTGTGTCAATGGACTTTAGGACCTTTTTTGGCAGAATGAAAACCTGAGACCAATAAGCCTGAATGCCAAAGATAACAGATTTGATCAGTTGACATCTCCCGGCATAGGATAGCAAATTAGCTGACCAGCAAGTAATTCTGGCTGTAATCTTTTCAATGAGAGGCAGAAAGTGATGAATAGAAAGATTTTTAGAATCCAGAGGCACCCGCAAGTATTTGAAAGGAAGATGGCATTCCATGAACCCCAATGTCTCTGTCATTTCTTGTCTGAAATCCTGCTGCACTCCTGCTAGGTAGATAGCACTTTTGCTGGCATTTGCTACCAGCCCAGAGGCTTCAGAAAATTTAAGGAAATCCTGGTGCATAATCTGGATGGAAATAGTGTCAGCTCGACAGAACAGTAAGAGATCATCAGCAAAGCAAACATGTGTACAGTTGAGCTTCCTGCATTTGGGATGTAAATTAAAATCACCATTTCTGTGTAGTTGCCCAAGAATCCTACTCAAATACTCCATAGCCAATACAAAGAGGTAAGGAGACATTGGATCACCTTGTCTAATTCCTCTCTTAGCTTTGAATGGCTTAGTAAGACCACCATTCATTACTGGGGAGAATGAGACAGAGGTGATACAAGCCATTATCCAGTTAATAAACTTGGCAGGGAATCCATAAGCAATGAGGATCTGCTTCAGGAAAGACCATTCCAGTGTGTCATATGCCTTTCTCAAATCTACCTTCAATACACATCTAGAAGAGACACCCTTCCTGGAGTATCCTTTGAAAATCTCATGACTCAGCAGAATGTTGTCAACAATACTCCTACCCTCTATGAATGCAGACTGAGCTGGCCCAACCAAGTCACTGATCACAGCCTTCAGTGTAGTAGTAATGATCTTAGATATGAGTTTATACAAGGTAGTACAACATGCTATAGGTCTATAGTCCTTGACAGTTGTAGGAGAGTTGACCTTTGGAACAAGAGCAATAGCAGTAGTGTTAATCATATGGGACATATTGCAGGTAGTGAAAAATTCCTTTATAGCATTGAAAATGTCATCTTTGACGATCTCCCAGTTCTTTGTAAAAAATTCCACTGGATAGCCATCCACACCTGGAGATTTATCTTTTGGCATTGCATTAAGGGCATTTGTAACTTCTTCCATTGTGATCTCCTGAATTAACCTTCTCTGCTGAGTTAGGGAAAGGCATTTACCCTCCTTAATGACAGCAGTTTCAACACAAGGGAGTTCATCAGCACATACTCCCATCAGGGATTGGAATACTGTAATGAATTCCTGTTCTATAGATACATGATCAGTAATTTTCATTCCTGTATCAGTATAGACTGAGGTGATAGTGTTCTGACAATTTCTAATCTTCCACTGGGCATGGAAGTATCTGGTATTTGCATCTCCACAGTCAATCCAACTAGCTTTTGACTTCTGCCTCATGATTTGCTCCTCCACACAGTTCCATTTTTCTATTTCTGCCAGTGCTGTTCTTTCCTCAAGCAACTAAGCTTGTGAGAGAGGATTTGTTTTCAGTTGGGATTGAATGATATCAAGTGATTTTATGGCCTGAATAAGGTTCTGCTTGTAGGATGCCAAATGACCATTTGCCTTTTTTAAATGTTGCTTCAAAGTTTTCAACTTTGTCCACACTTGTTGCATAGAGTGCCCCTCATAATCCTGCTTCCAGACAGATTGTACAATATCGTGAAATTGTGGAATATCCGTGACTGCAAGGTATAACCTAAAAGGCTTAGGATGTAAGAGTTGCTGATTGCCAAACCTTATAAGAATAGGAGTGTGGTCTGAGACTGATGGATTCAAGAAATCGGCTTCAAGATGCCCATACTACTGTAGCCATTGGAAATTGCCCAGGGCCCAATCAATTTTGTTGTAGACCCTGTTAGGTGTACTTTGCTTATTAGTCCAGGTATAGTTCCAGCCTTTTCTTCTAAGTGGAGTAAGCTGCATATCAAAAATGGAAGTCTTGAAACCCTTGACTTCAGCTTCAGTAACAGTAGAACCAATTCTGTCTTTAGAGTTTAAGACAGTATTGAAATCACCACTCAGTAACCAAGGATCTTGGCTAGGTATTGAAATGTTCCTAAGATCACTCCACAACTACTCTCTAAGGTTAGCAGTATTTTGAGCATATATAATACTAAAGTGAGTTTTGACTTGGCTATGAGGATCTTCTAAGTAACATTGTACAAACTGGTCAGTCACTTGTGATATAGTCACCTGAATATGTGGTTTCCATAGCAGCCAGATTCTCCCATTCACTGCTTCTAAATAGTTACAGTAAACCTTCCATCCCTTTGCTATCTTCCATTTGATCTTTTTAGCTTTATGCTCCTTTACTCTAGTTTCAAGACAACCCAAAATATCTACCCTATTTACAGCAAGAAAGGTTTTCAACTCTTTCTGCTTATGGGCTTTGTTTAGCCCTCTAATGTTCCATGTAACAATAATCATGTAACAGAAGGAGTATGAGAGGGGCCTGGATCAATCTGCTGTCCTACCCAACCAGCATCTGGTACCTCTATAACAGCCTTTCCTTTATTGCAATTCTCACCCATGGTTACACTGTGGACATATGCATTCCATTGCTGATCTGTAGCTAGTGCCTGCGTATGCTGATGTGTAGGAGCTGTGCAAGTGGAAACATTCTCCAGAGGATCAGGTAGGTCTGTAGGATACTGTTGTGCAGGACCTGTGCCAGTGGAGACATTCTCCAAAGGATTAGGCAACACAGAGGATTCTGGCTGATCTTGGGGTGCTGTAACAACAGATGGCTTTTTGACAAGCCACTGTTGCTTTGTGACATTCTGCTTTCCCAGTTGTTGTCTTTGTCTTCTATTTCTCCCATGTGTCTCCAGTCTCCTTTCATCCCCATTGTTTGTATTGTACCAACAGTCAATGGAATCATGTCCAAACTTTAAGCAATGGTTACAGAAAGTAGGCTTCCAGTCATTCTCAATGGTTTGTATCTTAGGCCCACATGGAGTATCAATTTCAATCTGGTCAGGCAAGGGTTGAGAAGCATCTACCTCCACTAGTACACGAGCGAAGGAGATTTTCTCAAAATGGGCTGTAAACTTGTCAGTGTACAGTGTCTTGCCAACTGCACTAGCAAGCTTACTCAAGACCTCAGTAGACCAATATCCCACTGGATATCCAGGAAAGCGAATCCAAATAAGTATGGTGCTCAGAATATCACTCTGAAATGAAAAATCGATTTCCCAGGGCTTCAACACCAAAGGCTTGTTCCTAAACGAATATGGGCCAGATTGTAGAACCAAGTCCCTATCCTCTTTGTTAGTGAACCGAAAGATACAGTATCCTTCAGAGTGAACTAAGATTTGAGGTTTGGACACAAAGTTCCATACATGCATAAAAAAGTTCTCCATAGATTTTTCAGTAGGATTATCACCAATGATGTACCCAATTAACGAGTTCTTCCAGTAGTCTGCTTGTGGTTTGAGATCATTCTCACTGATTTTAACCACCTTTTTCCCATCCCTGTCTGTTGGAGGTACAAAGGAAAGAGATTTACCCATTTGAGCATTTCGCTGCCCTCGAACAACTTCAGCAACAGTTGGTGGTGAAGCTTCAGTTTCCACTGCATTGGAGAACTGCAATCTCCTCACTAGGTCAGCATCTTTGTTTCCTGGCTTCAACTCTGCATTCACAGTAGTAATTGCATGTTTAGGATCCATCGATTGCAATGTCGGAGGCAAGAAGTTACCCAAAGTTAATGGCTCGAGTTCTTTGGTTACTCCAGGGGCTGGGGTAACGATGTGCGAAGTGGTTGCAGGCGGATTGCGTTGGCGACGGGCCATATTCCGGCAAGAAAGCACCTTGCTAACATGCGCTGGTATATCACTGTTCTATTGGTTAACGTGCGTCGAGGGCACTGTTAACGTGCGCCGAGAGCATTTCAGGACCGCCCATAGCAGTTTTGTCAAAGCTGCTTTGTTCCATCTTTCATTAAAGATAATGTTCAATCCTCCAGCTGCCTGTGGTCTGCATATTGTTTCCCATGCTATTGGATTCCTGTGGTTTGTTTCATGGCTGCCAGTCCATAGGTAGTTTCTGCATATTGCATCCACCAGTTTGATGACTTTTTTGGGAATGAGAAATATCTGGGCCCAGTAGGTTTGTATTTCAAATAGCACACTTTTGATGAGTTGAAGTCTTCCTGCATAGGATAGGACTTTGGATGACCAGCATCTAATTCTATCCACTATTCTGTCAATTAGTGATTGTGTGATGGTGAGTTTCTTGGTTGAGAGGGGTACTCCCAGATATTTGAAGGGAAGTTGCCCTTCAGTCAGTTGGAATTCTGCCATTATTCTCTCTTTTACTTCTCTTGTAACACCTGCTATATACAATGAACTCTTGTCCAGGTTTGCTTGGAGGCCAGACATCTGTGAGAATTGTTCAAATTTTGTCAGCATCAGCTTCATTGAGATGGCATCAACTCTACAGCACAGTAGCATCATCTGTAAAATAGATGTGAGTGAGTTGTAGTTTTGAGCATTTAGGATGGAAGTTGAAATCTGGATTCCTATGAAGCTTCTTGAGAGATCTATTGAGGTATTCCATAATAAGGACAAACAGATAGGGGGACATTGGGTCTCCCTGTCTTAGTCCTTTTCTTGCTGCAAATTTAGTGGTCAATCCTCCATTGATTAGGATAGAGTAACTTGCTGTTGTTATGCATTCCATGATCAGAGTTACCAGCTTGTAAGGTATGCCAAATTCCAGCATTACTGCCTTCAAGAACTCCCACTCAACAGAATCATAGGCTTTCCTGATGTCTACTTTGATGAGGCATCTGGGAGAAACTGATTTTTGATTACCAGTTCATGACCCATGATTACATTGTCTAGTATGTTTCTTCCCTCAATGAAGGCAGATTATTATTGCCCTACCAAGTAGTCCACAACCATCTTGAGTCTGTTTGTAAGTAACTTGGCTATGATTTTGTACAAAGTTGAGCAGCAGGCAATTGGTCTGAACTCTTTGACATATGTTGGAATTTACACTTTTGGAATCAGTGTGATAGTTGTACAGTTAATCTCCTTCAGTAGTTTACCAGTTTGAAAGAACTGTTGTACTGCTTGTGTGACTTCTTTCCCCACAGTTGGCCAGTACTCTTTGAAGAATTCTGCTGGATAACCATCTATGCCAGGGGCCTTGTCATTTGGTAGTTGTGCCACAACTTGGTTAATCTCCGCCTATGTGACTGGACTGAGTAGAAGCTGTTGTTGTTGTAGGGATAGACAGGGTCCATCTCTTGCCACATTTATTCAGCTGTTGTGCCCAGTAGTTGTTGAAAGAAGTGAGTGAATTCTGTTTGGATTTGTTGCGGTTCAGTGATCTTTATTTGGTTGTCATTGAAAATACTGCTCACCCTGTTTCTAGCTTGTCTGGATTTCATGTAGGCATGGAAGTATTTTGTATTGTTATCTCCCAGTTGGATCCAAGTGGCTCGACTTTTGTCTCATTATTTGTTCTTGAATTGCTTCCAACTTTTCAATTCTCTAAGGCTGTCTTTTCTTCCTCAATTACCTTTGTGTTGAAGTAGTCTTCATTCAGCTTTCCTTGTATTTCCTTCAAGTCTTCCCTCAGTTGCTGTAGTTTATTGTCAACAGATGAGTGATCCTGATGTATGGTTCTGGTAGCTTGTTCAATTTTATTTAGTTTGCAACAAATAGAGTACATGGTGTAGCCTTTGATATGTTGATTCCATATTCCGTGGACTGCTTCCTTATATTCTGGTTGGTGCATAACTGTTGAGAGTAGCCTGAATGGTCTTTTCACTTTGAGTTTAGTGATTTAAGTGTCAACCTGTATGGGAGTATGGTCTGAACAACCAGGTAGCAGGTAGATTGCTTCCACTCCAGTGTATGAATTGAACCATTCTGCATTACCAAATGCCCAGTCTATATGGCTATAAACTCTGGCTTCAGCTTCTCTTTTGTTGCTCCATGAGAAATTGTTCCCTCTTTTGGTGATCTGCCCTACTTCAATGTCATCAATACATTTCTGGAAATCAGCTGTTTCAGATGGATGTACTGGCTGTACATTAATTCTATCCTCCACACACAGCACACTATTGAAGTCTCCCATTATAAGCCAAGGGCCATTGTGGTTCACATTTCTCAAGGTCTTCCAGAGTGGTGTTCTTTGTTGTGCAGTATTTAGGCCATATACAAATGTAATGTAACTAGAAAATGTTGAGTTTTTGTCAGTTACCTGACAGTGGATCATCTGGTCAGTGCTTTCCAGAATATTTACCTGGACATTGTTTTTTTTCACAGTATCCATATCCTTCCATTAGGAGCATATGCATAGTTATTTTGTATTTGCCATTCTGTTCCCAGTTTCTTATAGATTGCATGAGAGTTTTGTTGCTTGACTCTTGTTTTTAGGCAAGCTATTATATCTACTTGATTTGTTTTCAGAAATTTACTAACTCCCTCTGTTTGTAGGACTTGTTGAGTCCTCTGATATTCCATGATACAATGATCATGAGGAAGTAGTGGTTGAGGTGCCTCCTGGCTGCATTGCACCTGATTCTGACTTGCCATCTCCCTTATGCTGGTTGTCATCAGGGGGCTCTTTTGTGGCTAATATTTCATAAGTATTCCTCCTAGCTAATTCATCATATTGGATTTCATTGTGCTTTGTATGGTCCTTTGGATCTTGGATAATTGCAATCTGTTTGCCTTTATTATTTCTTTGTAATTCCACTGAGGGCATCTCTGTTGGTTTCTCATTCTAGTGCTCAGGCAGATTTTCCTCAGTTGCAGCTTTGGGCAGCCACTGCATTTTTGTGTGCTTCTTCTTTCTCTTTCTCTGTTTTTGTGCCTCTTCATTGTGATGCTCCTCTTTCTGGCAGTCTCCCTTTTTATGCCCAAAAGAGTTACAATCCAAACAGAAATTGGGCTTCCATTCAAATTCCACATTTCTTATCCAGCTCCGACAATCAGGTATCTCTATATAGACATTCTCAGACAGTGGCTGTGTAACATCTACTTCCACTAGTATTCTAGCATAGGAGATTCTTTCGCACATAACTGTTAATCTGTCAGTGCATAGAGGTCTGCCTATCAAGCTAGCTATTCTGCTTAAATTCTCTGCTGCCCAACATTGAATTGGCAACCCAGGGAAATTAATCCAGATGGGAATAATCCTCATCGACTCATTTTTAATCTGGAAATTAGGGACCCAATCTTTCAATACCATAGGTCTGCCATTAAAAGTATATGACCCTTGCTGCATAATTAAGTTCTTATCTTCCATAGATTCAAACTTAAAGATAAAATAGCCATCATCATGCAATAACACTATAGGTGTTGTGACATCCTTCCACACTCCATACACAAATTTTAGCATTTCCTTAAAAGAAGGGTTACCTCCGATGACATATCCTATCGATGCATTTCTCCATTTCTGGGACTGAATCTCTAACTCCTGCGGGTTTAATTTTGCAATTTTTACTCCATCTTTAACCATCAGAGGGTAAAAATTGAGCTGTATGCCTTGTTTTTGAACTCTATTTTCTTTGACTACCTCAGCCGATGTTTGTTTCTGGGTCCCGGTGGAGTATGTGAGTTTCCGAACATGTAATTATTAGTTTTATTGTTTAATTCATTATGACCTTAATATTTTCTTAAATTCTAGCTCCAACCAAAAATTACATCATTAAGAAGTACTAACTAGGAATCTATACATGATTATAAGTAATGTTAAAGGCCCCACCATCCCCACCCCACCTCCCCCACCCCAAAAAAACGAAATTACAAAAAGAAATTTTTTACAAAGAAATACAATAGATATTGAAAAGACGGTTCTAACTATCTAATATCTATTTGAATTCGTCTTTTTGAAATGTGTTCGTGTTATTGGACAAGTTATGAAGTTGAGAATTCTACAAGAGGTTGTGCAATGACTAAGATTCTATTTTCAAATATCATATGTTTTGAGAAATTTCTTTTCATATATATATATATATATATATATATATATATATATATATATATATATATATATATATCACATGATCCTTGTTGAATATTAAAGTTTTGATGATTGATAAAGTATGATTAAATGTTCAGAGAACTAGGTCCTCAACGTAGCTGCTTAACTATTCTTAAGGATATGTTCTAAAGAATTTGTTCCTTAGGAGAAAGAATCAACTCCTCTTGAGTAATAACGTCTATACAAGACATTAACTTTATCTCAAAGTTACCTTGGTTCGAGCTGGTGGACGATGGATACTATAAATAATATTGGTTGTTGCTCAAACACATATGGATAATTCGGTCAGATACTAAAGTCCCAAAGCGTGTGGAATTCTAGGAGTCATATCAAAGAGGAAGCTGGCTTTGAATAGGACTCCTAGAAGATCTCAGGTCGTGTTTAAATAGGATTGACTTTGGACTTCTAAATTGTCCTTTTGCACATCAGTTAAGTGTTATAAATTGTTCATTTGTATTGAGTACTTGCATTTGTATTCTTCCCAAGTCAGTCCAGTGAATGTGTTTTAGGTAATTGAGTTGTAATCAAGTGCCATAAACAATCAGTGAGTTAGAGTTACTATTTTACTTTACAAGTTACACTAACTTGTAAATCAAATAGGAGTAGTTGGAGTACTGGAGAGAATCCAATTACATTCCTTTAATTGATATATTAGCTAAGTGTTTAGTGGAGTTGGAGCTGAAATCCTACGTGGTAGATTGTAATTTTTGTACCTTTTGAGTTGGGTGATTTTTCACGTGAAATTAAGGTGTTCATTTTGCTATCTATTTACTTTACGCTTAAGGAACATGGTAATAAATTCTTAGTAATTCATACGGACACTCACACTAATAATTGGTATCAGAGCAGGTTCTCTCATTTGCACAGCTAACGCCTAGAGAGATCTTGGAAGCAAGATGAGTGCTCCATCCGAAAGTAATGAAGGACAATCAACTACTAGGTCACCCCTGTTAAATGGAAAATATTACATCTGGTGGAAAGCAAGAATAGAAGACTTCCTGACAACTGAAGACTATAAACTATGGACCATATTGAACCAATGTCCTTTCACTCCTACTAAACAAAATGCACAAAATAAAATAGTTCCCGAGGACCCCTCCAAATTTATGACAGCAGATTTCAGAATGATGGAGAAGAATGCAAAGGCTAAAAAAATCCCTATATGTGGACTTAGTCCTGATAAGTACAATAGAATTTATGTGCGTTCTAATGTGAGCGGATAGTGGATGATCTCCAAATGCTCATGAAGGAACAAACCAAGTAAAGAGATCAAGGATTGAGCTACTCATAAGAAACTATGAGTTGTTTACCATGAAGGAGTGTGAGCCCATCCAAAATATGATGACTAGGTTCACTATAATAACCAATAAACTAAAATCACTTGGAAAGGTGTTTACCTCAGAAGAGTTGATTAACAAAGTTCTAAGAATCCTTCTAGCTTCATGGGAACCAAAAGTCACTACAATCTAGGAAACCAAGGAATTGGATAAAATCTCACTTGTTGAGTTGGTTGAAAATTTAAAAACTCATGAAATGAAAAAGATAGAACTGCACAAGGAAGAATCAATGAGGCATTGGTTCTTAAAGTGTCTAAGGATGATGAATTTTACTATGATGATTGTGAACACGTGATTTTTGCCCTATTGGAATTACTCCCATAAAATCTAAGAAAATATTTTTTTTCCATTGTTTGCAAGCTTTGTAGGATTTTTTTATTAATTGTTTGTATTTTTCTGTGCATGTTTATTTTATTAAAATCATGAAAAATGTCAAAAATATCATGCATTGCATATAGATTTTGTTCTTATATTATTAGGATTAATTAGTTAATTAATTATATTATTAAAATGAAAATAAAAAATATTTCTTTCATTTTACATTTCTAGCTTTAAATGCTAATTTATTGATTTTCTTCTCTTTAATTTAGGAACAACTGTTTTGTAAATATTACAACTACATAATTGATTTAATTTTGCAAATTAGATTAATTTGAGATGTAATTTAGGATTTTAGAAGAAAAAAAAGGAAAACAATATAAAAGAAAATAAAAAAGGAAAAAGAAATTAAGGAAAGTGAGTTATTTTATTATGGCCAAATTGCAAAGCCCAAATCATTTTCCTTACCCATCCGCCCCATCCCAAATTTGCAACCCGGTCCAGCCCCACCCCATGCCAAAACGACCCCGTTCTGGACCCCCCTCCCATCTTAACCGTTGGATCAATGAGATCCAACAGACCGGAACTAACCCATTCCCCATATAAAACTGTCTGAATCCAGCCCCACCCCAAGTCCAAACCCCATCTGTTCCCATCTCTATCCCTATCGTCCAAACCTTAGAGCCCGCCTCCCCAACATCTCCATTGTCTCCATCGGCGGCAATGGCGTAAACCACTCCAATCCCCTTCAATTTAACAACCCAGAATCTTCTCGCCTTCCTCTTTCTGAATGTCTAAATCTTTTTCCCCAAATCCCCCTAAAACTTGTCAAATATTTAATCCGAAACTCAGCCTAAAAATTCCTAACTCATTCAAATAACCCAAAATTCCCACCTTATAGTCCCTAGGCTTTCCCAAACCCAAAACTCTTGATGATTTTCCCAAATAGCCCTTGGAACTTGTCGAATCTAGAAAGATAATTTCGATCTAATTTCTGTTTGGGGATTTTCTTTGAAGTTTTGTTCGTCTGTGTTGGAAGCTCATCCAAATAGGTTATTCTTGACTAGAATAATTGTTTGAGTCAGTTTCAAGCCTCGTCGAAACTCTAAACCTGGCCAAGCTGCTGCTTCTATGTCGATTGTTCATATGTTTGATTATGTAGGTATATCCTAAACCTTAGTTGTTTATTCATCTGTGTTTTTATTCTATTATTATTTCTTATACTTTCTTCCTCTCAAATTCTATCAGTTGCATGTTAGGTTCTATGTGTCATTTGTTTGTTTGCATATTTAGGGTTTCGGATTAGAGTTTCATCACATAAGGCAGTTTAGTTCAATATTTGAATTAATTCTGGTTTCAATGATGTTTTCTGATTTCAGCTTATGGTAGAATAATTTAGGGTTCAATTGCATGTTTAGTTGTTAATTTTATTTTAGACTGCATTAATTATTCTAAGCACTTGTGAGAGTTCCATTAGGGGTTTCCTTGTATAGATCAGTTCATTTTGAGCTGATACCGTTTTAGTAGTTTAGGTTCTTTCAGTAGTTGTTAGATACATTTTTTAGTTTTGAATTTCCTTTGCTTTCAATCCATTTGAAGATATCAGATTGTTTGTTTTCTGTTTGTTTAGTTTGTAAATATTCAAAACTTTCAGGGTTTTTAATTGAACAAGTAGAAACTTAAGGGAGTCATGGGAAGGGTATTCAATAAAATCATATGGGAAGGGTGCACTTCGTGTAGCTTCTCTTCTGTTAGAGTCATATCTCAATTTTAGAATGAGGTTCAGACAAGTTGTAAAGCCGGTGAAGCTTCTGTATTTCAGGTATGATCCCCCCCCCCCCCCCCCCCGGCTCGAGCTGTCCGCTCGGATAAGCTAGGTCTAGAACAAATAAATCTAGGTTTTTAAACTTAGTATAACTTTGCCTCATGCTGGATCCCTAAAAGGAACACTTGTCTGCATCACATGCATTTGACTTTGGGGACTCAATACAAGGGTTGACTTCTTCTAGGACATGTGCACCCGAAATCAAAAGACCATCGTGATGCATTTTACTTGCTACTGGTATATTTATTTGACTCGGATTGCATCTTGACCGGTTTTTAGAATAGAAAAAAAATTGACAAAAACCAAATTGAGGTGAGAGAGAGAGGGAATTACCCGCATGTGAAAAGAACCTGGTGTCCCGAATATCTCGAAACCCTGTCAAAATTTTCCAAAAAAAGAAAAAAGAAGTTTTTTCAAATGTTTATGCTTTCTGCGTGTCGAAATTGACCGAACTGCGAAAGTTTGATTCTCACTGGATGTGGGATACGTAGGCAACCCTCATCAGGTCCAATACCATTTTTGCAAAAATAACCAAAAATATATGAAGTGTCATATTTTGTCATAAACAAATCAGGTAGTTCTGTTCTTGTCTAAAATAGCAAAAAGGCCCCAAAATCTGTCGGAAGGCTATTTTGGCAAGAATTACCACCTAAGGTCCTCTTTCAAATTTTTGATTAATTAGCAAGCAAAGCCCTAAAATCTTCTTTTCTGAGGTGCTGAAGGGATGTATTCATAAACGTGTTTTGTTTTAGATTGAAACCTTCAAAAATTGGTAATTTTCTCTTACAAAATAAAATCATAGTCTTTTAACTAATTACTATAATTAAATGTGCAGGATAAGCACAATTGAAACTAAACCTTTCGTATGCGCCTGCTCTCTGCACAAGATAAGCAAGGTGTGCTATCTTGCGCCTTCAGCCATGGCAAGACGAAGAAGAAGGACCCAAGCGACAATGAAGATTACGGAAGAGGATAGTAGAATAGAGACGCCTGCTCTCGACAAACCCTATCGATGGCAAACAGGAATGGGATAGGCACTTACAATTTTTCACAACCCTAGCAGGAACGAAAATATTGGAATGCTAATAACACCTGAAACTGGAGTGCAACAGCGATTGCAACCGGTTACTTTTGGAAGTCTTTTACCACAGAAATTCCAACCAATTAGTGAGGGAATTGACGAAGGCGAGGAGGGAAATCTGGTGACAGACAATGCCGAAGCACAACAAGTCCATCGACGACTTCAATTTTTAGCACAAGCAAAGCTAGATCAGATCTGCCATGATTCTGGAGATTCTAAGGAATTTGAAGGTAAGAGGGATGTCATGCAGATGAATCGAAGCTCTCAAAAAGGGAAGCCGCTGTGCTATGTACCACCTGCTATGCGTGATGGTACATTTGTGGTACAAATTGAAGACGAGGATACAAAGGAACAAGAGGCATACTGGAGCAATGCATTGATTGGGTTTGTGCTTGGAGAAGACCCGTATGAGCGAGCAATGGATAATTACATCACAAAATGTATGGGATTTTTGTTTAAAAACCTCAAGTGCTGTATCATGAGGAAGGTTACTATATTTTTAGATTCGATAATAGTGAAGACAGGACCTTGTCTTCCAGGCAGGGCCATACACTTTCCATAACAAGCCATTTGTGCTACAACAGTGGAGAATGGACTTCAGATTTGATCCAGGCAGTGTGAGTGTAATTCCTCTGTGGATTACCTTCCCTGGATTGCCTTTGGGTTTTTGGTCAGCTGAAGCCCTCAGTAAGCTAGCTGGTGTGGTTGGGAAGCCTATGTACACTGACAGAATTACTGCTGAATTGGAGAAGATATCTTATGCAAGAGTACTGGTGAAAACAGACATATCCCAACCCTTGCCGGATAGTTTTGAACTACATACTAAGATAGGAGTTATCAAACAACAGATTGAGTATGCATGGAAGCCAAAATACCGTTGTGACTGTGTAAGGTTTGGCCACAACTCTAATGATTGATGGTATAAGAAGATGCAGGGAAGTGAAGAGTTAACACAGAACCAATCAAAGGTAGCAAGGGAAAAGAAGCAATTGCAAAGAGAGAACTGGAAATGGATACCAAAAGCCAAGCAGAACAATGAGGTGTTTAAAACTTCTAGGATAGTGGAGGACAACAAAAGAAATGCTGACACCCCAAGAAGCAGGGTGATGGATAAGGGGTTTTCAAAAGGAAAAAATGTACAACATTCTGCTGGAACTTCAGTGAACATGACAAACAGATTCTCCTTACTACAGATAGGTGAAGACCCAAGGGACGCTGGCCCATCCAGCTTCACTACAAAATGATCTTCAGCATATGGAATATTAGGGGCCTTAACAAGGCCCAAAAACAGAAGGAGTTAAAACTCTTTCTGAGAAAGCATAAAGTAGACTATATGGGATGTATAGAAACTATAGTAAAAGAAGCTAAGGCAAAAAGGATTATGACAAAACTAGGAAGTGACTGGAGATATTGCTGGAACTATAATGAGCACCCAAATGGGAGAATTTGGCTTCAAATGTTGAGGTGCAGATACTGAAGACTGATGAACAGTTTATACACTGTGAGGTAAAAGAAATAGGTACAAATTTCAGAATACTGATAACAGTAGTGTATGCAAATAATGAGATGAATAAGAGACAGCAACTATGGGGCAAACTGTTGATCTTAGGAGAAACTATTCAGGAGAGCTGGCTTCTCAGTGGAGATTTCAACAATGTTCTCCACACTGATGATAGGATAGGAGCACCAGTTATACAACAGGAGATTCAAGGTTTCCAAGACACACTCAATGCCCTGCAACTCACTCAGTTGAAGAGCTTGGGATGTTTTTATACATGGTGTCATAAACAATAACTAGAGACAAGAGTGTATAGTAGGATTGACTGGGCATTTGGAAATGTGTAATGGATGCAGGAGTACAGTCATATAAAAGCTGATGTGTTGACCCCTGGAGTATCAGATCATTCCCCTATCCTTTTACTATGCAATGCTGAGGAGCAAAGAAGGAACCTACATCCTAGCCCATTTAAACTATATAGTTCTATGATGGAACATGCTGATTTCCCTAGCATTGTGGAAAGGGTATGGAACAAAAGCCAGCCTGGAGGGAAATGCAAAGAGTATGGAATAAATTAAAGGACCTAAAATGGGATTAATGGAATTGAATACCTATATGGCAATGTATAGGATCCACCTCAGTGAGGCTAGGCAGAAACTGGAAGCTATACAGAATCAGTTACAGATCAATTATATGGACAAGGCTTGATTGATCAAGAAAGAAGGGAGCTTATGGAAGTTGAGAAATGGAGTAACGTAGAGGAGGAGATCTTACACCAGAAGTCTAGAGCACACTGGATTGCATGTGGAGATTCAAACACCAAATATTTTCATGCTCAATTGAAGATGAGGACAAATTTTAATACTATAAACTCTATATATACTCAAGAGGGAAATTTAATTGTATGATCCCAGATAGGTGGAAGAAGAGTTTATTACATGTTTCAAGAAGTTATTGGGGGGAAAATTAGAATATGCCAGTGCCCAAACTCTGCAACAATCCACCAGGGTCCTTGTCTTAGTTTGCAACAGAAAGATGAACTAGTAAAACCAGTTACAAGAGAGGAAATACTAATGGCAATAAAGGATATGCCTCATGATAAGGCACCAGGTGTGGATGGTTTTCCAATTGAGTTCTTTATAAGGCTTTGACATGTAGTGGGGGAAGGCATTTGTGAGGCTGTGCTGGAATTCTTTCTCACTGGAAAGTTGCATAAGGGAGTTAGTAGCACTGCTCTAACACTAATTCCTAAAGTGAAAAATCCAAGCAAATTAAAGGATTACATGCCTATTGCATGTTGTACAACTCTATAAAAAATCATCACAAATATCCTTACAGCTAGGCTGAAGCAGTTATTGGCTATTTGGTGGGTAGATCACAGCCAGCTTTCATTGAGGGTCGCAGCATCACATATAACATTCTGTTTACAAAACAGCTGTTTAAAGGCTACTCCATGAAGGGTATATCACCTAGATGTGTTCTTAAAGTAGATTTAAAGAAAGCCTATGACACAGTTGAGTGGAGTTTCCTAGAAAGACTGTTGCAGGACTTGGGATTTCCTTATAAGTTCATTGGGTGGGTAATGGAGTGCATATCATATGTCACCTATTCTCTCAACATTAATGGTGGACTCACTGTTCCATTTAAAGGCAAAAGGCTCCATTCCTCTTTGTTCTGGCTATGGAGTATTTACAGAGAGAATTCATGCAAATAATGATGAAGAAAGAGTTCAAATTCCATCCTAGATGTAAGAAACTGGTGTGTCACATGTCTGCTTTGCTGATGATCTACTTATGTTCTGTAAAGCAGACATTCAGTCTGTTAAACTAATAAAGCATGCTTTCCAGAACTTCTCCAAAGCTTTTGGACTTCAAGAAAATGCTGACAGAAGTGCTGTGTACATAGCAGGTGTATCAAATTGGCAGAAGGAGGAGATCTTACAGGCACTTGGTTTCCCTGAAGGCAGACTTCCATTTAAACATCTAGGGATCCCTCTGGATTCCAAAAAACTGACTACTGCTCAATGTTGGCCATTAGTTGAGAAAGTCACACAGAAAATAAGCTGCTGGTCATCAAGGTTGCTCTCTTAAGTTGGTCGAGTTCAGTTGATCAAATCAGTTTTATTTGGTGTACAAGCCTACTGGTCCCAAATATTTCTACTGCAAAAAAAACGTACTGAGGATGACTGAAGCAATACGCAGATCCTACCTTTGGACAGGTTCAGCTACAGTGTCAAGAAAAGCTCTGGTTGCCTGGGAAACACTCTATTTGCCATACAGTGCAGGGGGTTAAATGTTCTGAACTTGATCAAGTAGAATAAGGCTGTTGTTGCAAAACATCTATGGGCACTGACCAAGAAGAAAGACAGTTTGTGGATTAAATGGGTGCATACTTTCTATATAAAAAACTACAGTATTGACACATGCCAGTCTTTAAATCTGCTGCTTGGGCAATAAGGAAGATCTTTGAGTCGAGAGAGTTTATAAAAGGCATTGTCGTTCTTCAAGGTAATCTGGATAGTCGACTGCTTCAGCTACAGAGGGGAGATTCTTTCAGCATTAAGAAATTAAACAGGTTCCAACACCCTCAATACCATAAATTCCAGTGGAACAACATCATGCTGCAGGCTCAGTTACATCCTAGACACAAATTCATATTGTGGCTTGCTTTGCATAAAGGTTGGCAACAGTGGACAGACTCCAGGAACTCAACATTCTGATTCCACAGGAGTGTACTTTCTGTGGACTGTCTCGTGAGACTTTTGATCATTTGTACTTTGATTTCTCATAGACTAACGCACTTTGGAGTCGGCTCCTAAACTGGCTGGGTTATAAACGACCCATTTCTGACTGGAACAATGAATGTGAATGGGTTAGTAAACTAGCAAGGAAGAGAACTGGTGTAGCAGAAATCAATGCCTGTTTGTTTGGGATCTTAGTGATAGTGATATGGAGAGAGCGAAATAAACAGAGATTCCAAGGAGGGAAAATGTTGTGCGACAATGCCTGCGAGGAAATAGCCATTCACCTGCACTTAATAGAAGCTTCAGTTCACAAATGGAAGGATGCACTGTTAAGCTTAAACCATTACCCTTAGGACTGCTCCTAGACTTCTTGATACATATACTATCACATAGTGAGATAGCAATAATTTTGTCATCTAATAGTAGATGTAGTGACTATTTAGAATGAGAGTATAGATTGTCAGCATCTATGTTTGTATTTGTATAGTTTTTTTTATGGAATGGAATATAAAATCTGTTTATTAAAAAAAATGAACCTTTCACATTCCTTGAGGAAATCCCGTTAGAACTTCACATATGGTGGAATGACTTTGGAGAAGTCAATAGAGATACTGTGATAAAAGCTTTGGACGATCTTGTTGGTCTTCTGAAGATTAAGCTTAGGACGGATATAATTGAGGCTTTAATACCCTTTTGGGACCCAACGCATAATGTATTCCTTTTTACTGATTTTGAGTTAACCCCTACGCTTGAGGAATATGGCGGGCTACACTGGTTTTAGTGGGAATCTCAGAAATCAATACCTAGTGGCATCTAGAGCAGTGACTCCTCATAAGTTTCTGGATCTTTTAAGCATCTGTCGGGAAGTTAGAGACCGAAACTTGGCTAAGGGATTCTGCACATTCTACTTTTGTACCGACGTTATGGAGGTCTCTGCAGTTTTGAAATCCCAGATACCGGTCTAACTCATTCTGGGAATAAAGATAAATGAGAAGCCCGTCGAGGACTAGCTTTCATAATGGCATTCCCTGGCATCTTAATTTTCCCAAGAAAGGATGGAAACATAGAGTTAAGGCTTGTGGGAATAATCGACTTCATGACTAAAAAGGTTAATGGCACTATTTAAGCGATGATCTTAGCGGAGATTTACCAAGCTCCAACTGTTTTCCGAAAAGGAGGAAAGTTTTTTAGGGGTGCAATATGCTTCTACAACTCTGGATGGAGGAACACCTCCGCCACCATCTGGGGTACATGACTGCAGTATGACCGGTCTTAAATACATTGAAGAACATGGAACCAACATGAGGGCCATGAGTTTCCGGAAGGTACAGAAGCATGGTTCACACATTTGAGCTCCCTGGCTGCAAGCAAAATTGAGTGGGCATTCGGGTGGCTCTCGATTATTGAAGTCATTTACATGTCGACCAAAGTATGTTTTCTTTTATTGATGGGTCTCTAGAGCATTCAACCTTATGCCGCAGATAGAGTTCTACACCAGCTAGGCAGGTACCAAACTATCCCACATGATGAGGATTTGAATCGACAGGTCATCGAACTAGGACCAAAAGCTATTTTTCCGGAAGAAAAAGTGTGTTGAATTTGGCATCAAGTAGGTTCTTAGAATTAAAGACTCGGGTACGGGATCTGTCCGAAAGCGAATTAGAGCCTATTACACAACTTGGTACGGTAAAAGACCCCATGTCCAACAATTCAGTGATGGGGCACGTGAGCAATGGAATAGGTTGGAAAAAGAAGCAAGCTACAGAGCCACAATAAGCAAATTGGAGAGGCAAATCTGTGAACCTAAATTTGACAAAAATGCACAGGCCGCTGCTGATGAAGGAGAGAAAAGGAAATTGGCCCAAGAAAACAAAACTCTTCGAGCCCAAATCCAAAAAATAAAGATAGCTGCTGCGATCAGGAAATGAGCCAAAAGGATGAAAGACTCATAAGTGGTCTTAGGAGGAAAATAGCAGAGTGCGAGGATGATTAGGAAAAATTCGAGAGTAATCTGGCAAGAGTCAGACACAGCTAGCGAAGAACACAAATGGACAAGCAGAGTTTGTCTGGATATTAAAAAGGAAATATGAGGGAGAAGCCACCAATTTGAAGAAAAAACTAACTACCCTCGAGAACGAGATGGCTAAACAAGCAAAGAGCTTCAAAGAAGAAAAGAACACTACTACGCCCTGATGTCGCAGTTAGAAAAAGACATGCAGCAGCTACAAGAGCAAAATCATACAGCCGAACAAGTTTTAGGGGCCAGGTCTCAACAGATAGGATGGTTTCTACAAGAGAAGGGTATTATCAGACAAAAGGTTAGGAACATTGTAGATTACATTGTGATGAAGTGCAAAAAACGTGAAGACATGGCCAACTCCATGTTCTTCGCTTCCGTTATGATTTTTGTCTGATAGGTCATGGATGACCTATTCCGCCTTAAAAAATATATGGCACACAGGCCCGCAGCAAGACCGTCAGATGTCTCGCGAGCCCTTGGAGCATTAATTGAGGCACTTATGTATTCATTATTTTTATTCGAGTTTGTATTTTCATCTTCCTTTCGGAGCCTGTTAGTCCATTTTTGAGTCTGTATTTTCATTTTGGAGTCTGTTAATCCACCTTTCGAGTCTGTTAGTTTTTATGACTAATTCTGTTGGAGAAGTTGTAATAACTAGGATGTTTGCTTTTATTTTATTTTATGAAAAATTGAAAACGCAAAAAATGTATCTTTCTTTTATTTTACACTTACCTTCAAAACTACAATTGATTTGATTCAAACGGTGTCATGATATGTTGGCAATCCCCATAGGATTCGATCATAACCATGAAATGAAAAGGAAAAAAAGGGAAGGAAAACAAGAAAACTGTGGGAAAGAAATAATGCAAAACAAGAGAGGGAAAATGAGAGAATAAAAGAATAAAAACAAGAATCAAGCCAAGAAAAGCAGGAATGAAACAAAAGAGAGAAGAAATAGCAAAATGAAAGTTAGTGAAAGCTGGGATGACGCAAGAAGCCATTCGAATGCATAATAAAAATGGTTAACTGATTAGGTACATTGCATCCCAAACATGCGGTTGCCTATCTGCTAAGCTCTTAATCACTAACAAGTTTACTTGTTGTCATCAAGTATAGGCAGGTGGTTAGTTTTTTAGGCATTCTGAACCCGTACAACAACCGGTCCACAGACAAGTTGATCATGGCTGGCCAAGAACTGGATGCAAGTGTTATTGATGCATCAAGGTAGGGAGGAGAGTCTAATATTAATCTGAAAGAGGAGTTACATAAATTGAAACAGCAAATGGTAGAAATATACCAAACATGGATGAAAGGGCATCCACCACCATCATACCTTGCCAACCCGTCTTTCGTACTACCACTGGCTCAGTCCCAAGAACCTCCCACTGTTGATTTACCTCCAAGATTTCCCCATTACCACCACTACCAAGGCACCACTTCCCAAACCACATCACCACCAGCTAAACTAACCACATACCCCTTCCACCAGTTACCCCTATTTTCGTAGCACCCCCACTGGCTACACTTCATAGATTCTTTAGTAAGCCCTTATTCCACACCCAAGGTAATCAATAATATCCTCCGGAGCCTACTTTCAAGGCCCCAGATTATTACTCCTATACTCCTCACTTAGACCTACTAGTTGATACTGAGAAACCGCCTAAAACCCCAGATCAGGAGGAGATGTTTAGGAAGGTAAGAAGCCTGCAACAATCATTCAGAAACATGCAGGGATTGGGAGGCCAGGTGAGCATAGCCTACAAAGATCTGAGTCTATTTCCTGATGTTTAGTTGCCTATGGGATTTAAGATGCCTAAATTCGACCTATATGACAGGCATAGAGACCTGGTGGCCCACTTGAGGGGATTCTTCAGTAAAATAAGAGGATCTGGTGAGAAAAGTTGTTGATGGTGTACTTCAGCCACAGCTTGAGTGGCATGACATTGGAGTTGTAAACTCGTCAGGATCATAGCATGTGGTATACCTGGGATGATTTGGCCAAAGCATTCGCTCGTCATTTCCAATACAATATTGAAATTGTTCCAGATCATTTGTCTAGGACTAAGATTGAGAAGAAGCCTAGTGAAAGTTTTAGAGAATATGGTTTTCACTAGAGAGAAGAAGCGGCAAGAGTCAACCCTCCAATGGAGGAGAGTGAAATGGTGGAGTACTTTCTGCAGGCTCTGAAGCCTACTTACTTTTGCCATCTGATATCGGCCTTAGGCAAGTCTTTCAACGAGGTAGTAAAGATAGGTGGTATGGTGGAAGAAGGGCTTCAATCAAGAAAAATCATGGTTACTCGGTCATCAAAGCAACTACCCAAGCCATTCAAAATGGTACTGGATGAGTGATCAAAAAGAAGAAGAAAGAAGATATGACAACAATAGATTCAGGATCATGGTTTGGACCCAAGGGCCCGTCACACCATTATACCCAACCTCGACCCCATCACTAAACCTACATCCAAACCCCATACAATCCACCCCAGCATTACTTTCCATCACCAGAGCCTCAAAGTTTTGACCACCATGCCCAGACATATACTCAGCCCCCTTTCTACTCACAATGACATGCCCCAACCCCACAAAAGACCTACCCAGCTCCACAAAATTCTTACACCCCCACGAGACCATCAAAACCCTACTGGCCCAGGTTTTAGACTCAATCCAACATTCAAAATGAGAGGTTGTAGATAAAGAAAACTTTCACCCTATTGGGGGAGTCTTATACCAGTTTATTCCATAGATTGAGGTAGTTGGATATGCTGAGACCAATTGAGTTGAAACTGCCAAACCCTCATCCATAGAATCTTAATTACTCCTTGAGCTATGCATATTACTCTAGTACTCTGGGGCATGATACAGAGAAGTGCTGGCTCTTGAAAAATGCCATCCAAGAGCTCATCAACACAAAATGGATTGAAGTCCAAACCCAGAGACACCCAACATCAACTAGAACCCATTGCCAACCCATGAGCAAACAAACATGATCGAGATAGTACACAAGGAGGGGGAGCCCAAGAAGCCCTTACAATCCGTTATGATGATTCGGTCCAGCGAGGTCAAGCCAGTCAAAAAACCAGTGGTCATAGGATCAGTGAACAAGTTGGGCATGACAAACGGCAAGCGATCTGTGGTAGTTGAGAAAAGATCCCCAAGTGAAGTGGGCATGACAAACGGCGATCCATCTGTGGTAGTTGAGAAAAGATCCCCAAGTGATGTTGTAGAAAAGTTAGAAAAGTGAAAAGTGGTTATGCCAGGGTTGGGAAATAAGCCTATCATAACTGTAGAGGGTGCCAGTATGGACCCTGTCATCATCAAGCATGTAACCCAGTTTCCGGTAATCAACATCAAAGCTATCCCATGGAATTATGAATGGGTGATAGTGACATATAAGGGGAAGGAAGTGAAAGAAGAAGTCAATGAGGCCTAGGGATTAACTCGTTCGGGGATATGCTTTGCCCCAGAAGAGATAATCTAGTTCTAGAAAAGAAAGCGGTCACTGAAGAAGAAGCAAAAGAGTTTTTATGAAAAATGAAGGAACAAGATTACTCCATTATGGAGCAGTTGAGAAAGAACCCAGCTCAAATTTCCTTGCTATCATTGCTGATCCATTCGAACGAGCATCGTAGGGCCGTAATGAAAATTCTAAACGAGGCTCATGTCTCCAACAAAATCTTAGTGAACCATCTGGAAAAGATCGCCAACAAAATATATGAGGTGAACAAGATTACCTTCTCTGATGGCGAAATGCATGTAGAAGGTACTGAACACAACAAAGATCTCTATCTTACAGTAAAATGTGAAGATTCTGTGGTGACCAGGGTGTTAGTCTATATACCCTCTCTCCACTATGAACAAGTTGAAATTTGATGATGTGAGGATTCACAATAACAACATATGCATCCGTGGTTTTTTCGGTGGAGGAAAAAACTCGATTGGTGATATAGTCCTTGAATTAACAATAGGACTGGTGGAGTTTACCATGGAATTCTAAGTAATGGACGTAGCCGTTTCTTACGTTTTACAGTTAGGTCGGCCTTGGATACATTCCGCCAAAGCAGTCCCATCCACTTTGCACCAGATGGTCAAGTTCGAGTGGGATAGACAGAAGATCATCGTGCATGGTGAGGAGAGTTTGTAATCTTATAGTGATGCCTCCATCCTGTTCATTAAGGCTGAAGATGACAAAGGGCCCTAGGTCTATCAAGTTTTTGAAATAGTGCCGGTCGAGAAGGTTCCAGAAGGGAAATGTGTTCCAACTCCAAATATAGCCTTTGCATCTATCATTGTGGCCTCTAAAATGCTGAAAAATAGCTTTGTGCCAGGTAAAGGTCTGGGTGTGTCCTTGCAGGGTATCATACAGCCAGTATCCCTCCCTGAAAACTTGGGTATATTCGGTCTTGGATTCAAACCCACAATGACAGATGTGAAAAGGGCTAGAAAGTTGAAATAAAAGGCGTGGGCACTTTCGAAGCCTATCCCATGTCTCTCCGGATCTTTTGTCAAGCCCGGTGTCTGGAAGCGCCCAGTGAAGATAGTTCAAAGATTTATGGTTAACATTGATGAAGAGTTACTTGAAAAGTTCCAGAGCTTGTTTGATGATATGAACATGGTAGAAGTTGGAGAAGCTTCTAGCAAATCAGACGTGCGGTTCGTCGGGTTGAATGTAAAGCTTAACAATTGGAAGGCTACTTCTTTCCCTACCCAGAAGGAGACTTGTTCTTTTTATGCTGGTTTCAATGACATGACATGCATGAGGAATCTTCAACCAAGTATTAAAAGTCAATCTAATTCTAAAATAATAATCCAAGAAATAGAGTGTGATGATGAATTAAAATATGATGAGGATGAGGCCTTTGAAGAGATTAGTGAGGAACTAAGCCATTTGAAGAAAAACCCAAGCCTAATATGAATGAAATAGGATCAATCGATCTAGGGGATCAAGATAATGTCATAGAAACTAAGATAAGTGTCATGTTGAACCGTAAACCAGGGAAGAAAAATAATTAAAACACTGTTTGAGTATAAGGATATTTTTTTATGGTCGTATGATGACATGCCAGGCTTGAGTACTGATCTGGTGATCCACAAATTGCTAATGGATCCAACATTCCCTCCCGTCAAGCAGAAGTTGAGAAAGTTCAAAACTGACATGAGTGTGAAGATTAAAGAAGAGGACACAAAGTAGCTTGATGCAAAGGTCATTCGAGTTACGCGGTATCCCACGTGGTTAGGTGATGTTGTGCTTGTGACAAAGAAATATTGTAAGACCAGAGTGTGTGTTGACTACCGTGATCTCAAAAAAGAAAGTCCGAAGGATAACTTCCCACTACCAAATATCCATATTCTGATCGTTAATTATGCCAAGTATGAGATTGGATATTTTGTGGACTGCTATGCAGGGTATCATTAGATCTTAATGGATGAGGAAGATGCAGAAAAGATGGCATTCATCATGCCATGAGGAAAATATTGCTACCGGGTCATGCCATTCGGTTTAAAAAATATTGGGGCAACTTACATGAAGGCAATGACAACCATATTCCATGACATAATATGCAAAGATATTGACATTTACATGGATGATGTGATCATAAAGTCCAGGAAGCAGTCTGGCCATGTCAAAGTTTTGAGAAAGTTTTTCCAAAGGCTCTACCCGTACAATATTAAGCTCAACCCTGCAAAGTGTGAATTTGGATTTCCATCTGGAAAACTGTTGGGGCTCATAGTCAGTCAGTCAGCAAGGCATTGAGTTGGACCCATCAAAGATCAAAGCTATCCAGGAATTTCCACCACCAAACAACAAGACTGAGGTGGTGAGTCTGCTGGGTAGGATGAACTATATCAGCAGGTTTGTTTCTCAACTCACGACAACTTGTGAGCCAATATTTAAGCTGCTAAAGAAGGATGTTACAGTCAAATGGACTGATGAATTCCAGGAAGAATTTTATAAGATCAAAGAGTATTTGTCGAACCCACATGTGTTGGCCCCCCGAGCATATGAAACCTTTGATTCTTTATTTGACAGTCTTGGATAATTCATTTGGTTGTGTGTTGGGTCAACACAACATCACTGGCAATAAAAAAGCAAGTTGTCTACTATCTCAGCAAGAAGTTCACATCTTATGAGGTTAAGTATAATTCTCTTGAAAGGACATGTTGTGCCCAGACTTGGGTAGCATAGAAGTTGAAGCATTATTTATTGTCTTACACCAAATTTCTTTTATTTTTGTCTGTTTTGTTGTAATCAGGCACCCACCTAAATAACAAGGGAAGACAATGCGAGTTTTAATAATAGAAAGTAGTTCCAATTTAAGCAATCAGACACCCACATGGAGAACAAGGGAAGTGACACAAGTTCAATAGAAAGTGGTTCAAGGTTAGAAATCAGTCACTTGCCTGGAGAACAAGGGAGAAAACCTCAATTTTCAAAGGAGAATAGTGCAAGTGCAACAATCAAGTGCCGACCTGGAGAGCAAGGAAAAATAGTGCAAGTTTGTAGGGAAAACAGTTCTAAGTAGCAAGAGAAGATGGCTCGAGTATCTGCAATAGGGAGACCACCTGGAAAAAAAGGGAAAACATTTCAAGTTTCAAAGGAAAGGAACACAATTCAAATGTCGGTAATCAGGAACCCACCTGGAGAACAAAGGGAAATAAACAATGTTCAAAGGAAAATAAGTCAAATTTCGAGGGAAAAGCAGTGCACATGTTGGAAATCTGACACCCACATGGAGAACAAGAAAAGCAGGTCACGTTTTAAGGAAAACCAGTTCAAGTTTTGGCAATCAGGCGCCCGCCTGGAGAACAAGGGAATATAGTTAGAGTTATGGCAATCAGGCGCCCACCTGGAGAGCGAGTGAATACAGTTGAAATTTTGGCAATCAGGGACCCACCTAGAGAGCAAGGGAATACAGTTAAAGTTTTGGCAATCAGCCGCCCACCTGGAGAGCAAGGAATACAGTTAAAGTTTTGGCAATGAGGCGCCCACATGGAGAGCAAAGGAATACAGTTAAACTTTTGGAAATCAGGCTCCCACCTGGAGAGCAAGGGAATATATTTGAAGTTTTAGCAATCATGCGCCCACCTGGAGGGCAAGGGAATACAGTTAAAGTTTTGGCAATCAGGCGCCCACCTGCAGAGCAAGAGAGTACAATTAAAGTTTTAACAATTAGGCACCCACCTAGAAAGCAAGAGAATATAGTTCAAGTTTTGGAAATCATGCACCCACTTGGAGAACAAGGAAAGCAGTTCAAGTTTCAAAGGAAGGCAGCACATGTTTCAAGGGAATACAATTTAAGTTTTGGTAATCGGGCGTCTTCCTGTAGAACAAGGGAATACAGTTCAAATATTGGCAATTAGGCGCCACCTAGATATTAAGGTAATTCACTTCAGAATACAATTCAAGTCAGCAAAAAAGGAACTGCGAGATCAAGTCTGAAGATATAGATATGATTCTTGTAATTTGTAGATCATAGTTTAGTCTAGCTTCTTTTATTTTGTCTTGGTGTAATAAGGAGTCCAGCAAGTAGTAGCAGCAACAACAATAGTGAAATCATAGCTTCTTGGTAGTCCTTGCTATCGAAACTTCCCAAACTACACTAACCTGATTCCTTTATAGCCAAGGATATGTAGGCAACCTCGAAAACAAGGTGCGATAAAATATTTCAAAAACGCTTCCCATGGAGTATTCAAACGGGAAAAAATCTCTTGTATCCGCTTACTGTTTCTTTTCACAAAAACTCTTCCTATTTCCGAGCAAAAAGGGGCAGCTGTGAGCACATGATATTTGCCTATAGGAATTATTCCCATAAAATCTAAGAAAATAATTTTTTCCCATTGTTTGCAATTTTGTAGAATTTTCGTAGGATTTCTTTTTTTGTTAATTCTTTGTATTTTTCTATGCATATTTATTTTATTTAAATCATGAAAAATATCAAAAATATCATCCATTGCATTTAGATTTTGTGCTTATATTTTTAGGATTAAGTAGTTAATTAATTACATTATTAAAATTTTATATATATATATATATATATATATATATATATATATATATATATATATATATATATATATATATATATATATGTATGTATATATATTGAGATGTAATTTAGGATTTTATAAAAAAATAAGGAAAAAAATATTAAAGAATAAAGAAAAGGGGAATTAAGGAAAGATGGTTGTTTTAGTAAGGCCAGATTTCAAAGCTCAAATCGTTTTTCCTTATCCATCCGCCCAGCGCAACTTTGCAACCCGATCCAGCCCCACCCCCATACCAAAATAACCCCATTCCAGACCCCACCCCATCTCAACCGTTGGATCAGTGAGATCCAACGGACCGGAACTCACCCATTCCCCATATATAATTGTCTGAATCCAATCCTACCCCCCAGTCCAAACCCCATACATTCCCATCTCTATCCCTAACCTCCAAACCCTAGAGCCCACCACCCCAGCATCTCTACTATCTCCGCCGGTGGTGATGGCATAAACCACTCCAATCCCCCTCAACTTAGCACCCAGAATCCCCTCGCCTTCCTCTTTCTGAATCTTTAGATAATTTTCCTCAAACCCCCCTCAAACTTGTCGAATATTGAATCCGAAACTCAGCCCAAAAAATCCTAACTCATTCAAACAACCCAAAATTAAGACCCTATAGTCCACAGGCTTCCCCAAACCTAAAATTTTTGATGATTTTCCCAAATAGCTCATAGAACTTGTCGAATATAGAAAGATAATTTTGACCTAATTTCTGTTAAGGGATTTTCTTTGAATTTTTATTCGTCGGGGTTGGAAGCTCGCCCAAATAGGTTGTTCTTGACTAGAACAATCATTTCGGTGAGTTTCAAGCCTCGTCGAAACTCTGAACCTGGCCAAGCTGCTGCTTCTATGTCGATTGTTCATATGTTTGATTAAATTGGTATGTCCCAAACCTTAGTCATTTATTCATCTGTGTTTTTCTTCTGGTGTTGTTTCTTATTCTTTCTTCCTTTCAAATTCTGTTAGTTGCATGTTAGATTCTATGTGTGGTTTGTTTGTTTGCATATTTAGGGTTGCGGATTAGAGTTTCATCACATAAGGCAGTTTAGTTTAATATTTAAACTAATTCTTGCTTCAATGTTGTTGTATGATTTCAGCTTATGGTAGAATAATTTAGGGTTCAATTGCATGTTGATTTGTTAATTTTATTTTAGACTGCATTAATTATTCCAAGCTCTTGTGAGAGTTCCATTAAGGTTTTCCTTGTATAGATCAGTTCACTATGGTCTACATGGAAACGAGCATTTTTGGGGTTCATTTCGGGGCTTGTGTTAAGCCTAGTTTTTCCCTTTGAATAATTTGTCGAGTTTAAGCATAATCCGGAACTGGTTAATTAATTAAACATTTCAACTGAATATCCTAAAAGCCAACAAGATCAAGTACCGGCTCGAACCTACAACTCCGCAGCAGAGTCGCCATAGATGTCACACCTTTTATTTATCAAACCTCACTAACCCATCTTAAATAAATAAAAGGATTTTGCAAAGCTCAAAAGAGGTATCAATTAGAAGTGACAAAAATTTGTGTTCAAAAGGATTAACTTAGAATCACCACCAGGCATTGGTTTTGGTGTGTCAGGTCACCGTTTTATAAAAATAATTTTTCCTTTTTAAACACTTTGGACTCTAAAACTAAGTCTGCACAAGAGATTTGGGTAAGGGTATTCATTTGACTCAGGGAGAAGGTGTTAGGCACTCCCCAAGACCCATAACTAGAACGGTTGCATACTTGATCTAGTTGGCTTTAAAATATTCAATTGAGGTAAAACAAAAAAAATAAAATAAACACACAAGAGGCTAGAGGTCGTCCCCTCATAAAAAATATAAAATAAATAAACGAAAATATAAAAGTTCTATTCTACGCCTCCTCACATCATCCAATCTCTCGCCTTCATTTACATGTACTTCGGGGCATACCCCGGATAAAATATATACAAATTATTCGGGGTATTCCCTAGATAAATTTAACTAAGGGAATAACATGTTGCCTCAAAACTAACAAAATCCTAAGGCTTGCCTACCCAAGTGTGACCGGCCTAAACATAACACTAGCGAATAATAGAATAAAATATAAAAACAAATGTAGTACTAAAATCTCAATTCTGCTACTTTTAACTTCCAACTCTAGATCCCATATCCATTTCACTATTCTTGGCCAACATTTCTTTTCCAGAGTTTATCAATCCACTGCCCCTTAATCCAACTTAAACCAATAGTTCATGAATTGATTCACTTAGCATAAATTATGCTCTATTCACAATAGTTAATTAAAATGAGAAATTTGACTGAACATATATAAATGGAGAACATTAAGCCATCATGATGCAATTAGCATAACACATGAAAATAATAAAGAGAGAGGGACCTCAAAAGGAGTTCTGAAATTTTCTTCGACTCTTGAAAATCGTACAAGACCTTTAAGCCAAAATCGAGCGAGTCGCATCACGAACAAGATGAAAACAACAATAGGAACTCGGACAGTAACGTCAACGTTCGACTGAACGAGACCTCGAATCGGACTTCGAACCACCTCAAACAAATTTCATTTTTAGAAAGCAAAATCTAGAATCTGGCCATTCTCTGTTGTCTGGTTTCTGGAGAGTAAGGAGTCGTAGGGTGGACTTAGAGGTTCAGGGGATGGAGGCTATATTTTCCGGCAAGTTTTTGGAGAGGTTGTTGGGTTTTTTTGGGGCGTTGGAGGGTCATGTTTTGCTGATGGCTTCTATTCACTGCCGTATTGGGCTGTTTGGGGAAGGGAAGGGTGAACTCACCGGTTTTAATGGGTTTTTCTGGCGAGTTTGTATCCGGTTGGAAGTGGTGGTTAGCCGTGGTTCGTTTGTTGGTGTTTGGGGTGGCGCAACGATGGATGGGGAGCTGGAGTTATGGTCATGGGCAGGTGCAGCTTTTTTGAAGCTACAATGGAGAAGTAGCAAATCTTTTGTTTTTCTCTTTTTCCACCACATATGAGCTCTGAAGCTTCTAGAAGTTAGGTCTTTTTTCCTTTTTTTCTCATATGTATTTTCACCGACCTCTTCAAGTGTATTGCGGCTGATTAGTCCTTATAGGTAAGGATTTTTTTAGGTTTTAGTCCTTATAGGTAAGGATTTTTTTAGGTTTTTCTTTTATTTTTTCAAAAGAAAAAGTCTAGAAGGGTCCCTAGGGTTAGCTTAATAGGTATTGGGTATAGAGCTTAATGGGCTAATCCGAATTGGGCTAAAAGTTAGGCTCTAAGACTCCTAAAATTATGGTCCAACACCTTAATTAGTCCTTATATGTTTTTTTTAATTAAATTTATGAAAGATACGTAAACTGAAATATTTTTTGTAATTTTTATTTTTTGTGACGAAATATATTAAAAAGTAAACATTAGTTGAAATAAAGATATTAGGTCTAAATTAAATATTTATGTGCTAAATTAATAAAAATCTTGGGAAGGGTAAAAAATCGCATGTCTACAGCTACCCCTCATTGACTGGAAATATGAAGTATTTTCAGACAAAGAACGACTAGGCAGGTTTTTTTGACCGACCCTTATTTAGGGAGACCAAAAACTAATAGGAAAGTGAATATGACCGAGCCTTGATATCTAAGCTGCCTACATATCATTGGCTATAAAGGAATCAGGCCACGTGTAATTCATAGGTGAGTGAGATGATGGAGTATACCAAGGTGAAGAGCCGATTGAGGTATCGTTCTGTCGAGGTTCCGAACCGCGGTCCTGTTATTACATCAAAATCAAAATGAAAAAAACTAAGTAAACCTGCCAGCTGTGAGTTACAAAATTCCTATCTATAAGTCTTCTAAAGCTTGATCTTGAGTCTTGAATGGTTCTTCATTCAGACTTTAGATTTGAACCTTGAAGCTTGCTAGCTACAGGTGCTAGTTCATTCTTCTTCAGCTTTTTCGGATCAAGACCGGACCTGCAGTACTCGTGGGATCAATCATGTCTTGAGCATTTCACATCTTTTTACTGCTTCTGCATTTTGGATTCATTTTTTTCTCTCTCTTTTTAATGGATTAAGACTACTTCCGTTGGTCACTTCAGACTATTGGCTCACATTCTTGCCGTGAGCTTCTACTACTTCTAACTTGAATTGAATTTTGAAAAGACATACCTCGTTCTTCAGGTGGGTTCCTGCTACTGACTTAAAATTTGAAATGACTTCCCTCGTTCTCTTAGTCGGAGCCTGTTGCCGACTTGAAAATCACAATAATTCTGAAATAGATTCCCTCGTTCTCCAGGTGGGTGCCTGCCATTAAAGCTTGAAATTTGATATGGATTCCCTAATTCTCGAGGTGGGTGCCTCTGACTTACTTGAAACTTGATATGGGTTCCCTCGTTCTCCAGGTGGGGGCCTAATTGCCAAAACTTGAATTATTTTACTCGCTTGTTATCCAGGTGGGCGCCCGATTACCAAAAATATGAATTGTATTCCCTCATTATACGGGTGGGCGACTGATTACTAACAACTTGATTATATTCCCTCATTTTACAGGTGGGCGCCTGATTACCAAAAACATGAATTGTATTCCCTTACTATCCATGTGGGCACCTAATTACCAAAAACTTGAATTGTATGTCCTCATTATCCAGGCGGGTCCCTGATTGCCAAAAAAATTGAATCGTATTCTATCGTTATCCAGGTAGGTGCCTGATTACCAAAAACTTGAATCGTATTCTCATGTTATCCGGGTGGGCACCTGATTTCCAAAAACTTGAATTGTATTCCCTCATTATCCAGGTGGGTGTCTGACTACCAAAAATTTGAATTTTATTCCCTCGTTATCCAGGTAGGTGGCTGATTGCCAAAAACTTCAATTGTATTCCCCCGTTATCTAGGTGGGTGCTTGATTACCAAAAACTTGAATTGTATTCCCTCATTATCTAGGTGGGTGTCTGATTACTAAAAACTTGAATTGTACTCCCTCGTTATCTAGTTGGGCACCTGATTGTCAAAAATTTGAATTGTATTCCCTCATTATCCAGATGGGTACCTGATTTCCAAAAACTTGAATTGTATTCCCCCATTATCCAGGTAGGCGCCAAATTACCAAAACTTGAATTGTATTCCCTTGTTATCCATGTGGATGCCTGATTACCAAAAACTTGAAGTGTATTCCCTCATTATCCAGGTGGGCGCCTGATTACAAAAAACTTGAATTGTATTCCCTTGTTATCCAGGTGGGCGCCTGATTACCAAAAACTTGAATTGTATTCCCTCGTTATCCAGGAGGGTGCCTCATTGCCAAAACATGAATCGTATTCCCTCGTTATCCAGGTAGGCGCCTGATTGCCAAAACTTGAATTGTATTCGCTTGTTATCTAGGTGGGCGCCTGATTACCAAAAAATAGAATTGTAGTCCTTCGTTATCCGGGTGGGTGCATGATTACCAACAACTTGATTATATTCCCTCGTTATCTAGGTGGGTTCCTGATTACCAAAAACTTAAATCATATTCCCTCGTTATCCATGTGGGTACCTGCTACTGACTTGAAATTTGAAATGACTTCCCTCGTTCTCCAGGTCGGCGCTTGTTGTTGACTTGAAAATATATATAATTTTGAAATAGATTCCATCGTTATCAAGGTGGGCGCCTGCTGTTAAAGCTTGAAATATGATATGGATTCCCTCATTCTCGAGATGGGCGCCTGCGACTGACTTAAAACTTGATATGGGTTCCTTCGTTCTCCAGGCGAGCGCCTGATTACCAAAACTTGAATTGTATTGGCTTGTTATCTAGGTGGTCTCCTGATTACCAAAAACATGAATTGTATTCCCTCGTTATCCGGGTGGGTGCCTGATTACCAACAACTTGATTATATTCCCTCATTATCCAGGTGGGTGCTTGATTACCAAAAACTTAAATTATATTCCCTTGTTATCCAAGTGGGCGCCTGATTGCCAAAAAACTTGAATTCTATTCCCTCGTTATCCAGGTGGGTGACTGATTGCCAAAAACTTGAATAGTATTCCCTCATTATCCAGATGGGCGCCTGATTACCAAAAACTTGAATTGTATTCCCTCGTTATCCAAGTGGGCGCCTGATTACCAAAAACTTGAATTGTACTCCCTCACTATCCAAGTAGACGCCTGATTACCAAAAACTTGAATTGTATTCCCTCTTTATCCAGGTATGCGCATGATTACAAAAAATTTGAATTGTATTCCCTCATTATCCAGGTGGTTGCCTGATTGCCAGAACATAAATTGTATTCCCTTGTTATCCAGGTGGGCGCCTGATTACCAAAAACTAGTATTGTATTCCCTCGTTATCCAGGTGGGTACTTGTTTGCCAGAACTTGAATTGTATTCCCTCGTTATCCAGGTGGGCGCCTGATTACCAAACATTTGAATTGTATCCCTCGTTATCTTGGTGGGTGCTTGTAGCTAAAAACTTGAATTATATTTTCTTATTATCCAAGTGGGCGCCTGATTGCAAAAAACTTGAAATGTATTCCCCCGTTATCCAGGTGGGCACCTTATTACCAAAAACTTGAATTATATTCCCTCGTTATCCAGGTGGGCATCTGATTACCAAAATCTTGAATTGTATTCCCTCGTTATCCATGCGGGCGCCTGATTACCAATAACTCAAATTGTATTCCCTCGATCCAGGTGGGCGCCTGATTACGAAAAATTTGAATTGTGTTCCCTCATTATCCAGGTGGGTGCCTGATAACCAAAAACTTGAATTGTGTTCCCTCGTTATCTAGGTAGGTGCCTGATTACCAAAAATTTGAATTGTATTCCCTCGTTATCCAGGTGGGCGCCTGATTGCTAAAACTTGAACTGTATTTCCTCGTTATCTAGGTGGGCACCTTATTGCTAAAACTTGAATCGTATTCCCTCGTTATACAGGTGAGTGCATGATTTCCAAAACTTGAAATGTATTTCTTCGTTATCCAGGTAGGCGCCTGATTACCAAAAACTTGAATTGTATTCCCTCATTATCCACGTGGGTGCCTGATTCCCAAAAACTTGAATTGTGTTCCCTTATTATCCAAGTGGGTGCTTGATAACCAAAAACTTGAAAATTGTGTTCCCTCGTTATCCAGGTGGGTGCCTGGTTACTAAAAACTTGAATTGTATACCCTTGTTATCCAGGTGGGCGCCTGATTGCTAAAACTTGAATTGTATTCCCTCCTTATCCAAGTGGGCGCCTGATTGCTAAAACTTGAATGGTATTCGCTCATTATCCAGGTGGGTGCCTGATTTCCAAAACTTGAAATGTATTCCTTCGTTATCCAGGTGGGCGCCTGATTACCAAAAACTCTAATTGTATTCCCTCATTATCCAGGTTGGTTCTTGATTCCCAAAAACTTGAAATGTATTCCCTCGTTATCCGGGTGGGCGCCTGATTGCCAAAACCTTGAATTGTATTCCATTGTTATCCAGGTAAGTGCCTACCATTACATCCAAACAGACAAAACAAAAGAAATTGTTCTGCTCCTGTTTGGTATATGGGCACATATGTGAGTGTTAATCGAATCGTGTTGCCCAAAAGAGCTCTAAGAATCTAAATGCTAGATCCCATTATCTAGGAAGGTCCAAAAACCCTCAAATTAAATCTCATCTCAAGAGAGTGACAACTTTGAAGATAAGTTATATTTTCTAAAGGTAGAACTTACGCTAAATGTTGTTATCTATGAAAGCCTTTAAATTTAACTACGTCCCATTCTCCAGGAGGGTCCTAAGAACATTCAAAACTAAATCCCATTATACAGGAGGGCCTTGAGAACTTTTACAATTAAATCCCATTATCCAGGAGGGTCCTGAAAACTTTTAAAAATTTAATCCCATTATCCAGGAGAGTCCTGAAAAGCCGAGAATGAACTTACTGAGCCATGATCTATTCTTGGAGGATTCTGAAAAAAATTTCTTGCCCCTGAGCCATGCCTTCCTTATGAGGGTCCCTGCAGATTAAAATATTTTCTTGCCCCTATTTTAAACGAATAAAATTTTGTTAGCTTGAAAACATGGTGGTTAGTTTGCGGCATCATTGTTGAGTATCTGTTTCTGCCACTGCCATGCTTCATTCTGATCATCTGCTCTGAGTCGGCAAGGAGTTGTTTGAGCTTCTGATTGGAACTGGTCTACAAAACCTCGGAATGACTTGAATCTCTTACACTCACTTGTTCCATTGTGTTTTCATTCTGAAAGTTGTTGAGTCCTTGTATTTTCTCAATATTCAAGATTCAAATGATTTTCTAAACCATAGTTATCACCATAGTTTTTACTCTAAATCATGTCAATTGTGATGTGCCTGGCCGAATCCTGATTTGTGCAATTAAAAAGCTGATAGCAAATTTTGAAGTCATTTCTTACTTGTTCTGACAAAATAGACTCAAGAAGGGACTCAAACAAAACAAGAGGAAAAAAATAAGGGACAAGGGAAAAGATGATACCTACCAAGAAAATTCCATCGTAGAAACTTATCAGATGAGGATACCAACTCTAATGACCATGACATGCACCTTTGGATTAAGTGGCATAATCTCTCAAGCAAATTTAATATTCAACTCCTGTTTTACCTCTTCGTTGTGAAACTGGGTTTTAGTGCTTTAATTGTCCAATCTGATCCACAATCCTCAGTCGACTTGTAGCGCCCTGAAAGATTTTCACCATCATTTCTCTCTCATTTTCCTCTTTTCTCAACTCACTGTTGTCTTACGGTTCCCATAGAGGATTTCACCGATAAGACTCTCTCATTTTATCATTTTCTCTCTTTGTGCTAAGAACAAGGTATTACTCATGATGCATGAATATCATACCTTTACCACACACTTGATTTAGGATCCTAAAATATTGGTCAGAAGGTCTTTCTATGGACCGTAAGTAGGCTTTTAGACAAGGTTGGAAAGAAAGGGTGGTATGAAGGCTCAAAATAATTTTAAGAAGAAAGGGTTCGAAATTATAACTTTTCGAATCAGGCCTTTTGGCAAAATTAAAACTATTGCCCCAGTTTCTTGGAGTTTGGGGAATTTTTTGGATTTTTGCTTTGATGGGATTTCTAAGAAAACTGCCCCACTCTTGACTTCGGGGATTATAAAATACTTTATTTGGTGCGACTGAATCGTAAGGCTGCCTACGTATCTTGAGGTGACAAGAATCAGGTCAAACGTAGTTCAAAAGACAAAATTGTTGTATATTTTCTTTCCTTTTCTCTTTTTCTATTCTTTTTCCTTTTTTTTTCTTTTCTCCTTTTTTCTTCTTTTTTTTCTTTTTCTCTTTTCTTTTTGTCTTCTTCTTTTTTTCTTTTTCTTTTCCTTTCTAGTTCCTACCTCTATTTTTTACTCCAAAAGAGGGATATGAAAAAAAATTAGGGATCAAAAGGGGTAGCAAAGGATAAAAGTGTTTGGGTCGCAGAATAAAATGTCTTCGTCATACCAAACTTAAAAATGCCAAGTACAAACATGCCATTGAAGATAAGCAAAACCATCAAACATAGTGTCTATTGCTGGCATCAACAAAAACAAAAGCTGCCATGAGAAATAACTTTGTCCTAATCAATGATCCTTTCCAGTTCAAAGCAGACTTGATTCAAACTTATCTTTATGTGGAAGAATGCATTTCAACACTAACTGATCTACCTCAAATGGCTTGAGAGACATTTCGTTGTTGTATTCACTTATCAACCTCTTTATTTTCCAGACTAATTGCTCCAGTTTCACTCAATTCAAGCTTTAAATTATCTCAGAATGCGTGAATCTTTACTTGTTTTATCAAATACATCCTTTTATCATATTCAAAACTGTGTCATTGCTTCATTGTTAGATTAACTTTCAAGACTAGGCTGAGAATTATCTGTGCATGTCATGTCACTAGAATCAGGAGAAAAGAACTATAAAATGAAAAGTGGCCCAAACAAAAATTGACCAAAACTAATAGAAACCATGAGATTGCATTAGACAGATGGTGGAAAGGGTTTGAACAAAACAAGAAAAATAGACATGGGTGACAATCCTGGAACAATCCTAGATAACATTAGACGAGTTACTACCACTAAACGAACTAGGAAAATAAGAAGCAGAAGGGTTTGAACCAACAAGACAGTGTTCGGATTACAACCATAAAATAACTCGGACAAATAGAAATGACAAAAAAATAAACCACCAAAACTCCTCCCTGGATAGCCAAGAAAGGAGTGTCTTTCCAATTACCAAGCTCAACATCTTAGCCACTAGATTGCACATCAAAATTACTGGGACCTTCAACAATTTCAATATCATTAACTTCAATCAGCAAGTTTCCAAGATGATTCTCATACTCCGTGCTATCATGCATCCTCACCACAAAGTGTGATGATCCAGATAAATTTGGCTTCTTAAACTTCAGTAGGGTATGAGGTTGTTTTGGCTGGCGGAGCTTGGAAAATTTTGGACGAAGTGCCGGGGTAGGAGTTGTAAGGGGTGAAACCCAGGGCATGTTGAGGAGAAAGATCAACGGTGTTGGCCATCTAGGCTTAGGACAACGGTAGAATGGAGGCATGGTTTTCTGTAGAGTTGGTAGGGAATGAAGATGGAGGATGCCCCATGATCCAAGGCTGATACATTTCTACGATCTTCTATTTCAACCTTTGGACCTCCCCTTTCAATCATATTCCGACTCCACAAACTCCCTCGACAGGTCAAAAACTCTTATGTCCAAGTCTTTGTTAGCCATACCTATATTGTATGGATGACTCACCAAAATGCCACAAACTAACCACCCTCTGTTATGATAACAAGGAAAGTGACAAAGAGGATCAAAATAAAGCGAACACGTTAGCATTAGGGCATTTATCAGATAGAAATATTACATTGCGTGCAATGCCCCTAGCAACAATGAACAGTTCTAGAATGGCTTCGAGGGTGCGAAGGCCATTCGGCATCATCCCAATTTCACTCTTCTTGCCCCATTTCCTTCTTCATTTTTCTTTATAACACCGCTTGGTTTTTCATTTCTTTCCCCCTCTTTTCATTCTGATTATCGCTCTCTTTTTTTCTCTCATTTCTCACACGCACAATTTCCTCTCTTTTTTGTTTTTTTTTCTTTGTTTTTTTTATTTTCAAAAGATGATTCGATTGAACCCTATGTAGGGTGCCTACATATCATTTCCCTCATGAATCGGATCAAGCATAGTTCCAACAAAAATGTTGGATAAAATAAGAAACAAAAATCTTTTAATTTTTCATTTATAACCTTTTTTGGTTTTTCAAATACAAAACAGGAAGTACTATAACAAAAAACTCGACAATCTTAACTAGACTGACAGACTCGATACTACTATACAAGACAAAAAAATAAAAGACAACTTAAGATAGACTACAAAGTAAAAGTTTTCTCAAGAAGCTCGTGTATGTAATGGTATTGACTAGAATGGTCCTGGGATATTTGTCATGCTCAAACTCTAGCAAGTTGATCCATTCCTGAATGGTAAAAATAAGATTGAATAGAGTTAGTGACTCAAGACACTATGCGACACCCACAACACCTCTTGTTGGATACATGCCAGACACGACTAGGCTATTTTTGGAAATTAACCTACGTAGACAAGAGTAGCTATAAGTGCAAAATCAACAAGGTGACTACTCAGATATGAAAATACCTTACCAATTCTTATATAGATTCAACTCCCAATAATCATTGTCCAAAATTAATTTGCAGAAATTACCCATTTTGTAAAAAATGACCGATATGGCCAGAAGTGACTAAAGATGCAAACTCAAAAAGGAAGGACCTTAAAGTAATATGACACCTAGTTGTAGACTCAAAATCCTAAGATATGGGTAACTGAAATACTTTTGCAAAAATGACCCTATTTTGCAACAATGGCCAATATGGCAAGGAGTGGCTAGACATGAAAGATTTGGCTAAGACCCCACGAAGCCAAGAACCTAAAGTTCACTAGGAAGATCGGGTCCTATGTGGGTTTCCTACGTATCCCACCCCGAAAGACGAGAATCAGGTTTGCGTAGTTCGGGAAGATTGGATATGAGAGAAAGCTTAAAAAATGATACTAATTTGAAATATATATATATATATCTATATATATATATATATATATATATATATATATATATATATATATATATATATATATATATATATATATATATATATATTGTCTTTTTGAAAATGATGAAAAATATAAAATCTTTTTGGAGTTTCTTTTTTTTTTGGATTTTTTTGGAAAATAATGGAAAAGGGCTAAATCTCTTTTTGCATTTTTCATTTTCATTTTTTTGACTTTTTTTGAAAAATGATTGAAAGAAAAACATAACTGGGCCCTACTTGCTTCTTTTTTCACCATTCTTTCCCAAGCATCGGTCCATCAAATGATCTTTTTACCCTAAAAGATGCAACATGTATCACATACAGATGATTGAATGTCTTTTTGGACTACGGGCCAAATTTTGACAAAGTTTGGATAAGCTTCTACAAAGGGACACGGTGCCTGGGACCAAGACCTACTAGGTTTAAATGACATGATGCAAATAAGAGTGACCTAAAGGTTGACGTAATATTGGGGTTCACTAACAAGGCAATTCGGAGGAGCGTATGGTCGATGGTGGCTGCTCAAGCTTTCCACCCACTCCATACGTCCGACGGTCCCCCTTTTAAATTAAGAGTGACTCAACAAAGAGTTCGTGCACGCTATACGTACTTCGAGACTTCTGCAAAAAGAAGACTCATGGTTATACAAATGATGATAGATTATAAAGCAGTAACACATTAAGAAAAACGATAAACAAATAACCAACAAAACAAGGAAATAATACAAACAAATCAAATACAAAAAACAAACACCTCAACCGAATATCCTAAGAAACCAACAAGATCAAGTACCAGCTCGAACCTACAACTCCCCAGCTCGAACCTAAAAACCATAGATGTCATACCCTTTTTTTAATCAATCCTCACTAACCCATCTTAAATAAATAAAAGGACTTTGCAAAGCTTAAAAGGGTTTTCAATTAGAAAGAGACAAAAGTTTGTGTTCAAAAGGATTAACTCAGAGTCGCCACCTGACATTGGTTTTGTTGTGCCAGGTCACCGTTTTATAAAAATAATTTTTCCTATTTAAACACTTTGAACTTTAAAACTAAATTTGCACCAGAGATTCGGGTAAGGGGGTTCAATTGACTCAGGGTGAAGGTGTTAGGCACTCCCCAAGTCCCGTAACTAGTACGGTTGCATACTTCATATGGTCCGCTTTAAAATATTCAATTGAGGTAAAACACAAAAAAAAAAAATACACAAGATGTTAGAGGTCATCCCCACCTAAAAAAGATAAAATGAATAAAGGAAAATATTAAAGTTCTATTCTACGCTTCCTCACATCATCCAATATCTGGCCATTATTTATACGTACTTCGGGGTATACCCCGGATAAAAAATATATAAATTCTTTGGGGTATTCTCCAGATAAATTTAACTAAGAGAACGACTTGTTGCCTCAAAACAAAAAAAATCCTAAAGCTTACCTACCCAAGTGTGACCGACCTAAACATACCACTAGTGGATAATAAAATAAAATAAAGTAACAAATGTAGTACTAAAATCTCAATTTTGTTACTTTTAACTTCCATCTTTAGATCCCATTTCTATTTCACTATTCTTGTCCAACATTTCTTTTCCAGAGTTTATCAATCCACTGCCCCGTAATCTAACTTAAACTAATAGTTCATGAATTGATTTACTTATCATAAATTATGCTCTATTCACAATAGTTAATTAAAATGAGCAATTTGACTGAATTTATATCAAACGAGAACATTAAGCCATCATCATGCAATTAACATAGCACATGAAAAATAATAGCACACATAATAAAGAGAAGTCAATGAGAAGGACCACAAAAGGAGTTCTGAAATTTTCTTCGACGCTTGAAAATCATACAAGAGCTTTAAGCCAAAATTGAGCGAATTGCAGCACGAACAAAATGAAAACAGCAATAGGAACTCGGATAGTAACCTCGATGTACGACTGAACGAGACCTCGAATTGGACTTCGAATCACCTCAAACAAATTTCATTTTTAGAAAGCGAAATTTGGAATCTGGTCGTTCTCTGTTGTCCGGCTTCTGGATAGGAAAGGAGGATCGTAGGGTGGACTTAGACGTTCAGAGGATGGAGACCATCTTTTTCGGCGAGTTTTTGGAGAGGTTGGCGGGGTGGTTGGGTTTATTGGGGCGTTGGAGGGTTGTTTTTGCTGATGGCTTCTGTTCACTGGCGTGTTGGGCTGGTTGGTGAAGGGAGGGGTGAACGAGTCGGTTTTAATGGGTTTTTCCGGCGAGTTTGTATTTGGTTAGAAGTGATGGTCAGGCATGGTTCGTTTGTTGGTGTTTGGGGTGGCACGGTGATGGATGGGGAGCTGGAGTTATGGTCGTGGGAAAGTGTAGCGTTTTTGAAGCTACAATGGAGAAGAAGCAGATCTTTTGTTTTTCTCTTTTTCCACCATAGATGGGCGCTGAAGCTTCTAGGAGTTAGGTCATTTTTCCGTTTTGCCTTTTTTTCTCGTGTAAATTTTCATCGACCTCTTCAAGTGTATTGCGGTTGATTAGTCCTTAGAGATAAGGATTTTTTTAGGTTTTTCTTTTATGTTTTCAAAAGAAAAAGTCCAGAAGGGTCCCTAGAGTTAGCTTAATAGGTATTGGGTATTGGGCTTAATGAGCTAATTCGAATTGGGCTAAAATTTAAGCTCTAAGACTCCTAAAATTGTGGTCCAACACCTTAATTAACTCCCTTTAATATTAGATAAAAATACTACACAATGCAAAAATTAATCCTAATTAATTAAACTAACCTATATTAAAATATAAAACTATTATACTTTTTATTGTATTTTCAAGATCACGTAAAGATAAAAATAAGGTACTTTTATTGTATATATTTTTTTTAATTCAATTTACGAAAGATAGGTAAACTAAAATATTTTTTGTGACGAAATAAAATAAAAGAGTCAAAATTAGTTGAAATAAAGATATTAGGCTTAAATGAAATATTTATGTGCTAAAATATTAAAAATCTTAGGGAGAGTCAAAAATTACATCTCTACACCTTATATACCTTTCGGGTGTAGTAAAAAGGAGGTGTGACAATGATACTAATCTAGAAATGTTTTCCAAGTTTAAGAGGTTCATGAAGAACTCCAAAAGTGCATTTAAAAGAGAGACCAGTAATAAGCTCAAGCAGAATGAAAAAACTAACTGTGATTGGTGTTATAAGTGTGGCAAGCTAGATCACATGGTCAAGGACTTCCCAATATAAGAAATTAAGCGAAGGAAGAACGAGCTAAAAAGTGAAATTGGAGAAGATAAGAGAAAAAGGTTCTAACAAAGGAAAAAATCTAGGCAAAGTATTTATTGAAGCAATAAAACGGGCATTCTTGGCAGCATATAAGGACAGTGGAAGTAATCAAGAAGAAGAAAAAGAGGATGAGGTTATAAGTCTCTATGCGGTGATTGATGAACCCCAAGTTGCGAAAACAAAAACCCTCAGCACAGCTTGGAAGACCTCCTTTGTTTGATGAACACCATTATGATGAATGGAGGTTACGTATGGAAATATTTTTTCAGGCTACTGACTTTGACCTATGGGTAACTGTCGGTCATGGACCATCACTCCCAACTAAATAGGACAATGAGAGTAAAAGGTGCAACAAAGGAGGAGAGGAATATGATGAGGAAGATCGTCAGCTAGTTCAGAAAAATGCTAAAGCAAAGGACTTTCTCTATAGGAGCCTGTTTAGGAACACCTCAGAGTGTTCTCTTGCATCTCTACTCATGATATATGGAGGATCTTGGGAACTGACTTTGGAAATGAAAACATCAAAGTGTCCTTGAGGTGATTGAAGAATCCAAAACAGAGGAAGAAGTGATAGGAATGATGGCCATGGGTGACTCAGAAACTAAAGAAGATGCAAACCAGGTAAGTATATCTGACTTGAAAGAAAATATTCATGTTATATCAAAAATATAATTGATATCCATAATTGTGACATTAATGAATGAAATGGATAAAATAAGCACTGAAAATTATAAGCTAAAATCGACCTTTCTTGTGTCGAACTTGATATCAAAGAACTTGAGTATGACAAAGCTAGTTTAGAGAAACAGATCAAAGACCTTAAGAATTTGGTTCTTAAGCTTACTTCTGGTAATGAGAAGTCTCTTGATATTCAGGGGAAAGAAAAAATGAGTGGTCTGCAGGATAAGTTTGAAAAGGAATTAAAAATTGCTAATGACAATCTTTGTGATGTTGAATGTAGAATAAGGTCCTGCATGAAAACTTGGAAAAGGATGATTATGAACTCTCTAGACTAAGCAAATGGCATAGATCTTTTGATGCCTTGAATTGGCTGAATGAAAACGGTAGCTCTAATAAATCTAGAATTGCCTATAGAAAACTTGTCCTTAAGTTTGACCCAAAATATGTAGGAATTTCTGATAATAACATGTGCACACATTTTAGAAGAGTTGGATACTTCAGAGACATTTGTCCTGTATTAATTCATGCTAAGTTTAAAAACACCTTTGGCGTTGGTAAAAATGTGAAGAAAGAAGATGAGACAAAGGTAAATCCCCCTGTCCATACTAAGTGGATTAAGGTTAACAAGAAATAGCTGCTAATCTTTTCCCCTTCTACGCAATAAGGGATCCGATTCATCCTTTCTCTAACAAAAAAGAACTCAAGCTTGTTTGGGTTCCTAAAACTAACTTGTGAGTTTTGGTTCAGGCTAAGGTGAGAGGAAACAATCAGGACTGGTATCTACACAGGAGATGCTTAAGGCATATGAATGGAGAAAAAAAAAACTTCCTATCACTGACATTCTTCTAAGGAGGGAGTGCATAATTTGGAAATGGGGAAAAGGGCCAGATAACATGTATTGGCAAGGTTGACAAGTTACTCTCTCATGTTATAGAAGATGTGTATTATGTGGTAGGGCTTAAACGCAATCTTCTTAGCATCTCTCAAATGTGTAACAAAGGAAATGAAGTAAAATTCAATTACAAATTTTACTCTATCACTAAGCTTGATACTGGTAAAATTGTGTTAAAGGGTAAGAGACATAACAATGTCTTATAAATATTGATTATGTCACTTCCCGAAAGTGAGCACACATATTTGAGTGTAGTAGAAGATGATCCACTGCTATGGCTAGAAGATTGGGACATGTCGGCCTCTCTCAACTTAGCAAGTTGGCAACAAAGGACTTGGTCCTTGGGCCACCTAAAGTTGAGTTCACCTCTGACAAGGTATGTGATGCATGTGTTAGAGGGAAACATGTTAGGTCATACTCTAAATCTAAGATGTTTGTAAGTACCTCTAAACCTATGGAACTCCTTCACATGGACCTATAGGGACCAATGAGAATAAGGAGCAGAAGAGCTAAGACGTATGTGTTTGTGATTGTTGATGACTTCTCCAGAAATACCTAGTCTTTATTTTTAGGATCCAAAGATGAAATCTTTGATGTTTTCTGTGTATTTGTAAGAATGATTCAACAAACGCTAGCATGTAATGTTTTAAGTATAAGAACTGATCATGGAACTGAATTTGAAAATTCAAAATTTCTTGAGTTATGTGGGTCACATGACATTAACCAATATTTTTCCGCACCTAGAACTCCATACAAAATGGGGTTGTAGAAAGAAAGAATAGATCCTTAGAAGACATGGGAAGGACCATGTTTATTTTGAGTGGACTGTCTAAGAATTTCTAGGCTGAGGCAATCAATATTGCTTGCTACCTACTAAATAGATGTATTGTCATACCCATTCTTGAGAAAACTCTTCATCCTTTTTAAGTGTGATTTCAATATTACTCGGGGTGTGCTCTACTGATAATACATCATCGTCTTTAGTAGTAATTGATTTAACATACCACATTCCACTTCCATTCATCCATCAAGATTGAAAGAAGTGTCATATCCCAACATGTAGTTATAAATTTTATTGTTTATTATCTTAGGACCTTAATGTCGGCTTAAATTTTAACTCCAATCAAATATTGCATCATTAAGAAGCACGGACTAGAAAGCTTATACATGGTTATAAGGAAAATTAAAGACCCCATCATCCCTCCACCCCCCCTCCCCCATCAACAAAAGCTAGCATATGATGTTTAAGTATAAGAACTGACCATGGAACTGAATTTGAAAATTTAAAATTTCTTGAGTTTTGTGGATCACATGACATTAACCAATATTTCTCCGCACCTAGAACTCCATACAAAATGCGGTTGTAGAAAGAAAGAATAGATCCTTAGAAGACATAGGAAGGACCATGTTGATTGTTAGTGGACTCCCTAAGAATTTCTAGACTGAGATAATCAATACTGCTTGCTACCTACTAAATAGATGTATTGCAGACTCATTCTTGAGAAAACTCTTCATCCTTTTTAAGTGTGATTTCGATATTACTTGAGGTGTGCTCCACTGATAATACATAATCGTCCTTAGTAGTAATTGATTTATCGTACCACATTCCACTTCCATTCATCCATAAAAATTGAAATAAGTGTCATATCCCAACATGTAACTATAAATTTTATTGTTTACTATATTAGGACCTTAATGTCGACTTAAATTCTAACTCCAGCCAAATATTGCATCATTAAGAAGCACGTGCTAAAAAGCCTATGCATGGTTATAAGGAAAATTAAAGACCCCATCATCCCCCCAACCCTACCACACAAATAAAAAATCACAAAAAGAAAATTTTACAAAGAAATAAAATAGATATTAAAAAGAATAGTCTCACTTTTCAATGTCTATTTGAATTCGTTGTTTTGAAATGTATTCTTATGTTATTGACAATTTATGAAGTTAGATATCTTTACAAGTAGTTGCGCAAAGACTAAGATACCCGTGTTATATATATACTGTCACTATATATTTAAAACAACCATATTTAGAATGAGCCTCTATTCTTGATCTCCAAGATGAACTTAACCAATGATATGGTTTTATACGTTGTTAGCCGAAAAATAAAAGAACTAAATAAATATTGTGTTGTTTCCTTTGTCAATCTCTTTAGCCGAACCGGTGTTATGAATTATAAGATCAACAAATATTATGTCATGGAGCAACAACTTTATCTTTAATTAAAGATCTCGTATGACAGTTTAATCCATTAATAATATTGTTCATTTTGAGCCTAAATCCGGATGATTTAATAATTAATTATTAGGGTCTAAGATTTATTTGCTTATATCACCAACATCTCTCCTGTATTTTGTCGATATGAGATTCACCTAAGGTATCATATACTCCCCCTTAGGGACTCAACATCCTCGCAGAGGTTTAGCCCACCAACATTATAGGTTACACGTAAAGTGGCTCTGATACCATATGTAACTACTCGGCCTACTAGCGATATTGTCCACTTTGAACTTAGGCATGTACGGCTTTAAAATACATCACTGCGGTTTAAGACTTGTTTACTCGTATCCCCAGCATCTTTCTCGTATTTTATTGATGTGAGATTTGCTTAGGGCGTCATATCTCGAATGTGACCCCTGAGTATGAAGTCGCCTTTGTTAAAGATATTTTACCCTCTAACGTGAGATTTTTCGATGCGAATTTGAATTTGATCAAGTATAACTATAGATATCGAACAACTAATAGGGAAAAGAAACATATGGTTATGACTTATGAGACCTATAAAAGTTGGTTCGGAGGAGGGGTTTGGGAACTGAAGTCAACGGGGCCAGAGCTGGAGACTAAGGCGTGGGTTCAGCAGAATTCGATAATTTTGATCCAAATTATATATTTATTTTAAGAAATTTATTTAATATGTTCAAAATATTAATTTAGAATTTGGAGGCTAAAATTGTAAACCCAAAAACACTATATTCTAGCTCCGCCTCTAAAAGTGAAAGGGCAGCCATATATGTGGTACATGTTTGTCTCTCGCACCTTAATAATAGGATATTCGTGTCATTGACCCTACGGCCTTCACGAAATTCGAAGAAACTGCCAGCCAAGAAATTGTACTAAACATCAATGAGGCTAGCTATCCTATTGCTTTCAAGACATAAACATATACCCAAATCATCTAAATTCTTAACTTTATCTTTTGGCCACCCTTATATGATCAAAACTCTAATATCCTTAAAAGACAAATTAATTATGAACAAACTTGTTTAGATATAAGATGATAGTTTATGCGAGCATTCTAAATTCTGTTGGCGTGAGATTGCTCACATTGACGATTTCAAATCCGAATAAAGGAGGAGGGTGAGGTAGGCTGATACCTAGCACAAAATTAGACAATTCGTGATAGATCCGCACTGTACATATTTGGATTGAGATGAAGTTATTGTATTCTAGTTTTTAGGATCAGGGGCGGATCTCGCAAAGCAGTGCCATTTTCATCTGAATCCAATACGTTCGATGCTGAACATAAATTTATGCATAGAGATTATCCAAAATAGTAACAAATAACATATATGAACTCATAACTTTAACTATATAATGAGTTTGAATTCATAAAATTCAAATCCTTGATCCGCCTTTTGATATTAATATATAATAGTATTTCTTTTAGTTGCGACTAGAGATGTGAGTATTTAGCGTATCTCTTTAGCAATTGTGTTCAAAATTAATGAATGTATTTATTGATAATAATTATGAAGAATTTAGCCCATTCTTGTTTTTGCTATATTTTTTATTTAAGATAGGGGACCTCCTATAGTTAATTTCACCTTTTAGCAATGTATAATAAGTTTGTTTTCACATCATTTCACAATAATGGCTACTTTTATGAATTATTTGGACAAGTAAATATGTACGGTATGTAGCTAGCTTTCTTTGGTAATTTGACGTACGCAAATGAAAAGGGTCGATTTTTTTATAAACACCAAAATCTCACTTAAAAGTTTAAATTACAACCAAGAAAATTTATATTTTTATTTGCTTATGTATCTTTAGCACATACGCCCATAATTAAACTCTAAGTATTTGAAAAAAATTCTTCATAATAAGTCGCACACATTGATTGTAAACAAGATTATGATCTCTAGCTACGTGCTCTTATATCATAGTTAAATTTTATCATCAATTCGTTTATAAATTATAACGATTTATAAAAACAAACTTCCATTTACGTGGGAACTTTACTATAGGTAGGGAGCATTTTACCCTCCAGAGAACATTTTTCAAGCGTCAATATAGATTAATTAGGTTTGGTACTAATATGTGTTCATATTTGCGTGTGTATATATTCATACTCTTCCTTTAGCTGTTTAGCACTGCATTTTATTCTTCACGCTGAATGAAAAGCAACAATTATTTTAAATTGCAATTTATATATTAGTTAAATCATAAAGATATTAGTACAACATATAACAGAACTTAAAAAGCAAAACATAAATTATATATCAAATGAGGGGAGAGTAAAGATATGTGAAGCTGAAACAAGATCATGCATACAAACTCACATGAGTTTTGTGGATACATCAATTTGTGCCAGTTCATGTACTGTACGTACCGTACGAAGAAAATAACATCAATGAAAACGACCCAAATATATTAGGAAAATTTATACAAATAGCTCAAATAAATCTCAACTTACTAATCTTAGTTATTAATTTTAGACTTATTAAAACTAGCCAACAAAAATTGAAAATCCAAATAATAGGGTTCTTTCTATCAAAGAATTACATGCAAAAATCACCTTTCATATTTTTAAGTGTGATTAACAACATTACATACAAGACGGAAAGGAAATTTCATGGACGAGGTAGCAAATAAGGCAATGAAATACAAAAATCTATATAATATTCTAAAAATCTAAACAAAAAAAGAACTTTTTCAATGGGTATAGTTGAAATCCATTGAAAATATATAGATATGTCAATATACAAAATTTGAGGAAAATTTGAGATGATTTGGACTGGTTTTGTATCAATTCGTAATTAAATCGAGTTCAAAAAGTCTTCTGCGACACATGTATCAAATATGTATCACGCGTGTATCTCACACACAGGTATACATGGATGTACATGAGATACACAATTGATACAAATATGATATATATGTGATACACAAATGATACACAGTGTAATATACATATCATTTTTTTCATGTTCAGCTTTTAGTTCGAATTTTCTATTCAAACCACCTCAAAACTTTACCAAATCATCCCAAAATTGAGATTCAAGCTCCTTAAGTTGTGCCCCCTCTATTCTAGCAACACCCACTCAAAACAACACAATAATTTGATTTTTTTGCTACAAATAGCTAATTGGTTAATTAGGCTAATATTAGTAATATTTTAGTAATTGATCAATTTTTGTAATGAGCTACCTATAAATGGATATAGCTGGTAATTTTCCAATATATTATTCACTTTTGTTTCATTTTAATTGTTTTAGTTTGACTTTGTACAAAAAGTTTTTAAAAAAAGGATGACTTTTGAACACGTAGTCCTAAAAACTTAAGGGAAAAAAACTTTGTAGAATCATAATATTTGTGTGGATATAAAAATACGTTTCTCATTAAGAGTAAAGTGGGCAAAATAAAAAGTTTAAAATTAAATTATCTTCAAATATAGAAATGTTTCATTATTTTTTAAACGAAAAAGGATTCAAAATGCCCCTAAACTACTGAAAAAAGGATTAAAAATACCCTTCATCTATAAATTGGGCTAAAAATACCCCTTCATCCACCTTTTGGTTCATTTATGCCCTTTGACCGTTAGGTCAATATTGAATTAAAACAATTACTTAAAAGAATTTACAAAATATTTTTATTTCTTTAAACTAATGCATCAATAGTCCACTTTTGGTCTATTTGGAAACAGTCTCTCTACCCAAGGGTAGGGGTAAGGTGTGCGTACATACTACCCTCCCCAAACCCCACTAAGTGAGATTATACTGGGTTGTTATTTGCATCAATAGTCCACTAATTTAGTAAAGTCTTCTTCTTCTTCATTTTTGCAATTTTTACAAAAAGAAAAATCCAGTTTTTTAAAGCATTTTTTTTGTAAAAACTGATTTTTTTTTTGTAAAAACAAAAAGAAAAGAAGTTGTTTTTAACAAAATATTTTTGTTTTTTTAAAACTGAAAAAATATTTTCAACAAAATATTTTCGTGTTTGAAAAGTATTCTTTTTCATTTTTTCAATTTTTTAATAAAAAATTCAATTTTTTAAAAAAAACATTTTTTTTAAAAACGACAATATGTTTTTCAGTTTTTACAAAAACAAAATTCCCACTTTTTACAAAATTTTTTTTTTTTTTTTGGTAATTAAACTGTATTAATCACCAAAGTGGTTGCCATACAATTCCATAGTTCAGCTTTATACACAGCTGCCTATCAAAGGGTAAACAAAACTGACTAAACTATACTATACCAAAAGTTCAACATTACAGTAGGTAATGTTGAAGATGTACTCTAACTCTAAGCGGTGCCCTAACATTACAAGTGTAAGCAATGCTTCTAAGCAGTTTATCACTATTACAGAAGGTGTTTCCAAATATTCTCGCATTCTTTTCCAACCATAGGACATAGAACACTTCTGCCAAGGTCATTTTGAATATATGAGCTCGAGGAGATTTCCCTTTAGCCTGATCAATGAACCAGTGGACAAACTGTGGCCAGTTCTGTCCAGCAGGTTGTGTAGTTCTAATCCATTGCAGTGTGTGATACCTCAGCTGAGTAGCAAAGGTGCAGTCCAAGAACAAGTGGTCTCTGGTTTCCTCAGTTTGTTGACACATAACACAAGTGCCATCCACAGTCAAGTTCCATTTCATCAACATATCTTTAGTAGGAAGCCTGTCTTGTAGAAGCAGCCAAAGGTTGAAAAGTGCTTTAGGTCGAGCAGAATTCTGTATGGTTAAGTTCTTCCAAGGGACTCTAGGTGCCTCTCCAATCTGTTGAAGATAGAGCATTCTTATAGAACAATCAGACTTATGTAACAATTGATATTGCTGCAATAGAACAGTGCCTTCAATGATCTTCCGAACCATCCAACTAGCTTGTTTAGGCACATTTATGGTCTCCAACTGTTGTTGTTTGATATAAACTGTGTGAATCCATTTCACCCATAATACATCCTTCTTGTGTGCCAAATCTCAGCTTAGTTTTGCAACAGCAGTCTTGTTCCACAATAAGAGATTGGTCAAGTTTAAGCCTCCAGCAGACTTTGGCAGACAGATTTTTTCCCAGGCCACATATGCTTTCCTTGTTACATTAACTGAGCCAGACCATATGTAGGATCTACATATTGCTTCTAGTAGTTTTATAACTTTGGAAGGAATGAGAAAGAGTTGAGCCCAATAAGCTTGAATGCCAAAGATTACTGATTGCACCAATTGGATTCTACCAGCATATGACAGTTGTCTGGCAGTCCAGGATGTAATCCTGGCAGCAATCTTGTCGACCAGTGGTTGCCATTGGAAAACAGACAGCTTCTTGGTAGATAGTGGTATACCCAAGTATACTTTTTACAAAAACTATGCTTTAGAAAAACTGAAAAAATGAAAAAAAATATTTTTCAGAAACAAAAATATTTTGTTGAAGATATTTTTTTTTTGTTTTTACAATTTTTTTTTGAGTTTTTACAAAAAACAATTCTTTAAAAATTGGAAAAAAATGAAAAACAAATATTTTTTTCGCAAAAACTGAATTGTTTTTTGTAAAAACTGGAAAAAAAAGTAGAAGACTTTACTAAATTAGTGGAATACTGGTGCATTAGTTTAGAATAAAAATATTTTGCAAAATATTTTTTAAGTAATTATTTTTAATTGAGCATTTACCTAGTGGTCAAAGGGCATAAGTGAACCAAAAAGGTAGATGGAATGGTATTTTTAGCCCAATAGGTGGATGAAGGGTATTTTTAAATCTTTTTCAATAGTTTAGGGGAATTTTGAATCCTTTTCCGTTTTTTAAACGAACTTATGAGAAAATTATGCCATTTAAATTGAAACAGATGAAGTAGTTTTTTGAATTTTTCACCTAACATGTGCTATTTGTTTTGAGCGCTCATTAATCTAGATTCATACAAAAACAAATCTCACTTTGAGATTAAAGTAATCCTTAGTAAGGTGATTTTATTTTCGGGGCTTGAACCTTCAAGATCTCTAATTAAGAATGAATGGATACTTACCATCCGCCACCCAACTTTTGATGGTCCAAACTGTTGGGCATGCGAACAAAGTCTCACACTGATAGCTAAAAAGATTGTGAACCTATATATAAGGCATATGGATCTTAATGGTATGATGTCTTTTCGGAAAAACCGTGCGGGCATAGTTCGAAGGGGACGATACCACATCATGTTAAAAGCATATTTGGGCTAGCTTAGGCCAACAACATGTATCAGCCCAAGTTTGGTAAGATGAGTATGGTGATTGAAAGATGATGGCATGGGACTCAGTTATATTATCCTTACGATTTTGAAGACGCGGACACGAGAAGAAACTATTCGTAGGTTTTGATTGTCATAAATACTCACGATGTGGGAAGCACAATGACTCGAAAAAATTAACTTGTGGATCATGATATTGGACCGCGTGAAACTTAGTTAGAAGGTGAACTTGTTGGGTGTACAGGTGGCACAAAGTGATATCAGAAATAGACATGTGAATCATGGTGATGATCCACGTAAAATTTAGTTCAAAGGAAAAATTAGTGAGTGTGTGAACAAAGCCTTATATTAATGCTGTTACGACATGCAAGTATGCAACTACTCTTAGCCAAGCATTTTGGATAGATTTTTAAGTTCTCTCCACATTAACGGTGTAAAACTTTGGGATTTTTTCAAAATCGTAATTATGTTCTCAAAAAATGATGATCCTTGTATGATCTTTTGGCATAGGAGAAGGTACTTAATAAAGGTAATTCACTAAAAATTTTGGAACTTCAGTGGGTGGTACTTAATGTAAGACCTAAGGAAAGTGCAAGGAAGAAAAAGAAAGATCAATTCAACACACTAGAGCCCTATACCTTTTGCTACTCTACATACTTTCAAATGTTTCGGGGTTGAGCCCTAGAAATATGAAAAATCATGATAATGAAGCGCTTTTTTCTTTAATGAACCTTATAGTCTGTTTGGCCAGCTTTTTCTCTATCAAAATTGCTTTTTTCTTCAATGTTAAGTTGTTTGATCAAGTTTTTTAAAAGGAAAAAAATGCTTTTGAACAAAAATAGAGGCAGTTTTTGAGAAGCATGAAAAAAATAACTTCTAAAAAATAATTTTAAGAAAAATACACTTAGAAGCATCTTTTAACAGATTAGCCAAACACTAATTGCTACTTCAAGGTGCTTATAAAATTGATTAGTCAACCACAAATTGTTTCTCACCAAAACAGAGGCGAAACCAAATTTCAAATTTATGAATTCTGAATTTACCGTGAAACCCATAGATCGTCTTTATTACTGAGTTCACGATTACATATTTATACATATTTAATAAATTACTTCATAAAAATATAATATCTAAACAAAAATGACCGAGTTCAGTCATCCGCGCCTATTAAGCTCGCTCCGCCCCTGTACCAAAATACTTTTTTAAAAACACTTCTCAAAATAAGCAGATTTTTTTAGCTTGGCCAAATAGGCTATTGCATGACGTAAAGATGAAGTAGACAGGAATCCCACATGGGTACACTTATACCATGTCAACGTATAAATGGCTATATCATCAAAAAGCTTAAATTTTTAAAGTTCAACGTACTCTTATTTACTTAATTATATCTCTAACAAGCAACTAGGGATAAAAATACCAGCCCAATACGCTAAGCTCCCGGTATACACGGGATCCCGGGAAGGGCCGGACCACAAAGATCTTTTCCACGACTCGAACACATAACCTCCTGATCAAATGGCAACAACTTTACCTATTTTGCTAAGGCTCCCCTTGAAAGGACATGGCAAGTATTGTTACTACTTCAGTAATAATAGCTCATAGAGCCTACCTGAGGAATGCATTTTAGGACCAAAATAAGAAGGCACTACAAAAGTGAGATCAACATAATAAACTGAAGAACTAAAAGAAACCCTGTTTTTCCTAACCCCAACAACCAAAAGAGCATAGACAAAAATGGGGACTTAACCGAAAAACCACTTCTCTGAAAGATTTTATTGTTGGTTACAAGCCATACGATGCACATTTGGCTCATCATCGTCATCCATAGCATAAGCCTCTTGCCTGCGTCGCTGCTCCTTGCGCCTCATTTCTTCCTCCATGTTGACATCATGCAAAGTAGTTAACTCACACTCATCTAACTCCATATCAGACGAGTGCTTCCCCAGTCTCGGTGGCAGAATACTCTCAAGAATGCGGCATTTCTCGGGGGAAAGAAATCCAGATTCTGGAAATTCCACATTAAAATGGATATAAAGCCGACCCTTAATGAATGGCCTCCCATAATGGGGCATTCCTTCATCATTTATTGCCTTATATTGATCTGCAAGAGACAACCAAATGATCATCAAATAGTACTCGCGCCTCCATTTACAAAAGAAAATAAGTAAATTAAAAGAAAAAATGAAAGAATTTTTGTTACCAGGCTTTATAACTTCTCCGGGGCTAGATTTGATCAGAAACTGCCTGCTGTCAAGATGAGTCAGAACAAATTGAAAGCCACAGAGAGCTTCTGTCAAAATAAGATTGTGTTCCACGTAAAGATCATCAGACTTTCGCCTGAACTTCGAGTGATCCTTCTGTTGTAATACAAAAATAATATCGCCGGTGATGGTATCTGGCTGCATAACCACAACACAACCATTACAACAGAAATATCACTTTCCAAAATGACTAAGGCAGTGAACATACTACCAAAGGGAAGCAGATCGCCTTGACGGTTTTCTCAACAACAACAACAACTACCCAGTATAGTCCCACAAAGTGGGGTCTGGGGAGGGTAATATGTAGACAGGCCTTACCCCTACCCGAAAGGGCAGAGAGGCTGTTTCCAATCGACCCTCGGCTCAGTGGAGGAAAGGAAAAACAAAAACCAAAACAAAAGAGCATTAGTAACTCTAGCATAAATAGCGTAAATAATTATCTAAACATAAGAACCATAAATAAAATAGCATGCAAATATACCAGATAGTAACTACCATAAATAACTATCAAAGGGAGACACAAACCAATACACAAATCTTCTACGGATAGGCCTTGACGGTTTTCTCAGTGAGAAAAATATATATTCAGTTCTAAGTCTTGAACTTAACTTCAATGTTTATAGTTCAAATATATTAGATTAAGTAGGACCCATTTTTGTGTGCAAATACAGACTAAAAACTTCAAAGGCCCAATTTAACATTATCAGGGAATTGCAAAAGCTGAGCAATATATTGGCATTGCATAAACTCTTACAGCTTCATCAGCTTCCCCGTGGAAAACAATCTTCTGACCGTGTTGCATCCCTTTCTCAACATTCACTTCCAATACTTTCTTTTCTTGTGTAATTTTGTTTCCCTTGCACTGAGTGCACCTATCTCTCTCACTTATAACCTCTCCTGTGTTAACAAAAAAAAATATTCATAGTTTCGCCAATAATTTCTTCTCTATTATATAAGACTGAAAATTAGTATCACAGGGATAATCTCATTAACTACATACCTGAGCCTCGGCATTCAGGACAAACATGTTGCATCTGTTGAATCATTCCTGGGGCTATCTGTCTTGTCGCGACTCGCATTCCAGTACCTTGACATCCATAACATGTTCCAGAAGCTCCACTCTTTGAACCTTTCCTGATAATCCAAGAAAATCGTGGAGAACTCATCAATACGCACCAGTGAACTTCAACAAAACATGCATGCTGAGGGAAATTTAAATGCATAAGCAATCCAATAAATAAAAGCCAATTAAGACGAGCTTAAGACCGTCTAATCTCTTCAATAAGATGCAGATATTCTGGTATGAGACATAGACTGTGGAAGAGGATTAAATGTACAACAAATGTTTATCAGATAATTCTTCTCTTTTTTTTTCCTTGATCTATCTCGCCTTTCTTGCCATTCTTGCACCAAAAATAATGTTATGTTTTTCTCAGATATGTTAAATCGGTAACAGAAGGTTATATTAGATTTCCCACTAAGATGCAGAAGACCTCATAGTCACCATCACCGAACAAAGGAGAAGCAATATAAACCAGCCTTTCAACGTCCTACAAAATACTGTCAAAGCATCTTAAGAAGTGGAAAGAGCTAAAGAAAATAAAAATCCTGCCTCTAACAATCTTATCTAATAGAGAAGTCTCTTCCGCCTTCCGTTTTATAATTTGGTCAAACCATTAGGAGGAGAACCTGCTTCATTACAAGTTTTTGTCTACAACAAGTGACTAACTTTATTCTATATAAAATTTTGTTTTTCTACAAAGAGAAAACTAGCAGAAAGTTAGCATGCCTAATTTTCCTAGGAGGGTGTCCGAATTGAAAAATTCCAAAAGTATCTAGTAATCTGTGACACACTCTCTTCAAAGGGTGGTTGATTTTTTGACTCAAATATCACTCAAACGCAGAGACAGAACGTGGTATTGATTCTCATCCTTAATGAGAACAGAAGTATTTAAAGATGGTGTAATCATACAACACATTTACTTGAGAATCACTGTCACAAAGCTCCACAAAGACCGTAGGAATTGAAAAAAGTAAAATAATTTAAGAAAGAGAAATACCCTTTACATTTTGGGCACAGTATATTCCGTGAAAGAGAGAGCTTTTTGGTTGTGCCATTGTACAAGTCTTCCAGAGAAACCCGTAGAGTGTGCACCGCATTTTCACCTTGTTTCTTTCTGCTGCCTCTGAAGCTACCACCACCTAGGATAACCAAAGGCCGATGGATTTTTCAACCAAATAATTAAAAAAAAGATAATACTGACAAGAGGAATTTAGCAACCCCGCCCTCCCAATTTGCTTGGCCTCTTCCTATCCACCCTATACCTAAGAGGGAGATGAGTCAACATTACCGCCAAAAGCTCCATCAAAACCTCCACCAAAGAATGACTCAAATATGTCAAATGGGTTGTGACCGCCACCACCCCCACCCATTCCTTCATTAAGCGCATCTTCACCATACTGATCATAAATTTCTCTCTTCTCTGGATCACTTATAACTTCATATGCATGAGCCAATTCCTTGAACTGAGTAGAGAAAAAACATGACCAAGAAAATATAGGACAAAAAATAACAAAACGAGCATCAGAATAGCAAAGATTCCTTGGTATAGAGACAACATATCAGGAACAGCAACATGCAAAGAGTTTTAATTGCACGTGCGAGAGGCGCAACTCACTTTTTCAGGGTCCCCACCCTTGTCAGGGTGATTCTTTATAGCAGCTTTTCTATACGCCTTTTTAAGTTCATCTTGACTGGAATTCTTTGGAACACCAAGAACCTCATAGTATTTGGAGTTATCACTCCTCCTTGCACCCCGTCCAAACATAATAGATTACCTTAGTACCTGCACAGAAGTGTACTAATTTCATTTAATTCCACCATCTTAGGATAAACTTATTAATAAAGAAAGCTTAATACTACACATACATTAAGTACAGTAAATAGGGAGCGACATGTATTGATCACCAGCAACTACTGGTGCAGTAAATAGGGAGCTGAGATGTATTGATCACCAGTAACTATTGGTGCACGCGAGTATCAACACAAGCAATCTGGAAGAAGTATATTAAGATAAGGAAAGTGCTATACTAGTTCATTCATATCAATCTATATGAACATTCTAGCGATTCAAGCACGAAACAACAGAACATGGACCATTTTTCTTTTGTAATCATAAAGCAATAGAAAAAAAAAGAGGGAGAAAACCATGCTTTGAAAGGCAACTTTATTAGAAGCCATAGCATCGTCGCATTAAAGGCGGGAACAATGCAAAACAGGGGCTATCGCTTCATAGGCGCTCGGACACTTTAAACGGTGAGGCACAAGGTGAAGATACTCTTGAATCTGACATTAAAATATAGAAGAAAAAGGGTCTTTTTTCTTGAAGAGAAAAAACAAGTTTACGGCCCTTTGTCATTTGAGTACTGAGGTGGTAAGGTTCTTCTAGTATGCGAGTCTGCTTCTTCTATTACTTGTGATTCTGAACTCCTTTTTCCTTCCGTCTTCTACTATCTTAGTGTATCTGTTAAACCAATTATATATGAAACCAGAATACTACAAATTAATTCTTTTTAAGCCTGTAGTTTTTAGGAATTAGTTTCTAAATATAACCCAACTGACCTTTTTATATATTACTATCTTCAGCGAACCAATACAACTGTATTGAAGCTCAAAATTCTAAATGCCACTTATCTTTCCACTGATATGATACACAAGATGCAAAGAATCTAATTTTAATGCTGTAACAATACAGAGAAATATCTGTCCAAAGTTTCACATATAAATAAAGAGAAAAATGAAATTTGGAAAAGAAAATTAATACTCCCTATCATTGCCAATTCATGTGGCACGCTTTCCTTTTTAGGAAGGGAGCTTTGGATCAACGATAAAATTATTTCAGTGCGGCTTACAGGTCACGTGTTCGAGCCGTGGAAGCAGTCACTAACATTTCCATTAGGGTAAGCTATCTATATCCTGGGGTGTGGCCCTTCCCGACCCCGACCCTGCATGAACGCGGGATGCAAGGCATTAGGCTGCCCTTTTTTTACTTTCCTTTTAGTTGTCCTAAAAAAAGACATCTTTCTATATTTAGAAAGGATTTATCTTTACACTTCCATTTTACCCAAATATTTCATGCTCATATAAATGGCTTAATTTAGACTATAAATTTTAAAATTCTTATATTTTTTTCTTAAATTCTATACCGAGCCAAACGATGCCAAGTAAATGGGAGGGGGGAGTACATAAATCACAAACTTAAAATCACAATAGCTCAAAAATAAACAAGAAATCAAACGACGGAGTTATACAGAAAAGGAAGTAACTTTACAGCTGAAATAGTAAAAAGATCTCCAAATAGTATAGAAAAACATAAAGTACAATTCAAACGACAGCCAAGAAGCAATTGGGAAAAAGATTGAAGAATTGTAACCAAAAGAAGAAGAAGAAGAATACCTCGAAGAGAAGTTTTTAACGAGAGAAGAAGAGTTTGTTACAGAGAGAAAAATGAAGGGCAGCTTTCCTTTCTTATTCAACAACAAGGAGAAGATGACATGTGTTTTTCTTCTGAAGAAAAAGTTTCATTTCAGATTTCAGGCGGCGGTATAATACAAAGATTTTGTTAAAATAATTATTAAAATCTTATATACTAAGTGCGGTTAATATTTTAAATATCTATTTTATGTTATATTGTTTGATTCTCAGTTCTCAAATTCTATGCCTCTACTGATTTTGCCTGCAATCGCTCAATTCTCATCGGAAGCTGCTGAATCTTAGAGGAGAAATTTTTTTAACTTCGCTCAGCTCTCACTACTTTCGGCGACTACAGGTTCAGACTTTCGGCAGGACGCAACAGAACTACACATTCCGATAAACTTCAGGAAAACTTGCACTAGGTACTAGTCGCGACGACGAGGCCAATTCGCGGCGTTTGAGAGTGAAGAGCTAAACAATACCGGCCGGGACGTACAAGAGTCGGTAGTAGTTGACCGGGACGCATCAAAGCCTACTTTCAGGTTTTTCCACCGGGAGTTGGTACCTCCCGCTCTCTTGTTTATTTTGTACACCCTTTTACGTATTTTAGCTAGCATTCCGTGTGAGGTTTACGCTGTTGCTATCTAGTTTGCAACTTTTCGCGTATTCTGCTATAGTGCGTGTGTGCATCACTATTCTCCATAGCCGATTGGAGGGATCGTGGCCGCGGCGGGGGATGGTAGTGTAAGGTCATGTGTTAGATATATGGACTTATATCTACATACATATGAACAATATATGGATTAATTATATGTTATGTGCTATCTTTTGGTTTGGCCTAAATTGGTGGTCTTATGGACATTGTTAAGGGGGCCAATATATTGTCATATAAAGTGTAGGACTAATGTGTAGATACCCAAAAGGGTAACCTTAGTTAATGATGGGCTAACTAAGGTTACATACATGTAACCATGGTTACATGCTTATGACTTTTGAGTTTCATAACTCATATGTTATAAGAGGGGGTTATGGTTCCCATAAGAATGCAAGACATTCTCTTCTTCCTCCCATTGAAACTAGAGAGCATTTTGGTCTTGCATATCAAGTGGAAAACCAATCCTCAATTTTTGGTCTTGGATATATTCTTGTGAAAGCAAAAACTTCAAGACAATCTTAAAGGAAGGATCAACGAGCTTCTCAAAGGCACACCTTGGACAATCTTCAAGAAGGACTAAAGATTTCCACTTATGGATTCAGGTACGCTTCCGCTCATGTTGTTATTCCAAGTAATTCGATATGAAGGCTAAAGTGTTTTATTTGGATTCATTCCAACAATTGGTTAGAGCCTCCTTCATATTTGGATTATTTGGAAGTTCATGAAATCCATGTTATATAAAGTTTATGATTAAGTTAAAATGAAATTTTGATTATGAAATTCTAGTACCATGATATAGGATGATTTCATGAATGATATGTTGTTGAAGAACTTTGTTGTTTCAATATCTTGTTATCTCTACATGATTTGAAATATTGAAATTTGCATAATTTTGGTTGATGATCAACATGATTTCTTGTTTAAGTTTCTTGTTGAAAACCATATTAAGTCGTTGGACAGAATAGTAAGATAATTTATTATCTTATCCAGATAATCGACTATCTTGAAAGGTTGACCAAAATTTTGCAAAACAGTAGCACAGAATAATCGACTATTTTTATGAAATAATCGATTATTCTGTTTTGTTCATCCAAAATTTTTTGAAACAGAACCTGAGGATAATCGATTATTTTAAAAATAATCGGTTATCTGGAATTTTTCAGCAAAATTGGAAATTCCAGAGAGCCAAGATAATCGATTATCCTAAAAGGATAATCGATTATCCTAGTTTTTCAGCAAATTTTGAGATTCCAGAAGGCCCAGATAATCGATTATCAGGCTCAGATAATCGATTATCTGGCCATAAATTGCAGAAACGTTTTATTTTCTGGCAGTTTAATGAGGACATAATGTAAGAAACGTTTTTCATAATTAATGAAACGTTTTAAGTATTAAGTTTTCAGATTTTTTAATTGTACATTAATAATATGTCAATTAATATTCAGTTTTTTAATTATTAATGTTTTGTACATTAATATTCAGTTTTAATATTAATTATTTTTTAGTCCATCATGATTCAGATTTTGGTATTGTCCAATTAAGATTAAAACAATTAATATTCAGATTTTACATGTCAAAACATGTAAATTTTCAGTCAAGATTCAATATATAGCTTAAAGAACTATATGATTTAGCATCTAATATTTTAAATAGTCAATTGAAGCATTATGTTGCCAAAGTAACCTCTTTTGTGTAGATTGATTAATCTTGAAATATAAAATGACTGTGGATGTTAGTATTCCATGCGTTTAACACCGGCCCAAAGGAAGGTTGTTATTTGGCAGGAATTCGAACATGCTTGTGGTAATAAATATGTGACAATTATTCGGTTTTCCATGTGAATATTAAGTCGGGCCAAAGGAAGGCTTGATATTTTACAGGAGTTTATTGTCAATATTGATTACTACACCAAGAGTACCACTTACAAGTTGATTTTCTGTCCAAAGACTAAAATCAATGTTGTGCTAGGTATCTTGTAATGGGATTTGCCTATTTTGAATCTGTAAACTAAAGTTAAAGTTCAAGTAATTGTAAGCATGTATTAAGTTATCCTTGTTCTATATTCAGTGAATTCTTCAGCTGCTTCGATATCTGCAAATATAAACAGCATCCCTGTGCTTAACGGCACAAACTTTAAGGAATGGAAAGAGAACATTATGATCGTTCTCGGTTGCATGGATCCAGACCTTGCACTTCGGATTGAGCAACCTGCTTCTCTTGAGGATACATCTTCTTCTGATGAAAAGAAGGAGATGGAGAAGTGGGAACGCTTAAATCGCATGAGTCTAATGATCATGAAACGTGCAATTCCAGAATCATTCAGGGGCACTATGAATGATGAAAATAATGCCAAAGTTTTCCTTGAAAACCTTGAAAAGCGTTTTGCACAAAACGAAAATGCGGAAACAAGTACTCTTTTGAGTAAACTTGTTTCCATGAGGTATAAAGGCAAGGGAAACATAAGGAAGTACATTTTGGAAATGTCTCATCTTGCTTCGAAACTAAAGTCACTCAAGCTGGAATTACCTGAGGAACTGCTTGTGTACTTAGTTTTGATCTCTCTTCCTGCACACTTTAATCAGTTTAAGGTCAGTTACAACTGCCTGAAGGAGAAATGGACTCTTAATGAGCTCATTTCACATTGTGTGCAAGAGGAGAAAAGGATAAAGCAAGATAAGACAGAAAGTGCTCATATGGCATCCTCTTCTAAAGATAATAAGAAGAGGAAAGGTAAGGAAGTTGCGGTTGCAAGGCCCCAGAAGAAGCAAAATAAGGAACCTAAGGTTGAAACTACAGAATCAGGTTGCTTCTTCTATAAGGGGACTAATCACATGAAGAAAGATTGTACCAAGTACCACGCTTGGCGTGCGAAAAAAGGGTACATCTCTTTCTCTTGTTTGTTCTGAAGTTAATTTAATTTCGGTACCTAAGGATACTTGGTGGGTAGATTCGGCTGCTACTACTCACATAAGTATATCTATGCAAGGTTGCCTGAACTGCCGAAAACAAAATGATGGTAAAAGATACACCTATGTGGGTGACGGCAAAAAGGTGCAAGTTGAGGCTATTGGCAAATTTAGGCTGTTGTTTAAGACTGGTTTTTATTTAGATTTGAATGAGACTTTTGTACCGTCTTTTAGACGGAATTTAATTTCTGTTCCCAAATTGGACATATCCGGTTATTCATGTTCATTTGGTGACAATAAAGTTAGTCTCTTTCAAAATTCAAATCTTATCGGTACTGGTCTTTTATCAACATATGATAGCCTATATTTGGTTGATATATGAAACTTTGCATACAAGTTCAAGTGGTACCAAAAGAAAATTAACTAATGAGAATTCGTTATCACTCTGGCACAAACGTTTGGGTCACATGTCCATTCAAAGAATTCAGAAACTCGTGTCAGATGGAATTCTTGATTCTCTTGATTCCTCAAATTCGGATATTTGTGTTGAGTGTATCAAGGGAAAACAAACAAACAAGACGAGATTAGGTGCTAAGAGAGCTTCGGATGTCTTAGAATTGATACATACGGATATTTGTGGGCCATTCCCTACTCCTTGTAGGAATGGTCAACAATACTTTATCATATTCATAGACGATTACTCTCGTTATGGGTACCTATATCTTATTCATGAAAAGTCCCAATCCATAGACGTGTTCAAATCATATAAGGCTGAAGTTGAAAAACAACTAAGCAAAAGGATTAAATCCGTTAGATCTGACCGTGGTGGTGAATACTATGGTAGATATGATGGTTCAGGTGAACAACGTCCAGGGCCATTTGCTAAATTCCTAGATGAGTGTGGGATCGTCCCTCGGTATACTATGCCAGGCAGTCCTACTATGAATGGTGTAGCTGAGAGACGAAATCGGACCCTTAAGGATATGGTAAGAAGTATGATTTGTCGTACTACTTTGCCAGACTCACTCTGGGAAGAAGCATTAAAAACCGCAGCTTATATTCTTAATAGAGTTCCAACTAAAGCTACAATAAAAACCCCATATGAACTTTGGACTGGAAATAAACCCAGTATTAAGCACTTACACATTTGGGGTTGTCCAGCTGAGGCAAGGCCTTATAGGCCGAATGAAAAGTAACTGGATGCTAAAACGGTTAGTAGCTATTTTGTTGGACTATGAAAGATCCAGGGGGTTTAAGTTTTATGATCCCACTTCTAGAACTATTTTTGAGACGGGTAATGCTAGGTTTTTTGAGGATATTGAGTTTGGGGGGTGAGGAGATAAAGTTATTAGAGATTTTGTCTTTGAGGAAGAACATGTGTCTTTCCCTCAAGTTGTTGATCTTGGTCAGGGTGTTCTCATTCCTGACACGGATCACACAACTCCAGTTCAAGACAATCTCGAAAATCTCCCCAATCAAGTTCCTGATATTACTAATGAAAATCAAACTCAACAACCTCAAGAAACTGAAGTGTCATTAAGGAGATCCACTAGAGAGAGGAGAAATGCAATTCTGGATGATTATGTTGTATTTCTCCAAGAACAACAAAGTGATATTGGACTTGAGGAAGATGATCCAATCAACTTCCGTCAAGTCATTAAGGGTTCTAACTCTCAAAAGTGGATTGATGCCATGAATGATGAGATGAAGTCTATGAGCGATAACGGCGTTTTGGAGCTTGTTACATTGCCCGAAGGTATTAAACCGATTGGTTGTAAATGGATATTTAAAACCAAGAGGGATTCAGGGGGCAATGTCATTAAGTATAAAGCTCGTCTTGTCGCAAAAGGCTACACTCAAAAGGAAGGCATTGATTATAAAGAGACTTTCTCTCCAGTTTCATCGAAAGACTTTTTCAGGACTATAATGGCACTAGTAGCACATTTTGATCTTGAAATTCATCAGATGGATGTTAAGACAGCGTTTCTCAATGGTGACATTGAGGAAACAATTTATATGGTGCAACCTGAAAACTTTGTTTCGGAAGAATCAAAGAAAAGGGTTTGCAAATTAAAGAAATCCATCTATGGGCTCAAGCAGGCTTCCCGACAATGGTATTATAAGTTTCATGCAGTCATTACATCTTTTGGTTTTGAACCGAATATTGCTGATGACTGTATATACCATAAGTTCAGTGAGAGTAAGTATATTTTTTTGGTTTTATATGTCGATGACATACTGCTTGCCTGTAATGATATAGCATTATTGCATGAAACTAAGAAATTTCTTTCAAAGAAATTTGAAATGAAAGATCTTGGTGATGCCTCTTTTGTATTAGGAATTCAGATACAACGAGATCGCTCCAAAGGTGTTCTCGGTCTGTCACAAAAGGGCTATATCAATAAGGTTCTTAAAAGATTTGGCATGCAGGATTGTAAACCAGGCAGCGCCCCTGTTGCTAAGGGAGACAAGTTTAGTATCAAACAGTGCCCAAATAATAATTTTGAAACTTCGGAAATGGAGAAGACACCTTATGCTTCGGCTGTAGGTAGTCTGATGTATGCTCATGTATGTACACGACCTGATATAGCATATATTGTTGGGATGCTGGGCAGATATCTAAGCAATCCGGGAATGGACCATTGGAAGGCAGCCAAAAGGGTCATGAGGTACTTACAGAGAACAAAGGATTACATGCTTACATATCGGAGATCGTACCAGCTTGAGATCATCGGGTATACCGACTCCGATTTTGCTGGATATCAGGATAGTCTGAAGTCTACATCAGGCTATATTTACATACTTGCTGGCGGTGCTATCTCTTGGAGAAGCATCAAGCAAACTCTTACGGCCACTTCCACCATGGTAGCGGAATTCATGGAATGTTATGAAGCATCCAATGAGGCATTATGGCTGCGGAATTTTGTTAGTGGACTGCGCATAGTTGACAGCATTAAAAAGCCACTTAGGCTATTATGCGACAACAGATCAGCAGTCCTTTATGCTAACAACAACAGTAGTTTGACGAAAGCAAAACATATGGACGTCAAATTTCGGGTTGTTAAAAGAAAGAGTACATAATGGACAATTGTGCATAGAGCACATAAGTGCAAACTCCATGATTGCGGATCCGCTCACTAAGGGATTGACACCAAAATTATTTCATGAGCATATTGCTTGCATGGGTGTCAAATCAGTTAAGGATTATGAATTTTAGTGGGAGTTTGTATTATATAATTATGTATTGTCCATTATATTCAGTAATTCAGTTTTAAGGTTATATCTGCAGATATTCAGTTTTAAAGTTTTATGTACTCTTAAGGTTTATGATTGATCTCAATAAAGAGAACCACTTGGAAATAGACATTCTATTTCAGACCACACTTTATGTTATTTCCATGCTACACACCTATACTTGATCCATGTCGTTGGTTATATTGATATACGTGATCTATGTTGGTTCTAGTTACGCAAGAGTAACTAAGAGCTCTTAGATCCTATGTTGGTATGATTGATGGACCCGATTGTTCATGACAATTTTATTATGATAGCAATTCTGAGCTCATAAGGTTATAATGTAACATATAATGCTAAGGTTTGTACATATGTATGAGTATCTCGTCCAAGTGGGAGATTGTTAGATATATGGACTTATATCTACATACATATGAACAATATATGGATTAATTATATATTATGTGCTATCTTTTGGTTTGGCCTAAATTGGTGGTCTTATGGACATTGTTAAGGGGGTCAATATATTGTCATATAAAGTGTAGGACTAATGTATAGATACCCAAAAGGATAACCTTAGTTAATGATGGGCTAACTAAGGTTAGATACATGCAACCATGGTTACATGCTTATGACTTTTGAGTTTCATAACTCATATGTTATAAGAGGGGGTTATGGTTCCCATATGAATGCAAGACATTCTCTTCTTCCTCCCATTGAAACTAGAGAGCATTTTTGTCTTGCATATCAAGTGGAAAACCAATCCTCAATTTTTGGTCTTGGATATATTCTTGTGAAAGCAAAAACTTCAAGACAATCTTAAAGGAATGATCAAGGAGCTTCTCAAAGGCACACCTTGGACAATCTTCAAGAAGGACAAAAGATTTCCACTTATGGATTCAGGTACGCTTCCGCTCATGTTGTTATTCCAAGTAATTCGATATGAAGGCTAAAGTGTTTTATTTGGATTCATTCCAACATCATGTCCTCGGGGGGTGGGGGCGGTGGCGGGGGTGAGTAGGGGGCAGGGAGTGGTCCTGCGGCTAGGGCGGGAGGTAAGAGTTGGAAGAGGTTAGCGGACGCTCATAGATTAAGGATTGCGTCGTGGAACATAGGCACTCTGACGGGTAAGTCCATTGAGTTGGCGAAGGTTCTTCAGAAGAGGAGGGTTAACATAGCATGTGTCCAGGAGACTAGGTGGAAAGGGTTGAAGGCGAAGAATCTAGACGGGTTTAAGTTGTGGTATTCTGGGTCGTGAGAGGTAAGAATGGAGTGAGCATCTTGGTATATAGGGATCTAAAGGAGTCCGTGGTCGAGGTTAGGCGAGTGAATGATAGGTTAATGCCTATTAAGTTGGTTATTGGGGGTTACATCCTCAACGTCATCAGCGCTTACGCGCCGCGAGCGGGCATAGACGAGGAGGCTAAGAGGCGCTTTTGGGAGGGCTTGGATGATCTGGTGAGTAGTATTCCCCAATCTGAGAAGCTAGTTATTGGAGGAGACTTTAGTGGTCATATTGGGGCTGATGTTGGTGGTTATGGTGAGGTGCACGGTGGCTTCGGCTTTGGGGTTAGGAACTGAGGAGGCACGTCACTGCTTGATTTCGCCAGGGCTTCCGAGCTTCTGATTGCGAACTCGACATTTCAGAAGAGGGAGGACCATTTGGTCACCTTCAAAAGTTCGGCGGCGAGGACTCAGATTGATTACCTCCTCCTCAGAAGGAGCGATAGGGGTATGTGCAAGGACTGCAAGGTTATTCCAGGAGAGTCCCTTTCGACTCTTCATAGACTCTTAGTGATGGATGTCGGTCTCTGGGTGAATAGGAAGATGAGGGTTACTCGGGGACAACCGCGGATTAGATGGGGTGTTTTGACTAAGGAGAAAGTGCAGGAGTTGGAGAGGAGGTTAGCTGAGGGCGGAGCTTGGAGAAGTTGTGGGGCAACAGACGCTATGTGGTCAGAGACGGCGAACTTAGTTAGGGAGGTAGCACGGGACGTGCTCGGGGTAGCCAAGGGCTATTCAGGCAGATATCAGAGTGACTGGTGGTGGAATGATGTAGTCGAAGGAAAGGTATAGGTGAAGAAGGCGGCGTTGCTAAGTTGGCAGGGAGCACAAGCGAGGAAGAACGGAGAGCGAACAGGGAGATCTACAAGGTGGTGAGGAAAGAAGCAAAGCGGGCGGTTACGGAAGCAAAAAACGCGGCGTTTGGTCGCATGTACGAGGAACTAGGGGAGAGAGGCGGGGACAGAAAGTTATCCCGGTTAGCTAAAGCAAGGGAAAGGAAGGCACGTGATCTTGACCAAGTTAGGTGCATCAAGGGCGAGGATGGTAGAGTTCTGATGGGGGAGTCTCAAGTAAAGCAGAGGTGGCAGGCGTACTTTCGAGACTTATTTAACGAGGAGGGGGATCGTAACATAGAGCTAGGGGAGTTGGGGCATTCAGAGCAACATAGAGACCTTAGGTACTGCAGGCGCATTAGGGCGGAGGAGGTCATGGGGGCTTTGCGTAGGATGAGTAGGGGTCAAGCGACCGGGCCTGACGTGACTCCGGTGGAGTTCTGGAAGTGCATGGGTAGGTCAGGAGTGGAGTGGATCTCTAGGTTGTTCAATGCGATCTTCAGGACCAAAAGGATGCCGGAGGAGTGGAGGTGGAGTACAGTTGTGACCTTGTACAAGAACAAAGGGGACATCCAGTGCTGCAACAACTATAGGGGTATCAAATTAATAAGTCACACCATGAAGGTCCGGGAGCGGGTGATCAAGGCGAGGGTGAGGGATATGACATCTATATCTGTGAACCAGTTCGGTTTCATGCCGGGTAGCTCCACTACATAAGCTATCTACTTTGTCAGGCGGCTGGTGGAGCAGTTCGGGGATAAGAAGAAGGACATGCACATGGTGCTTATCGACTTGGAGAAGGCGTATGACTAGGTCCCAAGTGAGGTGCTATGGAGGTGCTTGGAGGCGAAGAGCGTGCCGGAAGCCTACATCAGAGTAATCAAGGACATGTACGATGAAGCTAAGACTAGGGTTAGGACGGTGGGTGGCGACTCTGACCATTTTCCAGTGGTTATGGGGCTCTATCAAGGATCAACGCTTAGCCCTCTCTTGTTTGCCTTGGTGATGGATGCTCTAACCGACGTATTCAAGGGGATGTGCCTTGGTGTATGCTATTTGCTGATGACATAGTCTTGATTGACGAGACGAGGGTCGGTGTTATTGAGAGGTTGGAGGTATGAAGACAGACTCTCGAGTCTAAGGGTTTCAAACTAAGCAGATGTAACACTGAATACCTGGAGTGCAACTTTAGCGCCGAGCCGAGCGAAGTAGGCAGGGACGTGATGATTGGATCTCAGGTCATCGCCAAGAGGGACAATGTCAGATATCTTGGGTCGGTGATTCAGAGGGACGGAGAGATTGATGGGGACATCACTCATCGTATAAGAGCGGGGTGGTCAAAGTGGAGGCTTGCATCAGGAGTCCTGTGTGACAAGAAAGTTCCACAGAAACTCAAGGGGAAATTTTATAGAGCTGTGGTTAGACCTGCAATGTTGTATGGGGCGGAGTTTGGCCAGCGAAGAACTCTCATGTTCAGAGAATGCAGGTTGCGGAGATGAGGATGCTCAGGTGGATGTGCGGGCTTACCAGGTTAGATAAGATTAAGAATGAAGTTATTCGAGAGAATGTGGGGGTGGCCCCAGTGGATGAGAAGATGCGAGAAGGGAGGTTGAGGTGGTTCGGGCATGTGCGGAGGAGAAGTCCTGATGCCCCGGTGAGGAGTTGTGAGCAGCTGGTGATTGTCGGCGTTCGACGAGGCAGAGGGAGGCCTAAGAGGTATTGGGGAAGGGCGAGTAGGCATGACATGGCTAGAATGCGGGTTTCCGAGGACATGAACCTTGACAGGAAAGTCTGGAGGTCTAGTATCAGGGTTGTAGGATAAGGGCTCCTAGAGTTTTTTGTACTCCTCACCCGGGGTTGGGTGAGGCTTGGCAGGGCTATCCATAGATGATTTGTGTTTTGGAGTGTGTCTCCCTTATGGTAGTTATTTATGGGAGTTACTGTATGATATTATTGCATGTTATTTTATTTATGGTTCTTATGTTTAGATAATTATTTACGCTATTTCTACTGGAGTTAATAATGCTCTTTTGTTTTTGTTTTTGTTTTTGTTTTTCCTTTCCTTCACTGAGCCGAGGGTCGATTGGAAACATCCTCTCTGTCCTTTCGGGTAGGATAAGGCTCGTCTACATATTACCCTCCCCAGACCCCACTTTGTGGGACTATACTGGTTAGTTTTTGTTTTTATTGTTGTTATATTGTTTGATTCTACAATTTCTACTTATCTACTTGTATAGAAGAGCGCAGAAGCAGCTCTCCGTCGACATCCATGCTTGCCGACGGAGCGCAATTGGGTATTTGCACCGTCCTATATTAGGTAAAATTCCTGTTGTATCCCTGCACTAACCGATTTCTGTTGTTCAGGGAAAGACTACTTACGTAAATTTACAATCCACTCTCACCGCTTAATGTTGCTCTGCTTATCATAATACCATAATTTTGCTCTGCTTCAGCGTGTTGTTTTCTGCAAAATTCGACCATCTTCTCTTCTTACTCGCTTAACCCTTGTGATTTTTACCGTGATTTTTGCTTTCATAAATTGAATCCCAATTTCTGGAATATAAACTTATATTTTTGATAGTAAAATGACGTTTTGCTGAGTTTTTCGCAGTTTCACATTAGCTTACTAAGATGAAAGGTTAGTTTTAGTGTTCTATTTCTTCTCATTCATATGGGTGACTTTGATTATTTTGTTTCAGGGTTCTCTTGGTTTATTGTTCGAATTTTTGTTGTTTGTGAAACTCAAAGAACAGCTTGAAAAGAAACTGGGGTTTCCGTCACTAATTTTCTAAGAGGGTTCTGATGGTAAGCAATCCCACTTCCAATCGAGAAGTTGTGATTTCGAGTCTCTCCAAGAGCAAGGTGGTAAGTTCTTGGAAGGACGGGGTCTATTTGGAAACAACCTCTCTACCCTATGGTAGGGGTAAGGTATGTGTACACACTATCTTCCCCAGACCCCATTAAATGGGATTATATTGGATTGTTGTTGTTGTGTGTATTTGAAGTTATTGTCATTTTTAAATTGGGGATTTCAGAATAGATGAGCCTCTCACTTTGTTAAATTTGAACCATAATTCTAAGTTTCATCTTGATCATCCTGTTTCTTTGTCTGCCTCATCTTCAGATTTTGTTTTATCTCAAGTTTATCGATTTTGCTGCTACTTTCGACATCATCGGTCAATTGGAGCTCTTTGTGTAATAAACATGGGTCACTGACTTGAACGGTATTTGTTACTACTCTTACCACTCTACTTTGTTCATGCGTTAACTTCTAGGTTTAAAACCAATTGTTTGCTAGATCTCAAAAATGAAAAAAATTCTTTCGCAACTTTGCTTTCAATTAGCCTGCTTTGTGTTTGTGAAATTGCCAACGACATTTACTTACCCATCTCAAGGTAAATATTTTTTAGTTTGATTAAGTCCATGGTGATTTTGGGGACGATAATCCCGAGTTTATGGATTATTTAAGAACTCTAAGTGTTAGGTATTACTTGGGGTTATTGGGCGTTAATAGTGAATTTGAGGGTGCATGTGAATTTGTTATGAACAGCTTAATTGAAGCTATTGGTTAGTCATAAATATTTTTATTCGTTCATGGAAAGAAAAAGTAAAAAAACTTGTGAAAGAATTATAAAACAAAAAATTTGACGAATCAGAATCCGACATCAAGGTGGATAGAAGAATTCTTTCGTCATATGGTTTGCTGCATATGCCAGACATTGGAACCTTTATATAGATTGTTGGAAAAAAAAGGCAACGAGACAATATGCACATCAAAGAGAAATTGACCGCAACCATTCCAAATTTTAAATAAGAAACCCTTCCTTATATTTTCAAGGTTACATATTAAATTTTGTTCAAGATTTGCAGGCAGACCGATAATTTTCTCATAACATAATGTTAATAAAGAGTAGATAAAAGGGGTTGCTCTGATGGTAAGCAACCCACACTTCTAACCGAGATGTAGTGAGTTCGAGTCTCCCCAAGAGCAAGGTAGGAAGTTCTTGAAGGGAAGGATGCCGTGTGTCTATTTGGAAACAGCCTCTTTACCCAAGGGTAGGAGTAAGGTCTGCATACATACTACCCTTCCCAGATCCCACTAAGTGGGATTATACTGGGTTGTAAGAAGAAGAAGAATAATGTTAATAAAGATTTAAACTCCATAACTCAAGTATTGATACGTAGAATTATTCAATCTCAATTATTCTATGAATCCGCGATTTGCTTTAGCTAAAAGATGGCAGTTTCTCTGTAACACTACAACTGGTTACCCAGTTAAATATTTCTGATCAATTTGAACTCAAAACGAATGTGATATTCTTTTGTAGGACGTTCACCGAGAAGAAACCGAAAGACTTGAAATTGATGTTCGATTCGCTAGCTGCACAAATTCTCCTTCTATTTTCAGGTACTTCCTGTCAAATTTTCAGCTTTTTCCCAATGAAATCATGAATTGAATATTTATAATTATAGGGTTATATTGGAGTTGAATGGGGTTATTAACTACTCCCACTGCTGACTTAAACGCTCTCTTCTCTCTCCTCCTCATCTTCTCCGGTAACTCATCGGCAAACCAGTGCCGCCGACTCTTGTCCAGGTAAGTACCAATCCTCTTTCTCTCTCCTCTCTCTCCCCGCGTCCCCTCATCTCTCTCTCTCTCCATTTTTTTTCTCCTTTCTCTCTCCTCGCATACCTCTCTTTCTTTCTCTTTCCTTAACCCCTAGCAGTAGCTAAGCCGGCGTCCGGCGACCCACCAACGCCATTTCATCTTCTTTCAGCTTCCCCGTCCCCATCAGACCAATCTCCTCTATGATTCCCTCCCTTTCTTCAAACCTTTCTCGGCCCGGCTCTGTTGCCTTTGACTGTTCCGGTGGCAGTCCCTACCTTTTCTTGGTCCCGTGGTGTGTTTTGTGTGTTTCAGGTAGCAGGGAAGGCCACTTGATCGACACAGGCGTGAGTCATACGGCGAGTAGAACGGAGCATCACTGGACGCATCAGGTCATATTTCCAAATTTCCAGCAGGTTATATCTTTTTCGGCAACTCCCGAACAGCTTCCAGTCACGACGCAGAAGGATCTGCCTGAGTTTCAACAACCAACGACAGGAGTTGGACGCAAACGAGCTAGGTGGATGTAATACAGTCGAGCATTTTAAAGACAAACTCTAGCTTACTCGGTACTAGTCGCGGTGGCGAGGCCAGTTTGCGGCGTTTGGGAGTGAGGAGCTAAGCAACACCGGCAGAGACGTGCAAGAGTTGGTAACAGTTGACCTCGGGCGCATCAAAGCCTACTTTCACGTTTTCCCACCAAGAGTTGGTACCTCTCGCTATCTTGTTTACTCTGTACGCCTTTTTGCGTATTCTAGCTAGCATTCTGTGTGAGGTTTACTCTGTTGCTATCTAGTTTGCATCTTTTTGTATATTCCGCTATAGTGCGTGTGTGCGTCACTATTTTTCAGAGTCTTTTTGAGGGATAGTTGCCGCAGGGGGGGGGGGAATGATAGTGTAAGGTCATGTCCTCGGGGGGTGGGGACGATGGCGGGGGTGAGTAGGGGGTAGGGAGTGGTCCTGCGGGTAGGGCGGGAGGTAAGGGCGGGAAGAGGGTAGCAGACGCTCATAGATTAAGGATTGGGTCGTGGAACATAGGCATTCTGACGGTAAGTCCATTGAGTTGGCGAAGGTTCTTCAGAAGAGGAGGGTTAACATAGCCTGTGTCCAGGAGACTAGTGGAAAGGGTCGAAGGCGAGGAATGCAGACGGGTTTAAGCTGTGGTATTCTGGGGTCGTGAGAGGTAAGAATGGAGTGGGCATCTTGGTGTATAGGGATCTAAGGGAGTCCATGGTCCAGGTTAGGCATGATTGGTGAATGTCTATTAAGTTGGTTATTGTGGGTTGCATACGCGCCGCAAGCGGGCTTAGACTAGGAGGTTAAGAGGCGCTTATGGGTGCGGTTGGATGATCTGGTGAGTAGTATTCCCCAATCTGAGAAGTTAGTGATTGGAGGAGACTTTAATGGTCATATTGGGCTGACACTGGTGGTTATGGTGAGGTGCATGGTGGCTTCGGCTTTGGGGTTAGGAATGGAGGAGGCGCGTCACTGGTTGATTTCGCCAGGGCTTCTGAGCTTCTAATTGCGAACTCGACATTTCAGAAGAGGGAGGAGCATTTGGTCACCTTAAAGAATAAGGCGGCGAGGACTCAGATTGATTACCTCCTCCTCAGAAAGACCGATAGGGGTATGTGCAAGGACTGCAAGGTTATTCCGTGAGAGTCCCTTTCGACCCTTCATAGACTCCTAGTGATGAATGTCAGTCTCTAGGTAAAGAGGAAGAGGAGGGGTGCTCGGGGACAACCGCAGATTAGATGGGGTGTTTTGACTAAGGACAAAGCACAGGAGTTGGAGAGGAGGTTAGCTGACGGCGGAGCTTGGACAAGTTCTGGGGAAGCGGACGCTATGTGGTCAGAGACGGCGAACTTGGTTAGGGAGGTAGCACGGGATGTGCTCGGGGTAGCCAAGGGCTATTCAGGCAGACACCAGGGTGACTGGTGGTGGAACGATGTAGTCGAAGAAAAAGTGGAGGTGAAGAAGGCGGTGTTTACTAAGTTGGCAGGGAGCGCGTGCGAGGAAGAACGAAGAGTGAACAGGGAGATCTACAAGGTGGCGAGGAAAGAAGCGAAGCTGGCGGTTACGGAAGCTAAAAACGCGGCGTTTGGTCGCATGTACGAGGAATTAGGGGAGAAAGGCGGGTACAGGAAGTTATTCCGGTTCGCTAAAGCAAGGGAAAGGAAGGCGCGTGATCTTGATCAAGTTAGGTGCATCAAGGGTGAGGATCGTAGAGTTCTGATGGGGGAGTCTCAAGTCAAGCAGAGGTGGCAGGCATACTTTCGAGACTTACTTAACGAGGAAGGGGATCGTAACATAGAGCTAGGGGAGTTGCGGCATTCAGAGCAACATAGAGACCTTGGGTACTGCAGGCGCATTAGGGAGGATGAGGTCATGGGGGCTTTGCGTAGGTTGAGTAGGGGTCGAGCGACCGGGCCTAACGGATCCCGGGGGAGTTCTGGAAATGCATGGGTAGGTCAGGAACAAAGGGGACATCCAGCGGTGCAACAACTATAGGGGTATCAAATTAATAAGTCACACCATGAAGGTTTGGGAGCGGGTGATTGAAGCGAGGGTGAGGGAGATGACATCTATATATGTGAACCAGTTCGGTTTCATGCCGGGTCCCTCCACTATAGAAGCTATCCACCTTGTCATTAGGCTGGTGGAGCAGTTCAGGGATACGAAGAAGGACCTGCACATGGTGCTTATCGACTTGAGAAGGCGCATGACAAGGTCCCAAGGGAGGTGCTTGGAGGCGAAGAGCGTGCCGGAAGCCTACATCAGAGTAATCATGGACATATATGATGGAGCTAAGACTAGGGTTAGGACGGTGGGTGGCGACTCAGACCATTTTCCAGTGGTTACGGGGCTTCATCAAGGATCAGCGCTTAGCCCTCTCTTGTTTGCCTTGGTGATGGATGCTCTAGCCCGACATATTCAAGGGGATGTGCCTTGGTGTATGCTATTTGCTGACGACATAGTCTTGATAGACGAGACGAGGGTCGGTGTTATGGAGAGGTTAGAGGTATGGAGACAGACTCTCGAGTCTAAGGGTTTCAAAATAAGCAGATCTAAGACAGAATACCTGGAGTGCAAGTTTAGTGCTGAGCCGAGCGAAGTAGGCTGGGACGTGATGATTGGATCTCAGGTCATCGCCAAGAGGGACAGTGTCAGATATCTAGGGTCGGTGATTCAGGGGGACGGAGATATTGACGGGGACGTCACTCACCGTATAGGAGCGGGGTGGTCAAAGTGGAGGCTTGCATCAGAAGTCCTATCTGACAAGAAAGTTCTATAGAACTCAAGGGGGAAATTTTATAGAGCTGTGGTTAGACCTGCCATGTTGTATGGGGCGGAGTGCTGGCCAGTGAAGTACTCTCATGTTCAGAGAATGAAGGTTGCGGAGATGAGGATGCTCAGGTGGATGTGCGGGCTCACCAGGTTAGATAAGATTAAGAATTAAGTTATTCGAGAGAAGGTGGGGGTGGCCCCGGTGGATGAGAAGATGCGAGAAGCGAGGCTGAGATGGTTTGGGCATGTGCGCAGGAGAAGTCCTGATGCCTCGGTAAGGAGTTGTGAGCGGCTGGCGATGGTCGGAGTTCGGCGAGGCAGAGGGAGGCCTAAGAGGTATTGGGGAGAGGTGATAAGGCATGACATGGCTAGAATGCGGGTTTTCCGAGGACATGACCGTTGATAGGAAAGTCTGGAAGTCTAGTATCAGGATTGTAGGATAGGGGCTCCTAGAGTTTTTCGTACTCCTCACCCGGGGTTAGGTGAGGCTTGGCAGGGTTATCCATAGATGATTTGTGTATTGGATTGTGTCTCCCGCATGGTAGTTATTTATGGTAGTTACTGTCTGATATTATTGCATGCTATTTTAGTTATGGTTCTTATGTTTAGATAATTATTTACGCTATTTCTGCTGGAGTTTCTAATGCTCTTTTGTCTTTGTTTTTATTTTTCCTTTCCTTCACTGAGCCGAGGGTCGATTGGAAACAGCCTCTCTGCCATTTTGGGTACGGCTAAGGCTCGTCTACATATTACCCTCCCCAAACTCCACTTTGTGGGACTATACTGGGTAGTTGGTGTTGTTGTATCTATGTTAGGAATTCAGTTTATAAAATATGCCTTGTGTCTTATTTAAATTATGGTTATCTACTGAGAATATATTATATCTCTGTCTTTTTCTAATATTTATTCTGATAAATAAAAAATCAACCCAAGTAATGGAGAATTAACTATCAAGTTTGCCTCACTTGAACTTTCAAATCTATTGTAAATTTATAATTGCAATTTACGATTCAGCCTGGATTAGAAGAAAATAGAACATTAAAGTGAAAAATTATGACTAAGATACTTCAATATTGTTTTCTCCTTCCATTCCAAGAGAGAAGATGAGGCTATTGTTAGAAAATATAATACATTTGACTAAGAAATAGAATTTGTCTTTCTCGTGGTAGTAAAATAAGCAAAATTGTACATCGGCAGGAAGTTAATGAGAATATGAGATAAGCAGAACAATAGATTAGTTTTGACCTGTAAATCTTTGTGTTTGCATGTCTTTCCGCATGAAGTCGTTGTTAGAGATGTGATGATGAAAATGTATAAATTGTTTAGCATACAAATGCATACGAATAAAAAATCCCACAAAACCAACTTGCTGTTGATAAATTTGTTTAACTTGTCATTGTATGTTGTTATCTATCTGTTGTATACTCCTTTTGTCGTATCATATTGAACTGTGAGAAAAAAAAAAAAGGGAAGCATTACAATGATTAGATAGTATTTGGTTTGAATCTTAAGTTTCAGATATATTTGCCTTCTTATTAAAGGTTAAATGAAAAGAATTATTTGCGGCTGACTCTCTAGATTCTCCTGATCCAATGTTTGAAATGTTTCTTGTGGCGGAAAGTGAGAACAGTAGCCAATACGGAGAGAAACTAGGGCCGTTATGGTCATTACTAAACTTGTTGAAGAGATGAAATATAACCAAGGTATATCTTTTTGATCAGAGATTGAATCGATCATCAGAAGAAGAATTAGGCCAAAAATTAGGATACATTCTGGGAAAATCAAACTTCCATCGAAGAGAAGCAAATGAAAGGCTTTCATAAAAATTCTCGTAGAATCGAGAATGAAGTTTTCATTCTCGTCCTTATTCGTATCTGTCTGTTGTCGCAAAGTTATTTCCAAGAAATATCTATGTTAGGAATTCAAGAAATATCGATGCTACGTTTGCTAAGTTGGCAGGGAGCACAAGCGAGGAAGAACGGAGAGCGAACAGGGAGATCTACAAGGTGGCGAAGAGAGAAGCAAATCTGGCGGTTATGGAAGCTAAAAACGTGGCGTTTGGTCGCATGTACGAGGAATTAGGGGAGAAAGGCGAGGACAAGAGGTTATTCCGGTTAGCTAAAGCAAGGGAAACGAAGGCGCGTGATCTTGACCAAGTTAGGTGCATCAAGGGCGAGGATGGTAGAGTTCTGATGGGGGAGTCGCGAGTCAAGCAGAGGTGGCAGGCGTACTTTTGAGACTTACTTAACAAGGAGGGGGATCATAACATAGAGCTAGGGGAGTTGGGGCATTCAGAGCAACATAGAGACCTTGGGTACTATAGGCGCAATAGGGAGGAGGAGGTCATGGGGGCTTTGCGTAGGATGAGTAGGGGTCGAGCAACCGGGCCTGACGAGATCCCGGTAGAGTTCTGGAAATGCATGGGTAGGTCAGAAGTGGAGTGGCTCTCCAGGTTGTTCAATGTGATCTTCAGGACCAAAAGGATGCCGGAGGAGTGGAGGTGGAGTACAGTGGGTTCCTTGTACAATAACAAAGGGAACATCCAGTGCTGCAACAACTATAGATGTATCAAATTATAAGTCACACCATGAAGGTCTGGGAGCGGGTCATCGAGGTGAAGGTGAGGGAGATGACATCTATATCTGTGAACCAGTTCGGTTTCATGCCGGATCGCTCCACTACAGAAGCTATCCACCTTGTCAGGAGGCTGGTGGAGCAGTTTAGGGATAAGAAGAAGGACCTGCACATGGTGCTTATCGACTTGGAGAAGGCGTATGACAAGGTCCCAAGGGAGGTGCTATAGAGGTGCCTGGAGACGAAGAGCATGTCGGAAGCCTATATCAGAGTAATCAAGGACATGTACGATGGAGCTAAGACTATGGTTAGGACGGTGGGTGGCGACTCAGACCATTTTCAGTGGTTATGGGGCTCCATCAAGGATCGGCTCTTAGCCCTCTCTTGTTTGCCTTGGTGATGGATGCTCTAACCCGACATATTCAAGGGGATATGTCTTGGTGTATGCTATTTGCTAATGACATAATCTTGATAGACGAGACGAGGGTCGGTGTTATTGAGAGTTTAGAGGTACGGAGACAGACTCTTGAGTCTTAGGGTTTCAATAGTAGATCTAAGACAGAATACCTGGAGTGCAGGTTTAGCGCCGAGCCGAGTGAAGTAGGCACCACGTGATGATTGGATCTCAGGCCATCGCCAAGAGGGACAATGTCAGATATCTTGGGTCGGTGATTCAGGGGGACAGAGAGATTGAAGGGGACATCACCCATCATATAGGAGCGGGGTGGTCAAAGTAGAGGCTTGCATCAGGAGTCCTGTGTGACAAGAAAGTCACACAGAAACTCAAGGGGAAATGTTATAGAGTTGTGGTTAGACCTGCCATGTTGTATGGGGCGTAGTGCTGGCTAGTGAGGAACTCTCATGTTCAGAGAATGAAGGTTGCGGAGATGAAGATGCTCAGGTGGATGTGCGGGCTCACTAGGTTAGATAAGAGTCCGGTGGATGAGAAGATGCGAGAAGCGAGGCTGAGGTGGTTCGGGCATGTGCGGAGGAGAAGTCCTGATGCCCCGGTGAGGAGTTGTGAGCGGCTGGCGATGGTCGGCGTACGGCGAGGCAGAGGGAGGCCCATGAGGTATTGGGGAGAGGTGATTAGGCATGACATGGCTAGAATGCGGGTTTCTGATGACATGACCTTTGATAGGAAAGTCTGCAGGTCTAGTATCAGGGTCGTAGGATAGGGGCTCCTAGACTTTTTCGTACTCCTCACCCGGGGTTGGGTGAGGCTTGGCAGGGCTACCCATAGATGATTTGTGTATTGAATTGTGTCTCCCTTATGGTAGTTATTTATGGTAGTTACTGTCTGCTATTATTGCATGCTATTTTATTTATGGTTCTTATGTTTCGATAATTATTTACGCTATTTCTGCTGGAGTTACTAATGCTCTTTTGTCTTTGCTTTTGTTTTTCCTTTCCTTCACTGAGCCGAGGGTCGATTGGAAACAGCCTCTCTGCCCTTTCGGGTACGGCTAAGGCTTGTCTACATATTACCCTCCCCAGACCCCACTTTGTGGGACTACAATGGATAGTTGGTGTTGTTGTATCTATGTTAGGAATTCAGTTTATAAAATATGTCTTGTGGCTTACTTAGATGTTTAACTTAGAGGTTATATAAGGTACTACTTAATAAAAATGGAATCTCACTTTTTACAGGAGTAAATTTTAGTGCCCTTTTTTGACTTACTATCTGCTTATCTCCAAAAGCATATGTTGCACTTATGATACTGCTATTAGTTATTGTATCCCAAAGCTTCACCATATTGATGTGAATTACAACATCTATTTTGTAGAACAAGAGTTTCTTTTGGCAACCGATTTACGTTCTATCGGTTGGAATAAAGGAGAGTGGACATCGACTGGGATTAATAAGCTGAAAAGATTTGATGCATTATACCTTTTCTAGATGCTCTCCAGATGAGTGCAAATACGTGGAGTTTTTGAATTTTCATGGTTAAGTCTGTTGGCACTGTAAAGTGAATTACCGAATGCAAATGATGAATTAAGTATGTTGGAGTTTTTTTCTCTCTTGTACTAAGGTCGACACCAATATTTTTTCAGCCATAGGGATATACATATCCATCGTGGTATTAGCATAATTTTACTGCTTGAGCGGGTAAAAACACGCTATAACTTTTAAGTGCTTGCCCGGGCCAATCCCATCTAGTCTAACAATATGTAAGAAAGAACAAAATATTTTTAAGTACAGTTAGGTAAATATATATGTAAGATTTAGATTTGGTGGTTTTGATTTTTAAGATTCTATCTTTAAATTTGATTGTATATAGTATTTGTTGGAGCTTAGAGCCCGTTTGGCTTAGCTGATTTAGAGTAGCTGATAAGCATTAGGTGCTGAAAAGCATTTTTAAGTGTTGAAGTTGATTTAAAAAATAAGCAATTACGTGTTTGGATAAAAGCGCTGAAATTAGTAATAAGCAGCTGAAGAATTGGGTATACGAAGAGTTTGTTTTAAAAAGAAGTATTTTAGGGATAGAATAGTAAATACTTTGGTCAAACCTAAAGTGTTTATAAACTGAAATTTGATAAGCTGAGGGTGACCTACTTATGACTTTTGGCTTATTTTTGGCTTATAAGCACTTAACTTATAAGCACTTTTAATTTTACCAAACGCGTATATAAATTAAAAAGTACTTATAAGCCAGTTTGACTAACTTATAAGCTTAGCCAAACACCCTCTTACTATATATATATATATATATATATATATATATATATATATATATATATATATATCTATATATATATATATATATATATATATATATATATATATATATATATATATATATATATGTATGTATGTATGTATATTTCTCGTTGAAAATACCGACTTCAAATGAATCTCGTACTAAAGGATTACCTCCGGTGTTGAGCTAACTAAAAAGGGAAGCAAGAGAAATATTTTTGACAGCTCAGTATGCTTTGGTATTTCACGGACAATTACAAATATTTTTTTAATTATATGGTTATTTTTATAAGAGATCAATAGCATATAAGTAACACAAAGGATTAGTAAATAAAATACAGAAACAAAAGCTCATACTATTTTTTGTATTTCAAATTATAAATAAATATAAGAGATCGTTTTGTATTTGATTCACACCATCCATATTATTAGGATATATTGTAAAGATATGCTCTGATACCATGTAGAGAGTTTTGGGAGAATTGATTCTCTTCGTGTTGCTCACGTATCCTCTGCTGATCAGCTTGCTGATGCTCTCACCAAGCACTTATCTCTCGTCCTCGACTTCTTCTGCTGATGTTCAAGATTGGTGTGTCCTCCGACCCTCCATCTTGAGAGGGCGTATTAGAATATATTGTGTGTATCTTTTTATTATTAGTAGAATATTCTTTCATTATTGTATAGTCCTACAGTTGGTAGGGTTTGATTTCGTTCATTATTGTACAGTCCTATAGTTGGTAGGATTTTATACCTCTCTGTACTCTATATATACTTGTGAGCAATACAAGAAAATCAATTCTCCCAAAACTCTCTACACCTATAAGAGAGATGAGTTTAAGCCTATAACTAATATTTCTTTTATTACTTTAGCAGGTTAAGGTCAGTTTCTTTGTTTCGATTTTCGAGTTGCAATTATGGGTATTCATAAGAATTCAAAAAAAACGAATCAAACTGAAAATTAAAATAAACCGACCAAAAAATTGATATTTTTTAGTTTGGTTTGGTTTTGATTTTAAATTTTAAAAACCGATATAATTTGGTTTGGTTTTGTTTTAATTAAAACATAATCGGAAAAAATTGAACCAAATCGATTATAGGAGTAGCTATTTCAAATTTGTTATTACACGCATATACATGTATATTTTTATATAAAGTTTCTAAATCTTTACGGTGAATATCAATTGTTTGCACTTTTAGTACGATTTTTTATCTTTATATTATAGTTTGATTGGTAGTTTTCTTTTGTTAAGTGTAAGAATCCATTCCATGTTTAAAAAAATATTTTTTTAATCGAGTCCTTAAATAATTCATCATTATTTGATTCAATTATCATCAATATATTTTAGTAAATAATAAATTTCTCAAATGGCAATTGATTTGATAGTGTTACGCTAAAAATGTGGTCGTGCGGAATATGTGTTTGATAGTGTATGTCTTATATTTAAGAAATCGAAAAATAATCGAAAAATCGACATATAAATCAAGTCGAGGAAAAACTGATTTAATTGGTTTGGTTCTACTATTTGAAAAATCAACTTACTTAATTTGATTTTTTTTAGAAAAAAAAACGATGCAACCCAAACCATAAACACTCCTAATTGCAATAATACTTACCTTAGGCACATTGAAAAGTATTGTTAGTTTCTTGTGGGTTGTTTGTTAAGTGGCATATTACTAAGAAATTGCAATGCATAGACAAGGTCAATGTTAAATATATTAAATGTTAAATCTCCTTGGTTTTTTTATGTATTTATCTTTTTATTATTTAAATTTTTACGGCAAAAAATTCTGACTCTATAACTGGTTTGAAGCGATCTCGCACTAAGCAAAATAATTTTCACTTTTGATAACAAAAATAAAAAAAAGTCAATATATTCCTGAAATTTTACTGGTAAATTCAATCTTCAAGACCTCATAGCATAAGAAAATCAAGGTGTCTAAGTAACAATCTGTGCAAATATGTGCAAGTTAAAGTGAAAATCCATATATTGTGTCTCAATAATTCAATACAATACAATTTCTTTACAAATTTCCATTGAAATTCGGCTATGGATTCATGATCATTATAACATCCTCCTACTCTTACAATAATACATCGTACGGCTGCATATAATAAACCTTTATGATCCATCTTTTTCCGAAATCCAGCATAAGAAGCATTACTTTGGACCTTTATGCAAATTATAACTTAACATAAGAAATTATTTTGTCGTTGATCCACACCACCCCGGTAAGAGATATTGATTTTATGTAATAACGATTCAGTAAAATCTCACTAATGGGATCTGGGAATGGTAGTGTATACATTGCTCTTACCCTTGTTAGTAAACTGTAGTTGTAAAATAATTCTAGAGAAAATAAAATAACATAAATAGAAATATAAACAAAACAGAAGCTAATCTGAGCCCACTAAATTCACAGTATTTCCTTAAGGAATATAATCCCCTCCTAGTACCCAAGGTTATGAATTATTTCCTTCCAAGATAGAACGAATTACACACTAGTGTAGCAGTACTTCAAACTCCAGTGTTTCAGCGAAAACAAAGTTCAGTAGCAAATCACACTTATTGTTGCTTTCTTTGAAATTAAAACAATGCAGAAGAAGAAAGAGAAACTCAGAAAATCATATGGAAAATCTGAGAGAATGAACTTGTATTTATAGCCAATGTTGGACTGAAATTTGAAGAGGTGCAACTCTTCAAATGGTTGTTTATGAAAAATGGCCATAGCATAAATGTCATAATATAAATGAATATTTACTCAATAATAAAGAGGAAAATTTGAAAATTGTAGTTAACTTTCTGTTACAAAAAAATAAAACAGAAACACAAAAACGGTTGGATTTTAATATTAATATTATTGGATTTAATATTAATATTTTATAATTAAAACGGATATCTAATATCATTTTTGTTAATATTTACTATCAACAAACAAATTTGGTCCAAAAAATTAATCAATCAATCGACTAAATCCAAATACAAAGCCAAAGTCGAAGCCGAGCCGAGCAAAGCGACGATGACGAGAGGGCACGAGGCTTACCTTCTTCTCAATTCTTTAAGAGCTAGAAGAAGAGCAATTATTTATACACCCATAAAACTTCTTCCTCTTCCAATATGGGACAATGTCCCTTCATCAAGAAGGGAATCTCAAATGAAACTCAAATATTTTATTTTTTCTCCATATCCCATTCACCGTCTTTGAAGCATTAATATACCTAAACCCCCAACAATCCCCCACATGAATAGGGAATGGTTATATCACAGAAATAATGCATGAAAAATTGTGTGATTCGCAAGCAAGCATTAATTGCATATGGATAAGTAAGTTTCCCTTTGAATTTTCCGTAATGAACTTATGTCTGATATACTCAGTCAATCGATAGATTTGATATCTTTGAACCATTGAACTATGGTGTATACCTAGATAACCATAAGTCACACAACCAACCCTAACCATTTTTTATTCTCATTATTGTATTTGTTTCAGCCATGAACACATCCTGGTTTCATAAGTGCGTAGAGAACTGGCCTTATAAAGTTCTCCTTAAAGCGGCTAACACTTTACACTTATATAGGTGATTCTTAAACGTATCATCTTGTAGATACACTATTTGATATACCCTGTATCAAATTTAGAAATCATTAAAAAGCCGTAATATTTTATCTTGGTAGTGAACATTGTCTCATCACGAGAATGGACCAAAATTTTAGTTGACAACATTTAACCGTCATTAATGACTTTGTTTGATCTCTTTGAACCTAGATCTTGGGATCTCCAGTTTTCTACGTTAAGTTACCGCCACAATGACTTGTTCTCGGTCATAATCTCATTCCCCTTAATGATTTCTCAACTACATCTCTAGTTAGGCCTTTTGTAAGTGGATCGGACACGTTATAACTTGACTTTACATAGTCAATCGTGACAAGTTCCTCTAGAGAGTAATTGTCAAACGGTTTTATTTCTTCATCGTATGTGACGAGATTTACCGTTATACATAATGCTCCCAGCCCTTCTAATTGTCACTTGACTATCACAATGTATGCATATTGGTTCCAACGATTTGGGCCAAAATGGAATATCTTCCAAGAAATTCTTGAGCCATTCAGTTTCTTCATCGGCTTTATTTAAGGCTATGAATACAACCTCCATTGTAGAGCGGGCAAAACAAGTTTGTTTGGAAGACTTCCAAGATACCGTTCCTCCACCAATAGTGAATACATATCCACTTGTGGACTTCGAATCAGTTGAACCGGTGATTCAATTTGTATCATAGTATCCCTCAATCACTGCAGGATATTTACTGTAGTGCAAAGCAAAACCTTGGGTATGTGTCTAAATATCCCAAAATTTATGTCATTGTCATCCAATGAGATTGACCTGGATTGCTCGTGTATCGACTCAATTTGCTTATATCACAAGCTATATCTGGTCGTATACGATTCATGATGCACATTAAGCATTCCAGCACACGAGCATAATCCAATCGTGATATGCTTTGGCCTTTGTTCTTTAATAATGCAATATTCATGTCAATTGAAATCTTTGCAACTTTAAACCATATGTGCTTGAATTTTTCACGTATAGTCTTAATATAATGAGATTATGACAATACCAGACCTTGATGAGTCTTATGGATCTTAATTCCCAGAATTAAATCAACAACTCCCAAGTTTTTCATATCAAACTTGATAGTTAACATACACTTAGTAGCATTTATGCTGGCAATGTCATTACTCATTATTATCATATCGTCCACATATAAGAAAATAATAACTATGTGATTTGGAATATTTTTAATGTACACACTTTGTTTTTAAAACCATTTGACAATATTGTTTGGTCAAATTTCGCACATTGTTGGGTGCTTATTTTAGTTCGTAAAGGGACTTAACAAGTCTACACACCTTCTTTTCTTTACCTGAAACCACAAACATTTCAGGTTGTTCCATGTAGATTTCTTCCTCCAACTCTCCATTTAAGAAGGCCGTTTTAACATTCATTTGATGAATTTCAACACCATACACTGTAGCTAATATTACTAACATCCGTATGGACGTAATTCTTTTAATTGGAGACTATTAGTCAAGACATTATCATTGTCTATACCCTTTGACTACAAGTCTTGCCTTAACTTTATCAATAGTGCCATCATCTTTCATTTTTCTCTTAAAAATTCATTTAGAACCCAGTATTTCACTATTGACTGTCTCTTTCCAAAATAATGATTCCAAAGAAGACATATGTTACACCCCCTATTTTGGGTGTCATGTCATCCATGAGTACTGCATGCTATAAGACGGCAGGACGAGAATCAGTCGCGGGGGCGACGTGTGCTAATGATGCGTTGTGAAGGAGCATCAGGAAGAAGGGCTATGCATGAGGTAACAACCATCAAGATATGTTGTGTTGCATGTCCTAAGATCTTCATGCAAGTTTAGCGAGGACTTGGGATGAAACCAAGGATCTAGCCTATGGGTGATGGCCAGTATGTGCCTGAATATCATATCGTACATTTTCGATCTACAAGGGGAATCTAGGGATTTCGGTTGTATGCCACATTCCTAGAATGCTCTTATATAAATGGAACAAGTTTGGCGTCATTTGGAGTTTGTTTGCCTATGCACTTGACTTCACCAAGGGTAGTGGCAAGGCCATAACTATTTCCAAGCGTAAGGGAATGGGATGAAACTTCATGGAAGTGTGAAAGAAGTCAAGAGAAAGATTTAGGAACAGACGGCGCCTTATTCGAAGTTCGGATATGTGAGAAAGGGTCATTTTGATTCTCTAGCCAAAACGTGTATATTAGGGGATCGTGGGCTTTTTTATTTTAAGCATATATAAGGGGGGGCAGAGGTGTTGAAGCTCAGCCAGCCTCCCCCATGTGTGCTGCCACCAAGACGCACCAAGTGAGCTACCTTGAGGGGGAACCCCAGGGGCCTTCCTAGGCATCTCAAAGGAGTGTCATAGGTATCCATACGAGCTTGGGAACTCAATGAACGGTGCAACGCCTCAGGACTAGTGTTGGGCACAAAACGGGCACCGGAGGCTTGACTATGGGACGATTATGCCCTGTGAGCTACCGAAATAGTGGATAAAGACCTTTGTGTTGATTGGACACTTGAAGCACCTATCTTAGGGGCCTTATGTGTCAACTTGTGATCTTGGCTTGGGTTCAGCTAGGCAAGCAAGGGTCTGTTGGCCTAGACGTGCAGTTGTGGGGCGACACTGCACTTTGCGGGATAGAAGTATGTCGCGAGGGCTATGTTTGGCTATGCCATAAGGCAAATATGGGCATGCTATAAAAGACGCACATGATAAAAGTCAAGGACTAAAGGTTGCCATACTCGGGCGAAGCATAAGCTGGGTGCGTATGCATGAGACGAGTGCCAAGTTTGAGGACTGGACTCTGCACGCGAGAGTGATAATCAGTGCAAGGCGAAGGATGGATATTTCCTTAGCCAACCTCGGGTGTGCGTATGGATGAGATCCAACAAATGAGAAGCGTCGCAGCTAGTCAAGGCTACGAGCCTAGACATTGAACAGGAGCTTTACCACAGGCACAAGATCGTACTAGAAAACCTGGGAAAAGAAAAAATTGGCTTGTAGTGTAGGGTGACTACAGGCGCCGCACGGGCTATTTGGTTCCGCTAGCATCCGGAAAAAGGTCGGCCCGTGACAGATAGCTTCTTTATATGTTTGAGGCTCATTCTCCAATAATAAAGTCACAAAATCTGGTCCAAATAAAGTAGACGTTCTTTGACGTTTACTACGTCTTGGATCTTCCTGATTAAATGTACTTTCTTTTGTTTCTTCCCCAGGTAGTTTAGATCATTCACCAATCGACTCGCATTCCTTTTATGCACACACACACACACACACACACACACACACACACACACACACATATATATATATATATATATATTCAAAAACTCAGAATTATCCGATTCTATAACCGTATTATTATGGATGTCGGAATTTTCTCATTTATGAATCAGAAATCGCTATGCTTTACTATTGGTCGCATATCCTATGAAAACACAGTAAATGATTTTCGGCCTTATTTTTACTCTTTTGGGTTTAGGAACTTGTGCTTTTTCCAAACACCCCCACACTTTAAAATAATTCAATTTGGGCTTCCTTCTTTTTCATTTTTGATATGAAATAGATTTTGTTTTGCTATGGGATACTCGATTTAGCATTCGGTTTCCCTAAGAACGGCTTCCCCCACAAGTTCTATGGTAAACCACAACTTATCAACAATGCGTTCATCATCTCCTTTAATGAATGATTCTTTATTTTCTCAATCCCATTGGAATGGGGCATGTAAGAGACCTTTTTTATGAATATTTTCATATTCTAAACATATTTGTTCAAAAGGAGATTCATATTCACCACCCCCTATCATTTCTTATCATTTCGATTTTCTCGTTAAATTGCATTTCGACTTCAGTTTTGTATTGCTTGAATGCGCCTATTGCTTCATTTTTACTATTAAGTAAGTAAATATAACAATATTGAGTACTATCATCAATAAAAGTTATGAAATACTTCTTTCCACTGCGAGATGGTATTGACTTCATATCACAAATATCTATGTGAATTAAGTTTAAAGGATCTGAATTTCTTTCAAATGACTTATATGGATGTTTAACATACTTAGATTCCATATATATTTCACATTTTGATCTAATACATTCAAACTTAGGCAATACCTCCAAGTTAATCATTATCCGCAAGATTTTATAATTGACATGACCCAAACGTATATGCCATAATTTATTTGACTTAAGTAAGTAAGAAGAAACTAAAATTTTATTATTATTCTCAACAACCATTACATTCAGCTTGAAAAGGCCCTCAAAAAGGTAAACTTTTCCTATAAATATTGCGTTCTTACTTATTACAACCTTATCAGATAAAAAAATACACTTAAAATCGTTCTTAACAAGAAGTCCAACAAAGACTAAATTCTTTTTAATCTTGAAAACATGAAGGACGTTGTATAAAGTCATCACCTTGCCAGAAGTCATCTTCAGAAAGATCTTCCCGCATCCTTCAACATTGGCAGTTCCAGCATTTCCCATAGAAGAGTCTCTTCAGGTCTAATAGAAACATATGTTGCAAAGGCTTCCCTAATAGCACAAACATGGTGAGTGGATCCAAAATCAATCCACCACTATTTAGGATTTCCCACCAGGTTGCATTCAGAAAGCATAGCACACAAGTCATCATCATCTTCATGCTTTTCAAACATGTGTGCTTGACCCTTCTTCTTATCTTTCTTTAGAGCACGACACTCCGTAGATTTGTGGCCAGCTTTCCCACAGTTGTAGCAATTTCCGTTGAACTGCTTCTTGCTTGGGTTGCTTTTCGATCCAGAAGCTTGCCTCCTCTTTCTCTTATTTTGAGAAGTATCATCAACAATGTTTATTCTCATTATTGTTGATTTTTCGCTACCTCTCTTTTCAGCAGCTTTGCTGTCCTCTTTGATTCTCAACCAAACAATGAGATCTTCAAGCGACATCTCCTAGTCTTTAGAATTTTTATAAACTCAACAATTATTATATATATTGATGTAATAATAAATTTGAAATAGCTAACTCTATAGTCGGTATCGTTTGTTTGTTCGGTTATTTTTTATTAAAACCAAAATAAAATCAAATTTGATTGGTTTTTAAAATTTAAAATTAAAACCAAACCAAACTAAAAAGTATCATTTTTTGGTCGGTTTGGTTTGGTTTGATTATTCGAATTTTTATGAACACTCCTAGACTAGCTGTGTATTCTTGGCCGGGCCCGGGCCTAAACGGGCGAAACGATATAAACAATGTATATATATATATATGCATATACCGGGGGCCAAACGGGTCGGTCTCAAGCGGTCCCGGTCTCACATGGTGCAATGGCCCATGTAGGGTCGGTCCTATCCTTTAAACCTGCGAGTCTGGGACCACTTGGCCCGGGATCGGCAAGCGGGCCTGGGCCAGTTCAACCGGGCCTAACGGGCATCTAACGGCTATCTTTAAAAAAATTAAAAATTGACCAACGGTTGGATTTTTAAAATCTAGCCGTTGGGACTTCAATTCAACTGTTAGGGAGTTTAAAAAATAGCCATTTGTCTCTCAAATTTTGTTTTAACCCCTAACTTTTTATAATTACACTATTTTCCAATTTTCAACTATAAATACCCCCTCATTCTTTTATTTTTACTCACAAATTTATCAGTCTCTCTCTAATTTTCTTCTATAATTTCTTACTTTATTATTGCAATTTCATGAAAAATTGTAAAGTTGGTGAATTGAAGTATTCAAGTCTTCAACGATATTCAATTTTCAAGAAGTTCGTCAATTCCGTAAACTAGTTCCAACTCTTGAGTTTAATATTATAATTTTGTTTTTTTAGCTTGTATAATTATAATTAATATGACACTTTTTTTGAAAAAAATATTTGGTGGTAAAGAAAAAGTTAAGATTGGTAAATCTAGTCGCCAAGATACTACTCTTACCCCGACTCCCCCACCCAGACCTGTTACTTGTCCTCCTCCATCTGTTATTCTTGATAGTGATAACCCTTGTTTTTAATTTTTCGATAGTCAATTTTGTCATGATGTTGCACCAGGTCAACAATTAAATGAAGAAGTTATGAATGCTTTTTATCCTAATGAAATTATCTTTGAAAATGATGATTTTGATAAAACGCAACCGTATTTAGATTACACCAACAAGTGCTGTTAATAACTCAACTGATGGCCCGCCTGACCCTCCTGTAGTAACCCCTATTTTTAATAGACAACCTTCAAAACGGCCTGAAACATCTCTTGTTTGGCACTTTTTACTTAACAAAGAGAACAAAATAAGGCTAAGTGTAATATTTGTGGGGATTTTTTGGTTCATAAATTTACCGGAGACCGTAGCGGTACAGGTAGTTTGACTAGACACATAAAGAAACACCCTAGAGATAAAGCTAATTTTTTTCAAATGAAAGCTGCGCAAGAGGGGAGAAGTTTAGATACTACGATTAACCCTAGTACAGGTTCAAATGTAGTTTAACCGGGAATTAATACTGTTACGGTGGCATTTTATATTATGATCCAAATAAAAATCGTGAAAAATTGGCAAAAATGGTTACTGTTATGTGCTTACCATATAGTTTTTCTTCTAACCCTCATTTTGTGCATTATATTCGAAGAGTTTTTAATCCTACTTATAAAGGATGGCCTCGCGTAACTGTAAAGAGCGATATTTACAAATATAAATATGAATATGAACAATATTTGCGCTATTTATTTACTCAAATAGACTGTCGCATTGCTATTACTACTGATATTGGTAAAAGTGGTAATGATTGTGACTATCTAACTCTTACAAGTCATTGGATAGATGAGGAGTGGATAATGCAAAAACGCATTATTGCTTTTAGAATAATTAATTCACTCCACACATGTAAGTTTATTGCTAACGTAGTTGCAGATATTTGTATATATTTTTTCCTTAGAGATAAAATTATGTCGGTTTCAATAGATAATGCATCTAGTAACATTAAGGTTATAGGCTTGCTTACAACCACACTAAATCCTGCATTTAGTATTATTTTTCATGTTAAATGTATTTGTCATCTTTACCATTTGATCGCCGGTGCTGGTATAAAAGTTTTAAATGTAAAAATTGAAAAGGTTAAACTGGCTCTTAATTTTCTTTTTTATTCAAATCGTAGAAGTAGGCTTAGAGAATATTTTAAAAAATGTGATGAATTTGGCATTAGAGAAAGAAAGGTTCCTAAACCTTGTCCCACTAGATGAAATTACATGTATGAAAGTTTAGTTGTTGCATATGAATATAGGAACACAATAAGCGCAACGTATAATGCTCGTGTAGGTGATAGTGATGATGATGATGAGCACCTTACAAATCAAGATTGGAGTAATGTTAAAATACTTGTAGACTTTTTAAAACAATTTTATATTGCTACAAATGAATTATCTGGCCAATATTATCCTACTATTTTTAAATGTTTAGTTTATATTGCAGCACTTGTAGATTGATTTACAGCATTTTCAAAGGGTGGAGATATTTATCAAGAAGCTATTAATTCTATAAAAGCTAAGTTTAAAAAATATTTTTCCCTATTCCCCCTATTTTTGGTATTGCTGCAGTGTTAAATCCTACAATGAAATTAGGAGGTCCTCACTTTTGGTATTCAAAAATTTATAACCTTACCACTTTTAGTGAAGGAATTTGGTACACTTGGAGATGTAAAAGCCTCAGTTAAAATAAATGCTTAAACGATTTATAATGCTTATCAACTTGTTATCATGCTAGACCAAATGTTCCAAATCCTACTTCGTCCGCCATCATCTAAAAGAACTGCGGGCCTAACAGCCCTTAGTTCTTGGACGGAGTTAAGAGGTTCTCAAGGTGATAATTTTGGTGATAGTTCACAACTACATGAGCTTCAAGTTTATTTGTCGCAGGACCTTGAAAAGGAGAATCCAGATGTCACCTTTGGTCTTTTCGAATGGTGGAAGGACAAACAAAAATACTATCCAGTTCTTTCAAGGATGGCTCGAGATATTTTAAGTGTTCAAGCTTCAACAGTAGCATCGGAGAGTGCTCTCAGTCAAGCAAGACTTCAAATTGGTGATCATAGAGAATCTATGAGGGAGAGCTTGGAAAAATAGGTACTCTTCAGAGATTGGATATGTTCGGAAAGAAGAAATTTTTGACTTGCAGAATCATAACCGGGGATAGACGAAACTTGTGAAGAAATTCTAACGGAACTTGCGTAGGATGCTGCTTTGCCCGGAAGTGGTGATGAACAAGCCTCTTTTCCACCGCCACCAACGGAAATCCCTCCAAACTTTGAAGGGTTTATGAGATTTGTTAGAGATAATACATAGACTAATATGTAACTTGTATTTTTGGCACATCTTCCTTAGTTTATTTTTCTTTTAATGGTGGTATTAGTACCTTGTTGTGATCGTTCCATTGGGGGGAGGAAGACTAAGAAAGATATTGTCATTCTTTGTTAATGTCGTAATAATGAAAATTATAAGATATTCCCTTGAATATTTCTTTGTAATTTATTTTCTATTTAAATTTGATATATATATATATATATATATATATATATATATATATATATATATATATATATATATATATATATATATATATATATATATATATATATATATATATATATATATATATATATATATATATATATATATCACACCATCTTATTCCTCAGCCATAGCAGAGGACAGTAATGAAAATCTTGAGGTTTATAACCAAAAAGAAACAAAAGAGTTAATAATTCTCTTGGAACAATCCGACCTCAAATGGAAGGATAACCTCTAGCGACTGATGACCAGGTATTTTGATACAGAGTCATACGCTACTCCTTCTTATAAATACAGGGTTCACTATGAGATGATGCTCTCAACAACAGGATCAGCTGAAATTCAACACTTCTATCTTGGAAATACAAGAAAAATTTATAATTTTTCAAAGATCATTATCAAAAAGGTTATACCTTTGGATGAATGGGGAATGAGTACTCTAAAGGATAGAGAATACACTCATCCTGATCAAAAAGTCTCGGTTAAATTCAATTATTGGGACTATATAGAAAGTTTTAATTAAACTTTTCTCTTTGAGAATCCTAATAGGAAAACACTCATGGTTTATTAAATTATGCTCTAATATGGATAGTCAATATATCCCAAATTGGTTTTTAAATGGTGAAAATTATATGGTCTATCATTGGAAATACTCCCTCCTGTAATTAAGAGTTTATATACTCAGCGGGTAGACATATCTCCCAAAATTATTTCATTACAAAAAGATAATATCTTTTATGATGGTATTGCATCAATGTATTTTTTCATAGAATTTTCAATTCCATGGATAATGAAATGGGATGTCCAAACTGGTTATACCAATGAAGGAATACCTTGCCCTTATAGAATTTTGTATAACAAGTTTTGAACAAAATTACTCCAAAAAGACGCCCAAGGCAAGCTATTTGGTGATGAATTAATTCAACAGATTCAAACCAAGATAGACACATATGTGAAGTTAGACAATGCAAATAATGCAAAGGACAAAATAAGCCCATTTGAGGTAATTACTAAAAGTCTTCAAATGAAGAAAGGAGCCATATCCAAGAAAGAAATCCTCGCTTCATATTTTGAGGAAATAAAGAAAGATTTTGCAAAAAAAATTGGAACAAAAGTCAGTGATGATATATCAATGGCCTCTATAGGGAATACTTCAGATGAAGACGTATGTGCAGCAGGGGAAGCTCAAAGCACCTCCGGAATGGAAGTTAATATTGAAGAGATAGAAGATTTCCTTGCAAAATTGAAGGAAAATGCCGAAGAATCTTCGAAGGAAAAAGACAAGAAGGGAAAAAGCAAAGCTTAAATTATTGCAGGCCCTATAGGACAATAGGGTAATAAGTTAAAAGACTTTGATAAAGATACGGACCCCTCCATTATAAGGAATCTACTTTTATAAAGTAGATTGTTGTTTGTAATAATTTTCTTTGTAGGCCACTATTGTAAATTATTTTGTCGGCCAATTTTATTTGTATGGTAGTAAACCGATCCATTATTAAAGGATCCTCATAGTTTAGGAGGAGGCAGACATTAGCCAAAGTCCGTAGCATCTCTCTAGACTTCTCTATCCTTGTAAACATTTCTTTGTAATTTGATAGTATTTTGAATTCAGAAATAAAAATCAAAAGGTTCACTTGGCCATCAACAACTGGTCTCTGGTACTGTTATACTCTCTCTCTTTACTTATAATATTTGTAGTACTGTTAGCCTGAATGATAGTCTAAACAGGTAAGTGTTAAGCTTAGTATTCAAAGGTTATTTACACAGCATGCTTTGTTGCTCTAAATAAACTGTATCACCCTGATGGAGTGTTAGGTTAAGAACGATATAGACCAGGCAGTTACTAACCCTGACAGTAAATCTTGGTTAGGATATCCTAACCGGTGGTGCTCGTAAGCTCATTTAGGCAGGTGGCCGTATTGAAGAGTTGTGAGGAGCATCGTGGATTAAGATTTACCTAAAGGTTGGTAATATGTCTCGAATACACTTCTTGTAATTCTTCCTGAACCTCATTCGGAAGCAATCCTGTCTCCTTTTTCTCAAAGGTTATTTACACAGCATGCTTTGTTACTCTAAATAAACTATATAACCCGGATAGAGTCTTAGGTTAAGAACTATATTGACCAGACAGTTACTAACCTTGATTGTAAATCTTGGTTAGGATATCTTAATCGGTGGTACTCGTAAACTCATTTAGGTAGGTGGCCATGTTGAAGAGTTGTGAGGAGCATCGTGGTTTAAGATTTACCTAAAGGTTGGTAATCTGTCTCGAATAAAATTCTTGTAATTCTTCCGGAACCTCATTCGGAAGCGATCCTGTCTCCCTTTGGTATCAGATCCATGTTGGTAAAAACCTGAGAAACTAAGTTTAACACTATTCATCTAATGAATATGATTAGAAAAAGACTACTGTTAAAAACAGTAGGAAAGAAGAATACGAGTTGTCACAACAATTAGATCTACTTATTAAGTGGACAATGCCATTAGTCAAACCAAAGGTTATATACCAATTGGGAACCTTTGAAAAAATAGGTTTAAAATAAGTAGTTAAAACTACCGAAGAGACTATCACTGTAGATAGTGACCATGCTACATTCAGATTATTATCTGAAAATGATTTAGCCCCATGTAGGGATTCTCGTAGATTTATTCACATAGATTTAATACAAGTTGCCTTTAAGCCACCTACTTTAATAGACTTACATGAAAGCTTTATAGGAGCTCTCAAAGATGGCAGAAATCAAAACTGGAAAAAGTCTCTAATAGGGACTGTGCAAACTAGTTTGGCATATAGCCCGATTTATTTTAATGTTTATCCTAATTTGCAAATTTCTCTTAGTGATAAAAAATCTTTAAATGCTTTAATACTAAGCATTAAATTACATGGTTATGATTAATTGCCTGGTACATAAGTTATATTTATCTGTTATAGAATTTATTTCAAACATTTATATACTTTGAATCCCATGTGTAAAGTTATGGATTTCAAAAATGAAACTATTCTTATAGAAACTATCTTTGGAATATCCAAAGTAACTACCAGAAGACCTATCAAATAGGATGAAATTAATTTTCCCAGAGAATGGGTAATAGAGGAAGCAGTTGCCCCTCGAAACAATGGTAATACTGAGGTTATAGAAATAGATCAAACCTCATATGGCACAATTAAGATTATGTTTAATGAACCTATTCAAACTGATAATACCAGTTTATCAAGATCAAATTCTTCATATATCTCTCAAATTGATTATGTGGTGGGTTTTTCATCTAGAGCTTCCACATCTCAAATTAGAGAAAATAATAGGGTTAATAATATCAGTATCAATAGTGATAATATAGTCAAGATTAATTCATATCTTGAACCCACTGCATCCAAAATGAATTTTTCAAATGGTGTTAATGATGGTTGAAAACCAAATAGATTTTAGTTCGGATTCACCGGCAAAAAAATGATTCTAGAAGAATTTCTAACACCCAGATGGGCTGTTTTCAGAAAGTGGTTTCATGAAAACATGAATGATGAATTGATACAATTTTTTAGAAATGATTTTTATCATGATATTAGCAAGAAAAATAAGATTATATATTTTGTACCATAGTTTATGTCTAAACACGTTTATAACTATGTTTCTGTGTTAGAAAGTGATTATATGCTCACGAATGGAAAAATAATAAATCAGTCTTTCCACCCCAGCAATCCTTTCAAATAGGTGAAAGAAATAAAATTATATTTCACTTCTTTCTCAAAATTGCTTGAAAATGATGTGGCTTCCATTACAGCTAAAAACTTGAATACAATGCTCACTCAGAAATATTATACTAATATGTACATTAGTATTCTGGTAGAACAAGTGGTTGCGATACATGACAAATTGGACAAGCTGATAGCTGAGGTCAAAAAAATTCAACAGAAGGATGATAAAGGTAAAGAGCAAATAGCTATCACCACCATCCAACCTCCACCTGAGGTAAAAGGCTTTAAATTAAAAAGTCTTGACGATTTGGAAGAACTTCTTAATAGGAAGTTTGGTGAATTTAGAGCTAGCCCCTTAACGCTAGAGCATAAACCTGATAAAGGAAAAGGATTACAGGTAGAAGATGAGGTTAATAAAATCTCTGAAAAATATGCTCGCAAACCTTACCAAATGATGTTCTATTATCCTAGACCAACCCTTCAAGATGTCCTAATAGAAGAACAGGACAATGACCACTACCATCAAGGATATAGTGGGTCAGATATCTATGAGTAGAATATAGATAGTCTTGCTGAAAGACAAATCTATACAACAGTACATAGAATGCTTATGCACAACACTATTTGTAAGGTTAATAAAAATACGGATGGAGCAATAGCAAAAATGATTATTGCAGGTTTTACTGGTCAACTGAAAGGTTGATGGGATAATTATCTTACCCATGAACAGCGTCATCAAATCATGAACGCAACCAAAGTTGAGGATGATAAGATTGTTTAAAACTCGGTCTATTCATTTATAAGGCACTATATATATCTCTAATACATATAAATTATATACATACATACATACATACATACATACATACATACATACATACATACATACATACATACATACATACATACATACATACATACATACATATATACATATATATATACATACATACATATATACATATATATATATATATAAGGTAATATGTATATATAAGCTATAATGTTATATATTACATATAATGCAATATATAATTAATACACCCTTACCTTATATATACATACTATACATACTATATATAATATATATATTTATATAGCTATATATAAGCAATTTATATTAGTATATACATATATACTTTACGAAGTTGCCTTAGAAATTTTTTTTAAAAAAAATAGCCCGAAACGAAAAAAGTTCGTTAGGCCCGTGGGCCCGGCCTATTAATCTCGGGACCATGTGGGCTCAGGCCCCGTGACGGGCCGGTTCTACCCATTGGGACTGTGAAGCCCGGGACTGTTTGGCCCGGGACCGCCAAAGACGGGGCCCGTTTACGCCCGGGCCCGGCCCAGAATACACCTCTAGTCACAATTCACGAACTTCTAAGATTACTACAAATAATGGGCTGAAAGAAATAATATATCTATTTTGAGTAAAATGAAACAGTCTCTATAAAACTAAGAGAAGACTCAAAGAATTTGCGGATGCTGGCAGATATACCTCGTGTCTCCAACTGATGAATGACCGCTACTAAAGTCTCTAACGTTGGACAGTACCTGGGTATGCACAAAAGAGTATAGAGTATAGAGTATAGTATCAGTACAACCGACCCCATATATTAAGTAAGTGTTGAACCTAACCTCAACAAAATAGTAACGAAACTATAACGGGACATTAACAATATAACCTGTGAACAATATAAAATAAAGTAAGAAGGAAATAAGGTACAAACAAATAATAATTGTAGCAACAATTAAAATAACTCAGTCACCTTTTCCAAGTCTCAGCTATAGCCAATTCTCACGTAAGTTTTCAAATTTCCAAACATTAACTTTAAAATAAAAGTAGTGCAAAGTATGAAAAATATATAGTGAAGTAAAATAATAAGTTTTCAAATCTTTGTTTTCTTGGAAAATCAGTAAAATATAAGTGTCTTCTTGTTGTGACGGGTAATTCGTTCCCATCTGTCCATCCTTATTGCTCCTCTCTCTCTTTATATATATATATATATATATATATATATATATATATATATATATATATATCACCTTTATTATTTCTATTGTGACGTACAATACGATTCCACATGTCCACTCTTATTATTCCTTATTGTGATGTGCAACCCGATCACATCACTTTATTTATGAAGAATTTCACATTTCAAATCAGACCTTTCATAACACTTTTTGTCTCAGCGGTCATAAACAGTAAACAACGATTTTTCTCACAAACGTCATCAACATTACCTCAAAATGAAACCAACAAAAACGTATATATCTTATAAAAACAATGTCATCCCGTTCAACCTTCATGTACCACAGTCAAACCAAGGAAACAACCACACATTACCAAAATAATTGAAACAAGAATTTACAACAAGTGAATAAAGCCAGGTAGTCATAGAAACATCAATAAACATAAAATAATTAAGCCATGAATCAAACAAATTGGAATCGGGGAAGGGATCATGCTTAACAGATAATTTAGTAGTGAATAGATATTCGTCATCTTATCTATATATCATACACATGCAAATTCACATAACAATTAAGTGGGGGATGCTTATTCCCTCAAATCGAGATTAAACTAAGTACTTACCTCAAAAAGTCGCAGGCCACTCACTGCTCAATTACAACTTTTCCTTTAAAATCTTGTTCTAACCCGCTCGATATTAATGCTAAAGGAACTGACTTCACTGAAATTATAATTTTTCCTAAGTTTTCTCAGAAAACTTTAAAACCTGACCCTGGGCATGCCTGATCCAAACTCGGGGTTTGGACCAAATTACGTTTACATATTCACCTCCGAGTTTAAATATATAATTAATTTCGAAATTCTACATCAATTCGAGGTAAAGATTCGATCTTTACAAAAATTTTTATTTCTACCCAAAACCTCAATTTTTACGAGAAGAATTCTTATTTTTTGATTAAAAAGCGATGAAAAATATTGGATAAATTAAAAAATAGAGTTTAGAATTATTTACTAACACTTCGGAGATGAACTTGGGTGAAGAAAAAATAGGGGTTTCCTCCTTTCTCGGTTGCGAAACAGTGATGTGCTCTTATTGTTTTTTTTTTCTTTTGCTTATGTCTTAAGAACTTTGTTCTTCATCCAGTGGTATAGCTCCTGCCTTATTTCTTCTAGGTCTAAGGACTTATGGATCGATTCTCTTTAGTAACTTATTCCAGACCCCACCTTATGAGACTATACTGAGTAGTTTGCTTTTATCTTAAAGTCCTCACATTAATACATAGTACATTAGTACTATGGTTATGCTATCTATATTCTGATTGCGTAAACTTATATGTATTATATAATTTATATTGCGGCAGTCGACTAATTTTTTTTTCTTTTCAGATTACTAGTATACGTTTAGCATTGAAATTTATTTATTTACCTTATAAATTACTCCTTTCTAACTGTATGAATATTTCCAAAACCTTCAGAAAGAAAAATCTGGTTTTTGTGACTGGGCAGCAGAAATAGAAAAAAACCAAGCTGTTATGAAATAATATAAGAACAAGAATAATAATACAAGAACAAGAACAATATAGAGAGAATAGGGAGAGGAGTATTCTTATTGATACTTTGAGATGATTTACAATAGAATAGAACCCCTATATTTATAGGGAGGTGGTAACTTAGCTTCAAACTAAAACTCTTAGACATTCACTCTAAATAGAGTTCTATTTATAACACTCCCCCTTGAATGTCTATTCAACAATGTGCCTCGTTAAAACCTTAAAACCAAAACCCAATGGGAAAAATTAAAGAGAAGGAAAAAGAGTACACATGTTTGAATATGCGCCTATTGGTTGCCTCGTTAAAAACCTCGCAAGGAAAACCCAGTTGGGACAAAACCTTGTAAGGGAAAAAGAGTGCAACGCGCATTAACTCCCCCTGATAAGAACATCAATTTATATCCTTGAGCATTTGCATTCCAATCTTGTGCACCATCTTCAAAACAATCTTTGGTAGATGTTTGATAAATAAATCAACCATATTGACTTGAATAAATATTCCGCACCTTGAAATCATCATTCTTGATAGATATGAACATCTTCATATAATGTAGTGGAATGACTCTTCAATATCTCCATAAATGTACTCTCGATGCCATCATGCTTATAGTTATAGCAAGATACATATGTACACAAATTGTACTTAGGATGTGGTACTTCAGGACCAAGAATTGTGTATGCTTCAAGCAACTTAAATCTTTCAAGTTAAGTCAGATAAATCACATAATAGACTTTAGATGCATATCAAGTTTTCATGTCATGCTAAACAAATAAGATATCGAAAACTGATTAACATACCTTTGACTTTATACTTTCAAGTATTTGAACTATATGTCCAAATCTACATGTCTTTCATATGCAATCAAGTATTTATCTATACGCTTCAAGCGTATCCAAGGCTTTGTCCTTCAGGGACTTAATATGAGCATTTGTAGTGAGAATATAGTTACATTCTTTGGGTCAGCAAATGCGTATAGCATGCTTTGCAATATGTTGCGATTGAATTATCCATTTTATGAACTTCAGGTTCATGATATTTGGGGATTTACATATACAAATGATAATTCATCCCATGTAACCTTTTCTCAAGTGTTTATCATGTCTCCCCCTCATGTTGGAAAAGCTAACTTGTTTCCTCAATTTTGGGAAATCATCTTTGTGTATTATCATGTCAATATACACAACACATTAATAATAAGATGAAATTATTTGGTTCCTGACCCTGAACCACTTGTGAGGGGAGAATATACTCTCGTATACAACGTATATCAAACTGATATATATAACTTTGTTCTCATAAGAAACAGTTTAGCTATTAAGTGGAAGCACTCAATAATTATCTTGCTAAACCAACTTTGATATAAACCAACTTATCAAGATGAACTATCTTGAGTAGAGAATCTGGAAATTATGCTCGAAGTTAGATTACTGAGCAATTTACCTCGCAATCACCGGTTAGGCTGCGGGTTAATAACAATTGCGCATGTAACCATTTCATAGATGCATCATATGTGGTATACATGGCAGGTGAATGGGCCCATATTCACCTTTGATATTTCCAGAATTTATGGGCTTCAACCCGAACTCTTTAGTTGGTCAGTTCATTAATGAGAACAAGTGGTACAAGAGAATTCGTAAAGAACTTTCTAGTTCTTTAATATTCACCTATGTGAATTTGCACATCATACTTAAAATGAGATGGCTAACACGAATGCCAACTGAATAAATTATCAATATTGGTAAACTTCAAATTTACACCATGACATGTGCACTTATCAATAAACTTCAGGTTTATTATGACATGGGTTTTTATACCAATAGATATCCACTTTATTGTGGCATTCTTTCGTTTGTGTAGTACAAACTGGAGAACAAAGCGGGTAGCTTTTCATATACAAATTACCCCGCTACAAGTTGTAGTAATAGGAGATATCAAATCCTTCCTTTATTTATAGTCTCAATATAATCAATCGCTTTCGCGTGTACTTTAGAAACTGAATAAGTTTCTTTGAAACTTACTACAGCACAATACTCAATTGTGTTTCTCCAACATAGTAATAATTGGCTCTTCTAGAGCTCTCAATTAATTTTGTACTACCACAGATCATCAACATCCATGTGGTGAATATCTTTCTTAAAGAGAAATACCATTATGGTCATGTCAAACTTATATGCAAGATATGTTTCTTGCATTATCGTTGTCCTTTAATAGTCATATTTCCAAAATACTTTGGCGTACAATAGGTACGTGACCAACGATCATTCATGCCATATATATAGCCAACATGCTTAACACCATTAGGTGTTTCAACTATAGGGCCAAAAACTTCACGTTTTGCCAGCGAATTCAATTCTGATTGAATTGCTTCTTGCCACTTTGGCCAATCATGTCTTTTTCGACATTCTTCAACAGATTGAGGTTCGAGATCCTCACATTCTTGCATAATGCTAGATGCGACATTATAAGCAAAGACATTATCCACCACTATATCCACTCGATTAATATTTGCCTCAATATTGATTGGATTTATGGATAGTTCCGTATTTTCCAGAGCCTCGGGCTCAATGGATTCTTCATGAATCTCAGAATTTGTTAAATCATGAATTTCCTCATGAGATTCTTTTGTAGTGTCATTTTGATCATTTGCTTTCCTCTTTCTAGGATTTCGATCTTTGGAACCTAATGGTCTGCCACGCTTCAGGCGTGCATTTGACTCATTGGATATGACACTAGATGATTGTCCAACAGGGACATCAATACGGATTGGGACATTTTCCGCGGGGATATGGGATTTCGTTATCCTTTTCAAGTCCGTAAATGCGTCAGGCATTTGATTTGCTATTCTTTGCAAATGGATAATCTTTTGTACCTCTCTTTCACAAATAGAGGTATGTGGATCAAGATGAGATAGTGATGCATTTTTCCACAAAATTTCCCGTTTGGTTTCACCAACTTCTCCCCCTAATTTTGGGAAAAGTGTCTCATCAAATTGACAGTCTGCAAATCGTGCAAATCTCCTGTCAATGTTTCGATGTAGCGAATTAATGAAGGGCGATTCAAACTCAACATATATTCCTAACCTTCTTTGCGGACCCATTTTGGTGCGGGATGGCGGTGCTATAGGCACATATACTGTGCATCCAAAGATTCTTAAATGGGATATATTAGGTTCATGACCCAAAACCAATTGCAACGGGGAATATTTGTGTCAATTCGTCAGTCAGAGACGAACTAGCATTGCTGTATGCAAAATGGCGTGACCCTAAGCTGAAGTGGGCAGCCGACGAACTAGCATTATTGCATGTAAAATGGCGTGACCCCAAATCGAAGTGGGCAGCCTCGTTTTCATGAGTAAATGAGGTTTTCAAGATTATACTCATCTATTGCCTCAACATGATATCCATTTTGAATAATATCTTTAAAACTCAACAAGTTCCTTTTAGACTTGGAGGAGAACATTTTGACTGATATCATTAAAACTCAACAAGTTCTTCTTAGACTTGGAGGAGAACATTGCATTCTCTAAAATATCGTTCCTTTAGGCAGAGTTATAGTTGCTCTTCAGGAGCCTTCAATCAATTTAATTCCCATAGTTTGCCATACAAAAGAAAATATACGAACATGAGAATAAACAAATTCAGTCCGTTTGTTTCATACTTAAAGAATATTTTCGAAATCTGCTGAGGTTATTCGACTAACTAAATCAGATAGTCGATTATATGTTTTCCATAATCGATTACTTTGGAGTTTGAAAATTTCAGTTTAAGCATTTTCTTAAAACAATCGATTGTTAAACACACACAATCGATTGTTGAACATTGACAATCGATTGTTAGACAGACACAATCGATTATTTGCTATTTTGAAAAACTTCAGATCACACTGTCTTAAGACAATCGATTGTTAAATATAGACAATCGATTGTTGACTATTTTGAAAATTTCCAGAGCACACCGTCTTAAGACAATCGATTGTTAAATATAGACAATCGATTGTTAAATATAGACAATCGATTGTTGGCTATTTTGAAAAATTCCAGAGCACACTGTCTTAAGACAATCGATTGTTAAATATAGACAATCGATTGTTGGCTATTTTGAAAAATTCCAGATCACACTGTCCTAAGACAAACGATTGTTAAATATAGACAATCGATTGTTGGCTATTTTGAAAAATTCCAGATCACACTGTCTTAAGACAATCGATTGTTAAATATAGACAATCGATTGTTGGCTATTTTGAAAAATTCCAGATCACACTGTCTTAAGACAATTGATTGTTAAACATAGGCAATCGATTGTTGAACATTGATAATCGATTGTTGAACATTGACAATCGATTGTTTTGCAGTTTTAATGCGAAATATTAGATAATCGACTAACTGTTAGGTTAGTCGATTACCGCTACTGGAAAATAAAAATATTATTGAAATCTGAGCATATTGAAACATTCTAAAGAACTAATACTAACATTATATCATAAACTAACTAATACGAGCTGATACTAATGACTATTAGTTTATTCACTAACTATTACAAATAAGTGAAATAAAATCAAACAACTCCATCTTCTTTCATCACAGATCCATCACCGATTAGGTGGTCTATTTTCCCATCGGGTTGCTCAAAGAAGTCTGCCACATCCAGGTGGGTGTTGTCAAAATTGTCATTAGAGACAAAATTTGTTTCAGGGCCTTTATTCTTTAGAGAATCTTGATAAAGATCAACCAAATGTCTTGGTACACGGCAAGCTTTTGACCAGTGCCCTTTTCCACCGCAACGATAACATATAGTTTCTGAACTTTTTGCCTTAGGATCCTCATAATCCCGTTTCTGCTTTCGGCGGTTATCTCTCCTCGGGGGGTGACGGACATCATGGATATTTCTTCCTTGTCTACGTCCACGGCTATGACCCCGATTACGACCACGACCATGGTTAGGTCCATGGCTATTTTCATGATTGGCATAATGAGAATACACCTTATCTGCTACAGGCAGTGGTGTAGACCCAGTGGGTCGACTTTCGTAGTTTCTCATGAGCAGGTCATTATTTCGCGCAGCCACAAGTAGAAGAGAAATCAGTTCAGAGTACTTTGTGAAGCCTTTCTCTCTGTACTGTTGTTGCAGTACCATATTGGAGGCATGAAATGTTGTAAACGTTTTCTCAAGCATATCATAATCGGAGATTTTATCTCCACATAGCTTCAATTTAGAAGTAATTCTGAACATTGCAGAATTATATTCAGAAACAGACTTAAAGTCTTGGAGCCTCAGATGAGCCCAATCGTATCGTGCTTGTGGCAGGGTGACCAACTTCAGGTTGTCATATCTCTCCTTTAAGCCTTTCCACAAGATGAGTGGATCCTTGACGGTGAGATATTCAATCTTCAATCCTTCATCAAGGTGATGGCGCAAGAAAATCAAGGCCTTAGCACAATTTTGGGTGGATGCTTTATCTCTAACTTTAATGGCGTCTCCAAGACCCATAGCATCTAAGTGGATTTCAGCATCCAACACCCATGTCATATAGTTCTTGCCCGAAATTTCAAGGGCAACGAACTTTCTTTTCGTAATGTCAAACATAATCGAAAATCAAATTAGGAAGAGAGAAATACCTTAGTTTTTCTCGAGAATGATTCTTGAGACGGTAGAGTCTCGTGCTGATAACGTGTTATGAAATAATATAAGAACAAGAACAATAATACAAGAACAAGAACAATATAGAGAGAATAGGGAGAGGAGTATTCTTATTGATACTTTGAGATGATTTACAATAGAATAGAACCCCTATATTTATAGGGAGGTGGTGACGTAGCTTCAAACTAAAACTCTTAGACATTCACTCTAAATAGAGTTCTATTTATAACACAAGCAACTTTTTTAAGTGTAAAATATTCCGTAACCTATTTAAAATTCATTTGAATTCTCGGGGTTCTAAATCAAATGTATATGTAAGTCTAAAAATATTATACGGACATGTTCGTGCGATTGAATCATGAAAATAACATCTAAAATTATGAATTTATTCTCAAAATTCATCTTTTTTCTCATGAACAATTAAATTTCACTATTTCTCAACCTGAAGTTCGAATCACGTCACATAAATTTCGTTCTTACCAAATTTCACAGATAGTATTTAAACATTATAACATAAATGTATTGAGGTCCGGAAGCAAAATACGTTCCCTATACCAATGGTTTCGAACATTAATTCTTTTCTTTATTTCATGATAATTCAGAAAAATAATTTCTTTCAAAAATTGATTTCTAAGGCTTGGGACCTCGGAATTAAATTTCGAGCATATGCGTAAGTCTCATATTTTAATGTGGACTTTCCGGGATTATCGAAATACCGATCCAGGTCCGTTTACTCAAAATATTGACAAAGTTAGCTAAAAACCAACTTAAATTATAAAATCATAATTTTTTAAATTTTCACATAAAAGCTTTCCGATTTTTGTACTCGGATTACGTACACAAATTGATGTAATTAAAGTTAGTCGTTTTATGGCTAATTGACCCCTTTGTCATCACACATAGATCTACTCTGTTAGAATTTCAATAGAAGAGCAATGCAAATTACATGTCATTTCATTACTTGTATTAGCTTTTTATGTATGGTGATTTGTTAATCCTTGGCCCTTTTTATTTTTTTTGAATTTCGCATTCGATATTGGGTATCCGTATTTAAGCTCGACTATATCTAGATTCGCGCCGAGTAAGATCTTATTCGGGAAAAAGTATTCTTTATTAAAAAAAATTTATGCCCAGAACTCGAATCCCAAATTTCTGATCAAGAGAGAAACAACCCCATTCGCTCCACCATATCCTTTGGACAGCGCCTTTTCTAGTTTAGCAATGCGACATTTGAAGAAAGTGTCATTAAACTTCAGTTTTGTAGTAAATGAAAGGGTAGTGCTGCTGAATGAGTCAACTGCCCCAAATTCTTTCATTTTTTCCTCATCAATGATTTACTAGAACTTTTTCCTCTAAAGGTCCTAACAATGAAAGCAACGACTTCTGCTCAAAAGTAAATGAAGTCTTTTAATGGAAATAGGTTACAATGAGCATGAATCCACGACAACATTTCAAAGGAAAGTTTTAAAGAAATTGTATTGTATTATATTTAATTAAGTATTAACACAATATAAAATTTGTTACTTGACGCTACAATATTTTTATGTTATGACGTCTTGAAGACTTAATGTAGTTGTGCAGTTTTAATTTCTTTTATTATTTTTATAAAAAATAAAAATATTTTATTTAGCGCGAGATTGCTTCACACCTCACGGTGACTAAATGTCTTGCCTATCAAAATCCTTATTCCTCAAGTAATGAATACATTTTCTATCTCGGTTAAAAAAAGCAACTCTTGTTTCATGTAGTTGTCATAGTCTTTAAGATCGGAGGCGTATCTATGTGCTGGAACACGAGGTATGTGAACCCATACTTCTTTTTTTATATTATGTATAATAATATTATATTTTTTAAAAATTATTTAAATGTATATTTGTATGTACCCAAGCTTAAAGTGTCTTATGGTCCAGTAATTATTTGGTGCACCTTTATAAATAAAGTAAAAGGTCTAATTATCCGTTTGCAGGCATATCTAATGTCTCCTCTTGTATTTTAATTAATTTTTTTCTTTTTTATTTGGTTTACTCAATTAAAATTCCCAAATCTAACACATTGAAACATTTGATCTCCCTTTATCATCATAAAATTTTGCAAAATTGAAACTACTAGCAGTGAATGATGTAGCATAGTTCGATGATCTCAACATTTTTATATGGAGTATAGGTATATATGTTAAAAATCATTAAAATTGTAAAAAACTAATTTTAACCTATAATTTTTGAATACTAATGAATTTATGGTAAGAACCTAAAGGTTGAATCCCCGAATATAAATTCTAAATTTGCTTCTTTGTAATAATACACCCAGCTTTATGAAATTCTAGATCCGCTTCTATTTAAGACATGCATGGTAAGTTTTATTTAAAACCTCATAAAATTGAAAGTAGGTCAAATACATATACAACCTATCTAACTTGCACCATTTTTATTGTAGCACTCTCTCTATCTTATCCATTTTGGCCCTCTAGCTCTGTTTCATATGTTCTATTTTGGACTTCAACTCTATTTCTTATGTTCCACTTCAAAACAAAAGATGAAACCACTACAAAAAATATAGCGCATGTGTATATATAAATCTAAGATATAATAAATATCCAATTCAATGTTGGCACATGGTTTATTCATCCATATCAAACGGGTCAATACTAAAATACCTTAATCCAATTATACTTTTTGTGAGTTTATTTCATCTAAACTGGCCAGGTATGAAATCATTAGATGAAAACTTTAGAACTTAATGAATGAAGTGTAACGACCCGGCCGGTCATTTTGAGCTTTTGCACCTGGCTCATCAATTCTCGGTCATGACTTGCCATGTATGATGTATTAAAACTTATGTAAAGTGTTGGTTTTAGTTTTCAAGGTAATCGGAATGAATTTGGAAGAATAGTTGAAGCTTGAAATTTGAAAAGTTTGACCAAGATTTGACTTGTTGGTATATAATATCGGATCAGAATTTTATGATGTGGTTAGCTCCATTAGGTGATTTGGGAATTAGGAGCGTGATCGGAATGCATTTTAGAAGTTCGTAGAAGGTTTAGGCTTGAATTAGTGAAATTGAGATTTTGGTATTTTCAGGTTGATAAGAGAGATTATGATATAGCGGTCGGAATGAAATTTTAGAAGTTGCACTAGATCCGTTGTGTCATTTGGGATTTATGTGCAAAATTTTAGGTCATTCGAACGTGGTTTGGTTGGGTTTTTTATCAAAAGCGTACTTTGAAAGTTCTTGAAATTCATGCTTGAATCCGATGCAAATTTAGTGTTTTGAGGTTGCTTTGTGCGTCTCAAAGGTCGAAACAAGTTTGAATGATATTATGGGATATGTTGTCATGTTTGATTAGGGTACCGAAGGCCTCGGGTGAGTTTCGGGTGGTCAATTGAACCATTTCATGTTGTGAAAAATTGCAGAATCTCAGCTGTTTGTGTTGCGGGTTTTTGACCTTCACATTCGCGATGCATGTCCCGCGATCGCGAAGGTGTGACTTTGATGGTATTCGCATTCACATTTCCTCTGTTGCGTTCCCAATTTTGTGACATTTTGATTCTTCGTATTCGCGAGTTTCTTGTCGCGTTCGCATAGAGGAAGGGGAATAGTTGGGTCCCCAATTTTTTTGTTCTATGCGTTCGCATAGTAGAGGTCGCGTTCACGGCCTGTTGAGGTTGTTGTGCTTCGCGTCCGCGGGAAGGTTATCACGTTCGCATAGAAGGAATTTTGCTCTGTGAAGCAGTGTGCTTCGCAAACGCGATAGGTTATGTCGTGTTCGCGATGAAGAAATGCATGGGCAGTCAGATTATATTTTAAAAATGAGGGTTTAAGTCCAATTTCATAAAAATCATTGGAGAGCTCGGGAGAAGGTGGAATTTGAGAATATTTTTAATAGATCTATTGGGTTAAGTATTTTTCACTCATATTTGGTTAATTCTATGATTTGGTCTTGAATTTCATCATTTAATTTAAGAAATTAGTGTGAAAATTGAGGGAAAATAGAAGAAAAGTTTGAGATTTCTTTTGAAGATTTGAATGGGCAATTGAGGTCGGATTTTGATGAATTTGACATGGTAAACTCATGAGTGAATGAAGATTTTATTAATGTAATTTTTATCAAATTTAGAGACGTGGGCCCGAGGGGACGGGTTTGAGAAATTTTGGGATTTTTTATGTAAATTGAATATTTTTGAGTGGCTTTACTCCCGTAGCATATTTTAATAATTATGTACTGCTTGTGGCTAGATTTGGAGCATCCGGAGGTCGATTCGTGTGAGAAAAGGCATCACAGGCTAGAGTTTGGACCGGATCGAGGTGAGTAATGATTGTAAATGATGTTTTGAGGGTATGAAACTCCGGATTGCATATTGTTGTGCTATATTAAGGTGATGTACATGCTAGATGACGAGCGTGAGATCGTGCATTGTTTGGGATTGTGACACAGTCCATCCCAAATAAATTTTTTAGTGTGTATTTGATTGAGAACTATTTTCTATCATCATGTTTTGGGTTGAATGTCATATTTGGCCCTTGTGCCAACTGTGTGAATAGTTCGAGAATTTTTATTGATATTTCCTCACTGTTTTGACTTTAAACTTATACTCAGTCATGTTATATTCTACTGTTTTCAAAACTCATCCATGTTTGCTCTTCTTTAATACTTAAAATAATATTTCAAAGGCGAAATACATAAACGGCCCATTAAAATTGTACTCAACAATCAAACAAATACTTCAACTAACCTATTTACTATTTTGACACCTTAAGTGGCTATTAAGTATATCATGTAAACACTCGGTGTTGACACGCAAATCAGTTGTGTCTCACCACAAATTGAGCGTGTGAGGACTTCATTCATTTTTTTTTCTTTTCAGCTTAAATTATTGTGTGTGGCCCACTCCAAAAGATGTTGAAGAAGAAGGAAAACATCAACACCCGAAAAAAACCAAAACTTGATTTCTACAATGAAGATGCCGATATAATGAAAGATTCTATTGATGCCTGAGAGTTTATTCTTTTTTTTTTGGAAATAAGTATTATAAAGTATATTAAGGATTTTCGATATTTCCCGATCTGTGAGAATGAAAGAAAATGATCCCTTTTTAACTGACAAGTTTCTCTCAATTAGTAGGAGAAGATATTAAAGCTTTAAAGCTTTAGACTTTTAGAATTAGCAATAACAAAAAGTAGAAAAAGCTAATTCCTCCATTATTGGCGGTACCAACGATGGAGGAAACAAAAAGCAATTGAGAACTCTAAACCCTAGGAGCTTCCATTGCGGCTGCTGTGTTGCAATTTCAGGTGAAGAAGAAGGTTCTGACTTAATGGATTACTGTGCAATGCCAAACCTAAAACCCCTTAAAATTTGATTAGTTTTTGAGGTATCTAGGTTGGGCGAGCGTGTGGGAAGGGTTAAGATGTTTTTTTTGTTTTAATCAAAATTACACGTGTTATTTTTAATTTGTTCATTAAGCAAGTGCAATTCACGTACATGGTCTGCTGCACTCAGGTGTTTATTTAATATACTTAATAGCCACTTGAGTCTTGAGATGTCAAAATAGTAAAGGGATTAGTTGAAGTGTTTGTTTAATCGTTGAGGACAACTTTAAGGGGCCGTTTATGTATTTTGCATATTTCAAATAATATTTTATGTTGAGCATCATGTTTTATTATTGCCCGAGTGGCTTATGTGATTTTTGACTGAGTAAGGCCGAGGGCCTGTGTTGTGAGGATATTGTTTGGGTCAGGATGCACATCGCAGCGATGATACACTAATTTTGATTATGAGGCAGAGGACCTGAGATATGTATGCCACAAGGTGGCTAGTGGATATGAGGCCGAGAGCCTAGAGATGATACAGGATAAGATGCTTTAAGAGATTTCACAGCTTCATTGCTTTATATACATCACATTTATGCACTTTTCGTGATTTCCTATCACTCAGTCTTTAGTTATGATTATTTCTCACTAAGTTGGAGTACTCACTTTACTCCATGCACCTTGCGTGCAGATTCAGGTATTTCTGAATCGGGCAGCGGGTATTAGTGGTTCGGAGGCAGAATTATCAGAGTTTAGCAAGGTAGCTGTCGGCATTAGCAGCACTACTTTTCTCCCTCTTTATTTCATTAGTCTATATTTAGCACATTTTAGACTTTTCAGTTGTATTTAGACCATAGTAGATGCTCGTGACTTCTGATACTCCAATGCCGGGCTGTATTCATTTCCGCATTTGTTTTATTTCGCTAAATCTTTACTTGTTGGAAATTTATGCTCATAAATGACTTAAATTGACCTATTAAACTGTTAAATCTGAATTTGGGAATTTGTGTCGATTGGCCTTGTCTTCATGAGGGGCGCTATGACGATCGGGTCCGATTTGTGATCATGACAAGTTGGTATCAGAGCCTAGATTACATAGGTCTAACGAGTCATGAGCAGGCTTAGTAGAGTCTCATGGATTATTACTGAGACGTCTGTATTTATCCTTGAGAGGCTGCAGAACCTTTAGGAAAAACCTCACATTCTTGAATTCTTATCTTGCGTCCTTGATTTTGTTTGAAATGTAACCCTTTGAATTCCTTCCATGCGTTCGTATGTGCGCATGAGCACTCTGTATCATATGTGTGATAGGTTAGGATTTTAACGTGTATTATGCCCCTACTTGCCTATGCTTTGAGTATAATTTGCTACAAAATAGTCCCAAAATGCTCACAGGTTGTGTCTGATTGCAGGTCTGAGCGACAAAGTGATGAAATGTCAAGGATCGGCTCAAAAAGGAGTGAAAGCTTCTCAAGTATCAAAGACCCAGAAATCCAAGGGGAAAAGGCCTAGTGCAGACCGCGCTAAAGTGACTGCAGCCGCACTAGGAGGTTCAAAGACACGGTATCTTCAGGCTGAAGGCAACGCGGCCGTTGAAGGATTCTTGCTGTCCACGGTCAGGCTACGCGTCCGCTCCACTCTTTTGTGAGGTCCGCATAAATGAGATTCATAGAGGTGGACACATAGCCATGATAATGCCACGAGGTCCGCGATCGTTCCCGCGCGGTCCATGCCAAACCCCCTTCGTGGCCACGGTACACTTTCACGCGGTCCGCGTTCCTCAAGATGATACACTAATTTTGAATGAGGCAGAGGACCTGAGATATGTATGCCACAAGGTGGCTAGTGGATATGAGGCCGAGAGCCTAGAGATGATACATGATAAGATGCTTTAAGAGATTTCACAGCTTCCTTGCTTTATATACAGCACGTTTATGCACTTTTCGCGATTTCCTATCACTCAGTCTTTAGTTATGATTATTTCTCACTAAGTTGGAGTACTCACTTTACTCCATGCACCTTGCGTGCAGATTCAGGTATTTCTGAATCGGGTAGCGGGTATTAGTGGTTCGGAGGCAGAATTATCAGAGTTTAGCAAGGTAGCTGTCGGCATTAGCAGCACTACTTTTCTCCCTCTTTATTTCATTTGTCTATATTTAGCACATTTTAGACTTTTCAGTTGTATTTAGACCATAGTAGATGCTCGTGACTTCTGATACTCCAATGCCGGGCTGTATTCATTTCCGCATTTGTTTTATTTCGAGCTTCGTCCACCACCGCTCGCGCGGAGGCTTTTCTCTAAGGCGGAACGCTCCCCTACCGATGTATTTTTACATCCCACAGCTTCGGCAGATCGCTTAGCCCCGTTCATCTTCGGCGCAAGAGCGCTCAATCAGTGAGCTAATCTTTACTGGTGGAAATTTATCCTCATAAATGACTTAAATTGACCTATTAAACTGTTAAATTTGAATTTGGGAATTTGTGTCGATTGGCCTTGTCTTCATGAGGGGCGCTATCACGATCGGGTCCGATTTGTGATCGTGACAAGTTGGTATCAGAGCCTAGATTACATAGGTCTAACGAGTCATGAGCAGGTTTAGTAGAGTCTCACGGATTATTACTGAGACGTCTGTATTTATCCTTGAGAGGCTGCAGAACCTTTAGAAAAAACCTCACATTCTTGAATTCTTATCATGCGTCCTTGATTTTGTTTGAATTGTAACCCTTTGAATTCCTTCCATGCGTTCGTATGTGCGCATGAACACTCTGTATCATATGTGTGGTTGGTTAGGATTTTAACGTGTGTTATGCCCCTATTTGCCTATGCTTTGAGTATAATTTGCTACAAAATAGTCCCAAAATGCTCACAGGTTGTGTCTGATTGCAGGTCTGAGCGACAAAGTGATGAAATGTCAAGGATCGGCTCAAAAAGGAGTGAAAGCTTCTCAAGTATCAAAGACCCAGAAATCCAAGGGGAAAAGGCCTAGTGCAGACCGCGCTAAAGTGACTGCGGCCACACTAGGAGGTTCAAAGACATGGTATCTTCAGGCTGAAGGCAACGCGGCCGTTGAAGGATTCTTGCTGCCCACGGTCAGGCTACGCGTCCGCTCCACTCTTTTGTGAGGTCCGCATAAATGAGATTCATAGAGGTGGACACATAGCCATGATAATGCCACGAGGTCCGCGATCGTTCCCACGCGGTCCACGCCAAACCCCCTTCGTGGCCACGGTACACTTTCACGCGGTCCGCGTTCCTCAAGATCAAAGAGCTGAATAGTGAAGTCAAAAGAGCCAGTGTGGCCGCGGTTGCTTTTGTGTGGTCCGAACTGACCTCGTAGGAGTATTTTTGTCCAGTTTTTCCAGCCTAGTATAAATAGAACATTACACCATTTTTAGGTTTTTATATATGTTCTGAACACAGCTGCTCTCGTGAGACTCGGTCTTGTAGCCATTTTTGGCACTTTTGCTCTTCATTAACGATAGATTATTGTGATTTCTTCTTAGTAATTAATTAATATGTTTAGCTCTTCATCTACTCCTTCGTTTTCTTCTATAAGCATGTGTAGCTAAACCCATCTGCTAGGGTTGTAGATCAACCCTAGTATGGGTAATTGATGGGTGTTGCCATCTAGGATTAGATTTATATTGGGTGTTTGCTATTTGGGTTGATTTTATGTTTTTATGGTGGTTGCAAACAATGATTCAAGCTTTGTGGGTTGGACTCTTCTTGGGAAAGAGAGTCTATGACCCCAAAATTGACCCAACAAGGAATTGGGATGGACTCATGAGAAATGATAGTCCCAAATTACGGGTTAAATCTCGAAAGAGTAATTATCCTACTTGAACCCTAGTTGCTTGGCCTAATTTGCCTACCCATTTGGTCTTGGGAGAGTAAATTGGGCAAAATCCCTTTCTCTACCGAGAGGTGTGAGAGCGGGTAAAATTATATAAAGGTAATAGCATAAGCCCCAAATATATCAATCAATCCTTAGTAACATTTACCCATCAATTAGCCACCTAGGTGATGCCACGACCCTAGTGCCCTTCTTCCCATTAGATACAAACTTAGCAACATTCTCATAACATAATTTAGTATTAATCATTAGTTTTATAATAGTAGTTATAAAATCAAAAACCAAGAATGTTTGAAGTGACATTAGGAGTACAAACACATCGCTAGACTAGACAGAAATCCAACTCCACTACTAGCTCCCTAAGGAAATCGGTCCTGACCTATATTCGGATAAAATCTATTGCGACCCGCTTTTCCTACTTTGGTGTAGCGTCGAGTTGGCAGTGATCAATGTGCATCAATGCCTTGTGATTCCCTGATTGAGGGGCGATATGTGATCTCTGTGTGTTGATGTTGGGCCAATCTGGAAGACTTAAGGCTGGATTGTTACCTATAGCTTGAGTCTTGAGCTGTTGATTGTGTGAGCACGTATTTATGGATCTATATGTGTTGTTGTTAAGGGAAGTAATGACTGGATAGTTACGTGATGAGTATGTTATGACCGCGAGATGTGTTCATATGAACCGAATGAGGCCAGAAGGGTATGCTTTGGGGAAGGAATGACTATTTGATATTTGATTTCCACCATGATTGGATGTATAGCCTCGAGTTATGGGTGTGTGAAGAAGCTTTTCATGTGTCCTAGTTAGGAATGAAGTGAATTTCATGTTGCGATATGAGTTCAAACTTAGGAAGATTAAGTGAATGCGTAATGTTATAACGGTGGAAGGTATACAGAAATGCTAGTTTAAGGAAAAGCAGGTAGGTTATCTCTTGCGGAGTGTTCTGAGGTTGTGTGATCCTTATGTTGTCTGTTAGAAGATCTCATTTACGAGTGAAATATATGTGTTGCAATTTAAACTTGGGTCGCTTAAGAGAGTGGGTTTGACTGTTACAAGAGTGAATGTAAGATTTGCATAAGAGTTAAAGTGCCAGATGGTATGTGTTTCCTGAGCTTATGAAAGATCGAGTTTAATCTCGCTATGGTAGTATGGCATCAATAGAGTTTATGCGCTATGAGTTATTGAGTGTGTTTTGATCTATGGATTTGAGCCAAGTGGGGGAGTCTGCTATTGAATAGTTAATTGCACGGTTATATGCTATTTTGGTTCTAGTTTGAGGCTTTCAGGTGAATCGATTATGGTTTGGGGAGATTGAGACCGAGGATGGCTCGAGTGAAGGAAAATTTTGAGAAGGTTATAGTATGCTTCCTAGGTGTGTGAGAATCACGGAATGTCTTGAGTTTTTGTTAGTACAGGATGCTCGGTGCATAGAGTAGTAAGTTTCTTGGTTGTTTTGGAATGAGGTTATATTGTGCTGTGTCGGTGTGCTAATGAGGCACTGGTTGTTTGGACCGTTTGATCAGGCTAATTGCAGTTTGAGAAGAGTGAATGACTCTCGAGAATGGTTCTAATGTGTTGTACATGTAATAATTAGAAAATTTTCAAATGTATTATTTGGCTAGGAACTGAAGTTTGTGCTGGAGGGTGTCAAGACTTGTGTCATTTCTATATCAATTATGGGATTCTATACATCACTACTAGGAAGGTAATGGCTTTAGGTTCGGAGGAAGTCTTTTTAGGATAGGTATTTTGAATGTGGTGCTTTTGGGAACACTTTAAAGAGTATTCAGCGAGTTGCGAGCCTTAGAATGTATGGTAGTATGGTTAGGCCTTGTATAGTTAGTTTGGATTGAGGAATTGTATTGTTATTGCAAGGAGGGGTATCAAGTTAAAGGTAATCAGGAAGAAAATCGAATATATGGGATGGCTTGGTAGTAGGTCGAATCGGTATGATAAGGTTATGATTAGTTCTTTGGATACTTACGAGGTAATAAGTTCTTCCAGGTGTTTCGTGGCAATGCTTTTAGGTGTTAGTGGCCTCCGTAGCTTGGTTGAGTTCGAACGATTCGGTCAAGTCAGGTTTGGTTTTGCACAAAAAGGAGTCGGGGATTTCTTGATGGTTTCTACCTCGGTTGGAGATGTATATTTACTATGGGCATGAGGAGCATAGGATGTATAGTGATTTGCTTCTAGATGGGATCAATGGAAAGTTCTTGGCTAGTTGAGTGCATAGTTGCTTATGGCTCGTAGGGGGGATACGAAGTTCTCATGGTGATCCTAAGATGGTATGGTTTATGCGATATGTGGTGTAGGCTTGATATTTTCATGTGTAAGGTCTTGTTTTAGTTCTGAAAGGAAGATCATAAAATCCTCAAGCAGCGAGCAGCTTCAAATAATTAGGGAAATGAACTTCAGACAATAAAGGAAATGATATAGCTAATTGGTGTGACTTTATGATGGTATACATTTTAATGAAGCAATGTGATTAATTTGATAGTACATTAGTAGTATTGCAGAACTCTCTTGTTTGATCGACAAGTTGATATTCAGGTTTGCTTGGTAGTACAGAAGAATTACATGAGTACCTCTCATGGAATGATTGAGTATTAGAAGTGTGGTATGCATTCGGGCGGTGGAATTGGGATCAGGTATGGTGATTCGGGTGCTATATGGAGTTGGAGAATGGGAGTTCTCATAAACAGGTTATGTTGTGGTTATAGGTCGCGTGTATCGGCATCTATAGTGACTATCAGGGTTTGGAGACCCAAGTGGATATTTTGCTACTTGGTATGTTAGATTTTGGATATGATCTTGGGTATAGGCTGGTTGCCTCAGTGTTATTTCGTTCTGAGCTATTGTGCTAAGGCGACAATATTGGCTGTGCCGGGAATGCCACAGATTGAGTGGTAAGGTTTGTAGTAGGGTGATTTTATATTTTAAAGACACAACGTATGGTTGGGAAGGATTGTCTCATCTTATTTCGACTTTTGTATAGGATGTCAGTGTAGAGACTCCTACCATTGATTAAGTTTCGGCGGTAAGGGACTATTTGGATGTGTTCTTATGGCCGGGCATGTTGCAAGGAAAGGTTATTAATTTTGGTATTGATTTGATTTTGTCCATCATATCATGTAGCACCGATAGAGTTAAATGAGTTAAAGGAGGAGATTCAAGGTTTATTTGATAAGGGGTTCGTTGGTAGACCAATGTAGATATGTGTTCTAACTTGAGTCGACTTGGTTGGCTTTGAGTTGTATTGCTGAGATATGTGTGATTCGATTGTTATCGAGCCTATTAGAGTTCTGGGTAGATCTACGAGTCCGTGTTGCAATGCAATGGGATTTGCTTTGGTTCTAGGCATTAATTGCGGGTGGTCGTCAATTTCGAGCAAAGTGACTTGAGGTGTTTCATGTGGACCAGTGTTTGGATAGGGCCGTGCATTGCAAAGAAGTTATGTAGAGGTATGACCCTTCGGGTTAGATTCACGTTTTCTGTTTCTACGACGTGTGATGGGTTCTCAGCATTTTTTTGTAGTGGTACTAGTGAGTTGGTGGTACATCCCTTTCGTTCGAGTCATCTTCATGATAGGAGTACATTCAGATTTTTGTTTATTGGTGCACTGATTGATCGAGTTGTGGCTTTAGATTGTATTGATGTGTCATGTCACCGGAGTAGTGGTGTTGGATTAGATGAGTTCGTCGGGATCTGAAATGAGTACAAACTGATTCGATTTTAGCATATTGGAAGGATAATATCAAGGTTTGGCTCAGAAATTTGCTATGGTCTTTGCCAACGGGGAAGTGGCTTCATGAATGGTTGATCTAAGAAATGGTTATGGCTTATTACATGTTTCATTTATCATTGGCAGTATATGAAAGTGTTAGAATGAGACTTTAGTTGATAAGAGGTTTTCTATCGGTATTTGATTATTGTGTGCAGCTACTTTGATTAGAAGTTATTACTACAAATATTTGAGTTATGTGGTATATCATGTAATTGCACCTAAAGTTGCAGGTATGGGTTCTACAGCTTGTTCGGCTTATTTAGAGTATAAATATGAGATTCTGATCTTGTGGATGATTTTGAAAGTGGAAATGTAGTTCTAAGGTTTATGGGCTGGGTTGGATTGTGAAATTTTAGTTACATTGTATTGTCGGAACTATATGAGATAGGGTAACCTGGGATCACCCCCTAGTATATGCATGGTAAAGTTATTCAGTGATTGGTTGGCTTTTGTAACAACTCTAAGCACGTTCGAGGACGAATGTACGTTTAAGTGGGGGAGGATGTAATGATCCGACCGGTCGTTTTGTGCTTTTACACCTGACTCGCCAGTTCTCGGGCATGACTTGCCCCGTATGATGTATTAAGACTTATGTAAATTGTTGGTTTTGGTTTTCAGGATAATTGGAATGAATTTGGAAGAACAGTTCTCAGTTTGAAGCTTGAAATTTGAAAAGTTTGACCAAGATTTGACTTATTGGTATATGGTATTGGATCAGAATTTTTATGATGTGGTTAGCTTTTTTAGGTGATTTGGGACTTAGGAGAATGATCAGAATGCATTTTGGATGTTCGTGGAAGGTTTAGGCTTGAATTGGCGAAATTGAGATTCTAGCATTTTACGGTTAATAAGTGGGATTTTGATATAGAGGTCGGAATTTAAATTCTGGAAGTTATAGTAGTTCTATTGTGTCATTTGGGGTCTGTCTGCAAAATTTTAGGTATTCAGGCGTGGTTTGGTTGAGTTTTTGATCAAAAGCATAATTTGGAAGTTCTTGAAATTCTTAGACTTGAATCCGAAGCAAACTTGGTGTTTTAATGTTGTTTTGAGTGTTCCGAAGGTTGGAACAAGTTTGAATGATGTTGTGGGATATGTTGGCATATTTGGTTGAGGTCCCGAGGGCCTCAGGTGAGTTTTGGGTGGTCAATCGGACCATTTCATGTTGTGAAAAATTGCAGAATCTCAGCTGTGGTGTTGCAGGTTTTTGACCTTCGTGTTCGTAATGCATATCCACGATCTCGAAGGTGTGAGGTCGATGATCTTCGCGTTCGCATTTGAGATGTTGTGATGTTTTGATTCTTCGCGCTCGCGAGTCTCTTGTCCTATTCGCATAGAGGAAGGGGGATAGCTGGTTCCCCAATGCTTTTGTTCTATGTGTTCGCGACATGTTGAGGTTGTTGTGCTTCGCATCCGCGAGAAGGTTATCGCGTTCGCATAAAAGGAATTTTGCTATCTGAAGTAGTGTGCTTCGCGAACATGAGGGTTATGCCGCATCTCGATGAATAAATGCCTGGGTAGCCAGATTATATTTTGAAAACGAGGGTTTTATTCCAATTTCACAAAAACCATTGGAGAGCTGGATAAGGTGGTATTTGAGGAGACAGTAAAGCTATTGGGGTAAATATTTTTTTACTCGTATTTGGTTTAATTCCATGATTTTGTCTTAAATTTCACCATTTAATTTGAGAAATTAGAGTGAAAATTAGGGGGAAAATGGAAGAAAAGTTTGAGATTTGTTTTGAAGATTTGTATGGGAAATTGAGGTCGGATTTTGATGAATTTGATATGGATAGACTCATGAGTGAATAAGGATTTCATTAGTGCGATTTTTATCAATTCCGAGATTTTTGATATGGCTTATGGTCGGAATTGCTCAATCTCAATTCCGGAAATTGGATATTTTTGCGTGGGCTTTGCTCCCTTAGCATATTCTAATGATTATGTACTAATAGTGGCTAGATTTGGAGCATCTGGAGGTTGATTCATGTGATCAAAAGAATCGCGGGCCAGAGTTTGGACCAGGTCGAGGTGAGTAATGATGGTAAATGATGTTATAAGGGTATGAAACCCCGGATAGCACATCGTTGTGGTATATTGAGGTAACGCAGCACGGGGTCGTGCACTGTTGGGGATTGTGACATAGACCATCCTGAATGGTTGTTTTACTGCGTATTTGATTGAAAACCATTTGCTATCATCATGTTTTGGGCTCAACGACATATTTGGGCCTCGCTCAAACTATGTGAACTCTTCGGGGATTTTTATTGATATTTCCTCACTGTTTTGACTTTAAACTTGTACTCGGTCATGTTATGTTCTACTATTTTCAAAACTCAACCATGTTTACTTTGCTTTAACACTTGAAATAATATCTCAATATTATTTTGGGCTGAGCATCAAGTCTAACTGTTGCCCGAGTGGTTTATGTGATTTTTGACTAAGTAAGGCCGAGGGCCTGTGCTATGAGGATATCTTTTGGGTCAGGCTGAACCCCGCGGTGATGATACACTGATTTTGATTGTGAGGTCGAGGGCCTGAGATATGTGCGCCACGAGGTGGCTTGTGGATATGAGGCCGAGAGCCTAGAGATGATACCACGAAATGGCTTAATATTGCACTTGGGTCGTAAGGGGCTCCTTTAAGAGTCTACACACCCCCAGTGAGCGCGGGTACCCACTGTGGTGTGAGATATGTCCTAAGGGGATGGTATTTTTCTATGTGATTGCTCGAGGGGTTTGTATTTAGATGTTGCTCGAGAGGTGGATTCTTTGACATTGCGCCCCGGGGCGAACCTTATGTGCTTATCGTTCTACTTGCCTGTCATTTACCATTTTAATTGTGTATTTGTGCCTGAGGAGCGGATTTTCTGTGCCTATCTGCACTAATTATTTTGCATTAATTTGCGTAGCTGTGAAAAAAGTCATTTTTAATGAAGTTTAAACTGGTTTTGTACCACTTCTATACAGCATGTTGCTGCACTTTTTGTGATCTCTTATCACTCAGTCTTTAGTTATGATTATTACTTACTGAGTTGGAGTACTCACTTTACTCCCTATACCTTGCGTGCAGATTCAGGTATTTCTGAACCCAGTAGCGGGTATTGGTGGATCGGAGGCAGAGTTAACGGAGTTTAGCAAGGTAGCTGTCGACGTTCAGAACATTCATTTTCTCCTTCTTTATTTCAGTAGTCTGTATGTAGCACATTTTAGACTTTTCAGTTGTATTTAGACACTAGTAGATGCTCGTGACTTGTGATACCCCGATGTCGCGTTGTATTCATTTCCGCACTTGTTTTATTTCGCTAAATTTATACTTGCTGGGGATTTATCCTTATAAATGACTAAAATTGACCTATTAAACTATTAAATCTCATTTTGGGAATTGTGTCGGTTGGTCTTGTCTTCACGAGAGGTGCCATCACGATCAGATCGGGTTTGGGGTCCTGACGTGAAGATGGGGCAACAATGGATGAAAATATATGCCCGGGTTCAGGTATTTTAGTATTGACCCGTTTGACATGGATGAAAAAACTAGGTGGCAACATTTAATTGGATATATATTACACCTCACATTTGAGTATACACGCACACTATATTTTTTGCACTGGTTTTAGCTTTTGTATCAAAGTGGAACATAAGAAATAAAATTTGAGGGTCAAAATGGAACATATAAAATAAAATTGGAAGGCCGAAATGGAACAAGGTAGAGATAGAGTGCATAATGAAAAATAATGCCAAGTTTAATAGGTTGTATATGTATTTGGCCTTGAAAGTATCTACAAGACTTCTATTGTGAACATGGGACAAAAACAATGCTCTTTAATGTGCCTAAGATAACTATTATCGCAACTCCAAAACAAAAAAAAACGACGTTAACGAGCTGACATAACATCAGGGCGTAAAACTAAAAAGATATTTATAATAATAGGCATAAAAGCAATCCCTTGATATGGGGCTGAGTATTAGAGTTGTAGGGTAGGAAGTACTTATGCCTAGTTCTACTTTGAAACTATGTGAGGTTAATATGATAAGATTTTTGTCTTAGACTACTAGCTAGTGGTTAATTTTGTGTTCTCACTACTTTACTGGTCATTGCTATTGTTTTTCATCTATTTTCTAATTTTTATGACGCAGTTACTATCCATTTGGTGATGGTACTGATATATTACCTCTTTTCGTCTTTGTTAGCCGAGGGTCTTTTGGAAATAACCTCTCTACTTCCTCAGGGTAGGGTAGTTGGGGTTTAAGGTATATTAATGCTTAAAAGAGGGTGACCGGAAATTGGAGGGAAAATAAAATATTTGAGTTTCATTTGAGATTCCCTCCTTGGTGAAAGGACATTGTCCCACATTGAAAAAAGAAAGAGGTTTTAATGGGTATATAAGTAATTAGTCTTCTTCTAGCTCTTCAAGAGTTCAGAAGAAGCCAAGCCTCGCGTCGTCGCCATTGTTGCTCGCTCGGCCCGGCTTTGGCTTCTTCTTCAAATTTGTTCAAATGATTGATTGATTATTGTTTTGGACCAAATTTGTTTACTAATAGTAAATATTAACAGAAATGTTATTAAATATCCGTTTTAATACAAAATATTTATATTAAATCCAAAAACATTAATATTAAAATCCAACCATTTTCATTTTTTATTTTCTATTTTCTATTTTTATAACAGAAAATTAAAACCTCTTCGATTTTTCCTCTTTATTGTTGAGTAAATAGCCATTTATGTTATGACATTTATGCTACGATTGTTTTGCATAAACAGCCATTCTGAAGAGTTGCATCTCTTCAGATTTCACCCCAACATTGGCTGTAAATACAAGTCCATTCTCTCAAATTTTCCATACGATTTTCTGAGTTTCTCCTCCTTCTTCTGTATTGTTTTAACTTCAAAGAAAGCAAAAGTAAGTGTGCTTTGCTACCGAACTTTATTTTCGCTGAAACACTGGGGTTTGAAGTACCGCTTCATCAGTGTGTAATTCATTCTATCCTGGAAGGAAATAATCCATAACCTTGGGTACTAGGAAGGATTAAATTCCTTAAGGAAATACTGTGACTTCAGTGGGCTCGGTTTTAACTTCTATTTCATTTATATTTCTTTTATGTTATTTTGTTTTCTTCAGAATTATTTTACAACTACAGTTTACTAACTAGCTTAAGGAATTTAATATGTAATTTATATTTGTGTTATATTCACTATTCAGGAGAGTAAAACATTTGTAGTTTTCTATTCTGTTGGAGATCAAAAATACATGATTTTAACATTTCCTTGTGTCATTCTTTTACAGAAATGACTAAAGATAACGGACACCAAGTTGTTCCGATGGTGAATGCCAACGCATCGACAAGCCGAACACTGGTATTGGCACCGGGGGAGAAACCCGAAAAACTTCCGGGTTAAATTTTGAGCGGTGCAACAGAATATGTTCTTCTACTTGACTACATTAAGTGTGCAGAAGTTCATTAAGGAAGATATTCCCGTTCTACCCGAAGAAACTCCAGATAATGAAATGCTTTCTCGTGATTGAGGCTTGGAAGCATTCTGATTTCTGTGCAGGAATTATGTTCTTAGCGGACTGGAAGACTATTTGAATAATGTCTACAGTGGCGTGGAGGCGTCAAAAGAATTATGGACTGTGCATGAAAAGAAATAGAAAACTGAAGATGCCGGGTTGAATAAATTTTGTTGCCGCTAAATTTTTGGACTACAAAATGGTAAGATAGCAATTCTGTTATTACCCACATCCAGGAATTGCAAGTGATTATTCACGATCTCCTTGCTGAAGGTATAAATCGAATTAATACTGATGTTGAAAGTAGTAATTTTCATAACAGAATTTTCATTGAAGGTCTTGTCATCAATGAAGCATTCCAAGTAGCAGCGATAATTGAGAAGTTGCGTCTTTTGTAGAAGGACTTCAAAAACTATGTGAAACACAAAAAAAGAGATGTCTCTTGAAGATCTCATTGTTCGGTTAAGAATCGAAGAGGACAACAAAGTTGCTGAAAAGAGAGGCAGTGAAAAATCAACAATCATGAGAACAAACATTGTTGAGGATACTTCTCAAAATAAGATAAAGAGCAAGCAAGCCTCTAGATTGAAAAGATTCTAAAGTTTTTAAAAATTTATGGTATATGTTAAATTTCTAAAGTTTCTAAAGTTTTATAGTACAGTTCTTTGCCTCATATTCTAGTTTGATTGGTAGTTATCTTTTGTAATGTATAAGAATTCATTTCATGTTAAAATTAATCTATTTTTAATTGAATCTTTTAATTTTTCATCACTATTTGATTCAATTATCATTAATGTATCTTGGTAAATGATAGATTTCTCAAATCATAATTGATTTGATAGTGCTACATTGAAAATGTAGTCATCGGAATATGTTATTTGGTAGTTGTCTCATATTTAAGATAAACCCAATAAATAACTGAGAAAATCGACAAAATCTTATATAAATCGATTAGACAAAAAATCAACTTAATTGGTTTGGTTTGGTTCTAATATTTGAACAACCGACTTACTTGGTTTGATTTCTTAAGAAAAATCGATCCAACCCAAACTATGAATACCCCTTTACATAACATTTGTATGAATATAAAAATATCTCATTATGGATAAAATGAGGTGCGTGAGTTTAATTGTATCCATACATAAAAATATGTCATTTTTTAAACGGAGTAACAAAATAAATGTGTCATATAACTTGGTGTCACGACCGAAAATCTCTCCAAAGGAGTCGTGATGGCACCTAGTCTCTAAAACTAGGTAAGCATAACATTAATAGAAAACACGAGAATATTTACTAACTTCGAACAATTTCGAAATAGAATCTCTATACAATTTACAATCCCAGAATCGGTAGTACAAGTTATACGCCTTTCTTGGAGTAGGTATACATACTGAATACATCACTGTTCCAAAACAAAAGGAAACAATGGAAATAAATACAATAGAAGGTGACTCTGAGGCCTGCGAATGCAGCAGCAGGTTTATCTTGAGTCTCCGCAGCAACGATCCGCACAACCACTAACGATCGAATACCTGGATCTATACAAAAATATACAAAAGTGTAAATTGAGCACAGCACAATGGTCCCCAGTATGTATCAAGACTAAACTCGGTGGAGTAGGGATGAGGAGAAGTCAATATACCTACTGGTCTAATAAATTGAAAAGAATATGACATAAAGGTAACAAGATAAAGATAACAAATTAATGCCAAATGGCAGGGCAAAATTAAAGTACAAACAGTAAAGTTGATAAAGGAAAAACACGAATGGTAACAAAAAATAACCAAGTAATTTTACACCAACATAGTTGGGAAACAGACAAGTAAAAATGTGCTCAAGTAAGGAAAGTGATATTAACTCAACTAATCGTATCGTTTCTAATACACAAATTCTAACCATCCCAATCCTCGTAAACTCATATTATAATCACAACTTCTAATCCTTTAACACACATAGCACCTTGTGCTCACATATTTTCATCTCACTTTTCACGACAAAATTTATGTGTTATTCAGTACATAATATTCACGACAAACGGTAGTTAAGATGTTCAAGAAGTTCCATTTATATATCATAAAGTAAATTTACAGTTTCTAGACAAATAGGAAACCGACGAGAAAAGATGAGAATATTTTTAGAAATCATTTGAAAGAAGAAAATAATATTTTCACATAAAAATACAACATCGAATAAGGTGTGGTTTTTAATGTAGGATTCATTAAATTAAAACTTAATAGTAATTCTTTTTTAATTAAAATACAACCTCAGACAAGTTAAGAATATTTGGTTAAGAAACCAATTGAAATAAGATATAACAATTGTTAGAATTAGTAATATTAAAATATATACAGTGAGTTCTAATTTAAAGGTCATACAATGTAGTATGATATTAATTCATTTATTTTAAATCACTATATTGCTAACAACTCGGCAATACGAGAGTAATGGCTCAATATAGTAAATTCACCTTGAAAAATCAATTTACAGGAATAACAGTAATTGGACAAGATCTCAGGAAATGACAGAAAGGCAACAATGTGAATGATAATGACTAAATCGTCGAAAGACCGTGGAAGCCGGAAAATACAAATTCTAAGAATTTTGTATGAAAGAACTGAGGCCAATACAATAAAACTAGGAATACAGATAACAAAAATATGTTGCGGCGTGCAACCCGATTCCACCATAAATATCAATATCATAATTCACTCTTATTTCACCATATAAATCTACCTTATTTCACATGTTGCGGCGTGCAACCAGATCTCACTGCATAATAAAAATCAATATCGTAACAATAAATATAAGATGTTGCAGCGCGCAACCCCATCCCATCATATAATCTCAATATCATTATTAACCCTTATTTCCACATAATAATTCACTCTTATATCACCTGTTGTTGTGTGAAACCTGATCTCCTATATAATAACAATATCACGATGTAAATATCCTCTTTTATTCTACCATCTCCTTTATAATACCCGTTGCGGCATGCAACTTGATCCCCCATACTATAATTTAAATCAACAACAATAATTCAACAACTCAATTACAAAATTTTCTACAACCAAGAGTAAGAGTACATAGCAACAGAGAATCATGTAAAAATCAAAGGAATACAACAACCATTACAAAACAACAAGACATGTAAGGCACGTAATAACTACACAGACCATCACAACAATTTGGATTTGTAGTATATATGCACAGAGTCATGGAGGAACGCACAACTAAGAAGTAAACAAACAACAAGGAAGGCAATAACTTCAACTAAGGCAATAAGGCCATAAACGAGCAAGAGGTAAACAAGTGCTAACAACATCATATAGAGCATGTAAATGTATCCTAGCAACAAGATACAACATATTGTGACAATTTAATCAAAGTCATGGGAAGAGACTAGACAATTTAACCGGTCAACACCATATATAAGTTATTTACCCACTCGTCATCTTGTGTACACGGCTTTCATATATCAAGATTGCACAATTGACTCAATTCCCAATGGGTGGTTTCCCACACACAAGGTTAGAAAAGATATTTACTTCAATTCGACTAACTTAATTCTCACTTTAGCTTTTCCTTTACAAACTCACCATCTCTCGGCCCAATCTAGCCAAAGACGACTTAAATACATCAAACAATGCAAGAGAAAACAATTTCAATTAACAAAGTTATGATCCTTACACAATTTACAAAAAGTCAACAAAAGTCAACTCCAAGCCCGCTCCTCAAAACCCGACAACATTTACACAACCCGAACACCCATTCTGATACGAGTTTAACCATATAAAAATTATCAAGTTCCGATACCATTTGGTCTTTCAAATCATCATTTTATATTTTTGAAAGGTTTTACAAATTTTCCCCAAAATTTCCTTTCAGATTCTCATGAATTTTATGTTAAATCTAAGATATAATCACAAAATATAGTTAGAAATTGATTAGAGGCACGTACCCAATGATTTGGTATGAAAATATTCTCTCAAAATCGCCCACTCTCGAACCTAGGGTTCAAAATATGATAAAATTAAGTTAAGTCCTAAAATGGGAGTCTTAATACCAGCCTCATATGTCTCGTTTGCGACATCAGGATCGCAAATTGGATTCATGCAAAAACGACATATGTATCGCAAATGGAAGGCTGGCCAGTCCTGACCAGGTTGCAAATGCGACACAAGACTCGCAAATGCAATGTCTAAGGTGTTCGCAAAAGCGATAGTTGTGTCGCAAATTTGGAGTTGCCTAGTCGCAAATAGGATGAAGTTGTTCGCAATTGCGAACTCCCTTGCCCAAGCCCAGCATCGCAAATGCTAGAATAACCTTGCAAATGCGGTCATCGCATTTGCGATGAAATTCTCACAAATGCGAGGATAGAGACACCATTACAGCTAAACCTTCATTCAACAATCCAAAACACGTATGAAACTCATTCGAGCCCCCGGGGTTACAAGCCAAACACCACACAAGTCTGAAAACATAACACAAACTGATCGCGCGATCAGAACACACATCTAGAACCACGAATTGGATGCTAAAACGCATGAAAATCACCATGAACTTCTAGAACTTCTAGAATTGCAACCAAGCGTCTGAACCATATCAAATAAACTCCAAATGACACCAAAGTTTGCACTCAAGTCCCAAATGACATAACAGATCTGGTCAAACTCCCAAAATTATGTTCCGATCCCGATATTATCAAAGTCAACTATCGGTCAAACCATTAAATCTTCCAAAACTGCAACCTTCTAATTTTCATCATAATGCTTTAAATTACCCCCCCCCCCCCATAGACCTCCAAATCCAAATCTGGGCCTATGCCTAAGTCCAAAATCATCACCCATGCCTATCGGAATCGTAAAAACTCCAATCCAAAGTCAAATACTCAAAAGTCAAATCTTGATCAATTCTTTCAACTTCAAGCTTCTCAAACGAATGTCACTTCTAAAAATCCTTTCCGAACTTCTCAAAAACCCGAACAGATGGTGCACGCAATTCATAATGCACTGTGTGAAGCTACTCGTGATCTTAAACTGTCAAACCAGACGCAATTGTTCAAACTGACCAGTCGGATCGCTACATCATCTCCCACTTAAATATAAGTTCGTCCTCAAACATTCCCGGAGTCGTTACAAAGCCATCAAACATTTCATGAGCTTACCATACATATACAGGGGGTGATTCCCCATCACCCAAACCTATTTAAGACTGACAACATAATTTAACTAAAGATCTTACTTCATCCTTGGTCTATAACCTTAAGATAGAACCCAAATTCTCAACATCTGAAATTCATTATAGAGCCCAAATCTCGCATCACCGCGTTGTATAAACCTGAACAAGTTGAATCGATCCATAATTCCAACCTAGGGTTACAATCACACAATGTTCCACATAACATAAATACTTGTATCAATAAATTCTGACAACCATAGTTGCCCAAATAGCATTCTAATGTTGGCAATACACATCAGAATGAATAGAACCTTGTGACGGACCTCACCAACGCTGCCCATGATAAAGAAACAAACGGGAACTCATAACCGCCGATGAAGCCAACAAGTTAAGAAGCTCTCTCGTCCGTCAAAGGCTATTGACCGAATCTTAGCAGAAATAGCCTCATTCTTCCAAACACCCCTCTCCCCCAATACGATAGTGCGAATCTCAGGTCTAAAACCCTCATCCTAGCCAATACATGTATTCCCACTAACAACTCATCACGGAATCATATGGATTCTCACACCACACATCTCGTACACCAACTTAGCAATAACTCAATTATGCATACAAATAGAAGGAAGACAAGGTATGCGGACTATTTAATAAGTACAAAACGTGTAATACAAAAGTACAGTTTCACTAATCCTCCAACCGAGGGAAAAACAAAATACCAAATAAACATAAGTAAAGCCTATCCCACATAACATCCACTGGAGCGTGCAGCCAACTCCCAAATACTCATCAGCCAAAGTGCTCGGGTTCACTGATCACACAAATACTAATATCAAGCACATATGAGTACACAAGTATAACTGTCCGAAAATGAATAGAAATAATAAAACATGGAAGAAAGCACGCACAACTAAGGTGCAATGAGCAAATCAACATCACGAGGGCTATCTCATCCACATCGGCATAAGGCTTGAGCCCATCACGACATAAGAGGGTAGCACATAACATAGAGCAAGGGCACAAATAATATTCATTATGCCCGGTAACATAACAGTGATAACAATCTCACAAGAGAACCCAAACTTGACCCGATGAAAAATACATATTCTTGTTGAGCTTTCAAATATATCCCAACCCAAATCCTGATCATTCTCAAATAGGTAAATATAATTCCATAAGTCCATAGCAACCTATCGATAATGTATGCTATTAGTTATCCCATTCTCAACATGTCATCACAATCTGCAAATAAGAAATAGCCCGCATAAGGGGACATCTAGCCCCGAAACCTCAGGAATGGATGATTCATCACTCACACCCCGTCGTCTTTTTGAAGCACCCATATAGATTTTTCGGCCGCATAACAAAACATGAACCTCAAAAGCCTCTAAACCCAGTAATCACCATGCCACCATTCACACACCTGTAAACCAAAACTCAAAGGTCTTTCCTAAAATGCACGTTTTTCACATATGATATCCAATAATACCAACCTTCAATTAACTTCTCACATCCATCTAAGAGAAAACCAGAATGTAAAACATATCCCTTATGCCCATAGCAGCCAGCCGACTCAAGCCATTGCTGAAATCATCCAGAACTCGACATTATGACTGTATCTCCCAAACTCAACCGAGTCACACATCCTGTCCAATCCAAGAGTACTGCCACAAATTCCAGTAGAGAATTCCTATTCAAAAGGACTAATTACTTTCATTGCTATGTTGACCCAACACCACAGAGCTGACCCAATTTTTCGGATACTCTTGGGGTAATACTTCTCCCTGTCGATATGCAATGATCCCAATCAAATCCCAAATCAAGATACTCTTAGTATACACCACGCAGCCCAGAATCTCATAACCACCAACATTTCCTCTGAAGCACATCGCAAGCAAGATGCCTTTTCTGCCTCAGTTTTACACTAGAAAATTTTCGTGAGTTATTTGTGAAAATAACAACAACAACAACAACAACAACCCAGTATAATCCCACTTAGTAGGGTCTGGGGAGGGTAGTGTGTACGTAGACCTTACCCCTACCCTGGGGTAGAGAGGCTGTTTCCAAATAGACCCCCGACATCCTTCCCTCCAAGAACTTTCCACCTTGCTCTTGGGGAGATTCAAACTCACAACCTCTCGGTTGGAAGTGGGGATTGCTTACCATCAGAGCAACCCCTCTTGTCTTACCATCAGAGCAACCCCCGACATCTTGTCTTATTTGTGAAAATAATCTGAATTTATTTTTCTCTTTTTTTTTCATTCTCAAGAATGTATTTGTCTATGATAGGATAAATTGGGGCATAGTCGTGTTGCAAAAACGTCAACTCAGGTATTGGAGCCCTAATGTTGGATAAAAAGGGGGAAACAACTCAACTCAGGGATTGGATCCCTAATGTTGGCTAAAAGGGATAAACTCAACTCAGGGATTGGAGCCCTAATGTTGGCTAAAGGAAAAAATGCTCAACTCAGGGATTGGAGCCTTAATGTTGGCTAAAGGCAATTAGGGTATGGATGCCCTATGTCTAAAAGGCGCAACTCAGGGATGGAGCCCTAATGTTGGCTAAAAGGATAAAATGCTCAACTTAGGGATTGGAGCCCTAATGTTGGTTAAAAGAAAAACAATCAAATCATATTTGAGACCTAATGTTGGCTAAGGAAAAACGCTCAACTCAAGGATCGGAGCCATAATGTTGGCTAATGGAAAAAACGCTCAACTCAGGGATTGGAGCCCTAATGTTGTCTAAGGAATAACACTCAATCCATTGATTGGAGCCCTAATGTTGGCTAAAAAGGTAAAACGCTCAACTCAAGGATTGGAGCCCTAATGTTGGCTAATGGAAAAAATGCTCAACTCAGGAATTGGATCCTTAATATTGGCTAAGGAAAAACGCTCAACCCATGGATTGGAGCCCTAATGTTGGTTAAAAAGGTAAAACGATCAACATAGGGATTGGAGCCCTAATGTTGGTTAAAAGAAAAACAATCAAATCAGATTTGAGCCCTAATGTTGGCTAAGGAAAAACGCTCAACTCAAGGATTGGAGCCCTAGTGTTGGCTAAAGGAAAAATGCTCAACTCAGGGAATGAAACCCTAACGCTGGCTAAAGGGAAAAACGCTCAACTCAAGGATTGGAACCCTAATGTTGGCTAATAGTGACTAGGGAATGGAGGCCCTATGTCTAAAAGGCGCAACTCAAGGATTGAAGCCTTAATGTTGGCTAAAAAGGTAAAACGCTCAACTCAAGGATTGGAGCTCTAATATGGATGGATTTATATGGTGAAATAAGGGTGAATTATGATATGGATATTATAGAGTGTGATATTGTAATGTGTATTCCCTATTTAATTGTATTTTCCTCGGTTCTTTCGTACGAAATTCTGAGAATTTGTATTTTCCGGTTTCCATTATCTTTGGAGGATTTAGTAATTATCATTGACATTAATGCATTGCCGTCATTTTCTGATATCTTTTCCTAGTATTGTTATTCCTGTAAATTGAATTTCAAGGTGAATTTACTACGTTGGGTCATTACCTCTCACACTACCGAGTTGTTAGTAATATAACGATTTAAAATAATGGAATTACATGCTACCTTGTATGACTTTTAAATTAGAACTCAACATATATATTTTTAATTCTAACAATTTTTTTATTTTATTTCAATTGGTTTATCAACTAAATCTCTTTTACTTGTCTGAGGTAGTATTTTACTTAAAAAATAATTGGTATTAAGTATTAATTTAATGAATCCTACATTAAATACAATAGATCATTCAATGCTGTGTTTTTATTTAAAAAACAAAAATAACCTCATCTTTTCATGCTGGTTTCCTATTTCATCTAGAAATTGTAAATTTACTTTATAATATATAAATAAAACTTCTTGAACAACTTAACTAGAATTTGTCGCGAATATTCTGTACTGAGTAACACATGGATTTTGTCGTGCAAAGTGAGATAGAAATATGTGGGTACAGGGTGCTATATGTGTTAAAGGATTGGAAGTTGTGATTATAATATGACGTTACGAGGATTGGATGGTTGGAATTTTTAAAGTAGAAATGATGCGATTGGTTGTGTTAACATCGCTTTCCTCACTTGAGCACGTTTTTACTTGTCTGTATCCCAACTACGTTGGTGTGTAACTACCTGGTCATTTTTCGGTACCATCCGTGTTTTTGCCCTTTTCGTCTCTACTGTTTGTAGTTTGATTTCTCCCTACTATTGGCACTAGTTTGTTATCTTTATCTTGTTAGCTTCATGTCATATCATGTTCAGTTTATTAGACCAGTAGGTGTTTGACTTTTTCTCGTCATTACTCCATCGAGGTTAGTCTTGATACATACTGGACACAGCTTTGGTGTGCTTACTCTACACTTCTATGCATTTTTGTAAAAATCCAGGTATTCGATCGTTATGGGTTGCATGGATCATCGTTATAGAGACTCAAGGTAAACCTGCTAATGCGTTCGCAAGTCCCAGAGTCATCTTCTATCGTATTTATTTCTATTTTAGTTTGTTCTGGTACAATGATGTATTCAATATGTTTAACTACTCCTAGAAAGACTTTTGACTTGTACTACCAGTTTTAGGATTGTAAATTGTATATAGATTTCTATTTCAAAATTGTTCGAAGTTAGTAAATATTGTCGTGTTTTCTGTTACTGTTAGGGTTACCTAGTTTTAGAGACTAGGTTCCATCACGACTCATTCGAAGAGATTTTGGGTCGTTATAAGTTGGTATCAGAGCTATAGGTTCATAGTTGCTACGAGTCATAAACAGGTTTAGTAGAGTCTTGCGGATCGATACGAAGACGTCTATATTTATCTTCGAGAGACTACAGAACCTATTAATAATTACACCTCTTTCATTCCTTATCGTGCGATATTGATTCAGCTTGCAGCATATATCTATGTTCATTTACATCCAACCGTGTATGATACTGTGCTCTTAGTGTCCGCTATGCGCCAATGGTTCGTGGTGATACAACAGGGCTACGAGGGAGTCATGGATGCTCAAATATTGTCTCAATGTGTCGTCCAAGCTAAAGATGTGGAGGTATTGAAGTACTATTCAGTCGTTCGCATGGAGGTGCAGCGGGTCCCGACATCTGGTTGAGTGTACGAGCTTGGGTAGGTTTTTACTGGTTGACTAGCTGTCATGATCATGGTGGGTTCATGAGGTGGATGTTGAATAAGGGTAGTTGGTGGTATTGAGGACTATTTGGTTTGGATGGGGTTTATACATAGTGAAAGATACATGTTATCATTCAAGGCACTGAAGGAAGCGAGTTTGACGGTCATAAGAATAGACATGCGCTTAGTGGATGAGTGGGAGTACCTTGTGATTGGTGTTGTACGAGCTATGAAGGTTAGTTTTGCGAATCATTGGATGGTGTTTTCTACAGCTTCCCGCCAAGTGGGGGAGCCCATTAGCAGCATTTAGATTGCAGAGTCAGGTTTAAATCAGTTTTGGCCTGAGGTATGTATATATGCGATATTGAAAGGTTCCCAAAATTTGTATATGACTAAGGTCTGAGATCTTGCATGGGATGATGCTGGGACTACGGTGTTTTTGCATCATTAATGAATCTACATTTCAGTATCAAAGAGGAGTCATAGAAACAACTTCAGATTCACATAAGATCTATTCAGCGTTTCATTTCGTTGTTTGTTATTTGCGCAGGTTTAACCTCGAAGCACAGGTTTCGAGGCAACTAAAAGGATGAGTCTCAAGCAGAATAAAGGAAAGAAGAAAAATAACAAAAGAAGTGAATTCAAATGGTGAAGTGAACATGGATGCCTTCTTATCAAAACTTGATTGAAATCACAAACTCCGTCGGTCCCGCTATGATGCAATGCTGAAGAAAGAACCAACACCTACAGCTCGTGAGGATCAAGATTCAGATCGGCGTCTACAGCAAATGAAGCTAAGACTCAAGATCAAGCTCTAAGAGATTTATAGATAGGAATCTTGTAACTCATAGTTGATAGGCATAAATAGCTTAGCTTTGATTTTCTATTTGTTGTAATAAGGAGGTCGGCAAGCAGTAGCAGCAACAACAACAGTGAAATCACACCTCCTGGTAGTCCCGGCTACCAAAACTTCCTGAACTACACTGACCTGATTCCTCTTTAGCCGAGGATATGTAGGCAACCCTCTGCAGCAGGATGCGGCCAAGCTTTTCAAAATGCTTCTCATGGAGTACTCAAACGGGCAAAAATCGCTCGTGTCCGCTTACTTATCTTTGTACAAAAACTCTTCGTGTTTTCACACAAAGAGGGGCAACTGTGAGCATGTGATTTTTGCCCCGCATGAATCACTCCTACAAAATTCTTAGATTTAGGATTTTTCTTTTTAATTGTTTGATTGCTATGATTAATTGCATAATTTTTGTGTTTGTTTGCATTTTTGTTTGAGTTTTTGATTTAGATGATTCTTAAAAATATAAAATATGCCGCATGCGCATTTTAAATTTGATTGGATCATTTTTCAAGCTTTAATTAGCAATAAATTATTTGATAAAAGGAAAAACCAATAATAGGTTCAGTTCGCTCTTTTAATTTGAATTTTTGAATTTTAGGTGACTTTTCCTTTAATTCTTTCTTGTTAATAATTATATATGATTGGTTTACATTTTCTTAGGTAAGATTGAATTTTGTAATTAAATTAGGATTTTTATAATTTTTGAAAATGAAACAATGAAATAGAAATGAAAATGAGAAGTCTGGAAATAAAAAGACCCAAATTTGGGCCAAATTTTATTAAATCTCAGCCCAAATTGCTCAAACCCAACCCCAATACCTGGTCCAGCCCTATTTACTCCTTAAACGACGATGTTTTGGGCTCAAGCAATCAGGACCGTCGAGGTTTCTTGATCAGACGGTCTTGAATCCCACATCACGGAGTATAGAACTATCTCAAATACCCCAACCCCCACAATCATCTCTCATAACACCCTAACACACACCATCGCTCCTCCGCCGTCTCCCACCGTCCGACGCCGGCCGGAAATCGCCTCCGCCGATGCGATTACCCTATGACTCCCAAAAATATGCCATAGCACATCCTCATCTTCCTCATCACAAATCTAACATAATTCCATTCAAACCTTTCCTAATCTTATCGAATACTCATATGAAACGATGTCTGTTCCGCCGTGCATGGCGGCTCAGGCGCCAAACAACCTAAAACTAACACCCCATGGCCACCAGAACTTCTTCAACCCAAATCTACATGTCCCGTCCCTCGAATATACATTGCGTTTCTCGAATATCAAATAAAAATCCCGGCCAAAGTCTCACCATTCTCCAAACCACTCCAAATTAACCCCAAATAGTCTCATCACCTCCTTCATTGCAAAACCACAGCCGTTTGCCCTCGAATGTCCCCGCAGTTCCTCCAATTCCAAATTTAGGGTTTTCGGAACCCTCTAAGTGATGCATGAAGATTCATGGGGTTCAATTCAAAGAATTAAGCTAAATATTCTAAACTACTTCCTTTTAATTTTAATTATCTCTTCGTTTCACCTGTATCAGTTAACTTGAGTCTAGATAGGTTTAGGTTTGAAACTACAAAACTGCATTCAATTGGTGTTGGTGAAGTTAACCTTAATCTGTTAGTTAAAGTTTTCATGTTAAGCTGATGAGTTTAAATTGATTTAAATTCAAGTTGTGTTACTCTCTTACGGTTGAATTGACATCTATGTTAAAATCCCCAAGTGTTAATCTTTCATGATTGATTCCTGAGTCAAATTGGTTGTATGGTTTGCTCACTGGTTAGCTAAGCTTTTGAGTTAAATGTCTGAGTATTAATTTAAGTTCAAAAGGTCAAATGCAATAACATCTAATCAAGGGTCTTAAAAGTGATTTAAAATCAAGTCAAGTGGTAGAATTGAAATACCCAGTGATTGAAAGGTTAAATAAGGGAATAGGACCTTAGAGAATATTAGCATAACAGTCACAGAACCTTCTAGTAGGGGTTCCCATGTCAATTGTAGTGCTAAAACTTGGTTAACAAGTTAAAATTTGAGGGACCTCAATGAAATAAAAGATCTGAAGGTTGCCCTAATATTTGCATATAAAAAAGCATTCCAACCTTGCCTTTGGAGAGGTTTTAATTATTTTGGTTTTACTGAAGAATTGTGAACAATTGAGGCAACTGAAATTGCAAAAAAAAAAACATCATTATTCTATTGAACCTTACGGGATTTTTGAAGTTCCGAGCTCTCGGCTTAATCCTTAGCTTATCTAAAATAAAAAAATAGCTTGAATTCTTAGTAGTTGCGGTTTTCAATAGTCCCTGTCGTTATTTCAAAGTACAATTTGGGTCATTCAAGTTTGGTTTGAGTGTTTGTTGTTGCTATCTGCTTGAAATTATTTCCTGGGCTCTTTGATACCATTCCCTGGGTTCAAAATTAAGCTTAAGTTTTTGTTGATTGTTGTTCATTATAGCTGATTTTCCCCCCTTCTCACATCTCCTTACGTTTTTAGATACACATCCTGGACATGTTCCAACGTAGCCCTCCACTTGGAAATGGAATGAAAGTGATGCATTAATTGTTTCGTTGGTTCTTCCTTTTAATGATTCACTGATTTATTGTATTCCAAGTAGTTTCCTAACTTAGTTAAATCTTCATTGTATTAATTGCGCATTGTGAACTATGACATGTTTCTAATCATATGTTTTAGCAATATAAATTAGTGTTAGTTTCATGACTTAATTAAATCCGCATTTTATTAACTAAGGACTGTGAATTATAAAAGGTTTGTAATTGTGTGTTTCAGTAATATAAATTAGTTTTACAAGCTCTATTAGTCGGAATTTTACTAGATTTTATTGTTGGATACTGTGCAGTAATACAATGCATTTTATTCCCATGATAGTTTGAATTAGTTTTTTACAAGCCATAACTAGAGTTCTAGAGCTCGTATTAATGCATTTTGTCCATTTTTTAAATTGAAAGCTTCAGTAGATTCCTTACCGTAACATTTCATGAATCAGTTCTAATATATGAGGTTGAACTTGGTATTATTTTAGAGAACAAAATTCTCAGAAACAAATATGTTGAGGCATCAGTATACATATGGCCTGAAAATGAGCATAATGTCTAGATTTATTTGTAAATATGCATACCACTATTGTATTGCCCATTTGTGATTTGATTTAACAGTAAACTCCTTAAATTGAAGAACCAAGTCTCTAACCTCATCTTCATCATGTTTCATATTACTGCCTGGACTGTTTGGGTCACGAGAAGTAAGTTTAGCATTAGCCCATTTGCGTAATAATAGGCCTTAATATTATCATCCCACTTAACCAATTAATTTTACCAAGTTAAGAGCCTAGAGATTCGATCCCGAGTCCCAACTCCTATGTGCTCTCATTTTGGTTTTGATCTAAGGCTCAAGCTTTGGACATGCTATACAAATAAAGCTGAATAAAGTTTCCTTCTCCTTGGGCAAATTTTAAAGCCTGATATGCTGAAGACCTTATTGAAGCCATTGTTCTAAATTTATAATGCAAGTTTCGGGCCTTTCAAGTTAGGTAACAAATTTGAATTAAGAGGTTTAATAATGAAAAATCCTCTTGTTTGAGTTTGGACTTGATCTTGTGGCCCTAATTCCTTGAATGCTTTTAATAGTAGTTAATTATTAATGCCAATCATTAAGTTTTCTTTAGAGGCAATCCTTAATAGATAATATTAGTTCCTCTTTATGGTTTCCTTTTAAAATAAATCCAGGTGCGCCGCGCCAAATAAAATTCACAAATTGAGTGGCGCTTACTAATTATTTAAAATATTTTAAACTCGAGACGTGCCATTTAGAAAATTATCATGGCCTCCTGCGAAGTTAATGACACGTTAGTCGCTTTAGGCGCGCTCCTTAATAATTTTACCTTCTTAAATTTGGGTGTGCATTTCATGTGACCCAAATCCAAATCCCAAAGTGTTGAATAGGATGCGTTTGGGATCCGGGTGTATTTCATGTGATGTGATCCAAAACATGTTTTAAACAACGTCCAACATTCTTTAAAAATTAATCAAAAGCGGTAAATGATTTAAAATTGCACTATAGGTTTTAATATGTTGTAAAATTAGATATTAAGCCATTTATAATAGTTTAAGTGACCGTGCTAGAACCAAGATATCCGAGGGTGCCTAACACCTTCCCTCGGGTTAAACAGAATTCCTTACTCAAGAATATTTGGTTCGCAGAATTCACTTGGAAAGTCGAATATTTTCTTCGATTTGGGATTCAAGATAAACCGGTGACTTGGGACACCAAAAGCCTAAACCTATCCCAAGTGGCAACTCTGATAAATAAATAATCGCATTACGAATAATGTGACTTAAATTAGAAAAACTCCCTTATATACTATCCGTCGGGATTGGTATGTAAAAAAAGAGGTGTAACAGGAACCGCACTAGTGGATCTTGAGGGGTGCCTAGCACCTTCCGCTTGAGATAATATCTAGCCCTTACCCGAACTCTGGTTTCTTCAACCCAAAACCCTTTTTGTGTCCTAATGCACTTTAATCATTAGGTGGCGACTCTTTAAAATTCCAAAACCCAAATTCTCGAAAGGAATAGAGTTGTCTTCCTAAATGTCGTAAACCCGATTTTGCTTTAGGAAAAGGGGGCGTCGACACCGGGAACTATGAGCCTCCTCTAAAATCATCTCTCGAAGCCTACCCACATTGGGCATACAAACTTTACCCTGCATTCTCAAAGCTCCATCATCATCTAAGTAACCTGCTTGGTACCTCCACATTGCACTGTGTCTCTAAGGACACACAAATGGGGATCATCATACTGCCGATCACGGATATGCTCCAATAACGAAGAACGAGCGACCATGCAAGCTAACACACACTAGGCTCACAACATCCAATCTCACAAACTGATTGGCTAAAGCCTAAACATCTAAAGCAAGCGGTCTCTCATCGACCGAAATATAAGCAAGACTGTCCATACTGGTTGACTTCCTACTCAGAGCATTGGCCACCACATTGGGTTTTCTTAGATGATATAAAATGGTGATATCATAATATTTTAATAACTCCAATCACCTTCTCTGCCTAATATTCAACTTCTTTTGCTTGAACAAATACTGAAGACTCTTGTGATCCGTGAATACCTCACATGCCATGCCATGCCATGCTCCAAATCTTCAATGCGTGAACTATGGCTGCCAACTCCAAATCATGAACCGGATAGTTCTTCTGGTGAATCTTCAACTGCTGCGAAGCATAGGCAATGACCATGCCATCCTGCATCAACACCGCACCAAGCCCAATATTAGAAGCATCACAATAAACTGTATAAGGCCCTAAACCTGTGGGCAAAACCAACACCAGTGCCGTAGTCAGAGCTGTCTTGAGCTTCTAAAAGCTCACCTCACACTCGTCCAACGATCTGAACTAGGCCCCCTTCTGGGTCAGCCTGGTCATCGGGTATGCAATAGATAAAAACCTCTCCATGAATCAATGACAGTATCCTGCCAGTCCCAAGACACTCCGAATCTCTGTAGCTGATGCTGGTCTGGGCCAGTTCTTGAATGCCTCAATCTTCTTCGGATCAACCTGAATACCCTCTGCTAACACAACATGACCCAGAAATGCAACTAAACTCAACTAGAACTCACACTTCGAGAACTTAACATATAACTGACTATACCTCAGAGTCTGAAGAACCACACTAAGGTGTTGCTCGTGCTCCTCCTGGCTGCAAGTATATATATCAATATATTATTAGTGAAGACTATCATGAGTGAATCCAAATAAGGCATGAACACTCGATTCATCAAATCCATTAAAGTTGTTGGGCCATTTGTCAACCCGAATGACATAACAAGAACTCATAATGCCCGTACTGAGTGCAGAAAGGTGTCTTAGGGACATCAGATGCCCTAATCCTCAACTGATGGTAGATAAATCTCATGGAAATCTTTGAAAATACTTTAGCACCCTGAAGCTGATCGAACAAATCAGCAATCCTCGGCAGCGCATACTTATTCTTGATTGTAACCACGTTCAATTTTCGGTAATCAATACATATTGTCATTGACCCATCCTTCTTTTTAACAAACAACACCGACGCACTCCAAAGCGAAACACTAGGTCTAATGAAACCCTTCTCAAGAGAGTCTTGCAACTTTTCCTTTAACTCTTTCAACTCAGGCAGGGCCATAAGATACGACGGAATAGAAATGGGTTGAGTGCCCGAAGCCATATCAATGCAAAAGTCAATATACCTATTAGGCGGCATACCTGGCAGGTCTGAAGGGAATACATTAGGAAACTTACGAACAACAGGCACATAATCAATAGAGGGAACCTCAACACTAGAATCACGAACATATGCAAAATAGGCCAAATACCCTTTCTCGACCATATACCGAGCCTTTACATACGAGATAACACTGCGGGTAGAATGATCAAGAGTCCTTCTCCACTCTAAACGAGGCAAACCCGGTAAGGCGAAGGTCACAGTCTTGGCATGACAGTCCAAGATAGCGTGGTGAGGTGATAACCAGTCCATCCCCAATATAATATCGAAGTCAAACATGTCTAGAAGTAACAAATCTACACGACTCTCAATACCACCAATCACTACAATACAAGAACGATGGACTCGATCTACCATGATAGATTCACCCACCGGTGTAGATACATAAATAGGAATACTCAATGAATCACTAGACATGACCATATACGGTGCAAAATAAGATGACACATACGAGTATGTTGACCCTGTATCAAATAACACTGAAGCATCTCTATCACAAACCAGAATTGTACCTGTAATAACTCTAAAGCCTCAGCCTCGGGCCTATCTGGGAGAGCATTATATTGGGGCTAGGCCCCACCACCCTGAACTACATCTTTTGGGCGGCATGTATCTGGCCAGCCTCCACCTCTAGCGGTCTGAACTCCAACTCTATCACCTCTACCCCCACCTATAGCTGGTTGAACGGGCTGGGGACATCTGGTGCCTAAACCATGGCACGGGAACCCTGATGGTGAGAGCTACTCGGTGCTCGAGGGCAATACCTAGCAATGTGCCTCGTGTCGCCACAACTGAAACAAGCCCTCGGCTGCTGGGGCTGGTGACCCTAGAAACTCTAAAGTGGTGGTGCACTGAAGGACTGCTTATCAGAATACTGTATTTGAGGACCACGACCAGCAGAAGCACCGTGAGAAACCTGAAGTACCGACTGAAAAGATGTAATGACCTGACTCGTTGTCTCAAGATTTACTGCTCCATTCCCCCTATTTTTGCTTCTTTATGCTTCATTATCCATGTTTTATGTGGTTGAGTTTATTGGGTGGAGTTCGGAGTGAATTTTTTAAGAAATGAGGCACTTAGTCTCTTTTATGAATGCCTAAGTTGGAAAAAGTCAACTGAATATTAACTTATGAGTTAGAGGGTTCGGATGTGAATTTGTATGATTTGGTTAGCTTCGAGGGATGATTTGTCACTTATGAGTATGATCGGAAGCAAATTTGGAGGTCCGATGTAGAATTAGGCTTGAATTGGCGAAGTTAGTATTTTGGCGATTTCCGGTTGATAGATAAGATTTTGATCCGATGGTCAGAATGTAATTGAAAGAGTTTTAGCAGCTCCGTGATTTGGGATGTGTGTGTAAACTATTAGGTCATTCGGATGTGATTTGGTTGGGTGTTAGATCAAATGTGTGTCCGGAAGTTTTAGAAGAACTTAGGCTTGAAGTCGATGTAATTGGATGGTTTTGGTGTTGTTTGACGTATTTTGATGATTGAAACAGGTTTGAATGATGTTTTAAAATGGGTTGGTGCTTTTAGTTGAGGTTCCGATGGGCCTCGGGGTGATTTCGGATGGATAACGGGAAGATTTAGACTTGGGGAAGATGCAAAAAATGCAGCATTTATTGTAGAGCTACTTTTGGTCTTCGTGATCACAGGAGGTCCCTCGCGATCTCATAGAAGGATTTGGGTAAGTCTGAGATTTTTTCTTTGCATTCGCAGTTGGATCTTTGTGTTCTTGGAGGGTGAGTTCTTGGTGCTTCGCGTTCGCATGATACCCTCCGCGTTCGCATAAGAGGATTTGAGGGTCAAGGGCCATTGCCCTTCGCGTTCGCGACTTGGAGTTTGTGTAGTTAGAGGAAGGCAGTCATTGTGTTCGCAGGCCTTACGTCGTATTTGCATAGCACGTTTTGAGGTCTTGGGAAATTTGTTCTTCGCGATTGCGAGCCTGGGGCGCGATCACATAGAAGAAAATATTAGTTGGCCAGAAGGGTTTTTTTTTTAAATTTTATTCCGCAAGCCTAAGTCATTTTTCCCTAATTGTTGAGCATTTTGAGTGTTATTTAGGAGAAATTGAAGAGGGATTCGAAGAGGATTTATTGGAGATTCAACGGGTGAGGAGGCCGATTTAAGAGGCAAGGACATAGTGAGCTAGAGCTTTAGCCTGTTCGAGGTGAGTAATGGTGTTAATGATGTCCTGAGGGTTTGAAACCCCGGATTTGCACATCGTAGAGCTATTTTAAGGTGATTTGCACGCCGGATAGCAAGCGTGGGGTAGAGCATCATTGGGGATTGTGATTCCGCCCGTCCCGGTTGATGAATTTATTATTTATTTGGGCTAGTTGCCATGTTTGGGGCCTTGTGCGACCTCTAGAACCCTTAGGGGCATTTTGATTGATTTTCATCACCTTACTAGTTAAAAAGCATATCCTCAGTCATGTTTCTAATTGTTTAAACAATATAAACCAATTTTAGAAATGCGAATCCTAAATGAAAGAAACATGTGGGCTAAGATCCCTAACTTATATTATTGTGCCCTTGAGGCTATAATTATAATGACTAAGAGGGGTTGAGAACCCAACAGTGATGATGTTATATATGTTATGGATCGGGATGCACGCCGCAGTAAATACTTATATAGATCGGGCTACACGCCACAGCAAATGTTTATGTGGATCGGGATGTGCACTGCAGAAATATAGCGCTTGGGCTGTAGGAGCCCCCCGGAGTCTGCACAACCCCAGTGAGCACAGTCGACTATCTATATGGATCGGGATGTACGCCGTAACGATGTACGGATCGGGCTGCATGCTGCATCAGTTATTCTGATTTATGTTACTATGAGAATATATGAGTCAAGTGCTGAGATTGAGTGCTTAGTGATGAGAATGAGCCTGAGGGGCAATTTTTACTTGTTGTTACCTATTAAACTACCTGCTTTTCCTGATTTGGAGATATTTCATTCGACTTCTTCCCTGGTTTACTGCTTAAGTGATTTTACTACTTGATATAGAATTGTGTTGTGCCTTTACGTGTTTTCATGCTTTCACTCATTATTTATATTCATTACTCATTGAGTCAGAGTACTCACATAACTCCATGCATCTTGTGTGCAGATTCAGGTGTTCCTGAGGCATATTGGAGTTTTTCTTGCTGATTATCATCCACCGGAGTCATCGAGGTAGTTGTATGACATCCACAGACCCGATTTCTCCCTCCATCTTTTACCTTTCAGTATCTTAGACTATCTCTGTATTTGACTGTTGAAATCTTATAATAGATACTCGTGACTTGTGACACCGGGTCGGTGGGCTAGTGTAGAGATATTGCTATGTTTTTCGCACATCTTATTTACTGTTGCAGACTTATATTTATGTTAATTGGTATTTAAAACTTTGTTAATTTGTAATGAAGTCTATAAGACAGGGGTTGTGATTGATAATTGCTCGGGCTTTCCTAGCAATGTGTTGGGCACCATCACGACCGGGGTTGGGGTCATGACAAAGGGCCTAGTAGGATGACCTCTACCATATAAATCTCTACCTCGAGACAAGGTATCACTAAATTTTCCTGAATGACAAGGTCTCTTGTTTGCTTCATGACCACCACTCTATGATAGTACCATCTAAACTCTCTGGGCCACATTGGCCGCCTCGTGGAAGGATATCTCACTCCTAGTCTCTCTACCCATCTGGAGACGAACTGGTTGAATGAGTCCATCAATAAAGCGTCTCACTCTCTCCCGCTCAATGGGAAGTATAATAAGGGTATGGCGAGCCAAATCTATGAATCTGGTCTCATACTGAGTGACAGTCATGGATCCCTGCTGAAGGCGCTCGAACTGCCTCTGATAGGCCTCTCGATGTGTAATAGGGAGAAGCTTCTCCAGAAATAGCTGCATGAACTACTCCCAGGTCGAAAATAACGATCTGGATGGTCTAGCCAAACAGAAATCTCTCCATCAAGTCTTGGTGTATCTAGATAAGCGAAATGTAGTAAAATCAACCCCATTGATCTCAAAAATACCCATGTTCCGAAGAACCTCGTAACAACAGTCCAAATAATCCTAGGGATACCCAGTAGATGCTCCACTGAAGGTAGTAGTGAAGAGCTTGGTAAACCTATCCAATAATCATAAGGCATCAGCAGACATGGCTATACCATCGCCGATATGAGCTACTATAACTGGCTGGACTGCCCCAACTGGATGAGCCGCTGGAGTTTGAAACTGGGGAGCTACCTGCTCCGAAGTGCAAGTAGCAGGAGTATGGGCTCATCCCTCAGCATTAAAGACACCTGGTGCTACAAGGAGTAAACCTACCCTAGTGACACTCTCCATAAGGCCCACTAGACGGACCAGAGCACCCTAAAGAACTAGGGTAGCGATAAACCCCTCTGGGACCTAAGTTGGCCCCACTGGAACTGTTGGGGCTAGAACCCCATTGTCAAAATCAACTTGAGGCTCCGCTATGGATGCTGCTGCCCTGAGCTGAGCTCTGCCCCTACCTCGGCCTCTAACACGGCCTCGGCCTCGCCCTTTGCCCTTCGCGGGAGCTGCTGCTGGGGGCTGGGGCTACTGATATGTAGAAGAGGAAGCGCGTGTTCTTGCCATCTGCGAAAGAATAGAGTAGAAATTCAATTAGCATTGAAAAACCAACTCACATGACAAGAAGGAACAAATGTGAAGTTTTCATAACTCAATAGCCTCTGGGGGATAAATACAAACGTCTCCGTACCGATCCCTCAGACTCTACTAAGCTTGTCCGTGAATTGTGAGACCTATGTAACCTAGAGCTCTGATACCAACTTGTCACAATCCGGATTTCCCATCCTCGGGAGTCGTGAAGGCGCCTACTCATAGAAGCTAGGCAAACCACGAAATTATGAATTCTTAACTCTTTTGATTTAATCCTTTTTTACAACATATAACAACAAGCGATAAATGATTAAATAGCAGCGGAATATGATATTAAGTGGAAGACTTAGACAAAATAAACCAAGGTGATAAGAAAATTCACATATGTCTCTTGCCAGAAACTGGTGTTAGCTCATTCACAGACTACTAAGATTTACTACATGCAATTGTTTGAACGAAAGTAACATTGTGTGTCTCGAATACAAGAGATAACAGAACAAAGTAAAAGATAGAAGAGAAGATGGGCCTGCGCATGCCTACAGGACTACCTTGGGATCTCTGTTTACTGAAAGTTGGCTCTCGAGCCACTGCTGTTATCTGGTACCTGGATCTGTGCAAAGGAGCGCATAGTGTAGTATCAACACAGTCGACCTCATGTGTTGGTAAGTGTCTGGCCTAACCCCGGCGAGGTAGTGACGAGGCTAGTACCAGACCTCAAATAAACCCATGCAGTTATATATATACACAGCGGAAAAATAAACTAGAATAACAAGTAAAAACTGGGAAGGGAACATACTGGGGAAAAACAGAATCTTAAGAGAATTATGAGAAAACCAAAGTTCAACTTCTAACAAGGATGGGGAAAACAATGGTAGATTTCACGTTCGGTTCATGTCTCTTTGCAGACGTACAACCCGATCCTATTTCTCATGTCTCGTGATAGGCGTACCACCTGCTCCCATTTCATTATATCCCGTGGTAGGCGTACCACCAGCTTCCATTTTATTATACTCGTGGTAGGCATACCACCAGCTTCCATTTTATTATACTCATGGTAGGCATACCACCCGCTCCTATTTCATTATATCTCGCGGTAGGCGTCCCACTCGCTCCTATTTCATCATATCTTGTGGTAGGCGTACCACCCGCTTCTATTTACTGGGCAACACAAAATCACAAAGAATCCCGGCAAGGTAACAAAAGAAATATGATAACTTCCTGATAAGGGAACAACAATATCAAAATCAACATCCCGGCAAGGGAGAATCAGCAATAACCAATTTTATCTTAATTCTTACTCAGATCAATCAGCACCAAAACTTACCCATAAGTAAAAATATCCACCAGAATAATTAAATCTTTGCTTAATATAAAAAATCCTCAATTAAAGCATCAGTAGTAGCATTTAATTACACAATATATGATAATTTAAGACTCACGGTCATGCTTGATACTAACGCATAGATAAATTCACCATGCTTATATGTCGTACTCAACAAGAAGTAATTAACAAATAAGACAGAACTCCTAATCCCTCAAGCTAAGGTTAGACCGGACACTTACCTCGATGTCTCGAACACAACTTCAAGTTTCAAGTATGGATTTACCCCTTGATTCCACTGTCAATTCGCTAATATCTAGCCACAAGTTACATAGTTACATCAATAAATGCTAAATAAATCAATTTGAATGCATGAAAATGAGTTTTTCAAAGTTTTAGCAAAAAGTCAAAATTGCCCCTCGGCCAGCGTGGTCAAAACCCGAGGTTCGACTCAAAACCCGGTTACCTATTTCCCCAAGGACTCAAATATATAATTTGTTTTGAAATCGAACCTCAAATCGAGGTCCAAATCCTCAATTTTTGAAACCCTAGGTCCTACCCAATACACCCAATTGTTTTCATGAAAATAATTGATTTGAAGTTGAAATCACGTTAAAATATGTTAATGATTGAAGAAAACTAGTTAACAACGACTTACAATTGATTTGGAGAAGAAATGTTATTTGAAAAATCGACTCTTATGTTTCAAGGTTTTCAATAAAAAAATAGTTGAGAATCCCGTCTATTTATACCCCTGTCGGACCCCCACGTGCGAACTGCACAAAATCGATTGCGGCCGCACAGCCCATTGAACCTGAGGTCCTTTGACACTATGCGGACCACACAAAATGAAGTGCGATCGCACCACACCCACCGTGCACCGCACAAAGGCGACCGCGTACCGCGCTGGCCCCCTCCTCCGCGCACCGCACAAAGGCGACCGTGAACCGCGCTAGCGGGTTCAGAGAATTGAGATTGCTCTGAACCTGCAATATCTATGTTTAGAAGCCTAAAACCTCCCGAAACCTACCCGAAAGGAGAATTGAGATTGCTCTGAACCTGCAATATCTATGTTTGAAGCCTAAAACCTCCCGAAACCTACCCGAAACTCACGCGAGCCCTCGAGACTCCTAACCAAATATGCATACTAATTCAACAGCAGTATACGAACTTATTCGTGCGATCAAATCGCCAAAATAATATCAATAACAACGAATTAAACTTCAAATTCAAAGAACTTCTCAAACTTCATCAAGTATCAACTTTAACACTTTAGGTCCGAATCACGTCAAATGATATCCGTTTTTCATCAAATTTCATAGAAATTTCTTATATCATATATAAGACATGTACCGGGCGTCAGAACCAAATACAAGCCCGATACTAGCATATTCTAATTAATTTTTTTTAAAATTTCCTTAAACAATTTCAAATGATAATTTCCTTCAAAAAATCATTTCTCGGGCTTGGGACATTGGAATTCGATTTTGGGCATACACCTAAGTCCCATATTTTCCTAGATACCCTCTAGGACCGTCAAATCATAGGTCTAGGTCTGTTTGCTTAAAATGTTGACCGAAGTCAAATTTATTTATTTTATAGTCAAAACTTATCATTTATCATATTTAAGCTTTTTGGCTACGCACCCGGACTGCACACGTAAATCGAGTTGACTCTAAATGAGGTTTTCAAGACCTCAGAAATACAAAATTGAATTTAATAATAAGTGATGACCTTTTGGGTCGTCACACCGATGCACAACCTTAACTCAACCAATACATTTTAGTGATGCTTGAGTTTTTATTCCCAACCTGATTATGTGCATAATTAATAGTGTCATATTGTACTGTCCGCTCCATAATAAATTTGAAAAATAGACTGTTCACTCCATAAATCAACAAATATTTTTCTATTATATTTTTTTATTATGTATTCTCGAAGGTAAAAGTTTCAATCGATTCTGCCACTCTAGGTTAAAAACAAAAAATAAATACAATTCTTCATTCAAACTAAATAAATTGAAGTTATTAGATCGTATAAATCAAAATTGAGAAAAAATTTGAACCATTACGTAATTTTAATACTGATATGTCATTTAAATAAATTAGAATACCAAAAATATCAAAATGAAATGTTTCAAATTAATATTAAACCCACGAATGAACACTCTTGCTCGAATTGGTCCTTGAACTAATTGAATCGATCCTCGACTCAGTTGAAGTGACCTTTAGCTCGTTTGAATAAGTTCTCAATTTAGTTAAACTGACAATTCTACTAAACTCATTTAAAGTTCCGGTGTTATTATCTTTAATTTGACATAATATTTTATCAATAAGACCAACATCTTTTACTAAAATGATAAAAAAAGAAAAGAGAAAAAGAAAATCAAAGTAGACTTATCCAATATTTTTTCTTTATTTATTTTAGAGATTGAAATAACTTTTCTTAATTATCTAGCTATAAGGAGTGTTCGTCGATTGGTACAGTACAGTTTATAGACATTTCAATTCGGTTTATTAAAATCTTATATCAATACTGTAACTAATTAAATTAGGCATGATTCGATTTTTCTCTTTTCAATTTTGGTTTATTCGATTTGGTAACTTTGGTTTATTGAATACTAATTAGTGCGTAGAGCTATATGCTGTAATATTCTTATTTAAAGTACTCAAAAATACAAAACTAAAAAATGTTTGATGACAATTTTTTATCCAAAACTAGCAAATATCGGCCCAAATAAAGAAAATTATACATAAAAGAATATTTGATCATTAGAAATGTCTTGTTACTTGTTTAGAGTTAATTGATGAATTTTGAGAATAAAGGAAAATAAAATTTTTGGATTTTTTATATTTATGTTATAATTTATAATATATGCTTTGTGCAATATAAAATTTATTTTAGTGCGGTATCACTATTTCGATATTTAATCTTAAAATACCAAATATAATGCCTCATACCAATTTGTTTTTTAAAAAAACTTAAACTAAATACCAAAATACCGTATACCAAATACCAAATTTTTTGGTTTCAGTACGTAATTCGGTATTTGCTAAATTATGCCTAGCCCTACTAGCTATAGATTTGATAAACAATCTACGAAAAAAGGTTCAAAATGCCCCTAAACTATGAATTATATTTTGTAAAAACTGAAAAAAATGAATTGTATTTTATAAAAATTGAAAAAAGAAGACTTTACTAAATTAGTGGAATATTTGTGCATTAGTTTTAAAAAATGAAAATAATTTGTTTTTTTAAGTTTTACAAAAAGAATAATAATTATTTATAATTTAGCATTGACCTAACGGACAAAGGGTATAAGTGAACAAAAAAAGTGGATGGAGGTATATATTTAGCTCGATAAGTGGATAAAGAGCATTTTTAAATATTTTCCAAAAGTTTAGGGGTATTTTGAACCCCTTTTCGAAGAATCTAATAATTAGAAAGTAGTGGTGCTAACTAGGGGTACACATAGGTCGGGTTGATTCGAATTTTATAATTACCAACCAAACCAATTGTATGGTGTTATTAAATTTAAAGACCAAACCAAAACCAATAAAATACGGGTTTTCACTCTCGATTTTTCTCGGGTTTTCGAATTTTTCGGATTTTTTGGGGGTTTTTTCCGATAAAATCTTCATAGAACAAAACATATAAATTATGCTCAAAATATTTTTTAGTCCTAGTAAGATACACCTATATAAAATACTTTCCAAGAAAATAATACAAAATATAAGATGTGAGCATTATCCTAAAATATTCAACACTAAAGACAATAAAGTTATGTAATATAAATATTGCTAATTAAAAATCTATAATAAAAATAAACATAATCTAAAAGTAATAAGTCATGATAAAATAAGTAAACTAGTAAGGGAGTGTTAATCACATGGCTAGATGCTAATAAAGAAAAATAAAAAAAATGTTATGTATTTTTATCTAAATTATTACAAAATAAAATATAAATATTTAATATATTCCCGTTTATAGTAATGAATTGAATTTTTTTTTTGTTAGCATTAGCATTTGATGTTGGTTTAGGCTTTTGTTAGCGTTATTTAGTTTACTAATGTTAATTGCTATAAAACATAATGGATCATTCAAAATTCTAAGTCCAAAAATAATACTTAAAAGATAAAATTACAATTTTTTTTAAGAATATTTGTAAATTACATCACAATAAGTATATTTATATATTAAATATATCTAAAATTTCTATATATAATGTCGGGTTAGTTTGGTTTCGGTTTGACTTTCTTTAGTTAAAACTAAACCAAACCAATTATGGTCGGATTTTCTTTCCCACACCAAACCAAACCAAATCAAATCATAATCGAATTTTTTTTCTCGATTTGACTCGAATTATCGGGTTAATGCGGTTTGTCACGCCCCTAAACTATTTTTTGGGACCTGACTTATAGCATAGTTTGGGACCTGACTTATAGCATAGTTTGGGACCTGATTGACATTTGCTCAAAGATTCAAGTAAAAGACCAAAGATTCACTGCTTTTTGAGTCCTTCCATTTGTACAGAGTAGAAGGGAAAGTGAATCCATGGAACCCCCAATTCAAAATCCTTCTTCTCAACAACACATGAACAGTAGAAAGAGGCCACTTGACACCTCCACCCCTTATTACAAGATGCGACTCATTGTTAAAGATCTCAGACCTCATGTTATTGAGGTACTAACCTCTGAATAAATTTACTTTTTTTGGACTTTTCTTGTTATTATTGCTTGTGGGTGTCCTTCAATTTGCGGTTTCCCCCATTAAATTTCATTGAAATTTGAATTTTAGTTGGACTCTATTTTTTGCTCTATAAAAATGTGAACTTTTGTGGTTTGTTGTTGCATAGATTGACTTGTTTTGGACTCTTCTTGTGGTGTCCTTCAATTTTTGTTTTTTCCCATTAGATTTCTTTGGAAGTTGAATTTGCATATATTTTTTTGCTGTATAAAAGTTTTTTTTTTTTTTTGCATTACTTTGACGTCTTTTGGATTCTTCCTGTTGTTATTGCTTGTTGGTGTCCTTCATTTCGTGGGGTTTCTCTGAAAACTGAATTTAGTATATTTTTGGGCTGTGAAAATCCTGCTCTTTATATTTTTATTCCTTAAAGGATTAAAAAATGTCACATTTCCTTTTCTTTCCTCAGATTTAAGAGGTTTTCTAGCTCCTGTGGTGTTAAAGAGTTGGCATTTATCATAATAAGAAAGTCTGTGAATAACTTGACTTTGTTTGGACTACACTTGTTAAAGGTCCACATGTCCTGTTCAGTATTGGAGTGCAATTATCTCTTGTGATTTCTTTTCTCCATTTTAAGAGTTTTTCTAGCTCCTATTCTGGAAAAAAATTGGCATTTATCATACTAGGGCTTTTAGGTTTTATAAACATTTTAGTGCAATTTATCCATGTATTCACTAGTTGCTGAAAGAAACTATAGTGGCAGCAGTAAGCCAGTAATATTATTCTTTTTCATGCAATATGATTTACTAGTACTAGTTATACTATACAAGCTGGCAAGTTGGGAATAGGTTTCCTGGGTGATGAAATAGGTTCAGAAAACCGTAGAATTCTGTATGGTTTAGAGCAGGTTAGGTGTTCCAGTGAATATTATTTCACTGTATTAGTTTAAGGAAATCTGCATGAAGAGAACTCTGCAAGTTTGTACAAATGCAGCAAAAATGTCATTTTTTACTAACCTGAGTAGTACTTAAGAAGCCACATCGCTAAGTCTCTGTAAATAGAATTTCCTTTTAGAAATAAGTCCAGAACTTGGCATATGTTGCATTGAATGTTTTGCCATTTTCTCTGTATGTGTCAGCTATGGCCTACTTTGTCATATGATCTTTAAAAAGAATTTGGCTGCTTTATTTTGAACCCGGTGGTGCTTACTTTTCCAAGACCAAACCATTCAGCGTTAACTGAAAACTTAAGGGTGCTTTGTACAAAGGTGCATATCAAATTTGTACGGGGAAATACGTGTGTAAAAACAATAACCCAGTAGAATCCCACTAGTGGGATATGGGGAGGGTAAAGTCTACGTAGACCTTATTTCTGTCCCAGGAGTGTAAGGAGGCTGTTTCTAGGAGACCCTCGGCTCAACAGACGAGACAATAATATCAGAAAAGAACAAAAGAATAAATCCGTAACAACAAAGAAACCAGAAAAATAATAATCAGCATAGAAAGAGACAACAAATAAGTGGAAGTTAATAACCCAATACTATGTAAAATTAGAAAAATGGTGTGCACACATGACACAACATAATCCGCTAGCAGTCCAAGATAAAACTCTATAAGACTAACCGGTACAAAGAAAAAAAACGCTCAACCACCCCTTAACATACGACCCTAGTGCTCGACCTCTTAACTTTCCTATCAAGAGCTATGTCCTCGGAAATCTAAAGCTGCGCCATGTCTTGTCTGATTGCCTCGCCCCAATAATTCTTAGACCGCCTTCTACCTCTTCTCGTACCTGCCAAAGCCAACCGCTCGCACCTCCTAACCGGGACATCTGGGCTTCTTCTCCTCACGTGCCGGAACTATCTAAGCCTTGTTTGATGCATTTGATCGTCCATGGGAGCAACGTGTGCAGATACCCTTTTTCATAACCATGTAGAGAAACAATTTTTCTTCTCATTTATTGAAAATGTATCAATAACACGAGCTCTTTTTGTAAAAATTTCCAAAAGTTTAGAAAAAGGGCTATTTTTGTGAAGATCATAGTGTTGTGTTTCGAAAGCCACTTTCATTCCCATCCAAACCCCTGGTGCTCCTCTACCTCTCCCTAGCCTCACCCCCTCCACCAATGTATACCCTCCGACCATCTTCTTTTTCCTTTTCGGACTTGCATCACAGACATTTTGTTTCGCACTGAATGCTCTTCAATTTTTCCTTTCATTCTAAGTGTCATTTACATCTAAGTATTGATAGTACAGAGCAAAGATAAGAACTCTTTGTTTCTAAACTAATGATGAAAGTATTTCTATCTGTTGTTCCAGACGTTAATACCACACAAGAGGGGGTGATTTGTGTGGTACCCAATTTTCGCACTAGAAGAACCTGGATGTACTAACTGTTTGCGGAATTAAGAGTGCATAAAATAAAGGCACAGAGATTTTTACGTGGAAAACATCTGACTCAAAAGGTGAAGAAACCACGACCTACTACTTAATAGAATTTTCCCAAACATCCACTAAACTCAATGAGCTGAAACAACATTTACAAAACTCTTTGTAAACCTAAGGATTAACTCTAATCCCAGTGTGGCACACAGCCTCAACTATTGCGACACTTTCAAGTTAACTCTAACTTGAATGCTCAACGTACCTAATACAATTTGCATCTATGAAAGCTGGAAAGGATGAGAGGGGTTGCTCTGATGGTAAGCAACCCCCACTTCCAACCGAGAGGTTGTGAGTTCGAGTCTCCCCAAGAGCAAGGTAGGAAGTTCTTGGAGGGAAGGATGCTGGGGGTCTATTTGGAAACAGCCTCTCTACCCAAGGGTAGGGGTAAGGTCTGCGTACATACTACCCTCTTCAGACCCACTAAGTGGGATTATACTGGGTTGTTGTTGTTGTTGAAAGCTGGAAATGTACAATTTTAAATCACCTACTACATTTGAACTAGAATAAGAATAAACACAATGGAACTGGTTCTTCTATCTTGTTCAAGTAGTTGCAGGTGTGCACACTTGATCTCACGTAAATTGCTTGCAAAATAGCCTTGCTCTTTAGCTCTCAATTTTGCTTAACTTCAGCGTATGTGTATACTTGTACAAGAGAACAATATTACTTTTATAGAGTTAGTAATCAGAGTTTAACAAAAACTCGAATTGCTGATCCTTCATCAAATTCGAATCCTAGAACAATTCAAACTCTAATCCTTATCCTTGATCCGGATATAGTTCTATTCACATAAGGAGACTTCAACTCTTTATCCTATGTGCAATTTTTTCGATCAGTTCAGAAGATATTCAGAAGATATTGCTGCTCGATCCCAAAGGCTTATCTTCTTCACGTGCATCTCATGTGCATAGACCATAACAACTGTGTCTCCGGACCTGGTCCTTCACTGAGTTCATTTGTCATTCTTCAAAACTTCAACTGAGCTGGGGCTAACAAATTTTCCCTTTTTGATGATGACAAACTCTGTGCTTTTACTGATCAGAGAACTTGTGGAACTCAGCTTAATTTTCACACATTAAATTAACTTATCATTAAGGACCAGGTTTAATCAGGTTATAAATATCACTTTATTTCAGAATACAAAAAAAATTAAGCACAATATCTCTTCCCCTTTTGGCATCATTGAAAAGTTGCATATTATATGAATCCCATATGTTAATTAGTATCCATGGCCGCTGGGACAACTACTAGTGAAAACATGATTCAGTTAACCAATAATCAACTTCATAAAGAATTTAACTATTAAGATCAGAAGTTTCATAGAACAAGAGAACAAGGCACATTTTTGTCATTGATTAGGAGGTGTTTCTACAAAACAGACCACAAAAAGAAAAATAAACATCCAACCATGAGCAAAAGCAGAGAAAAGTCTCGAATCTGGGTTACTGAGGGGTATTTTAAACTGGCTTTAGGGCTTCGAGGTACTAGAGGGCTGGGTTTGGAGAAGGTTGAACATATTCTGAAGTATTCCATTACTCTTCTCCTTTTCCTTTGCTAGCTCAGCTCTAAGTCCATCTCGTTCAGTTTCTAATTCACTAACACGAGCCTGCAGCCTAGCTATTTCAACATCTTTTGTTTCACACTCTTGAACTAAGGCCCTAACCTTGCTATTTACAGGAGTCTTTTGAGATGAACCTAGTTCAGCTGGGTTAGCATTCACTGGATAGTCACAAGCCATAACAGTCTTGATACCAAAGTGCTCTTTACTAGATGCCATTTTCGATTTCTTCAAAGGCACATTAGCTTTTCCAGAACAGTAGTCAATAGGAAGCCATAAGGTGTGGCATGAGCTTTGGAGCCGTTGATGACTCCATCCAGTAGTTTGACAATGAACGCATGCGAGTTAATCTGCTTTCTTCTCGCTAGACACTCCAGAAGGATCAGGTCCATGTAATTTGCAGTGTGCCTTCTCTCCTGTCTGGGCAACAAACATTTGTTCACAAACTCAAAGAGCACCTTGTGCTTAGCCCTCATCTCACTTCTCTGAACAAACCGAGCTTCTGACACATTTGTGTTGCAGAGTCACAAAAGTTTCTGGTGATTTGGAGTGCATTAGGAAGAGAGTCCAGGCAAGGCCACCTTTGCCTAGTATAATCATCATATCCTACACTGGGAATGTCTAGAATCTCTCCCAATTTAGGAGCATCAAACTGTACCTTGACTCCTTTCACCAGACTGGTAACAACCCCATTCACCACTATGGCATTTGCCTTAAATTTGATCAGCTCGTTTCTTGCCAGTTTGCCTTCCAGTTGAAGAACCATGTCCTTCTACCCTTGTGCATTCAGGGCATCAACCAATCCTTTCATGCATGGCTCCTCCAAGTCTTTCAGAATTCTTCCTTTCAAGATCTTTCTCCTGCCAAAGAGGACAAATCTATCCTGTTCCTTTTCGGATCCCTCTTCTTCTTTTTCTCCACTCCATTTTTTTTCTTCTTCAATAATTTTCTTTTGTTTTCTCATTCCGGTAGACCTAGTTCTTCTGGCCAACGAGGACTTAGCAGATATGGGTACAGAGGAGGTCTTCTTGGTCGAAGTCTTGGAACTTTTTGGCTTGGGTGTTGGCACCTTTTCAGTTGTTCCTCTTTCTTGATGGACCACGTCCATCTCCTCTTCTTCTTCTTCAGCTACCTCGATACTCTCCACAACTTTTGCCTTCCCTTTTTCACTCTTTTTCTTCCTGCTTTCTTCCCGTGCTTTCTGCAATTGTTCCTCACTTTGTTTAACCCTGCTTCTAGTTGCTCTTCCCTTTGGTAATAAAGAGACAGCAGACTTAGGAGATGACAATTTGGTTTTCTTTGTTGGCTTGGAAGCAGTTGGAGCTTTCAGGGAAGAAGCCTCGCGCTTCTTTAGATCATAGTTGGCCCCAACCTTCTTCAGGAGGTCAGCTAGGGTTTCCTTACCAGATGAACTACTTTTAACTTGTTGCTTACTCAGGTGAACAAGACCTTCAACAGCGTCCCCGAAGCTATTTCCCCCTAACTTGTTGCCACTCTCCCTCAACATTCCCACAAATTGCAAGAATTTTGTCTTTCTTTTTCCTACCCTTTCGACTAGATTCACCCCCTTCAAATCTTTCAAAGGACCCATCAAAACAAACCTGTTTTCTGTTTTCTCGACTGCATAAGAAGAACCATAACATGTATTAACCTTCCAAGGGTTTTCTTGATTCTTGTCCGTGTCAGAAGACCCCCGTTCTTCTCCATCACTTGCAGAAATAAAAGCTTCAGACTCAGAACTCGAGTCAGATGATTCCTTTTCAGAGTACTCCTTTTTCTGGCTGGCTCTCAATTTTTCATTTAGAGCCGTTCTCAGAGCGCCAGTAGCTACAGTTTTTCTTGCCAACATCTTTTGCCGGCGGAATCTGGGTTTAGGATTGTTGCTAGGGGGTGCAGACAAGGATGTATTGGGAGATACAAGTTGGAGCGTTCCTGTATTTTCTTGAGGATTAGTCATGGCGAAGGATTTCTATAAGATTTTGGGGATTTTTGGAGATTTTTGAGAAGAAGGATGATCAACGGTTTAGCACTTAATGGCGGTTATGATCCAAATTAGGGGTGTATGGAGTGTATTTAAAATGGAGTATGATTAGGAGCAGTAGCGACAACTTTTTTTCAGTGGTCAATCAGGAGTCTAATCCCATTAAGACTCCAGTCTTTAAGTCACTAGTTTTTAGGAAAAAGTCCCGTTTTTCTTTAGAATTCTAGGAGAATAAAACTGGTCCAATGCTCAACGGTTATATTTTTGGGAGTTCGGTTAGAATAGGACTTCTGCTCATAATTGGAATATTTAATTTTTTAATTGTGCAAAGTATAGAAACATACCTGACCTTTTCTCATGAGCATATACTGATGAACCAGGTTCTTCAAGTAGAACTTCTCTTGATTATGCCTCATATATCATAATAGAAAAGAAACTTTGTAAGAGATCAATGAATTAAAAGAAAACATGTCACAGGAGTATAATGATTAGAGTATGAGACTGAGTAAGAATTAGTTTAGATATTCACATAAAGTTAGAACTTCTAACCAAACAGAAATAATTTTTTTTTTCATTGCATTCTGAACTGGACCTTTTTAGGTGATCTTAATCATCCCTAATTCCAACCTGTTCCTTTCAAAGTTTTATCTACTTAGTGCTTTAGTGAAGATGTCAGCTATTTGTTTATCAGTAGCACAAAATTCTATGGAAATTAACCCTTTCTCATAATTATCTCTCAAGAAGTGGTGTCTAACATCTATGTGCTTGGTCCTTTTATGATGAACAGGGTTCTTTGTCATACTTATAGCACAAATGTTATCACAAAATATTGGAATACATCCTACTTCAATTCCAAAGTCTACCAGTTGTTGTTTGATCCATATCAACTTAGCACAACAAGAAGCAACAACAATATATTCAGCTTTAGCAGTAGATAGGGCTACTGAATTTTGCTTTTTGGTAGCCCATGACACTAGACATGACCCCAGGAAATGTGCCATACCTGAAGTACTCTTCCTGTCCACTAAGAAACCTGCATAATCAGCATCAACATATTCTACTAGATCAAAATTACTACCTTCGGGATACCAAAGACACAAATCAGTGGTGCCTTTCAGATATTTCAACACCCTTTTGAGAACTGTCAAATGTAACTCCTTTGGATTTGCCTGGAAACGAGCACAAAGCCCTTCACTGAAAACAATGTCAGGTCTGCTGACAGTAAGATAAAAGAGTGAACCAATCATACCCCTATACAACTTTTGATCAACTGATGAACCAGGTTCATCAATATTTAATTTAGTGGCAGTTGCAATAGGTGTATCTATTTCTTTGGAGTCCTCCATTTTAAACCTTTTGATTAGTTCTTTTGTATACTTCTGGTGATGGATCATGGTCCCATGTGGACTTTGTTTGATCTGCCAGCCTAAGAAGAAATTTAGTTCACCCATCATACTCATTTCAAACTCACTCTTCATTAATTTTGCAAAATCCTTACTCAATTTATCAGTAGTGGCCCCAAATATTATGTCATCAATATATATTTGTACAACAAAGAGGTCTTTACCTTTTTCCCTCCGGAACAAAGTGCTGTAAATTTTACCTCTTTTATACCCATGCTCCAGCAGGAATTTTGATAATCGTTCATACCAAGCTCTTGGGCATGTTTGAGCCCATACAGAACCTTGTCCCACTTGTAGATATGCTCAGGACATTTCTTGCTTTCAAAACCTGGAGGTTGTTTCACAAACACTTCTTCCTTGAGGTAGCCATTTAGAAAGGCACTTTTGACATCCATCTAATGGAGAGTGAATTCCATATGTGCTGCAACGGCAATGAGGAGTCTGATTGCTTCTAGCCTTGCAACTGGAGCAAAGGTCTCATCATAGTCAATGCCTTCCTCTTGGCTGTAGCCTTGAACCACCAGCCTTGCCTTGTTTCTTGTGACAGTTCCATCTTCATCAAGTTTGTTCCTGAGGACCCATTTGGTACCAATGAGTGATCTGTCCTTGGGTCTTGGAACTAGATGCCAAACTTGACTTCTTCCAAATTGGTTGAGTTCCTCCTGCATAACATTGATCCAATCTGCATCCTACAAAGCCTCAACAACATTTTTAGGTTCAATAAGAGATAGAAAAGCATCAAATGCACATAGATTCTTTAGTTGTGATCTGGTTTTGACTCCATATGTTTGATCAGTGAGAATGTTCTCAATGGGATGAGAACTTTGATACTTGTGAGGTTTCACAACCAACTGGCTTCTGCTGAATGTTTCAGCCATTTGCTGAGAAACAGTTTCATGAACAGGTTCCTTCAAGGAGTTTATTTCAATTCCTCTTTGATTTATTCCCCCTGTCAGGTTGCCCTGTAAGGAAGGACCTGTTCCATCACTTGTTCCATCTGTAGGTGCCGCTTTGACTTGAGCTGATGCTTCACCCAAGTCTTTGACCAGTCCAATGGCTTCATCTTCATGTTCCTGTCCCTCAGAAAGAATGTTAGTTTCATCAAATATAACATGCACACTTTCTTCTACACGCAAAGTTCTTTTATTGAACACTTTATATGCTTTGCTATGTGAAGAATATCCCAAGAATACTCCCTCATCACTTATGGGATCAAACTTACCCAGGGAGTCTTTTCCATTATTGTGCACATAGAACTTGCAACCAAATGCCCTAAGATGTGATATGTTTGGTTTTCTCCCTTTAAGTAACTCAAAGGTAAGTTTTCTCAACAAGAGGTCTAGTCATGCATCTATTGATTATGTAATATGCAGTGTTTACAGCCTCTGCCTATAAGCTGTGGGGTAATTTACTAGAGAAAAGCATGGTCCTTGCCATATCCTCAAGGGTCCTGTTCTTTCTTTCAATTACTCCATTTTGCTGAGGAGTCCTAGGGGCAGAGAAATTGTGATCTATACCATTTTCATCACAATATTCAGCAAATTTTGCATTTTCAAATATAGTTCCATGATCAGATCTAATGGATGCAAGTTGATTTCCTAATTGTTTCTGAGTTTTTCTAACAAAAGCAGTAAACATTTCAAATGCATCATATTTAGATGTCAGAAATAGTACCTAGGTAAATCTAGAGTAATCATCAACAAACACCATCATATATTTCTTTCCTCCTCTGCTCATGATTCTCATTGGACCACAAAGATCCATATGAACTAGTTCCAACGTCTTCGATGTACTTACCATTTTCTTGGATTTGAAGGATGACCTTACCTGCTTACCCCTTGTACATGCCTCACAAACTTTGTCTTCCTTGAACTTGATATTAGGTAATCCTATTACCAAGTCCTTTGAGACTAATTTGTTTAGCTGATTTAGACTGGCATGACCAAGTCTTTTGTGCCACAAGAGGGGATCATTGTCTAACACACTTAAACAAGTGAGTTCATTTTCTGAAAAAGTTGACAAATCTACAATGTAAACATTGTTAACTCTTCTTCCCTGCAAAACAACCTTGTCATTGATAAGGTTTATCACAAAACATTTGGTGGAGGTAAAAGCCACAAGGTTGCTCTGTCAGACAATTGTGACACACTTATTAAGCTATATTTCAAACCATCTATCAGGTAGACATTCTCTATGGAGTAAGAATTAGTCTTGCCTACCTTTCCAACCCCAATGATCTCACATTTCTTTCCATTACCAAAGGAGACATTACCTCCTTTTAAGAGCCTCTAAGTGAAAGGAACTGGTCCTTGTCCCAAGTCATGTGTTTTGAGCAGCCACTATCCATATACCATATTTGGTTCCTCCCTCTCATTTGGACCTGCAAAAGGAAATTAGGGGTTAGTCTTAGGAACCCAAACTAGTTTGAGTCCCTTTCTATAAACAAACGGATGAATTAAATTCCTTCTTGCCCATCCAGGCAACTTATTCTTTTCTTTAACAAACACTTTGTTCTTTTGACTGGCCATTTCTTTTGCATTACATTTATATTTGTAAGGACCAGTCTTGCCGCAGTGTGTGCAGATTTTATTTTCAGGAAGAGTGAGGTACTTGCTTTTTGGATCCCATTTAGGAGCTTGAGTCCCATAGCTAAGTCCTTTTTTGTTACTGCTTTGATGCTCTTGCAACCAGGAGAGAGCATCAGAGGCTTTGTTCCACTTGCAAGTTCTGTCTGGTTCATATTTTACTTTTCCTAGATCTTCTTTTAAATCTTTGATGAATTCATCTTTTCTGTATATTTCATCTTTCATTTTTCCCAAACTTTCTTCTAGAGTGAGATGTGTGTGATCAGCTATCTTCTTTCCTGTTCCTAATTTTAGTTTTAGATTTTCAGACTTAAGTTCTAAGACACTGTTGTCAAGTTGAAGAACCTGGTTCTTCACTCAGCATTTTTGTATCACTCTCATTTGCTCTAGACTCTAGACTTTTACATTTTGCTTTTAGAATCACACACTCCCTAGACAGAACTTCCTTCTCATTGTTAATTATCTCAGACTCATCAATGAAGTCCATTAATAGCTCAGGCAACTTTTATTTAGCCAAGAATTTAATTGTCTTTGAGATGAAGAATACTTACCTCTTGTTCATAATCTGATTCTCCGTTGGCCGTTAGTGCTTGCTCCTCCTCAACTTCATCTTCTGAGTCTTCATCTGAAGTTTCTCCCCAAGCAGCAACCATAGCCATGGTTGAACTTTTGTTTCTCCTGGGTTGAACCTGTTCCTTCTTCCTTTTCGTTCGTTCAACTCTTTTTTTCTTCCACTCAATTTTCCATTGAGGACAGTTTTTGATCATGTGGTCAGTCTTGCCACACTTGTAGCATCCCTCATTTGCTTGTTTCTCTGGAGCTCTTGTTTTATTGAAGCTTGTACTTCTTGAAGAACCATTTTCTCTCATTAGGTACCTTTTGAAATCCCTAGTGATCATAGTCATTTCATTATCTTCCAATTCTGCATCTTCAACAATTCTGAGAGCTAAACTTCTCTTCCTTTTGGGGTATTCATCTTCATGGTTTGTCTCCTCATTTCATAGGCAGTTAAATTTCCAATTAGTTCATCTAGTCTGAGGGTAGCAATGTTCTTGGATTCCTGAATGGCAGATTTTGCTTTCCCATGTGACTGGCAGAACTCTTGTCAGAATCTTCTCAACCTTGTCTTCTTCAAGGATAGTCCTTCCAAGAGATTCTAGTTCATTTGTCAAAGTGGTGAATCTAGTGTACATCTCCTGGATAGTTTCTCATTCCTTCATAGTAAAATTCTCATATTGAGAATACAGAAGTGTTCTTCTTGATCTTTTCACTTGAGGTGTTCTTTCATGAGCCACTTGCAGAGTGTCTCATATTTCTTTAGCAGTTGTACAACTTTGGATCCTACTATACTCGTCTGGTCCTAGACCACATACAAGCCACTTCTTGGCCTTAGCATTTTTCTCCACTTTTTCAAGTCTTCAGCAGTGCAGTTAGCCCTTGTCTTTGGCACTTCAATTCCTTCAACATTCTTCTTAGTGTTTGCTAGGGGACCATCAATGACTATATCCCAAAGTTCATAATCTTTCCTATAATGTGATCTCTCATTCTGTTCTTCCACCAAGAATAGTAGTGGCCATTGAAAAGTGGAGGCCTAGAAGTGGATTGCCCTTCCCAATTCTCAGGCGGCGCACTCATTGTTGATCTTCTCCTAAGGTGTTAACCTCTTCAAGGATAACCTGTTCTGATACCAATTGTTGTTCCAGACGTCAATACCACACAAGAGGAGGGTGATTTGTGTGGTACCCAATTTTCGCACTAGAAGAACCTGGTTCTTCTAGATGTACTAACTATGGCTGTTTGCGGAATTAAGAGTGCATAAAATAAAGAACACAGAGATTTTTACGTGGAAAGCGCCTGGCTCAAAGGTGAAAAAACCACGACCTACTACTTAGTAGGATTTTCCCAAACATCCACTAGACTCAATAAGCCAAAACAACATTTAAAACTCTTTGTAAACCTAAGTATTAACTCTAATCCCATTGTGTCACACTGCCTCAACTGTTGCGACACTTTCAAGTTAACTCTAACTTGAATACTCAACATACCTAGTATAATTTGCTTCTATGAAAGCTGGAAAGGTACAATTTTAAATCACCTACTACTATTGAACTAGAATAAGAATAAACACAATGGAACTGGTTCTTCTATCTTGTTCAAGTAGTTGCAGGTGTGCACACTTGATCTCACGTAAATTGCTTGCAAAATACCCTTGCTCTTTTGCTCTCAATTTTGCTTAACTTCAACGTATGTGCATACCTGTACAAGAGAACAATATTACTTTTATAGAGTTAGTAATCAGAGTAACAAAAACTCGAATTGATGATCCTTCATCAAATTCGATTCCTAGAACGATTCAAACTCTCATCCTTATCCTTGATCCGGATATAGTTCTCTTCACGTAAGGAGACTTCAACTCCTTATCCTATATGCAATCTTTTCGATCAGTTCAGAAGATATGACCGCTCGATCCCAAAGGCTTATCTTCTTCACGTGCATCTCATGTGCATAGGCCATAACAACTGTGTCTCCTAAGATGGACCTGGTCCTTCACTGAGTTCATTTGTCATTCTTCAAAACTTCAACTGAGCTTGGGCCAACACTATCTTACCTGATGAACTAGCGTCTTCTGCATACTTTCCTTGTCTATGCTGCCTGGAAGCATCTAAAACAAACAAAGTGAGTGAGATTTAAAGAGGTTGGAAACTACATAAATAATGACAAGGCGAAAATGGCCATTATTCTCCTTGCAACTGTAAGTCTCTGCCATTACTGTTTGCTTATTCGGGGTATTGGTCAGGTAGGTGTATATATAAAAAGGGTAGCCTAGTACATGAAGCCATGAAGCATCCCGTATTCACGCAGGGTCCGGGAAGGACTGCACTCCAAGTGGATGTGATGTAGGAGACCTATCATGACGCAAGAGTTAGTTGATTTCACGGATCGAACCCGTGACTTATATATCATTTGGAGATAACTTTACCGTTCCTCCAAGGCTTTCTTCTAGGTCCTTATATCTGGTTTCTATTATAATCCCGCTTTGGGTTCTTGAACTTGGACAAACTGGGGTTCTAGAACTTTGACAAACATGGGTATGTAGTGGCTTTGTACTAAACCAAAAGCTATTAGTCTATGACTAATATTCCAAGGCAAGCTGTAAACTCGCGGTTGATACAGTAAAGCGCTGTAATACAGTACATTATGTATTATTTTCAGTTGTGACACTTTATCTGATATATGAATCCAGCTAGGTTTTGGTATGTTTCCAATAGGTTCCTTGAGTATCACAATAAGTTTAATCTATCTCAGTCCACCACTTCAAACGTGTGTAAACTGTAGGTGTCTATTAACTGGCACTAATGTGGTTAGAACCTGTGATTGTGCTTGAACTTATTTCAATATAAGATATAAAATCCTTTGTTTCATTAAGCTGCTTGGATATGCCATAACGGGGAAAGTTTCTCTCCCCATGCGTTGGATCTGAATGCCTTACAGAACTGAGGACTCACCTTTGCCTTGAGCTGAAAATTGCTAATTTGATGTAAGATCTTGAACCAGAATAAGAGAAGCATTATGCACAAAAATGTGTATATATCATGCATAATTCTCATTTATTATTTTGGTTAGCTTGTTAAAGTTCTCTAGATTCATTTTTGGAAAATGAGACCTCAAGCAATGCGTAATGATAGTTAAACACCTAAAGGTCTTATCTGTAAGCACCAAATGACACTGGGAAGAAAGTTGTCAAAGGCGAATCCATGGAAAAACTCTGAATGTTAACTCATTTTATTGGATGTTATAGGAGCTTACTTTTATTTGTCATCTTGAAGGTTCTTCGGACTCCTGACTTCCGGAATTGCAAGGCTGCTACCGAAATTCGTCAACGTAAGCTTCCTATCAAATTTATTTTTTTCGATTTCTCATTTGAACAGTTGATGAAATACATCACCAAGTTACTAGCAATTTAATCCACACTAGTCACGAGATTATGTACATGCCAGTGCATTTTCTTCATTTCTGTTCTCCTGATACTAATGTAATACATCATGTGAAAGTTCTGGAGTCAGTAAGAAACGCATGGCGGTTTACTGCGTTATCTCTATAGTTACATGGTGGTTTGTTGCTTTGTTTTCTAGTGTGCCTAGTTTTAGTACAAGCTGGTTAGTTGCAGCATGCTAGGAGTATCTAGGTACTTTAGTGGTTAAATCATTTCTTCATCTGGAGCTTATGCCTTGTACATTTATTTACAAAGCAGCAGTTTTCAGCTATTCATTTAGGAAATGCTTGGATTTTATTGAACTTGTATTCAGTGTGATTCACTGTCGCTGGCACTTGGATGTATCTTAATTGAAGACTGTTAAAATTCCATTAGGCATGATCTGCATAAGGCGCTCTCACCTCAGGTGAGTCATATTTAGCTATAGCAATTCAAATGCCTGGCCATGGATATGGTAATTTGTTGTTATTGGAACCATTCCTATGTGTCTGCTCTTTTAATTTTTTGTTGTCAAACTATGATCAAGATTTTCAACATGACAAATTAATTGTTATTATTATATCAGACATTTATCCTCATGTGCATGTAAATGCTGGTATGCAGAGTTGAATCTCCTAATGGATCTTTACAAGGAGATGATGACTGAAACAGTAAATCCAGAGGCAGCTAAGGATGCACCGGGAGCTCAGCCTATGTCTGTGGATATCAAGGACGGAGAAAAGCCTAGCCAGCAGCAGAAAGACACGAAGCCTCCAGAAAATGGGACATCTGCAAAAACTGAAGCGAATTCTTCTCAGAAACAGCAAGCTGGAGATAATGTTGTCCAAGGGACATATGTCGTTGGAGGTTCAGCATTTGGCTGGAACTTTATAACATACACCAGCGGGCATGCCATATACTATGGACGAACTAAAGAGTCCTTCCGAGCTGCAAATGTTAAATCTGAATAAAGTGCCTTAGGTACACTTACAGCACTCTACTTTTGGAAATTACAATGGTTTGAATGTGTGCATTACAAAAGTTCAGACTTCAGGGTTAATTCTATGCAGCCTGCTATTACAATCTGCAACCTCTCTTTCTATCTTCTTTTATCTATTGAGTATTGACTTCTGTTTCGTCTAACGCCATAAAAATTTCAACCAGGAGCCACCTATAGTTACTTATTTCTCACAACTGGTCTTGCTCCAAGACAATCTCTTTAATTGACAGATGACACTGCTTGTGTAGAAACTTACATCGCTATTCGCTATAGAGTTGTGGAATATATTAATGGAAATGAGAGGGAAAAATGGTGTTCTTTTAATTGATTCATTAGCCAGCAACATTCAGCAGCAATGCTTGCAACAGTACAATATAAAGATTATCTAACAAATTATTGTATTGTCAAAATGAATAACCTCTCAAACATGTTTACAAGCTGGACACCAAGTTTGAAGGGAAAAAAAAAAAGAAAAAAAAAATCAAGACAAGAATTTTAAATCTCAAAGTGAGAGTATTTGTCTTGGATTTAAATGAGAAAAACCTTTTCAAACTCATAAAAAACACAATAGTTTAGGTTAAAGCAATCAATAATAGTATAAAATTTTAAGTGATCAGAATTCCTGTATAATTGGTGGTTGCTCATTATCATCAGACTCCTTGTCTTGTGGCTTCTCATCTTCAGCCTTTTCAGTTGGCTCTTGCTCTTCATCTGCCTTTTCAGCACTATTCTTCTTATTATTAGCAGCCTTGAGGACATGTTGGTAATTTCCTTTCTCCATGAAAAGCTGAGCAAAATGGTTTTTGCAGTAGAGAACTCCATCAAGTGCAGCATATGTTGCATGAGTTAAGGGACATCCTCCATGTGCACATTTGAAGCATGATTTGTGGAATGCTTCTCCTTCCATTGTTACCTAACAAATCATCATTATGAGATGAGATTCGGATCTTTATACGTTTACTGTTTATTTTTCTTGGAAAAAGTTTATTAATTATACACGATTATACATATATAATAATGCATCAATCCGATATCTTTAGTTTAAACTGATAGGTAAGCGAGACAAGAGGGGTTGCTCTGATGGTAAGCAACCCCCATTCCAACCGAGAGGTTGTGAGTTCGAGTCTCCCCAAGAGCAAGGTGGGAAGTTCTTGGAGGGAAGGATGCCGGGGGTCTATTTGGAAACAGCCTCTCTACCCAAGGGTAGGTAGTAAGGTTTGCGTACACACTACCCTCCCCAAACCCCACTAAATGAGATTATACTGGGTTGTTGTTGTAAACTGATAGGTAAGCGACTATTTATGTTAATTCTTAGGTTTTTTTGTTAAAGCTATTATCTGACATAAAAGGCCCTAATCCAGTTAATCATATTGACACGATGTGTCTGGTATGATAATGAAAGTCATTTCCCGATAATTTCACATTTTCTGGAAAATAATTTTTTAGAAATATTTTCCATTATTTATCTTTTTTGTTTTTCATTCGGTGTCCGGTACCTCCATTGGAGTCCGATTATATTCGAATTCACGCCGCGTATGGCCTTATTTGGGGGGAAGCTCTCCCTGCCAAAGATTTTTCCATATCCAAGCCTCGAACTCGAGACCTCTGGTTAATGGAAGAGCAGTCCCATTCACTGTACCACATCTTTTGGTGGTAAATATTTTCCATTATTTGGTTGGATGCTGGACAATATTTTTGGGGAAAAAAATACTTATTAAAGAAATGATAGGAGTAATGATATTAGCAAACTGGTTACCTTTTGATGAACATTTTGAGTATAAAGATTGATCATGTCTAGGTATCGGTTAAAAGTAGACATATGAAGTTAAGAATTCAGATAATCACCAAGGAAAATGACTTTCGCGCATCATTTTCTTGAGAATATATTTTTAAACAATTAAATATCGAAAAAGGACTAACTTTTTGAAAATCATTTTCCGAGACATATAATTTCATACCTTTTCGAGAGGGTAAACAGTTTTGTTGCACGCAGCACATTTGTCTTGAGTTCCAGAGAACAAGGCTGAGAGTTTGGTCGGAGCCTTTGTCTACACAAAATTTCCGACATTTAACCATTGAATTAAAGCATAAAAAGAAAATGTTTAGAATATTTTTAATGATATTCTAAAAATAACAATAATAATATTGTATCTCAACAGTTGAAATTGGTTGTATGAATTGTTATTGACCATGTTTCTTGTTTGATGACAAGAACAGAGAAATTTAGAGAGGGTTAATATCAATCTTAAGATATGTAAAGATCCAGTATAATATAATATTGTGTAGATATGAAGTTTGAGACAACGTACCAGCGAATTTTCCCTCTCAGGTTTGGCTAAATAAATCATAAAAATAAGGTTAAAATTGGTTAGTAAATATGAAGAAATTGAATACTGTGAAACCTTGCAAATGTATCTTGAATTATGATGAAATGATGTCTTACAAGCAGTCTGAAAGTTTTTGCTAAAATTTCCAGATTCCTTAAAAAGTTGTTCGAAATGTGGCTTGCAGTAGAGGACTCCATCCATTGAGGAATAATTGCTCATCTGTCCAAAATCACCACAACTACATTAATTTAAAAGTAAAATATATAGAAATGATAAAGCAGTTATTAATGCTTGTATTAGAATAGAATATTTACATTAGAATACGATCTTTTAACGTATCTTGTGTGAATATAAATTACTTTATGCACCGGACTACCTACCCAAGTAAAATATACAGAAACAAGGGTCTAGTTTTTTTTCTTAATTCTTCATGATTAATTTCATTGGCAACTTAATATCTCTTAAAGCCACAATGTAGCATGGATTTGCAATGAATACATGCCTTCAAGATCCCATATCAGGTAAGAATATTACACATTTTTTTAAAATATAGTCACAATCACTATATTTAATTTTTGTAACTGCCTTCTTTTTTCCTTTTCTATTTTATATTTAAAGGTGAGAAGGGGTTGGGGTTGGCGCCCAAATAGTGCCAGAACCAGAACTTCTGGGTATATCGGGTAAAACTGATAATCCGAACTGTTAATTATTTATTAGGTTATCGATATTGAGTTATTGGGTTAATGGTAGAGTAATGGTCTAGAATTTTTTTACTATTGGGTTATCGGTTCGAGCCTTGATTTGCCAATTTTGTTAATGGGTTAGCCGATAACCCAAATAAAAATTAATAACATTATGACTTTACCCTTAAGTATATACATAGCTAGGACTTCAGTTGATCCTCTCTTAGTCTTTCTCAGTCGCACTCTTTAGTTGCTTCATCTTCATTCTTCATAGACCTTACTAGTTACTAATAGCGTAAATCTTTAGTCTTATACATTAGGCTTTTAATTTCTATAACGAAATTTATCTTTATATAGGGATTGCTCTATGATTTCTTTTTTTATGTTAGACATTTGACAAACAACATTCATATTATATTGCATTGTTTAAGGGCTCCAACGTTTGTGGAAGTGCATGTATTGTTTTAAATAAACATTCTAAATCAACTATTGTTGTTATCATATCTGTGGAAGCAGTTAATGCCTTGAAATATTTTGTGGAAATTGCTGCAGTTTGATAAGTATTTATCCACTGATTTTTTTGTGAAGCCTATAAGGATTGAGTAGTTATTGTTTTGTTAACTTGAATTTAAACTGTTACTATTCTATGTTTGGACTAGTTAATTTTAAGGTGAAATTGCTACTACTTTGTATTATCATTAATGTATTTGGGCAACTGTTGTTGAAGTATTAGTAATACTCTAGTTGTCGCTACTACACATAACGCAAAAATGGGTAGTATATTATATGTGAATTCTTCTCTTTTTTGCTTAACTCTAGTGAATTGTCTTCTCTTTTTTGCTTAACTCTAGATTGAGTTATCTTATTGGGTAAACCGATAACTGAACCAATAATGATCGATAGCCGATTAACTGATACCTGATAACCGATATCTTATCAATTCGGTTATCGGTTTATTAAATTTGTAAATCGATAATATTCATAACTGAACCGAACCGATCTATGCCCACCCTAGCCAAAAGCAGAGGCTTGATTTAAAATTTGTGAGTTTGAAATTCTAAATCTTTTAAGTTACTGGTTCTGAATTAATACTTTATATATATCCAATAAATTTCTTAAAACAAATATATAATTTGAACCAAAACTAATTAGTTTGTCCAAACATATAGGTTCTATTCCCCTCCGCTCCTTGATGGAAAAATAAGAAAAGCAAATTAGAAGGCGAAGAAAGCTAGAGATCGATAAAAGACAAGATTTTTTACAACATGTTGAGCAAAAGAAATATATTAATGACAATGTATGAGTTTCAAATAAGTTGGAATAGACATTATTGGTCCCAAATCGGATAAAAGAAATGCTGCGATAAACTCATAGTAAAAAGAGAAAGGTAATTAATTAAACATACCACAAGAGTGCCTTTGCAATGGCTACATTTGAAGCAAGACTTATGAAAAGTAGCTCCATCAGCAGACAATAAATCAACAAAATAAACTGTCTTATCACAAGCTTTGCATTTATCCAATGTACCTGTGAATGCCATTTCCTTTTCCTTTATTCTTCTCAATATAGGACTAACTTTTTTCAATGTCAAATGGCAGAGGAAAAAAACTTCAATAATCTTATCTTTCCTTCTTATATTTAACTTTCTTGATCATTCACATTAAACAAACAAACAAACGAATAAATTATCCTGACCGATAATGAAAAATTATTCACAAAATAATTTATTGAATTACACCGATAAAAATACGACACGTGATTGAGAGATCCACATAATAAGAGGTGAAATTGATGGAGTTTAGTAACCTATAAAAAATTGTGGATATAATTCTCTTAAATTGGAGTGAAATGAGGCCCTTTTCTAACTCTTTACCACGACAATATTAGTTTTCTTTCCTTCGAGGTAGTTAACTTATTAGGCTGAACCGTTTTCATTACTCTACTTTATCCTTTTCTTTTTCTTTTTCTTTTTCTTCTGTCTATTTTCCCGAATTTATCTTTTAACTAATACTATGATTAATAATTTTTTAAAGTTCTTGCTATTGTAAGAGTGTTTTACTCCCTTCGATCTACAACAAGTGATTAGTTTATTTTTTTATTTTGGTCCACAATAAGTATCTATTTATATAATCAAGAAAAGATTCAATTTATTTTTTCAAAATCACCCTTATGTACAGATTCCGTAAAAGTCTTTTACTCATTACATAAATTATGCTTCAACATTTAATCAAAGGTAGTTTAGTCACACTAATTATTTTTATTTAGAATTTAGTATTTTCTTAATGAGTATCTCCAAGAATGGAACATTTGAATCTATACCCGCTTTTTGTGTCACATTTTTGCTTGTGCCGACCGCTTTGCAAAAATATTTATGAGTGTATCCTCTTTTTCGCATAACTTCAACACACGAGGCTGAAGTAGCAAAGGCAATCACGCTGTCACGCCCCGAACCTGGGCCTGGACGTAGCACGACACTTGGTGCCTAACTACATGTGACCGAGCAAACCAACTGGCTGACTGAATCAATATGTGATATCATAAAATACTGAATGCGGAAGATAAACTAACACATGCTCATAAACTGAAAGTCTAGATGATATAAATCAAAGTGCGGAAATACTAATACAATTCTGAGATATATTTGCAGCCACCATAGCTTAACATGAAAAGACTGAGACTCTTGTAAGCATATAAATTTTATTGGAATTAAATGCATAAAATAATTTTACTATATTTTAAATTCAAGATATATTAGTTCAAATAAATTTATTGGGCTAATATAATTAGATTAATTATATAAGTCTAACATATATGGATTAAATAAATAAGTCTTAATCTACTAGGCTAGCCCAATAAAAAAAAGTGATGAGCCCACTTCATTAAGCCAAGATGACATCTTTCTAAAGGCCCCTTTTGGTCACACGTGTCAAATGACATGGCGTGGCAAGTCAAACATACGAGCCAATAGGATCATGCCACCTGTCAAGATGACAAAGACTGCCAAGTCACACTAAAAGGCCAATGAAATCGCGCCATGTGTGCAAGTGACATGTTCTGGCCAATCAAATGCTGTCATGTCACACTTCAATTTGATTGGTCGGAAAGAGTTTGTTCTTATCACAACTCTTCCCTACGGGGAGTCTTCATAACTCAGAAAGGACACCAGAAGTTATAACAAGAAGCAAGAAAGAGCTCGTGGATCAAACGCTGCAAATTTCTCCACAACCTTCAAGCTTCAAGCAATCAAGTTCAAGCTTAAGAACGAAGAACAAACAATTCCAAGCTCAAGAACAAGATCATCGTTCGTGGCAACAAATCTAGATTCAAGATCAAGCTCCAAGGCCCTTGAATTTATTTACCATTGGAAAGAAGAATCAGAAGATTCATAGAGATTGTGCCACTCAAATATTCGAAATAAAATACTACGATTGTTGCGATATTTTCGGTCTTGATTTTATTTTATCGACGCAAATTTATTGTCTACAAATTCTAGCACGCCCGGTGGACAATATCTACCTCTCATCTCAACTTCTCAATCACCAAAGTTCAAGAACATAGAAATGACTCCAAAGAAAATCTTCGGTTCAACTTCCACCAAGGCTGCTAATTCCAGGTTCTACGCTGATGTGGAAAGCATCCTCGATATCACTTTTGGAAGCTTCGGCCTAGTTACGAGAGCAAAGAAAGCTTTTTAGGACAACAAGCACCCCAAGCGTCATCCGCACCAACCCTTGTTTTCGGATCTTCATCCTCAAAAGGAACAAGATCTGCCACAAACGCATCTGAAAGAGGAAGCGATGTTACTGAAAAGGTCAGGAAAACACTGGCTCTTCTTGACCTCTCCGGCACCAAGCACTCTTCTGTGAAGGAAGATGATGATGATGCTTCAAGTGATGGATCCTACCCACTTACACCACATAGCGTGAGCCAATCAAGGATCAATCTGTTTGAAAATCCATGCTACTCTCTGTCATCTATTACAATCATGCAAGCCATGGTGACAAACACTTCATCCATGGAGGATCAGTTGGCAAATTTGACAGAAGCAATCACTGGCTTGACTAAATGCATGCAAAATCAAGAGGCTAGAATTGACAAGCTAACAGACAGGGTGAGATTCTTGATGGAGGAAGAACCTACCCATGCACCTGGCAAGCTCCCAGAAGTTCTAGAGAGCGACTCTCCCCCGAGACAAGCACCATCCACTAAGGCTATCCCTGTCTCATTTGAAGGAATGATTCCAATCCGTCAATTGAAGGAGTTCATTGGGAACTATCAAGAACAAATATAAAGTATCTGCTAAGTCCTACCTCACATATGCAAAGGCGTACACTGCAAGGGTCGATATGTTGAAGATGCCTGCTGGCTATCAACCTCCAAAGTTTCAATAGTTTGATGGTAAAGGTAACCCAAAGCAACATGTGGCGCACTTTGTTGAGACATGCAACAATGTTGGGACTTATGGAGACAACCTCGTCAAACAGTTTGTCCGCTCATTAAAAGGAAATGCTTTTGATTGGTACACGGACCTCGAGGATGGATCTATCGGTAGTTGGGTAGAGCAAGAGTTCCTCAATCTCTTTTATTGCACGAGACGCACTGTAAGTATGATAGATCTCACAAATACTCGTCAAATAAAGGGGGAACCAGTTATCGATTTTATCAATGGAATGCAAGCCTCAACTGCAAAGTCAGGCTTAGTGAAGCTTCGGTCATAAAGATGTGCATCCAAGGCATGCATTGGGGATTGCGATATATCATGCAAGGTATCAAGCCTAGCACATTTGAAGAACTTGCAACTCGTGCCCATGAGATGGAATTGAGCATGGCCTCCGCTGGAAATGAAAGGGTGACCATCTATGAACCTCGCAAAGTGAATGACAAGCAAGAAGTTAGGAAGTGGGGAAAGTCGCACCCAAGTCTGAAAGCAAAGAAGCTATGAATGTCAATTCATCACCTATGAAGTTCACGGCGAAAGTGAGCAAGAAGCCGTGTGTGAAATCCACTTCTTTTCAAGACAAGCCAAGTGGAAAGTTGACTCTAAAAGAAATGCAAGAGAAACAGTACCCATTCCTGGATTCTGATGTGCCAGCCATTTTTGAAGAGCTCCTCGAGTTAAATCTCATTGAGCTTCCGGAGATGAAGCGACCAAATAAAGCTGGCAAAATAAATGACCTAAATTAATGCAAATATCACCGACTTGTAAGCCACCCTCTGGAGAAGTGCTTTGTCTTTAAGGATAAGGTCATGGACCTGGCTCACGAAAAGAAGATTGTTCTTGAAGATGAGAAAGCGAGCGCAAACCAAGTTTATATCACCTTTGGCTCATTCAGTCCGGATGAATTATGTGGTTTTAAAGAAATTAAAGATGAATAATTATTAGAGAGCGACAAAGCTGAAGTTAACCAACCTGATGATGATAAAGGATGGACAATGGTGACTAATTGTAGGCGCCACAAAAGAAGCCCACCAAAAGAATCAGTAGAACAACCAACAAGGAAGATGATGGTAAAAATACCAATGAGAAAGAATCCAATTAGGCATTTGAAGAAGGCAAAGGTGGAGATGCACCATCCTCAAAGGCCACAAAAACCAGTAACCTTGGAGGAATTTTTACCAAGTTGGTTTCGCACGAAGATTCCCATGAGGACGTTGATGCCTCTTGTTGCCACGCTGACAAAGGAGAAGAAAAGAGTGATGACCTACCGTTGGCACCATCTTCGGAAAAGCCTGTCGACTCCACTCCTCAAGAAGTTAATACTTGTGAGGAAAAGGTCACGTTCACAAATGATGATCTTTTGCTAGGTGACACTCATCATAATCGCCCATTGTACCTGGTTGGCTATATATGCGATGAAAGGGTAAATCAAATTTTGGTTGATGGAGGATCCTCAGTGAACATTTTGCCAATCCAGATTGTGAAAGAACTTGGTATTCCCATGATCGAACTATCAGAAAGTCGTGTGATGATCCAAGTATTCAACTAAGGGGGGGGGGGGGAGAGAGCCATAGGCGGGATCATGCTGGGAATCACTATTGAAGATATGCAATCAAGTGCATGGATGCATGTGATCGACGTGAAGACTTCATACAATGTTTTGCTTGGAAGGCCTTGGATACATGAGAATAAAATTGTTCCATATACCTATCATCAACGTTTAAAATACTACCAGGGTGAAGTCGAGAAGATGATAGTTGCTGATGATGAGCCATTCACCGAGGCCGAGTCAAACTTAGGCGATGCAAAGTTCTACTTGAATAACCACATTGTGAAGGAGCTGAAAGCTGATGATGGTATGAGAAGCAAGAATGACGAACCCATAACGAAAAGAGTTGAGGTGACCATGGGTAACGCCAAAGCTGTTACAAAGGAGGTGCCTGCCAACATGAATAAATCTCATAAAGGGGGCATTGTGTTCTATGGAAAGAAAGTAAGTCCCGTACTCCAGTATGTATCTAGAAGGAAGAAAGATGAGGGCGAGTCATACAATATCCAAATCAACATGCCAAAGGACTTAACTCTTCCGATCAAACGAATTGAGGCAGTAAAGTCGTCCTCAAAGCCGCTTACAGGGTTTGTAGCCCAAAATCATTTGCAGAATGTGGCACTCCCTACAAAGCGAAAAGACGAAGGTTTTGACCCTAATGCTTACAAGCTACTTTCAAAAGCTGGATATAATCCCAAAGAGCCATCAAAGTTAGGGAAACTCCGGTCAGAAACTGCAACGAGGCAACCACGTGAAGGTTTGGGATACAAGAAACCGTCACCAGTGCGCATTTCAATAAGAAGGGAGAGCAGCAAGTATATCACTGTAGAAGATGAATCAGCCGCTTCTAACAAGCCTTCTGTCTTTATCTGACTTGGAAGATCACCTGCGAGGACCTCTGTGTTTGAAAGATTGGGTCCAATAAATAAGGGGAACAAGTTCCAGAGAAATTTTCAAAGCATAAGAACACCCGCTTCACCCAAAATCCAGGAGATCTCTAAAGATTTCCAAAGTCTAGTTCCTTCTAGAATGAGGTCACAAACAAAACTTGTAGTTTCATGTGAAGAAATACTGAAGGTAAAGCCATATACTGTGGTCTACACTAAGGAACGTGACTAAGATGAAGAGAAGTGTAGGTTCTTCCTATCATGTCACTATACAAAGCGAGAATGGTGTTCCGTCTTCGGTGAAGGATAACACAGAATTGGAGCATGTTTCACCATGTTATAACATATCCTTCAATTATGGGGATCCTCAAGAAGATGAAGATGCGAAAGATGCTCCACCTGAACTTGAAGAAGGAGTGAATACGACGGTTGATGCCTTAAAAGAAGTTAACCTTGGCACCGATGAAGAACCAAGACCTACCTACCTAAGTTCTTTACTCGAAGCTGATGAAGAAAGCGCCTATATTGAGTTACTCAAAGAGTTTAGGATGTCTCCGCTTGGAGTTACAAAGAGATGCCTGGCTTGGATCCAAAAGTATTAGTCCATCACCTTGTAGTCAAAAATGGTGCTCGCCCTGTTAAACAAGCTCAAAGGCGCTTCAGATTGGACTTGGTTCCCCTGATTGAAGTTGAAGTTAACAAACTTGTTGAAGATGGATTTATTCGGGAAGTTAAATACCCAACATCGGTTTCAAGTATTGTCCTTGTAAGGAAAAAGAATGGCCAGATTCGAGTATGCGTTGACATCAGTGACCTCAATAATGCATGTCCCAAAGACAAATTCCCGCTTCCTATTCCACAGTTTATGATCGATGCTACTACCGGTTACGAGGCAATGTCTTTCATGGACGGTTCATCAGGCTATAACCAAATTCGCATGGCACCAAAAGATGAAGAGCTTACTGCGATCTGCACTCCGAAGGGTATTTATTGCTACAAGGTAATGCCTTTTGGCTTGAAGAATGCTGATGCTACTTACCAAAGGGCTATGCAAAATATTTTTGACGATCTTCTCCGCAAGAATGTCGAATTCTATGTTGACGACTTGGTGGTGAAATCAAGAGAGAAGGGCGATTACATGAAAGACTTGAGGATGGTATTTGAATTGCTCCGGAGATATCAACTTAGGATGAATCCGTTGAAATGTTCCTTTGGAGTTACTTTTGAAAAGTTACATGGTTTAATTGTCCTACATCAAGGGATCGAAATCGATCAAGCCAAAGTGGATGCCATTTTGAAAATGCCTGAGCCTCGAGATATCCATGAATTGAAAAGTCCGCAGAGAAAGCTAGCGTACCTTAGGAGGTTCATTTCGAACCTAGATGGGAGGTGCCAACCATTCAATCGCCATATGAAGAAAGGTGTCCCATTCAGATGGGACCAAGCATGCAGTAATGCCTTTGAGAGCATTAAATCCTACTTAATGAAGCCTCCCGTTTTAGCAGCCCCTGTACTTGGAAATCCATTGATATTATACATTGCGGCACAAGAAAGGTATGTTGGAGCCCTATTGGCCTAATAAAATAGTAAGGGGAGAGAAAACTCTCTTTACTACTTGAGCAGGATGATGACACCAAACGGGTTGAATTATTCTCCGATTGAGAAGTTGTGCTTGGTGCTAGTATTCTCAATTCAAAAGTTGAAGCACTACTTTCAAGCTCATGTTGTCCGTCTTGTTTCTAAAGAAAATCCCATCAAGTTCGTGATGTCAAAACCTGTTCTTAGTGATCGACTAGCGAGGTGGTACCTCCAATTTCAACAGTTTGAGATGTTGGACATCCCTCAAAAGGCTGTAAAAAGACAAGCATTTGCAGATTTCTTGGCAGATCATCCGATACCTGATGATTGGGAGCTTACTGATGAACTGCCTGATGAATATGCTATGGTCGTTGAAGTTCAACCTCCATGGAAGATGTACTATGATGGTGCCGCGCATCATCGGGGAGCTGGGGCTGGCGTAGTATTTGTCACTCCCTAGTGTGAAGTCTTGCCCTACTCTTTCACCTTGACACAACTCTGTTCCAACAATGTTGCTGAGTATCAAGCATTAATACTTGGGCTTGAAATGGCCGTTGATATGAAGCAGTTGCAATTGCAAGTCTTTGGTGACTCTCAGTTAGTGGTCAACCAGATTTTGGGTTGTTACGAGGTTAAGAAGCCTGAACTACGCCCATATCATGATTACGCTAAAAAATTGATGGGATTGCTCGGTGATGTGACTATTCAGCATGTGTCAAGCAAAGAAAATAAGAAGGCCGATGCTTTAGCTGCCCTAGCTTCATCTTTAACCCTGCCTGATCAAGCACAAGTTACTGTTTGCAAAAAATGGGTAGTACCACCGCCAGATGAGGCTGAAGGTGAAGAAAACAAACTCGAGCATCTTGTTGCTGTTTCTGAAGTTGATAAAGAAGAATGGCGCCAACCCATTATCGACTACTTATGCTATGGGATACTTCCAGAAAATCCAAGGAGAAGGACTGAAATTCGTCGTCGTGCGCCTCGCTTCCTTTACTACAAGGATACTCTATACAGAAGGTCGTTCGAGGAAGTACTCTTGAGATGCCTAGGAGAAGAAGAAGCTCTCCAAGCTTTGCAATGATGGGATATGTGGGGTAAGTGGGTCACACCAGTCCGGACCAAAGCTCCACTTCCATATAAAAAGGATGGGATATTGTTGGCCAACGATGGTAAAAGATTGCTTGGACTACGCTAGAAGATGCAAGACTTGTCAATTCCATGCAAATTTTATTCATCAACCTCCTGAAATGTTGCACCTGACTGTTGCATCCTGGCCATTTGACGCTTGGGGATTGGATGTTGTTGGACCTCTGCCAAAGTCCTCTGGTGGCCACCTATACATCTTGGCTGCAACTGACTACTTCTCAAAATGGGCTGAATCTATTGCTCTTAAGAAGGTAAAGAAGGAAAATGTTGCACGTTTCATCCGAGTGAACATTATCTATCGCTTTGGCATTCCCCGTTACATAATAACGGATAATGGCAAGCCGTTCGATAATATGTTGATGAACAGGATTTGTGAGCTCTTTGGCTTCAAGCAACGTAACTCTTCGATGTACAATGCTGGCGCCAATGGTCTAGTCGAGGCATTCAACAAGACTCTATGCAACTTGTTAAAGAAAGTCATCTCCAAATCCAAACAAGATTGGAATGACCGCATGGAAGAAGCTCTATGGGCATATAGGACGACTCACCACACGACAACACAGGCGACTCCTTATTCACTCGTTTATGGGGTCGAAGCCGTCTTGCCACTTGAGCATCAAATACCTTCATTACGACTGGCTATTCAAGAAGGGATCACTGATGAAGAAAATGCTCGAATTTGGTTAGCAAAGTTGGAAGCTCTTGATGAAAAGAGATTGGAAGCTCAACAGAGTCTTGAATGTTATCAAGCTCAATTATCTCACGCCTTCAATAAAAAAGTTCGCCCGAGATCCTTTCAGGTAGGAGATCAAGTCCTTGCCATACGAACACCCATAATTACTTCCTATAAACATGTAGGGAAGTTCACTTCAAAGTGGGATGAGCCATATGTTGTGCACGAAGCTTACTCAAGTGGGGCTTACAAGCTGGTTGATGCAGATGGTATGAGAATTGACCCTATAAATGGCAAGTTTTTGAAGAAGTATTATCCTTGAAGTCATGACACTCATTGATGCACGAGCCTAAACTGCATGTTTCTACACTCCTGGCCCGCAAGAGCATAAACTGCGTACGACCCAAAAAAAGAGTCCGCTAGGTTGAAAACCTCGAAAAAGAAGGCCTAGGCAAAACTTAGGACGTAAAAAAAAAGAATCACCCAGTTTGAACTACGGTATGACTTGATCCTCTTCACCGGGGTACGTAGGCAGCTTAGAGTTTCATTCTAAGTTCATTCACATAAGTTCAAAAGATACATATTACCCTAATTGTTGTTTGAATGAAGTATGAAGGAACATAAAATCAAGCTGAAATGTCATCCTCCTATTGAATTTCGATCTCATTTGATTTAAAGGAGGTAACCCTCCTTGGTAAATTGATACCTTCAATGGGCCGATTTTAGAATGATGTCAATTATTTGCTTTGAAATCCAATGATTCTCTGTGTCTTCAGGTACACCAAACCTTCGAGTTTGTTGGTCTTCAAGTCCGCCCTCTACCAAAAAAAGGGAAGAGAAGCGAGGCGTCAAAAGAATCACGAGTATAAGGAAATGAATGCTTGGTACAATGTTTCAAATTCAGTGAGATTTGAACCCCAAGATATTAGTGAGGATATGGTTCTTAAATTTCAATTTATGGCAAGTAAGAAGTCTTCCGATCTCGAGGCTTCCATATCAGATGCAAAATATTTGGTGAAGTCACGCAAATCCGAAATTGTCGATGTAACAAAATTTAGTATTGACTTTGAAATATTATCTGAATGTGTCTGTAAGGAATTAAATCTTCAATTTTGGATATTTTACATATTTGGAAGTTAAGTTTTCATTAGATCAAACGGTTCATGATTTCGACGTTCCTACTTCAAGATACAAAACTTTTGGCAAAGTCGCACAAATCTGAAATTTTCAACATGGTGGAACCTAAAGTTGATTTTAAAATATTATCTGGGACGATTCTGAAGTTATTTGATTGAAAATTTTGGATATGTTCTAGATATTGGAGTTCAATTTTCAATAAATCAAATGGTTTGTAATTTCAACGTTCCTACACCAAGATATGATTTTTTTAGAGAGACCGCGCAAATATGGAAATGATAGCGAGGTGCAACATAAAAGTTGGTTTCAAAATATTATTCGGAACGATCCTGAAGTTTTTTGATTTAGAATTTTGGATATGCTCTAGATCTTGAAGTCTAATTTTCTTGAAATTAAACGGTTTTCAATTCCGATATTTATACATCGAGATATGAATTTTTTTGTGAGACTGCACAAATCTGAAATTTGCAACGTGGTGAAATCTAAAGTTAGTTCCAAAATACTATGTGGGGCAATTCTTAAGGTGTTTGATCCTGAATTTTGGATATATTTCAGATATTGAATTCTAATTTTTGAAAAATCAAATGGTTCATTATTTGGACTCTTACCCGACAAGATATGAATCTTTAGTTACAAGTGCGTAAAGTAAAAAGTTATGCAACTAAAATAAATGTCGGGTAATGTAAAGCAAATGAGAAGCAATCTTATCTAAGATAAAATAAATATCCACTAGGTCAACCTAATATAAAGATAAAAGGGGAGATAATGCTAACAACCTAATCTAAACAAAATTTTTAGTTGATCAATTCTTGACAGCTAGTCTCCAGGCTCTTCTTCTTCTCCTCCAAATTGGCCGAATCATCAACATTCAACAAATTTACGTTGTCATATGAAGAGACCTCAGTCTCGGCAGATGAAATTTTTTCTTGAATCTCTTCAACCTCCTTTTGAGTCGCTTCTATAACACCTTCGAGGTTCTCCCTCTCTTCTTGTAATGTCTGCAACTTCTTCACGACTCTCTTTTATTTCTTTTCACTAGAGGAAACTTTCTTGACTTTCTCACTTGCTTCAAGTTTGAGCAATTCGAGACGCTCTTTAGCTTTGGAAATCAGTTCTAGCTTCTCATCTTCACTCGTCTTATCAGCCATATTGGATCATGATGCGGCAAGTTCAAAAAGAGAGTTCAGTAAATCTTCTAATGGAAAAAAATCCAGAATATTCATCTTCTTCATATGCACGAAAATCTCAATGATTTTCTCCCTATAAGATTAGAGTAATTGTGGACGAGTTTTGGAGAGCCTATCGCAAATATCCTCCTAAAGTACCAAAATGAATTCCTTCTTGCGATTGAAAACAATGCTTTTTCCTTCAAATATAGATACTGCTGTATTTGCCATTGGTGAAATGCGAGTTGTCTCATTTGGAGTTTGTCGTTTTAAGGATTCATCATGAGGAAGAGATGACGCCGTTGACGATGACTTCACTTTACATGTAGGCCCTCCATTAGATTCATCACTCACTTGCGACTTGTCGCATGGAGATACCATCGGACGCCCAATGGTGTTTAACTGAATTAGAAAAGGTAAAATAAGTAAGTAATTTATAAGTGAAGCTACTCCTAATAAAATGGGGTTAGTGGGAATGAGCGAGGTGATTGTATTTTACCTCTTTGTTACAAGCTGTATGCGTTCTTGAGGGACTATCAACACTTTGAACCTCTACGATCTCTACTGGGTTAGGCCATTTCCTTTTCCAATTTTGATCTTCATTGGTACTCTGGCTTGTGTCTTGAAGAACACACGTGTTAAATGGAAGAACTAGAGGGTGTTTCTCTATAGCTGTTGAAGTGCACACCACTTCTTTCAAGGTTGCCTTCGAGGATTTAAGATTCTTTTTTTAGGTTGCGTAACTACTTTTGGGATTGGAGTTGATATTTTTTTAACTTTTGTGAGCATCTTTCCAACACCTTGATCTTTACCTACTAAAGGGGTTGTAGACTTTAGCCCAACATTATCTACTAAAGCTTGTAAGTTATTCTCGAGAATCTTTCCATGCGCTTTCTCCCACGAAGACATATAATTAGTGGAGAAAGGCTTCTCCATAAGATCTACCGCTTGAGGAAAAACCGCATGTGACATAGATCGATACAATGTGCAAATCCTTCAAAATCGGATTCCTTCATCTAGAGAAGAGTTACGGATGTCATTCTCCAAAAAGCCGGGGACATTCTGGTAAAATCTAAATTGACGACCAAACTAGTGCGGACTATACGGCTCGATGATGAATAAGTTACCACACCTCAAAGGGAGGTAATTGAAACGTAAGCTCATGAAGTAATTTGATTCCAACTCTTGAGGGGCATCGTTACCCACGTAATAATAAGGACAGGAATTGGTCAACATTGTTGGTGCCCAAACTATATCCTCCCCATTGTGGATGCGTTTTCTTCCATCCTTCTCGTCAAAGTACCTTGCAGCCCCCTCTTCTGAGTATGCCACAATCAAAGGGACAGACGAACCCTTAGCAAGTGGATAGTGGGTTTTGAAGTAATGTGCAAGCCATCCGTAAACATAATGAATGGGAAAAGAAACTTTGACCTGATCGAGTTGGGCAGAACGCGAAATCTTATTCAAACCATGATAAATACTCGCCAAAACTGGGACTGCAAGGCTAATCTGTCGCCCGCCTGCCATCATGCTGGCCATCTTAAAAGTCCTAGGACGAATGGAGTCTTCTACCTTGGGGAACACAAAGGCACACAGCCAAATTGATAAGAATGCCGCTACATATGTTTCATCTTTCTTGTCACACCTCACTGTAAGCTTAGAGAATGTAGTTTCTTGATCAGTCGACCACCTCATCCTCTCGGGAATAACTCCGGTAGGATTATGAGTTGACTTTAGACGTGCAGATTTCTTTCCCTTTCGCATCGGGGCAAGTCTATGTACTAATATTTTTTCATACCAAAAACATGCCCATTTGCTGAAGGAGACCCTTTGGGTAGCACCCCTACTTTTCTTAAGATAATGAAATGCAACAAATAAATACTCACAAGATAGAGGAATAAATCTGACTTGTTTTACATTCAAACCTATGAGTTCTCTTGTCTCAGGCACCGCTTCTTCGTATGGAGAACCCGCAATTGGCAAACCCCCAAGGATATGTAAGTCCCAAAGAGATATAGATAGCTTCCCAGCTGATGTAAGAAGTGTGTTCGTCTTGGGGCAACATGCCTCACAAAATGCTTGCAAAATGTTCGAGTTTCGACCGTAAGTGAAAAGTGAGGCATAGACAGCATCGTAAATTTTTGTTGTACTTAGAGTTTGTTGGCTTCCACCAAGCACATCTTCAACCCATTCCCAATACCATGGGATATGACGATACTTGCCCTCGATTGTTGTGGTGTTTCCCTAATGTACTTCGCCTTGAATTATGCGGCTTCCTAAGTTTGGAAGGGTGCTAGCAATATTTACATGACGATGGATTGGCGCTTGGAGAGACCACATCTTGGATAATGGATTAGAAGTCGATTTGTGCTCCAAGGTCCAGTTCTCTACATGAAGGGAGTTCCTTAGAGGAGGCCATGGGGCTGCATATTGGCCGACTTGTGAGGTGAGAACCAAAAGCTTGGTTTGTTCAATGCCATCTTCAGTCTCGATAATAAGATATCTAAATTTTGAGGAAGGTGAGGTATAGTCCCTGAAATTTTCCATCCCTTCGTGCTAAAAGAAAAGAAAGAAAAGAGGGGTTATCAAAGTCCAAATCAAGAATATTAGAACGGGTACAAAAGTCTAAATGGATGAAATGCTTTCCAGTAGTCGATCCATTTTGAGAGTAATCTCTCCAAGAATCGGGGCATTTTGAGAGTAATCTCTCCAAGAATCGGGCTATTTTGAGAGTAATGTTACCAAGAATCGAGCCATTTTGAGAGTAATCTCTCCAAGAATCGGACCATTTTGAGAGTAATCTCTCCAAGAATCGAGCCATTTTGAGAGTAACCACTCCAAGAATCGGGCCATTTTGAGAGTAACCTCTCCAAGTATCGGGCCATTTTGAGAGTAACCCCTCCGAGAATCGGACTATTTTGAGAGTAATCTCTCCAAGAATCGGGCCACATTGAGAGTAATCTCTCCAAGAATCGGACCATTTTGAGAGTAATCTCTCCAAGAATTGGGCAGGGATGAGTACCCATCCCCTTTCACCCCAAGATTGTCTTCTTCATGCATGAATCATCATGTTGAACGACTTGACCAACAAAAAAAAAAAGAAAAGAAAAACTAAACAAGAAAAGCACAAGAAAAGAAGAAGAAATTACCTTCACGTTAATACTTTCGAGTTTACAAAATTAGACTCAAATGGCTTGCAAGCAGTGTAGTTGATGCTAAAAGAATTAAGAGCCTACGGTTTATATAGATATTTGAAAAAGGGCTTTGGGAAGTTATTGTCGATGTGGTACGTTACTACAAATTGTTTCCTACTAGGATTTGGCTGACGGAGGCAGCGACAGTTAGTAGACTCGAAGTAGGAGTCTCGCTGGAAAGGATGTCAAAGTTTGTTTCTACGTAAATGAATTATGTATACAATTGGAAACTGGAAAAAAGCACATATGTAATTACTCCAATTGGTCACAATTGATGCTTCTGAAATGAGGCTGAATCACATGAAAGACCGACATGCATCATTGGCTGCTTGAATGTTCCAGTATCAAAGAGATAATTTACACCATGTAGAGGTCAAAAGGAGAAAAGGCAAATCCAGATAATATATGTTCCTTGGAACAGTAATGACTTTGCAAAGATGGCAACCTATCCCACTCAGAAAATAAACATTCTTTATAAAATATGCCAAGAATTATATGCCTACATAATTTGGCATTATTGTTATTTGATGAACTGATATTCTTAATCTCAAGGAATAAACTATTGGCATAGTTCCTACTTAATTTAGAACTCCGAATTTAATGTTCCTTAAATACTTCAAGTTTAGTCCGTAAAAAGTTTAAATATCCCGACGAACCTTCAAGTAGGGGGCATTTGTAAGCATACAAATTTTATTGGAATTAAATTCATAAAATAATTTGGACTATATATTAAATTCAAGATATATTACTTCAAATAAATTTATTGGAATAATATATTTGGATTAATTATATAAGTCTAACGTATAACAATTAAATAAATAAGTCTTAATCTATTGGGTTAGTCCAATAAAAAAAAGTGATGAGCCCACTTCATTAAACCCAAAGATGACATCTTTCTAAAGGCCCTGTTTGGTCCCACGTGTCAAATGACGTGGCGTGCCAAGTCAAACGGAAGAGCCAATAGGATCATGCCACGTGTAAAGATGACAAAGCATGCCAAGTCACACTAAAAGGCCAATGAAATCACGCCACGTGTGCAAGTGACATGTTCTGGCCAATCAAATGCGGCCATGTCATACTTCAATTTGATTGGTCGGAAAGAGTTTGTTCTTATCACAACTCTTCCCTTCCACAACTATAAATAGGGGGGTCTTCATAACTCATAAAGGACACTAGAAGTTATAACAAGAACCAAGAAAGAGCTCATGGATCAAATGCTGCAAATTTCTCCACAAGTTTCAAGCTTCAAGCAATAAAGTTCAAGCAATCAAGTTCAAGCTCAAGAACGAAGAACAAACAATTCCAAGCTCAAGAACAAGATCATCGTTCGTGGAAACAAATCTAGATTCAAGATGAAGCTCCAAGACCCTTGAATTTATTTACCATTGGAAAGAAGAATCAGAGGATTCATAGAGATTGTGACACTCAAATATTCGAAATAAAATACTACGACTTTTGCGATATTTTCGGTCTTGATTTTATTTTCTCGACGCAAATTTATTGTCTACAACTCTGTCTAACTGTTACTCTTGTCTAGAAGCCTCTAATAAAGTACTGAAAACACTAGCTGCCTGTAAATACTGAAAGACCGTAAAGTAGTGATAATGTCCCGAAAGAACTAGGAACCACCAAATAGCTGATACGAGAATCCTAGCGCTCTGAATCATCAACTTGTAAACCATTACCTGCATTGTGAGATGGAGGCTCCGGGCAAAAGGGACGTTAGTACATTTGAATTGTATTGGTATGTAAAGCAACTGAAAGAAAGAATTATACATGCTGAAATTGAAACTAAGATGATAACTGAGAATTTATAATTGATAACTGAAATAATAACTATTGAAAATAAAACTTAAATGATAACTGATAACTGTAACTGATAACTGATAACTGAACTGATAACTGGAAACTGGACTGATAATTGAGCTGATAACTAGTAACTGATATGATAATTGATAACTGAATGGTAACTAATAATTGAACTGAAAGGAAGTAAGGATGTGAATACTCCCTCTTCCGAATAATGAACAACCTCTTTATCTCAATATTAAACTCCACTCTCAGGCCCAATATATGTATGTGCACAAACTGCGTCCTCAGACCAAAGTATACGTATACATAACTGCGACCACAGGTCCAAAATGCATAAAGCATAAATTGCAGTCTCTGACCCAATAATGCATAAAGCATAAAGTGCGGCCTCAGGCCAAAGATGCATAAAGCATAAACTGCGGCCTAAGGACCAAATACATGTGTTCAATATTCAGGAATTTAAAATCAGAAACTGAGAATCATACTGCAACACATGATAGTAAAATACTGAATCACATAAAGTTACATGATACTGGAATACTGGATCATACTGGGTCACATAATACCGACATACTGAATGGAACTAGAGTGGGACATGTATTCTTGAACTGATTATGAATACTGAAATTTAAACTATTTATGGCATACTGAGTAATCTATACTAAGACTTGGGGCATCAAACAAGTCTATATTGAATACGCACTAATCTCACATAGTTCAGAATGAAAGTCATGAGCGATTTATGAAGCTAGAGAATAGAAGTTCTACAACTATTCAAGGAACTAGGTGTAACTATATTTCTGAGGCAATTGGTAACGTCGTAAAAGAAACGTAGTGTAGGGAGAATCATTAAAATTCCCAAAAATAGAGAGTTAGCCTCACATACCTTAACTTCATGCTCTTGAACGTAATACAACATTCGCCAACCCTTTCAACTTTAATCTATATCAATACAAGTCAAACAGATTCCAAATTAGCAATAATTCTTATGTTTTGGTCGCTTAAATATTTTCTCAAACACTTGGTGACATAAAGCTTCATAGTACTTATTAATGGTGTCTCTACATCCAATAACCCATTCTCTTGCTCCTAGATAAATTCTAAAGTCTCAAATGATTATAATTAACATTATTCTTTGTTACCCATAAGGTAAACACCACCCTTAATCAACAATCAACAACCAACAACCCAAACCTATAATTGTTCATGCTTTCTACCAAACCCATCAACTCATATCTTATGAACTTGCAGTGTACAATCATTAATCCAACTCTATAATCAATTAGAGGGTGAAGATATTACCTTCTTGTTGTTCAATCTTCTCAAACTCGAGTTCTAGGGTTCCTTCCATCAACAATGACGCCTCAGTCGAATATCTAATTATATGGAGGATATACCAATGTTAATAAGATATTAGAAAATTCAAATTAACATAGAATCATCATTAGAACTTACCTTGGATGGTGGAAGGATCTTTAAGGAGTTAGGTTTTTGAGAGTTCCCCTTTCTAAAGCAATTTTTTATGTTTTGGGACTGTGGGGGATGAAATATAGCTTTAAAACGACCCCCTACGAGCATGCCCGTGACCTTGGAGACCTAACCACATTACGGATCGTGCAAAACAGCAGTAACAATGCCCCAAAATTAGCATGGACGCGCTATGTGTGCGCTACTGGGCGCGTATATCGCATACTATTATGTAAAACGCGCATAACAATTTGCGTAGAGATCCGTTCGGGCTCCTTAATATTTCGCTGAAAACTATTTCAAAGGCCTACAACTTTTATGCTTTGAGGTTTCCATAGTTACATACACATTTTCACTAAACTTTGCTGGAAGATAGACCTTCTGCAAACTTAGTCAATTTTGTCGAATCTTATGCACGTCACTTTCCATCTTGATTTTGAAACAACTACTTTCACCCATAATCATCCCAATAGGACTTCATATGTCCAAGATATAACCTTAATACTCCTTTAACTCATTCATACCTATCCGAGTATGCGAGGTGTTAATTATATCCCCCTTGGGATTATTCGTTCTCGGATGATTGTCTTGACTGTAACTTATGCTAACTTCGGAGCTTAAAAGAGTCTGATGCAAACACGAAATTTAATTAATACTTGTATACTAAACTAAATGAATACATTATTACTGAATTGTTGCAATACTGAACTGAATGACTACTGCATTGACTGAATATTGGTCTGCCATAGATATGTGAGTACTGAATTAACATGGATATATGAATATTGAACTGGCACGAATATTTGAGTAATCTGAGTACTAAGCTGGCGTGAATGTCTAAGTATTGGACTAACATGAGTAGCTGAGTATTGAGCTGACATGAGTGTCAGAGTACTGAACTGACATGAGTATCAGAGTACTGAACTCACATGAGTATCAGAGTACTAAATTAACATGAGTATCTGAGTACTGAACTGGCATGAGTATTAGAGTATTGAACTGACATGAGTATCTTAGATTGAACTGACATGAGTATCTGAGTATTGAAAAATTGAATGTTATAACATGACATGTGAAATATTGGTTGTACCACCACTAATTATGGTAGCAATTCCAGCGCATAAGCTATTTGAGCGATCTTTGAAGGATCATATATGACGTGTTGGGACCGGGCTTTTCTTTCTTCCCAAATCTCACAATGCCTTTCATAGGCAAAACTTTCAGAAACACCCAATCATCAACTTGGAACTCTAACATCTTCAAAATGATCTTGAATCAACTTAACTTTCTCTATAGTCTGGTAGACAAAATTTGGTCCCAATAACTCTTTTTCACCAACTTTGAACCAACCAATTGGCAATCTACACCTTCGCCCATACAAAGTCTCTCACAGTGCTATCTTGATACTAGAATGGTAGGTGCTATTATTTGCAATGCCAATGATAGGTATGTGATCTTCCCAATTACTTTTAACATCAAGGTCATATCCTCATGACTTTCATGGTGGAAGGACCATTAAGGAGTTAGGTTTTTGAGAGTTCCTATTTCTAGAGCAAGTTTTTATATTTTGGGACTGTGGGAGACGAAATAAGACTCTAAAATGACCCCCTACGAGAGCGCCCGTGCTCTTGGAGATCTAACCACACTACTGATCGTGCAAAACGGCAGTAACAATGCCTCAAAATTAGCGCGCGGTCGCGCTATGTGTGCGCTACTGGGCGTACATATCACATACTATTATGTAAAACGCGCATACCATTTTGCATAGAGATCTGTTCGGGCTCCATAATATATCTCTGAAAATATATTTCAAAGGCCTACAACTTTCATGCTTTGAGGTTTCCAGAATTACATACACATTTTCTCTAAACTCTGTTGGAAGACAGACCTTCTGCAAACTTAGTCGGTTTTGTCGAATCTTATGCACCTCTCTTTCCATCTTGATTTTGAAACAACTACTTTCACCCATAATAATCCCAATAAGACTTCATTGTCCAAGATATAACCTTAATACTCCTTTAACGCATTTATACCTTATCCGTAAATGCGGGGTGTTACATACGCAAAACTTCAGTAATTCTAGTAGCCGGGCCTAAAGTTTAGCTCAGAGCTGAAGTTTTTATTTTGTAACTAGCGAACTTCAGCTCTAGAGCTGAAGGTTTTGTGTTGTAACTGAAAAACTTCAACTTTAGGCTAGCTTCAAATTAATATTTCGTTAGATAGTTGCTATAACTTTGGTGATTCTTGTTGAGATTTTTAGTCATAAAGTATTTGTTCATGCTTATGAGTAATTTATCTGGTAGTAGTAGCCTGTGAAGATTTGCGTGAATTGAGATTAGAACAGTAGTTAGAAAAAGATGAGAGAAGAGAGGAAGAGAGAAGTTTTCTCTGTATTTCTGAAGTTAACAAATGCTATGTTACATTGCCTAACCAATAGCCTATATACACATAATTTTCCAACTAACTCATCAATTCACACGTGTACAAATACATACCTTATTTAACTAAATGTAATAACAAATGTTCTACTCCTATGCTGTTGCTATCAACTAATATGTACAGTTCATGTAATCCATATTTCATTACTCCCCCTCAAGCTGGTAGGTGCAAAGACATTGAGCACTCCCAGCTTCGCAACTAGAAACTCATGTTGTGGTCTTCCTAATCCCTTCGTTAGAACATTTTCTAGATTCTCTCTTGTCATCAGTCCCTCATGTATCTTCCGTCTAATGAAATGACAGTCGATCTCTATATGTTTTGTTCTTTCGTAAAACACTAGATTTGTTGCTATTTGCATTGCAGCGCTGCTGTCACTGTCCACACATACTGGTAGCTCCACTTCTATTCCCAGTTCTCTCAGTAATGCTGTTAACCAATTAATTAGCGCACTTATAGCAACTACAAAAGTTCAAGGCATTTTCTATATTAGTTAGGATGATCAATATGAGAGCCATAGATTATATGATTCAAATATATGAATGACAAGTCTCAATTTCTTTCGAAGGAATTGCATTTAATTAAAAGAACTACGGATGTTCATATTTAAAACTAATTAGGGATTAAATATCATAACTACGTCAAGGGAACCATACACGTAGCTATGACAATTATTATAACGCCTAAAAGAACTACAAATGTTTCATCGTCACCACAAAACCAACAAGTTGCTTCCAATTTCCAGGGTATTATTAACAGAATAAAACACAATTAACTAAGAAGTACATATTAAACAACAACAACAACAATGGTCATTTTAACAAAGAAAACTAAGTAAAGAACTCACAAAAAGGGACGTAGATGTGACCGTATCTTTACTATGTTGGTAAATTTCAGCAGAACAAAAACTAAATTAAATCCAAGTATGAATCACAATATTCAACATCTGACCAACTAGACATGTAAGAAAGAAAGAAAAGGAAACTAATACAAATATAAGAAAAACAGAAAACACTCCCTAGAGCCAACAAACAATTAATAGCAACTACCAATCTATAAAAAAACATAAAAAATCAAAATTGTCTAACCTTACATGAGCTCTATGGTCATAGCCAAAAAAAATCCAAATAACGAATATTGGATCTTTGCAATCGCCTGATTCAAATGTTAACTTCCAAGTTCACGCGAAACAACAACAACAAAGAAATCGCAAGCAAAATCGAAACGTCAAACCGGAAACCTCGTCGAATTCGGAATAGACTACCTTCGACGACGACCTCCACACGATTCAAACTCAAATTCAGCTCCAAACATCAATTAAACTCCGTGTTGCAGAAAACTAAGAACCAAATCGAGAATGGAGGAGACGAAGTAGTTCTTTGTGTTGTTTTGATTTCTGATCGCGTCTATCTATTCTAGCTCTAAGCTCGTTCCCTCACTCTGTTTGTGTGTGTGCATGTGATGCTGTTGAAGAAGAAGACAACCTTGAAGGTTTTTGGTCATGGTTAAGGTCCGTTCCGGCGAGTTCGGGTGGAAACGGGTGGCGAGGTCCGATTAAGTGAGGGGCTGCTGTTGGTCTTTTTATCCATGATGAAGGGGTAGGGCTTTTTTGAAGAAGAGGCAGAACGATGGGGTTATTTGGGGTTGGGTCTCTGAAGAAGCAGCTCGCTGGGGGGCCGGGCGGAGGGGGGGGGGGTCCTTTTTCCTGTACCGCAACCCTTTTAAGTCCCTAGATCTGTGCATTCGATTTATCGATTCGATTTTGACCCTTATTGATAATTACTTATCGATTTGTATATATGCTTATCGTTATCGTTTCAATAGGATTTCGATTTTTTCGATTTCGATTTATCGATTTTGGGGGCTTATCGATTCTGTTATCGATTATACCAATAAGAAAATTTATGGGATTCTACGGAAAATATATCGCTATAAACACGCTAACTTATATGAACAAAAAGAAGCTAAAATAAGACGAACACCATTTATAATATAAAATTTGTATCAACAAGCACATGCAAAAAAACTAAAGTAAGGGATCAAATGTATGCCACCAACACTCCAACGGTATAAAAATAAAATAAAAGAAAATACATCATCACGACTAATTTTCTATTCCATTAATTTGAACTTTATTCCCTTGATCTTTAAATATGATCATTCCTTAAATGTGGAAGAGGAAATAATAGGGTAAGGGACTTAGGGTAAAGGAAATAGTATAGATTAGGAAAAATGATATTGTATAGCTGCTTTTAAAATAGTAGCGGATTATATATACATTCTGTATGTTATATTAATCTACACAAATAGGTAATTATCTCATTTTACAAGTGTCTACACTCTAGGGGTGTGCATTCGATTTATCGATTCGATTTTGACCCTTATCAATAATTACTTATCGATCCATTCCGACCTCGATATGTGGAATCGTCTTGCGCCATATGTACTGAGATTGTTCGGGAGACATGGTACAAGCCCGGTGGAAAAAAAAGCAATCGATTTATACATATGATTTTCGTTATCATTTCAATAAGGTTTCGATTTTCTCGATTTTGATTTTTTCGATTTCAATAACAAATAATCGATTCGATTTATCGATAAACCGATTCGAATGCACACCACTAGGTCTATCCCCCCTTTTTATCTTCAACGTTAGTCTATATATTGTAAAGGTCTCGGTCTATATTTTTGTATATTTTTTCTATTAGTTGCTAAGTCTTTTGTATATTAGGTCCCTAGGTTTTTAAGAAGGATTTTTCTAGATTAAGGGAGTATGGATTTGGTCTTATTGAGTTTGAGGATTATGGGCTAGAAACTTGGGGCTTTATGACTAGCTATGATTAAAATTAGCTTAATTAACTAAAAATCTATCCATATAGATATATTATCAAAAATATTAATTAGCCTTATTTAAGTAAAAATAATTATTAAAATAAGATTGGCCGTTAAAATAAAATTATTTTTTGGTATTTTTCAAAATTAAAAATGACTACAACACATTAATGCACCTATTTTTGTAATTTTTGTTTACTTGTAATAAAATAAAAGTAAACGAGTAAAAATGAGTTGAAATAGCTATACTAGGCCTAAATTAAATATTTACATGCTAAAATATGAAAAATGTTGGGGATGGTCAAAAATTACCTGTCTACAATTAATCATGATATTGTTTCCCTTGCCGGGTTATTGTTATTATGCTATTGTTCCCTTTCCGGGATATTATTGTGATATCATTGACTCCCGTGCCCAAATTTCTTTGTGATTGTTGCTTGGGTGAGGAAGAGTGTAAAGCATGAAGGGTGATGCGTGCATGATTTTAAGAGTGTTAATGCACGAAGGGTGATGCTGTGCCGATATTGTGAGGTAAAAAAACGAAGGGTGATATCGTGTTGCATGATGGACAATGCCATACCATGATATGAGTGGTAACACACGAAGGATAATTCCATGCCATGGTTATGTGAGGTAAAAGCACGAAGGGTGATGCCGTGTCAATTATATTGATTCTTATGGAGAGGATGAGAGTAAAAGCACGAAGGGTGGTACCGTGCACTTGACTTTGATTTCCTTATTCTTTCCTACAGTTGAATTTTCGTGTTCCTTTCACTTCTTTATGGAGATTTTGTTTGTACATGATATCCTCACAGCATGTTTCCCCTTCCCATCCTTAACTACTAGTTTCTCTCATTATTACTTGTTGTATATGATATAACTGCACCAGATTTATTTGGTAGTCTTGTCCTAGCCTCGTTATTACTTTGCGGAGGTTAGGATAGGCACTTACCATTACATGGGACGGTTGTGCTTATATTACACTCTGCACTGTATTCAGATCTCGTTGCTGCAGCTTTTGGACTACAATGAGATTGTTGCCTTTAGTCCATCAGGCGGCCCAAGGTAGTCCTGGAGGCGTCCGCAGGCATTGGCGTCTCCTTATATCTTCTATTTTGTTTCTTTTATGTACTTCAGTAACTTTGTATTTATCTTTCATACCACTATTTGTAGTAATTGTATATAGTCCATGACTTTGTGACACCAATCCCGGGTAGAGTTGTATGATGGATTTTGCACTAGTATATGATTAAACAATTAGTTTTCGTCTTTTGCATTTCTGTTTATTTTAATTATTCCACTGTTGATCACCTATTATATTGAACTGTTAAAAAGGCTAAGTAAAAAGGTTAATGAATCTATAACACTCGGCTTGCCTGGCTTTCACGAGAATACGCTATCACGACTCATGAGGGTGAAAAATCTGGGTCGTGACAACTGTAGCCATAATGTAGATATGTCTAGACATATTGTACGAAAAATGTTGATTGCTCTTTTCTTTTGATTGGTCAGCAATTTTTGTAGAACTCCCAGCAAACTACAAGCTTTAAATTTATAAGAATATATACTTTATGGACGATAATATAAACGTAGAGGTGATATACATTTTTCTGTTAAATGAATACATTTTAACTATTAGCTTGGCATCAATGTTATCCTTTTAAGTGTTTATCGACTGCAAAACAACCTTGATTGATTCATTAAGTAGCAGTCGAATGCTACCTAGTTCTTCAAAAACATCTGTCTTGAAAGATCTAAATCTAAAGCAACCTACATATTAAAATATAGAGAGTTAATGAAAATATTGGCTTAACATAAATTAAAGAAATCATTCAAGAATATGTATATATGTTACGTTGTCAATATCTTTCTTAAATTTTTTTATTTCTTTCAAAATATCTTTCTTGTCCTCTATTCTAATTGACTTCTTTTGTTCCAATGGAGATGCATCATCTTTCAGAGCCTTGGACTTGGTTTCAACTTATTCAAGTATGTATTCAACTTTATCTGGCAAAGACCTTCTACAAAGGTCTTCTGGTACTTCAGTTATGTTGGTGAACTGAGTAAAAAAAATTAGTTTGACTTAGACAAAATATGTATAAAAGTTGTGGATAATTTGTATTTAAATTGTTTGCTCATAAATAAAAATAATTTACCGTGATCCATGCCGGTTTGATCATTCTATCCTCAATTGCAGATAACCATATCTTGTCCTTACTAGTTGACCAACTAAGTATGCAGGGTATAAAACTAGCGACCCTTATAGCTATATCAGTGTTGACAGTAGAGCAACACTCGTACAACCATATTTTCATACCTAGTACAAGTCCTCGAATGAGATAAGAATGAACAGAAAGATTGAACTTGTGCCTAACAGACTGAAGCAACAGTTTGTAAGAATCAATACCCCATGCGTAGTTCGCATACTATCCCGAGTCCACCAAATAAAACCTAAAATGGTCTACCGACCTTACATTGCCTTTGTCTGAAAGACAGAGGAAGAATTCTATGAGATATAGAATACACAACTTGACTGTATCATCGTCGTTCAACCAACTTTTGGTGGTTGCAATTTGTTTTAAGTATGACTTCTCAACTTTTTCCTTGTTTGTAAAATAGATTCTCATTATTTTACTGTCATACGTAGGTGTGTAACCAAAGTCTATCACTCCCGTAAAATATTTTAGACTAATTATCAACTCAAACTCTCTCAAGCCCAAATTCAACCTCTGACCCTTTATCTCTTCTGAAAAATAGTCAGAACCAGACGTATTCAATTCGTACTTCATTAGATGATGAATTGCTTGATTTTACATACATATTATGTGCAATGAAATCAAAATAACCAAAACATGTCTTCTTGAAAAGTTTTAACCATTTACAAACAATAAATCTTTGATTTGGCCAGGAATACTGGATCGGATAATGTCTGAAATCTAACGACCCCATAATCAATATTATGAGGGGAAAAAAAAGGTCCATTCTGCAATAAAAGGAAAAATTCCTTATTAAAACAAGGCTCAAACCTAAAAATAAACTATCTACATTTCTAATACAATATAGCTACAACTACATAAAACAACAACAACAACAACAACTATCCAGTATACTCCCACCAGGTGGGGTCTGGGGAGGGTAATATGTAGACGAGCCTTACCCCTACCCGAAAGGGCAGAGAGGCTGTTTCCAATCGACCCTCGGCTCATAGGATAAAAGGAAAAACAGCAGTAAAACAAAAACAAAGACAAAAACAAAAACAATAGAGCATTAGTAACTCCCGCAGAAATAGCGTAAATAATTATCTAAACATAAGAAACATAAATACAATCGCATGCAATAATATCATACAGTAACTACCATAACTAACAACCATAGGGGGGACATAAGCTAAAACACAAATCATCTATGGGTAACCCTGCTGACCCACACCCAACCCCGGATGAGGCGTACGAAAGACAGATAACAATATAACTAAAATTTTATTACCAAATACTAAAGAGAGTCAAAACAAGGCAAACATTTATATAAAATATATCTACTATCATGAATTATAAATCTACAACAAATCTATATAATGTAGGCAAAATTTCTACAAACTACAAAATCAAACATTATATAGGTTCATAAGAATGAGAACAATTTTTTAGCTTTTATCAAAATTTATTTTTGAAACTAATAAATTCTTACCTTCACCAATGACTGTTGGAGAACATTGTTATTAGGATTTTGAACTTTCTGTTTTTTTTAAGCTTTTCCATTAAGAGACACTCTAACTTCTTTTGCAACTTTAATGACATTTTTTTCTTCGGCGAAATCATCATCGAAATCAACCTCTTTGCCTTTTTTTTTACAGATTTGATAGGTATCGAAGATTTACCAACATTAATATCGTGCTTTTTCTTTGTTTGAGCTTCTGTCCTAGCTTCACGAGGGGAAAGCTTGGGCTTGTTCTCTTTTTTTGTATGAGCTGATTTTGAAGCCTTTTGGGTGAATTTGCTGAGAAAACACCCAAATCAAATGAAGAAATATCTGCTCTTTCGTCTTTTGTAGAGCTGTTCTTTGAAGATATCTTCTTCTTCATTGAAAATCAAGCTAATCAGAGACTTTAATGGAGGTAGAAATTTTGAATAAGAGTCCCAATTTCGTCTGTTTTTTGAAGAAGAGATGAAATATGCATTGATGGAGGATTTCTGAGATTTGTGAAGAAAAAATTGTGGGTGAGTGCAAGATACATAGGTGAGGAAGTGAGATGCGGAGGGAGAAACGTGGGGAGAGTGTGAATATATGATAGAGTTATTTTAGGACAATAATTAATACCACTAATTCCCTTAAAATTTACATAGATGGTAATTGGATTTATAAAATGTAATTATAGTAATAATTGAGTAGGGAGGATAATATAGTTTAATATAATGTATAAGAATATAAAAATTCCTTTATTGTATAGTATTGTATTGTATTGTACTGTTTATAAGAATAAACTTGGAATAATATAAAGAAAATATAAGGTACGAGGTAATATTATTATATAAAAAAGCAAGGTATAGAATAAAATAGGATTATCTAACAATAAAAATACAAGATGAGAGAAAAAAAGAAAACGATATGACTACACCAAAAAGCTCGTTCTATAAAGTGGTACTTTTCATCATTACATAACAACAAATTTAAATGGTATGATACAATAATATTTAAAAAACAATCAAAATAAATAATATATTTAAAGCCATAATATTATATTACAATAGTACCATACAACACGTCAAAACAAGCTGTTAAATCTTAATATTGAATACTACTTGTGAATCACAACAGTATAATGCAGCTTATAAAACGCAATTATAGATGCGACTTATAAGTCCCCATGCTACTTCATATTAATTGCTTTACAAGTTGGCGTTGCTTCCGGTCGCCGGCTGTTGCCATAATCGGAAAATGAACATTTAAAAATTCTTCTATACTGTCTTTTCTTATTCTGATTGATGTCTCCTTTTAGTATTATGGGTTTGAGAACTCCGTAGATAACCATACTGGTTATGAATTCGAGATCAAAATATCCGCTGCCGTGGATGAGTGGCGGACGTGGCAGTGGCGGTGGGAGTATGCATCCTAATGCTAACCCTATCTTTCAACAGAGAAATCATCAGCAGATATGTTCAGCGCCATATCAGCAGCAGTATTTTCAGAACCAGCAAACACAGCTGACGGAAGGCAGGGTTCCTTCACTCTTCTTTTTTTTCCTTTTTGACGAAATTATAGATTTTTTATAAATCGTAAATTTTATTAATGATTGGAGGAAAACATGCCTTTATAGAAGAATTATACCAATGTTTGGTGTCTTTGGTTCTTATGGTATATATTGTTCATATTGAAAGTTGTCGGACGAGTATAAGATTGAGCTGAATTAACATGGACTTGTTGTTGATAGAGAACTAGTAATTGATGACTTCCAGCCATACTTTTAGATGTTCAAACTAGCAAACTTTGAACAAGCCAACCATAGCCTCCATGGGAAGCTTGCTTATTCACACGGGAATTTCCACAAATAATCCTCACCATTTTTACTATAAATAGAGGTGCTTGCCTTCATTGTAAATTATCACAAAAATTAGAGTGTTCATCACCAAGAAGAGTAAGAACAAGAGTGATCCTAGAGAGTGATCCTCGTTTGTGAGTTTTGAGAGTTTTTTTTATGAGTTCTGTAAATACTCGTATCTATTCTTGTGAGTGATAGAGGTTGTTTTTCTCTGAAAATTGTGTTCACCTATGCCCAATCGATCCACATACCCCAACAAGTGGCATCAGAGCCAGGTTAGAAGCGTTGGTCGAGTTTTTAGGTGACGGGCCAAATTTGGGTTTTTCGGAGCTTTGCTCGAAATCTAATTCTGACGACACCATTGGATTTGTCTCGTCGAATGGAGTTCAACGCCGGAAATTTCGCCGGAGAAGACGACCGGTCAACTGTAGCGAACCAGTCAACTCTCTGAAATTGCAGATTGGTCCCTCAACTTTTAAAAATTATAACTTTGCCTCTATAGTGGAATTTCAACCACGAAGTGTCAATTCCACTATTTTCGACCGTTCCAGACGCAACGGTGAACTCCGTGTTTAAAGATTTAACCTCGATCGTGTTGAAAAATTATTTTGTAAGATGATAATGTCCACAGAAGAGTCAACATCATCTTTCGGAGCCATGATTACGCTTACTGCCACAAATTACACGCTATGGAGACCTCAAATGGAGGATATCCTAAGCTGTAAAGATTTGTTTGATCCCATAGAATTGATGGGTAAAAATCCTGATCCCGCCAAGGAGTTAGAGTGGAAAAAATCAAATCGAAAAAATATTGGTCAAATCCGTCAATGGATTGATCATAGTGTCTTCCACCATGTTGCACAAGAAACAGACGCATATACCCTCTGGAAGAAGTTGGAAGACATGTACCTGGCCAAGACCGCTCGGAATAAGGCCCTATTGATGAGACACTTAGTCAAGAGGAAGCTAAAAAATGAAACTTCAGTTGCCGAGCATTCCAGTGAGTTCCAAAACCTGGTCAACCAGTTGTCGTCTGTAGAGATGCCACTTAGCGATGAAGTTCAGGCGCTGTTACTACTCAGTTCCCTTCCCGATAGTTGGGAAACGCTGGTCGTATCACTCAGCAACTCAGCCCCTAATGGCAAACTTACCATGTCAATGGTCAAGGATGCCCTATTCCGTGAAGAGGCAAGGAGAAAAGAGATGGGCACAGATCAGACCCATGCCTTTGTCACAGAGAACCAGGGGAGGCAACAAAAGAGTAGCAAAAGCAAATGGAGAGGCAGAAGCAAGAGCAGGGGCAGGTCCACTGATGGCAGAAAACCAACATATAAGTTCCATCATTGTGGAATAGAGGGACATATGAAGAAGAACTGCTACAAATGGAAAGGGGAGCAAGGCCAGAGCAGTTCGCAGCCGAAGAACAATGGTGGAGAAATGTTAGTTACTATCTCTGTTGATGTAGCTTATTGTTCAACCCGAGATGAGACATGCCTTCACGTCTCACGAGAAGACACGGAATGGGTGGTAGAAACTGCAGCATCCTACCACGTGACTCCATACAAGGAATACTTCACAACATACAAAGCCAGTGACTTTGGAGCTGTGAAAATGGGAAATTCCAGTTCCGCTGAGATTATCGGAATTGGTGATGTCCAGATAAAGACAAGTTCCGGGAGCACAATCACTTTGAAGGATGTCCGCCATGTGCCAGATCTTCGGCTAAATCTATTATCAGGAATAGCTCTTGATAAACAGGGCTATGATAGTCACTTCAGTAAAGGCACATGGAAGTTAACAAGAGGCGCTATGACAGTCGCCCGATGACATATTTGTGGCACGCTATACAAGACTCATGTGAAGATATGCACAGACAACCTCAAAATTGCAGAAAAAGAGGCTTCTCAAAATTTATCGCACCAGAGACTCGGCCACATGAGTGAGAAAGGGTTGTCTACCCTAATAAAAAAGGAGTTTATCAATGTGGACAAGGATGTTGTACTAAATCCTTGCAATCATTGTCTGTTTGGTAAGCAGCATAGAGTCTCGTTTAATTCCTTTTCAACGAGAAGATCAGAGTTACTCAGTCTGGTACACCCTGATGTTTGGGGTCCCTTAGAGGTTGAATCACTCGGCAGCAATCGATACTTCCTAACGTTCAGTGATGATGCTTCTCGAAAGGTGTTGGTGTATTTCTTACGGATGAAGGACCAGGTGTTCGATTACTTCAAATTGTTCCATGTCATGGTAGAACGTGAGACAGGAAAGAAGTTGAAGTGTCTTCGATCCGACAATGGAGGTGAATACTTTTCCAGGTAGTTCAATACCTATTTCAGATCATATGGCCTTCGACATGAGAAGACGGTCCCACGCACCCCTCAACACAACGGTGTAGCTGAAATAATGAACCGAACAATCATGGAACGTGTTCGGAGCATGCTCAGTATGGCTAAGCTGCCAAAGCCATTCTGGGGAGAAGCAGGCAGAGCCTCCTGTTACTTGATCAACCGATCTCCATCAGTACCATTGAATTTTGAAGTTCCGGAGAAACTTTGGTCTGGAAAGGATCCATCATATTCTCACTTGAGAATATTTGGATGTTTGGTGTACGCACACGTATCCAAGGAGCTCAGGCAGAAGCTAGATGCAAGGACCTCTCAATGCATATTCATAGGCTATGAAGATGAAGAATTTGGATACAAATTATGAGATCCAAAGGAGAAAAAGGTGATCAGAAGTAGGGACGTAATGTTCCATGAAAACCAGACAATTGAAGATATTGAAAAGCCCACAATATCTCAGAAGCTAAATGTTTCTCCTCAGGTGCCAGAGGCAACATCAGAATCATTCATGAGAAATGAAGATACAGTGCCAGAAGATATTCCAGAAGTAGAAGACAATGAGGAAGAAGACGGTGTTGAGCAGGGGGAGCCACAACCCGCTCTGCCAGATGTTCCAGAACCATCACAAGACTCAGATAATGGTGGATCTCCTCATATTCCATTAGTTCGTAGATCTGAACGAGGTCGGATTCCATCGAGAATTTATCCAGAATCCCAATATCTTCTACTTACTGAAGATGGAGAACCAGAGAGTTTCCATGAAGCAGTATCTCATAAGGACAAAGAACAGTGGTTGCTCGCAATGCAGGACGAGATGGAATCTCTGCAGAAAAATCAGACTTATGAGATTGTAGAACTTCCAAAAGGGAAGAAGGCACTGAAAAATAAATGGGTGTTCAAGCTGAAGAAAGATGGCAGTGGAAAAGTGGTGAAATACAAAGCACGGTTGGTAGTCAAAGAATTCCAGCAGAAGAAGGGAATCGACTTTGATGAGATTTTTTCACCCGTAGTCAAGATGACTTCAATCAGAGCCATACTTGGATTGGTCGCAAGTATGAACTTGGAGCTTGAACAGATGGATGTGAAGACAACGTTTCTTCATTGGAGATTTAAAAGAAGAAATCTATATGCAGCAACCCGAGGGTTTTGAGGTTTCAGGAGATAACCTCGTGTGCAAGCTGAAGAAGAGTTTGTACAGTTTGAAGCAGGCACCAAGACAGTGGTACAAGAAGTTTGACTCGTGCATGGTGAGTCAAGGGTTCAAGAAAACTGCTGCAGATGAATGTGTTTACATTCAGAAATTTCCAGACGGGAATTTCGTTGCTCTTCTACTATATGTAGAGGATATTCTGATCGTGGGAAAAGACGCAACGAAGATCAACCAGCTGAAGAAGGAACTCTCTAAGTCTTTTGACATGAAAGACTTAGGACCGACTCAAAAAATATTGGGAATGAAGATCACCCGAGACAGAAAGAACCGGAGGTTATGGCTATCTCAGGAGAAGTATATTAAACGAGTGCTTGCACGGTTCAATATGAACAATGCCAAACCAGTTAGCATTCCATTAGCCAACCATTTCAAGCTGAGCAAGAGTTCCTGTCCCTCATCCAAGGAAGAGATTGGGGAGATGTCGTCAGTATCATATTCTTCAGCAGTTGGAAGTTTGATGTATGCTATGGTGTGTACAAGGCCCGATATTGCTCACGCAGTGGGAACGGTGAGTCGTTTTCTCTCCAACCCCGGGAAAGAGCATTGGGAGGCAGTAAAGTGGATTCTTACGTATCTTATGGGTACAATGAAATATGTCTTTGTTACGGGGGAGCTGATCCAATCTTGGAAGGCTATACAGATGCAGATATGGCCGGAGATCTTGATAGTAGAAAATCTACTTCAGGATTCATTTACACTTTTGCAGGGGGAGTTGTTTCATGGCAGTCTAGGCTACAGAAGTGTGTTGCTTTATCCACAACCGAAGCAGAATACATTGCTGCCGCTGAAGCTGGAAAATACATGTTGTGGGTAAAGCATTATCTCCAAGAGTTTGGAATCAAACAAAAGGAGTACAAGGTACATTGTGACAGTCAGAGTGCTTTGGATTTGAGCAAGAACTCCATGTACCATTCCCGTACAAAACATATTGATATTCGCTATCATTGGATACGCAAGGTGATGGATCGACAAGTGTTGAGACTAGTGAAGATCCATACGAAGGAGAATCCAGCTGATATGTTAACAAAGGTAGTGACTCGAGAAAAGCTAGAGTTATGCAGAGACATAGCCGGGATGTTTATTTCAGATACGGCTGGAGGGGGAGAATTGATGACTTCCAGCCGTACTTCTAGATGTTCAAACTAGCAAACTTTGAACAAGCCAACCATAGCTTCCATGGGAAGCTTCCTTATTCACACGGGCAGCCCACAATGGTTGAACAAGCCAACCATAGCCTCCATGGGAAGCTTCCTTATTCACACGAGAATTTCCACAAAAAACCCTCACCATTTTTAATATAAATAAAGGTGTTTGCCTTTACTGTAAATCATCACAAAAATTAGAGTGTTCATCACCAAGAAGAGTGAGAACAAGAGTGATCTTAGAGAGTGATCCTCGTTTGTGAGTTTTGATAGTTCTTTTTATGAGTTTTGTAAATACTCGTGTAATCTATTCTTGTGAGTAATAGAGGTTGTTTTTCTCTCGAAATTGTGTTTACCAATGTCCAATCGATCTACATACCTCAACAGTAGTAACTAGATTAAATAAGTTAAGTTAGAATTGAATCATCGATTATTGGAGAATAGTTGAATTGGCATTTTAGTGGGTGTGTGTATAGCTGAACGACTTCTCTTGCTAAATCCTTTTAAGTTAGTTTGAGTTGCTTATAAGAATCTTCTGGCTGGATAGCAAAGTTTCTGGTTCTCAAGATATTAGCGCGACGTTTAGGGCCTTGAACTGCTTTTCCAAGATGTCTATATACATGTCTTGATCTGTACCAGCATTCATTTTAGTTTGTTGATTAATAATAAAAAATATGCTTTTTGGTAGGGCTCGCTTTTGAGCTCCATTGAAGTAGGTTCAAACTGAAATCTAGTTCGGCTTGAGAACTGCACTTTCATGTTGAGGTAAGTTTGAGCCATGACTGTGGGTTCAATCTCAAATGAGTTAACTGCATTTCATTCCTTTCCTTTCATATGAAGCACTAATAGTCCTCCATGTTTAAAATATTGGACTTTTAGTCCCCTGCCTAACCTTTGTTTAAGTTTTAATCTATTGTAATATTCAGACGTGCATTTTTAAATTTAATACACATTTTAAAATTCAGTTGTTTTATTCTGATTCAGATGTTCTTATTCAACGGAAAGTACAAGTAACCAACTCTATAATCGAAGCCAAGAGACAAGAAACTAAACCACAAGAAATACATTGGAAACTCCGTATGCTTTAACTATTTGTTGTTGCCCTTTTCTTGAACTTTCATTCGATGCCGACTTGTATATATTGGAATTACTTTCATCTCGGTAAGCTTCGATGGTTCCCAATTCCCGAGTGAATATATCCAGCAATAAGCAGTCCAACAAAGCTCTGTTAATTGCAGAAAACAACTAACTCTTGTAATTCTTTATTGAATCACCGACCAATATCATATGGAAAGTTTTGAGGTACTATATTTCCCCTCTTTTTTACTATCAATTACATATACTTCACTAGGCAGTTTAATTTATCGCTAAATTTACTATATTGTTTTAATTGAAGACTGTAATCATGTTGGATACTCCTTTCATTCGATAAGTTATATGTCTAATTCCGTTGGCTTACTTATCCAAGAAAATATATTACTTTTGGGTTATTATTGTGATATGATCTTGGACAATTCTTACCTCATAATCTAGCTTTTAGGGTTGAGTTAGGTCCAAGGTCCATTTCTTATTAGTTATCTTTGCATTTGAGAGGGGTGGACAGCTATAGGCTACAGCCATAGGAAGAAAGAAGTTCAAAGGAGGAGTAAAGGATTTGTTGATTTCATAGATTGATCATAGGATTTGTTGAGAGTTATAGCAGGTCAGCCTTGTATGACTGATGGTAGCTTTATGTTTTCAATCAAGAAGGATGTTTAGTAAGAATTAATGAACATTTTGCTATATCTACATAAACTTCTATGTGTTGGAACCCTTTTTAGCTGCTTCCTTGTATTCTTTTACATGTGATGGAGTTCTATGAATGTGGATTACTTGAAGGTTGCTGGATACTTATTTCCTTATCTCGATGTTAGAAGTAATTTAAGCAGTGTTCTGATATTCTGAAGCTGCATTCTATTGTGCCAAGGAGGTACAAAAGTCCACAGCTGAACATCTCTCTTCTCAGCCAAAATTAAGTGGATCCTTCGCTTTACCTCGATCTTTCTGGTTGAAAGTAGCTTAAAGGGTCCTCCAAAATATATGAATGTGCCAGAGTCGGATATACATCTACACCAGACACTATATTTTTTTGCTTAACATTAGTTGGAGAAAGGTGTGCTTATTTGGGGTAACAACAGTTTTCTAGACTTTGGTGCGCCTGGCTCCTGCCTGTGGACTTTGTTAAAAATAGCACTACAGCGGAAATTCTAATAATTCATTTTCTTTCACACAACTAAAAGCACCATGGCATCTTCTTCTGTTACCGGTGCTTCACAAGTTCCTCGATGGAACTATGATGTCTTCCTAAGTTTTAGGGGTGAAGATACCCGCAAAACATTTGTAAGTCACTTATTACCATGCTTTGAAAATCAGTGGAATTCACACATTTCTGGATGATAAAAGAGTAGAGCATGGGACTTCAATCGCACAAGAACTTGATAAAGCTATTGAAGAATCTCAAGTGGCCGTTATCATATTGTCAAAGAATTTTGCTTCATCTTCGTGGTGCTTAATGAAATTACTGAAAATAATGGAATGCAAGAAGCAACATGGACAAATTGTCATCCTGGTTTTTTATCGTGTGGATCCATCAGAAGTTCGACATCAAAAGGGGAGCTTTGCTAAAGCCTTAGCTGAACATGAATCACAATATAAGGATGATGATGATGGAATATAAAAGGTGCGAAGATGGCGAACTTCTCTGAATGAAGTGGCCACTATAAAGGGTCCCGATGTCTGCAATGACTGTGATGGGTAAGTTAAGTATACATAGTGCTTATATAAAATCTAATGGAATTTACTATAATAATCCATTATGACTTTAGCTGATAACGATCCTCTCAATTGATTAATAGGCTGAAATGGGTTAAGAATCAAAACAAAATCAACTCATTCTATGTAGACAGTAGAAACACAAATAAAGAAAAGGCTAAAATCAGTTTAGTGCCTCATTTTTTAGTTTATTTTGATGATCGGACATATTGATAAATAAGGCGGGCCTTCAATTTTTTGATTTATGTGATTACTCCTTTATATTCACTTTCAATCAAGCAAATTTTATTTGTTTCTATGACTTTGTTATCATTGCAGGATTGAATCAGAAATTATTTTGCAGATTGTTGACAAAATTTCGTCCAGCTTATGAAATGCTGCTTTGTCTCTAGAAAAGATATTGTGGGAATAGATACTCAGCAAGTAAAATCCATGCTAGAGATGGAAACTGATGGCGTTCGAATGATTGGGATCTGTGGTATGGGAGGAATAGGCAAGACAACAGTTGCAAGGGTCGTTGCCAAAAGGCTTGTTCATCTGGCACTTCCGCGTAGTTCATTGCATCAATTATGGATGGGGAAAAAGGTAGTATAGTTGAATATTATTTCCTTCCTCTTATCTCTATATCTAACAATCACTATCTTTCAGTGATGAATGAAAACCAATGACTTTCTCACATTTGCTTAACATAATTTCTACTTTGACATGTCCAAATTTTATGATGCATGACAATGCCAAATCTTGGCTCCCCCTCATTATAAGCTCAGTTTTCCATATTTTTGGTGAACAGTATTTGAAAGATCTAAAGTCCCTCAATCTTTCCATGAGTACAAGCTTAATGCAAGCACCAGATTTCACGGGGATGCCAAATTTGGAGATTTTGAGACTGTCAGGATTTGCATATCTCGAGAGGTTCACCATTCCCTTGGATATTGCAAAAAGCTCATCATGTTAGATTTTTCTTGGTGTACAAGACTTAAGATGCTTCCAAGTATTTTTCACACGGGATCTCTTAAATATCTGAACTTAAGACACTGCAATCATTTGGAAAATTGTCCAGAAATTCCCCAAAGCATGAATTGTTTGTCAGAATTAGATATGAGCAGAACAGGGATAACAAAACTACCATCATTTATTGGATACTAAGTGCCCTTACCGAGTTAGACTTGTATTCCAATGTTTTGGTAACTCTTCCAAGCAACATTTGTAGGTTGAAAATTTTGAAGTCTCTGTCTTGTGAAATGCTCAGAACTTAAAAGCTTGCCAGAAGAGATAGGGGATTTAGAAAGCTTAGAGAAACTTGATGCTAGATGTACTAGAATTTCATGACCTCCTTCTATCATACGCTTGAACAAACTTAAATCCTTGATGTTTGGAGCCATCGTCAATGAAGAACTCTACGTAGAAGAGTCCTTTTTCTTTCCATCAGTGGCTCAAGGATTATTGTCGTTGGAAATTCTGTCTCTCACTTACTGCAATATAGTAGACGGAGGACTTCCGGAAGACATTGGATCTTTATCTTCTTTGGTAGAATTGCATCTCAACGGAAATAATTTTGATTATCTGCCTCAAAGCATAGCCCAGCTCTGTCGCCTTCGACATTTGAGCTTGCTATACTGCAAGAGGCTTAAAGAGATCCCAAAACTTCCACCAAATTGTAGAAGACTCAGTGTTTACCATTCCCCGTACATTCAGGATTATCCCCAGTATGGTTCATTTATGGGAAAAATGGTTGACCCTCATATAATATTTAGGTCCTTTAGATTATTATGTAGAGTCAGAAGTTCTAATCAAGAAACGTGAATCAGAAAAGAAATGTTGGAATTAAGGAACTTGCCGCATATATTTCATGGCATAGAGAGTTTTATTGGAACCTCTTGCTAGTTTAGGGCATATATACATCTATGCCAAATGGGAAAAAACCAGAGTATTATGGGCATCTTGAAGTATCTTCTGCTCAATAACTATATGAGGTTGGAATTCATTTGGTGCATAAGGAAGAGATTGAGCTTTAAAAATAGCAGAAATGATAATAAATCAACAGAAATTTCCACTGAGAAACAGAAGTCAGACTTGAAGGCATCATGCAGATAATTGGCGCTGTATGTAACTACCGATGACTACTTATGCCAAGCAGATAACGATCTGCTGAATATTAACTCAGCAAGTGTTGAAATTCGTGGCAGCTCTAGCTGTAGTTTGGATGAGTCTATTCTTTGAAAATTAGCAGCAACAAGCAGAGGAGCTCTAACTTTCTATTTAATCACTGGACAATGCATGTAATACACAGGAACTAACAGATTCACAGATTCACAGATTCAGGTGTTTGCTACATACTTTTTCCCTCTTCATTTCTGTAAAAAGGACTTACCTGTTGCTAATGGACGTCGTGTATCTTTACTCAAGCATGATATAGGTGCATCCAACTTTGAGAATTGTCATGGATTTTGAAATGCACAGTTACTTTATTACAAAGGATTTTCCAAGTAAGTTCCGTTTTATAAGCTTGTAGCATTTATGTGTTGTAGCTGTTTTGTGTGAACAATTAGGGCAGCCCGGTCCATTAAGCTCACGTAGCCTTACCCTGCATTTCTGCAAGAGGCTGTTTCCACGGCTTGAACTCATGAACTCCTGGTCACATGGCAACAACCTTATCAGTTACGTCGAGGCTCCATTCTTTTATGTGAACAATATGAGCTAAAACTATTATACCTTTCTCTGCTGTTTTTCTCCAACTTCAGTAGACCGATAGATTACTAAATTCCAGTTGTTTTCTATATGTGAGTTCTATGTTTCTGATTGTCAATGAAGTCTACCTAAAAAACAGTGGAGTTTATTGGAACTACAGCTGAAAGCTTGACTACAAGCTTCCTTGATAGTTTTGATGGAAGTAAGAAAGTGACATCTCTAAATAGTTAACTGCTCATTTTGATCTAATAGATGGAAGAAAGAATTAAGGAGGTTATGCAACAGGGTTGATTGAAGCTGCAGATAAAACAGTATATGGCTATCTTGAGGTTCACGAGTTCAAGCCGTGGAAGCAGTCATTAATGCTTACATTAGAGTAGGCTATCCACATCACACCTCTTAGGGTGCGGCCGTTCTCTGAAGCCCGTGTGAATTGGGATGTTTTGTGCACCGAATCTTCTTTTAAATTCTTTACCCACCATCAATATTCAAATATCATCCAACACATGCTGCTCAAAGTCCAATATCTTTATTAGACTTGAGTATTGGTTAATTTTCAAACTTTTGAGCCGACGGTTTAAACTTGTAGTAAACTGATAGTTAAGTTCCTGCAAAAGATATCAGTTACGAAAAGATTAACCTATTGTGGTTAAAGTATATGATGGAGTTATGAACAGTATATACTTTGAATGGCTTCTAATTAATAAAAAGTTTAAACCCACACGCCTACACAAAGCCTAAAACGCCATTGTATTTGTAACCATCGACTTAACACTCCTAAGTCTCCATCCTTATTTTTTCATGAAACAAAAACAAATCAACTAACACATATAGCATACTTAAGCTGTAGATCAAAGATTTTGTGTTGAAAGTTTGGGAAATTGAACTTTTGGAAGCTTTGTCAAATAGGAATTCAAATTACTGGTATATAAAATCGAAAATAAAGAATAAAAAAATAAATCACGTTCCCCTGCTTCGATACTATCACACACACGTGTGTGTATTGTAGCATGGAAACATGATTTTCTTCTTCTTCTTTTTCCCCGATTTTTTATACCATTAATTTGAATTCCAATGTTAGTATTAGTTTCTTTTCTTTCTTGTACTAGTCGTTAATAATATTTGGAATTTGTCTTTTATTTACAAAATAACAATACAGGTAGTGTTATGAAATAATATAAAGATAAGAACAATAATACAAGAACAAGAGCAATAGAGAGAATAGAGAGAGAGGATTATTCTCATTGATACTTAGAGATTGTTAGGGGTTGTTTACAATGGTAGAAGACCCCTTTATTTATAGGGAGGGGGATGATTTAGCTACCAAGAATAGAACTCTAGAATCTCTCTAATTATAGACATTCAACTTAAATAGGAGATTTCATAACACTCCCCCTTGAATGTCTATTCAACAATGTGCCTCGTTAAAACCTTAAAACCAAAACCCAATGGGAAAAATTAAAGAAAGGAAAAAGAGTACACATGTTTGAATATGCGCCTATTGGTTGCCTCGTTAAAAACCTCGCAAGATAAACCCAATTGGGACAAAACCTTGTAAGGGAAAAAGAGTACAACGCGCATTAACTCTCTCTAATGAGTACATCAATTTATATCCTTGAGCATTTGCATTCCAATCTTGTGCATCATCTTCAAAACAATCTTTGGTAGATGTTTGATAAATAAATCAACCATATTGACTTGAATAAATATTCTGCACCTTGAAATCATCATTCTTGATAGATATGAACATCTTCATATAACGTAGTGGAATGACTCTTCAATATCTCCATAGATGTATTCTCAATGCCATCATGCTTATAGTTATAGCAAGATACATATGTACACAAATTGTACTAAGGATGTGGTACTTCAGGACCAAGAATTGCATATGCTTCAAGCAACTTAAATCTTTCAAGTTAAGTCGTATAAGCCATATAATAGACTTTAGCTGCATATCAAGTTTTCATGTCATGCTAAACAAATAAGATATCGAAAACTGACTATACATACCTTTGACTTTTATACTTTCAAGCATTTGAACTATAGGTTCAAAACTACATGTCTTTCATATGGAATCAATTCTTCTTGAATTGTATCTCTTCCATTTAGTTACTTTCTTTGGGTCAGCAAATGCGTATAGCATGCTTTGCAATATGTTGCAATTGAATTATCCCTTTTATGAACTTCAGGTTCATATCATGATATTCGGGGATATACATATACAAATGATAATTCATCCCATGTAACCTTTTCTCAAGTGTTTATCATGTCTCCCCCTCATGTTAGAAAAGCTAACTTGTTTCCTCAACTTTGGGAAATCATCTTTGTGCATTATCATGTCAATATACACGGCACATTAATAATAAGATGAAATTATTTGGTTCCTGATCCTGAACCACTTGTGAGGGGAGAATATAATATACTCTCGTATACAACGTATATCAAACTGATATATATAACTTTGTTCTCATAAGAAACAGTTTAGCTATTAAGTGGAAGCACTCAATAATTATCTTGCTAAACCAACTTTGATATAAACCAACTTATCAAGATGATCTTGAGTAGAAAATCTGGAAATTATGCTCGAAGTTAGATTACTGAGCAATTTACCTCGCAAGCACCGGCCAGGCTGCGGGTTAATAACAATTGCGCATGTAACCATATCATAGATGCATCATATGTGGTATACATGGCAGGTGAATGGGCCCATATTCACCTGTGATATTTCCAGAATTTATGGGCTTCAACCCGAACTCTTTAGTTGGTCAGTTCATTAATGAGAACAAGTGATACAAGAGAATTCGTAAAGAACTTTCTAGTTCTTTGATATTCATCTGTGTGAATTTGCACATCATACTTAAAATGAGATGGCTAATACGAATGCTAACTGAACAAATTATCAACATTGGTAAACTTCAAATTTACACCATGACATGTGCACTTATCAATAAACTTCAGGTTTATTATGACATGGGTTTTTATACCAATAGATATCCACTTTATTGTGGCATTCTTTCTTTTGTGTAGTACAAACTGGAGAACAAAGCGGGTAGCTTTTCATATGCAAATTACCCCGCTACAAGTTGTAGTAATAGGAGATATCAAAGCCTTCCTTTATTTATAGTCTCAATATAATCAATCGCTTTCGCGTGTACTTTGGAAACTGAATAAGTTTCTTTGAGACTTACTACAGCACAATACTCAATTGTGTTTCTCCAACATAGTAATAATTGGCTCTTCTAGAGCTCTCAATTAATTTTGTACTACCACAGATTCATCAACATCCATGTGGTGAATATCTTTCTTAAAGAGAAAGTTATACCATTATGGTCATGTCAAACTTATATGCAAGATATGTTTCTTGCATTATCGTTGTCCTTTAATAGTCATATTTCCAAAATACTTTGGCGTACAATAGGTACGTGACCAACGATCATTCATGCCATATATCATCTCAAACCTCCTTCTAGGGGTGAGTGTGGTATCATCTCAAACCTCCTTCTAGGGGTGAGTGTGGTATATTTAATACCAATTTCATGTTCATATTCTTCCAATAATGAATATGTATTCGTGAATCAGATGTTGTCACATTCACTTCGGGGATATGTGATTTTGTTATCCTTTTCAAATCTATAAATGCGTCAGGCATTTGATTTGCTATTCTTTGCAAATGGATAATCTTTTGTGCCTCTTTCACAAATAGAGGTATGTGGATCAAGATGAGATAATGATGTGTTTTTCCACAAAATTTCCCGTTAACTTCTCCCCCTAATTTTGGGAAAAGTGTCTCATCAAATTGACAGTCTGCAAATCGTGCAGTGAACAAATCTCCTGTCAATGTTTCGAGGTAGCGAATGATGGAGGGCGATTCAACCTCAACATATATTCCTAACCTTCTTTGCAGACCCATTTTGGTGCGGGATGGCGGTGCTACAGGCACATATACTGCGCATCCAAAGATTCTTAAATGGGATATATTGGGTCCATGACCCAAAACCAATTGCAACGGGGAATATTTGTGTCAATTCGTCAGTCAGAGACGAACTAGCATTGCTGTATACAAAATGGCGTGTCCCCAAACCGAAGTGGGCAGCCGACGAACTAGTATTGCTGCATGCAAAATGGCGTGACCCCAAACCAAAGTGGGCAGCCGACGAACTAGCATTGCTGCATGCAAAATGGCGTGACCCCAAACCGAAGTGGGCAGCCGACGAACTAGCATTGCTGCATGCAAAATGGCGTGACCCCAAACCGAAGTGGGCAGCCTCGTTTTCATGAAGAATTCAAGATTATTCTCATCTATTGTCTCAATCTGATATCCATTTTGAATGATATCTTTAAAACTCAACAAGTTCCTTTAAGACTTGGAGGAGAACATTTTGATTGATATCATTAAAACTCAACAAGTTCCTCTTTAGACTTGGAGGAGAACATTGCATTCTCTATGATAAACATCGTGCCTTTGGGCAGAGTTACAGTTGCTCTTCAGGAGCCTTCAATCAATTTAATTCCCATGGTTTGACATACAAAAGAAATACACGAACATAAGAATAAACAAGTTCAATTCGTTTGTGTCACATAATATTTTCAAAATCTGCTGATGTCAGTTGACTAATAAATCAGATAGTCGATTATATGTTTTCCATAATCGATTACTATGCAGTTTGAAAATTTCAGTTTAAGCATTTTCATAAAACAATCGATTGTTAAACACACACAATCGATTGTTGAGCATTGACAATCGATTGTTAAACATAGACAATCGATTGTTGACTATTTTTTTTTGAAAAATTCCAGATCACACTGTTTTAAGACAATCGATTGTTAAACATAGACAATCGATTGTTGACAATTTTTGAAAAATTCCAGATCACGCTGTTTTAAGACAATCGATTGTTAAACATAGACAATCGATTGTTGACAATTTTTGAAAAATTTTAGATCACACTGTTTTAAGACAATCGATTGTTAAACATAGACAATCGATTGTTGACAATTTTTGAAAAATTCCAGATCACACTGTTTTAAGACAATCGATTGTTAAACATAGACAATCGATTGTTGACTGTTTTTTGAAAAATTCCAGATCTGTTTTAAAGACAATCGATTGATGATCATTGACAATCGATTGTTTTGCAGTTTTTATGCGAAATATGAGATAACCGACTAATTTTTCAGGTTAGTCGATTACCTCTACTGGAAAGTAAAAATATTATTGATATTTGAGCATATTGATACATTCTAAAGAACTAATACTAACATTATATCATGAACTAACTAATACGAGCTAATACTAATGGCTATTAGTTTATTCATTTACTAATACAAACAAGTAAAATAAAATCAAACAGCTCCATCTTCTTTCATCACGGATCCATCACCGATTAGGTGGTCTATCTTCCCCTCGGGTTGCTCAAAGAAGTCTGCCACATCCAAGTGGGTGATGTCAAAGTTGTCGTCAGAGACAAAATTCGTTTCAGGGCGTTTACTCTTTCGAGATGCTTGATAAAGGTCAACCAAATGTCATGGTATACGGCAAGCCTTTGACCAGTGCCCGTTTCCACCGCAACGATAATGTATAGTTTATAAACTATTTTCTTTTGGATTCTTATCGTATCGTGCTTGTGGCAGAGTGACCAACTTCAGGTTGTCATATCTCTTCTTTAAGTCATCTCACAAGATAGGTGGATCTTTGACTGTGATATATTCAATTTTCAAACCTTCATCAAGGTGATGGCGCAAGTAAATCAAGGCCTAGCATAGTTTTGGGTGGATGCATTATTTCTGTCTTTAATGGCGTCTCCAAGACCCATAGCATCTAAGTGAATTTCAGCATCCAACACCCATGATATATAGTTCTTGCCCGAAATTTCAAGGGCAACGAACTTTCTTTTCATAATGTCAGACATAAAACAAAATTACATCAAGAGCGTGTTCATACTTACGGGCTCTATTACAATTATCACATTCACTTCAGGGAATGGATCATAATCATGTGCTTTACACAATCTCATGTCAACTATTACTTTCATAAAGTGAAAGATTATTTTGAGAATCTTTATTATTCTCATTATCACAATAATGACGATTATAATTTCGTCTATTGCCACGTCCACATCCATTGATACCTTTACGGTAATAATTTTGTCTTCTTTCAGACTTATCACATACTGCTACCACATTCTCTAAAGGGAATGGAGCAAATTCAATTGGACGGAATTCTTTGCCACGTCCACATTCATTGATACCTTCATGGTAATAATTTTGTCTTCTTTCAGACTTATCATATTCTGCTTCCACATTCTCTAAAGGGAATTGAGCAAATTCAATGGGACGGATTTTCAACTCTTTGCCCACAATCATACATGAATTTAATCATGGCAGGACATAGTGATTTTACCACTTCACGTGGTTATAATTTCTTACAAACTCCATTAGAGTTATAATCAAACTTTGTTGTCTTTGTTTGTATATAAAATCAAATCGTAGAATTTCAAGAATTTGAAAGGGAAAAGTAAATTACTTACCTTTAAGGTATACCAATTATATTTTCAATGTTTTCTCTCCTTGTTTTCTGTATAGAAATTCTTACACAGAATGGCCTTGTTGATTTCTCATATCACTTTAATTGGCTTCTAGTTGTGAGAAGCTAACAGCTTCGATGATTGCTCTTCGTCCGCCTCTTTTTTTTTTTCGTTTCTTTCTTTGAAGCAAAAACCTTACACAAACAGAAGTTAAGACAATCGAAAATTTCAATTGGTTAGAGACTCGTGCTGATAACGTGTTATGAAATAATATAAAGATAAGAACAATAATACAAGAACAAGAGCAATAGAGAGAATAGAGAGAGAGGATTATTCTCATTGATACTTAGAGATTGTTAGGGGTTGTTTACAATGGTAGAAGACCCCTTTATTTATAGGGAGGGGGATGATTTAGTTACCAAGAATAGAACTCTAGAATCTCTCTAATTATAAACATTCACCTTAAATAGGAGATTTCATAACAGGTAGCTAATTATAAGGTGACCAACATAAATTAATTGGAACCCAAAATAAAATTCTACCGGTACCTCGCATTATGCGATCCACTTGTTTTCCAAAATTTCACCCTTTTTTTTGTCTTCATCTTCTCCTACTTCTTCACTTTACAGCACTTGGGACGATAATTTGTTTCAAATTTTCAGTTACTTGTTTAATTTTTGGTGGAGCTTTATCATTTTCGTTTTAGTTGCCTCCGGGCGCCAGAGGAAAATTCACATTTAAACATTCTTCACTGTAAAGCACTTTGTAGATTCCTAGTTATATTGGTATAAAAATTATAGAAAACTTATAGTTTTAGAGAGCTTGAATTTTGAATTTAATATCGGATTGAGACAATTTTAAATGGAGTGATGTTTTAGAAGCAATGACAGAGCTCCTTGAAAACGCTATCATCAAATGCGACTTATAGTAACAATCTGCAAATGCGACTTATAAATTGCAATCTCAAATGCGACTTAAAAAATATTGATTATGTATAACTTGTTGAATCGCCTTATATAAGAGAAAATTGTAGTTAAGTGGTAAAGGGGGCAAAGCCAGGTGCTCTTCTTTTACGACGATAGGAACGATTGCCTACATTACTGACAAGAAGGACACAAAATTCTTGTTTCTGTACTTCAACTGCGATATAGGTAGATGGTGCTGGTATGGAAAAATTGGAACACCTTAGTCGATGGAAGAAGTCACTCTCAATCTGATCTAGCAAGAAATGCATTACCGGTAAAGTAATGCAAGCGACAGTCGATCGTTTCTTAGGGTTCCAAGTAATTCAACCAATGCCGAGAAAACTATCCGTTTGTAACATGCTCTTGCAAGAAATCTACGTGCAAGCAAAAGAAGTTGCCCGTGAGCAGGAGTAGTGCAGGACGAACTCATGCTGAAAAAACTCATCGACGATGTTAAGTATCTTGCAGGCATGGACGAGTTGCCTGAGGAGAAACGAAAAAAATTACTACTTTAGAATTCTCTTGTATAAATTCTAGCTCTGCACTAAACAACATGTTTGTATGGGTCAAAATCTAATTGGAAATGGTCGTCCCTAAGTGGAGTGATAAGGGGTTGGTCAAGCCGTAATCTTGTCCAGGAGGCGAGGTAGCATAGAGTACCTCGGCCATCACCAATGCCAAAACGTCAGAAGGTTTACGACATTGGATAACGGTATGATTAACCAAACAATAAAGTGAATAGTTGTCAAAAAGGGGGGGAGGGGGGTTCCATGCAGCCACTATGATGGTCAACAAGAGAAACCTCTTCGTTATTAACCGTTAATTCCCTTCCCCCCTCATTGTCCCCATGATTATGTTGCAAATCTGTCAAATATGTAATCTCATCTCCATGCTTGATGTTTATTTTATTACATTAAGAAATATTATATGCTCTTCTTCTTCTTCTTCTTCTTCTACTTTCGCACTCTACACGTTCAAATCTGGAATTAATTATGTGTTAAGATTTAACGTCTGTCTCACTATTAAATTAGTTTGTTCTCTCCCGATTTTCATATTCAATATATCGCGATCTAGAGTTAATTAATTTTGTCTAAGGTTTATCCTTTACTCCATTCATTAGTTAGTTTAACAAAAATTTCAATATTTTTTGGTCAAACAATTTGGTATTGTCTATGGGGATTTCATAGCCAAATTTGTTAGTTTCCTTTAGATCTAGAATCAACAAAATATCGCCACTAAGCTATCATGGCCTCACCTTTTCGGCACTACCACTCAATAGAAAGAGCGGTAGGTGAGCCTTCGAGATAACCCTACCAATATAGGTCAATACGATACCTAAAGTAGAAGTTATAACCAATATCCATACAAAACCTACTTCTTCCCCGTAACGGTAGGTTTGACATTTCAAACGCACGTTCAAAATAGGATCTCGATCACCTAACATAACCGTAATCCTATTTTTGCCCCATACTCCCATCTCTCGTGAAGGGACAGTGACTTAATGCACGGTCTTCTGAAAGAAAGGACACACCTTACCCTATTTTCACATTCCCATACTCACTAGATAGTTTATGAGTGAAATATAACACGTTTCTCTTGTAATTGGCACAAATTGGACGAGATCGGACCCCGAATCGATTCCAACACTACAGAAAGGGAGGTGGGCCCAAGTAGCTGTTAACAATGAAGCTTAGCATGGCCGCGAAACCCAACACTACCATACAAACACAAGGCGGATCGAGTAACACTACAACACCGCCCTTTTCTATTGACCCGTTGGGTAGAGGAACAGAAAATCTCATTTTAGTTATCCCCTCTTTTGTTGGTTAAAACAAGAATGCAAGCACTCGTATGGGCAAGTGAGCAAAGGTGCATTCCAACTAGAAACAATGAAAGAAAAACTACTACAAAACAATTGAAATGTCGCCCATCTCAAATGCTTCAATTTCCAAAAAAAAGAGCCCCTCAAGTCGTACTCTTTTTTCGTCGCTCGAGTTTTTCCCCATTTGGTTCTCTAGGAGATTTTTAATGAGGCGATGAATGGGACGTCTCAAAGTTCAAAATATAGTTCATTGCCCCACTACAAATTGTTTCTCCAGGACAACCGATGAAGGGACTAGATATATGGAAACTTCTCCAACATATGTATGAAATGGACATGTATAGTATTCTCTAGTGAATGAAATAACACAACATTTTTACTCCCCATAAAGATATTCTCCAATGCAAGCAAAGTTAAGCAAAACTGGGACTCCCTCGGAGAACACCCAATACTCTCTAGTAATAATAAAATCAAGTATGCTAGGATTCACCCCGACATATGCACAAACAACACGACAATCTATGAAATCCTTTAATATCTAACAATGAAACAACGGCGTAACATTTCGACCTTAGTTTAAAATAACACCCGATGGCCAAAGGCCATCGCCAATCAATGAATTCGACCCTACTCGAATTGTACTGGGTTAACATTTTGACCTCAGATCGAAATAACACCCTTATGGCCAAAGACCCTCGCCAATCAAATAATTCGACCTCGCTCGGATTGTACAAGGTTAACGTTTCGACCTTAGCTCGAAATAACAGCCCTACGGTCAAAGGCCATTTCTAATCAAAGAATTCGACCTCGCTCAAATTGTACTGGGTTAACATTTCGACCTCAGCTCGAAATAACACCCATACGGTCAAAGGCCATCACCAATCGAAGAATTCGACCTCGCTCGAATTGTACTGGATTAACATTTTGACCTCAGCTCGAAATAACACCCCCTACAACCAAAGGCCATCTCCAATCGAAGAACTCGACATCGCTCGAATTTTATTGGGTTAAGGGTTCGAACTCAACTCGAAATAACACCCGTACGGCGGCCAGACCTCACTTGAATTGTACTATGTTGACATTTCAACCACAACCTGAAGTAACACCCCTACGACCAATGGCCATTGCCAATCAAAGAATTCGACTTGCTTGGATTGTACTGGATCAACATTTCGAACTCAGCTTGAAATAACACCCCTACGTCCAAAGGTCATTTCCATTCAAAAAATACAACCTTACTCGAATTATAGTGGATTAACATTTCGATCTTAGCTCGAAATAACACCTCTAAAAGAATTTGACCTCGCTCGAATTGTACTGGGTTAATATTTCGACCTCAGCTTGAAATAACACCCCCACGGCCAAAGGCCGTTGCTGAAATAGGAATTGTATCTCACTCGAATTTCAGTGGGTCAACATTTCTTCTTCAGTTTGAAATAACACCCTTACATCCAACGATGATCGACAAATTAGAAGCCAAACTCATCTAAATGTGAGTCTGAAGCGCCTTCGCTCGGACTCATGCGATGAGACCCTACTCTATCCTATCAAGGTCGGATTCTATAATCAATAATCAAGGGCTCATCACAAAAAATCCAAAGATCTACGCCAAAGCGAAAGACATAGCAAACAAAGTGAATGGAAAGAAAATCAAAAGGCATACAAAGGTGAAGCAAATGCTTTATTTATATGTACATTCTTGGAAGCCGTGCCTTAAAAACGACCAAAACGGGCCCAAAACAAAACAAAAGAAGAATACAAGAGTAGCATCAATTTTTCACACAGCACCACCTCCTTATCATTGTCTTCAAGAAACCCCTCAACATCGATATCCTCACCAGCCTCCGGCGTCTTAGGGTCATAGCCATAGTTGACACAAGCCTCTCGTGCCTTTGCCTGGGCTTTTTCATAAGAGACCTCTGAAACATTTCCTATCTTCCACAAACCCTTGTAGATGTCCCGTTAGGCATCGGCATGGACCCAAAGCTCCTACAAATGACAAAGAACGGTGGCAGGGATGAACTCGACCTGAGCCAACAATTGCGCTCTCTCGGCCTCAAGCGCCACGGCGTTGTCCCCAAGGCTTGAGGCCTCGCGGTCGATCTCGCCAATGCGCTCCTCGAGTCATGCCTCCCTCATTATGTCCATTTTCCTCTTGGAATCCTACTCAGATTGGAGGATGCACATAGTTTCCTCTAATGCCGCCACCTCTGCTAAAGCATACACTCGAGCATTATCGAAGTTCTTCAACTCTAACACTTTTATCTCCAGCTCGGTAACTTCCCCATCCATTCCATACTCAAAATTTTGACTCTAGTGGCCTCAAATCCAGCTCGGCTTTTAATGATGACACCTTCGCTTGAAGGTGCTCGCATTCGGCAGTAACCCTTTTTTCTCAACTCGACTTCCTCGTCCTTGGTACAAAGTAGCTTCTCGAGCTCACTACATCTATGAATGGACTGCATCAGTTCCTAGTCCCACTTTTCCAGCTCCTTTCCGAGGGGTCGGGTATTAGCACCTACCACAAGCCGCTCATGCATCTCATGACACTCATTACGATACCACTTGTAGTTCTCAAGCATCGTCAGGAAGATATTGGCCCGAGTCTCCACCTTGCGAGCGCTCTCAACCTCCAACATGTAAGACTGGAAATAGAGAGAGGGAGATAGTCGATAAGGGCCAAAATTAAACAAAAAGAAACATAACACAACAATGAACGAACAGAAACATACAAAAAGAAACTCACACTTAGGCCTATTGCAGCCACCCCCCGTGAAAGTTCAACGTTGCTGATGTGCTGAAGAGATCCACTCTCCACGGCCGAGCACAAGAGGTCAAATTGTGGCATAAAATCCACCATGTGTTGCAAAATAATGAGGTCCGATAGAATCTCAAGTATTTGAGAAGGACCCCCCCACTATTACTACGGTCCGACTGAAGTCCTCCTCGAACATCCTAACATTGTCAGGATCAAGGTCGGACTCAGACTCGTAGCCATCAACTATGATGCCTTTACCCCTCTCTTCGATCTGAGAAGAAGTGTAGATCGACAAGGAGGTCGAGGAGCCGCTCGAGACAGTAGTGGTAGCCTCGGGACTTCATCTCCCCACCACTTCGGCTTTGTGATCTTTCGTAACCGTCGCAACCTATATGATCAGAGCGATATCACCACCGACATCACCACCAATATCAGGCAAAATCAGGCTAAGGTCAACCCCTGATAATGTTTCGGCTAAAGGCGCCACCTCCAAGGCCACCCATCGTCTCTTTGATGGACCCTCTCTATTACCTGCACGGGATGACTCGCCTGTGGAACGGGTAATAGGAACCGAAGTCTCATCTTGAGAAGTAGCTGCCGCATTTGTAGCTTCGACTGTAGGCACAGATTGGTTAGCGATCCTTGATGCAAGATGGGTAGCAGCCCTTGATACATGATGGGTAAGAGGTACCGATTGACGGAATGCGTGAGGAGGAGCCCTCGTTCTTTGCGTCCTCCCTTCCAACAAAGAAAAACGATCATATAATATCAAGATCAAATCTTACGGAAGAAAGCGTTGGCCGACTCACCAGTAAGAGGCTTACGCTCATATTTCTCATAGAAGGACGCCCATTTGCGGACCCTCACCGTATGGGGAAGAATGGTGTTTACCCACTCACGAATGTCGTTAATTGGTAGGGGAGGCATTCTCTCAGCTGCTATATTAAAAACAAATTAGCAATGCCACCTAAAGAATAATGGTCGGTCGTATCCTCGAAAGAAATCATAAAGTAAACAAAAGAAAACATATGTGTGAAGTTCCACCTCTCAGGGAACCCCGCCGAGTCTACTAAAAGGTGCTCAGTCTGCATGTAAATCATCCATCTTCACCACTAAGCTCTTTGTTCCTTAGTGGCGCATATAGATCACTGTTCCTCGAATAAGTTAAGGGGTAAAAATATGAAGCATGTGCCCCAAAGTGACCTCTCGACCGGCGAGCTCTGCGTACTTGAGAAGAATGAACAAGAGTTAGTACACGTACGATGAAAGTTGAGTCGGGAACACTTCATAGAAGTGGAAAAAGTCTGTCACTACGGATGGGAGAAGAAGCATATTACCCAACAACAAAAGGGTACATAGAATGCACAGTACACTGGGCGGTCCAAATGTAAGATGTCATCCCCCGTTGCCAGAGCTATATCGATGTGGTTTAGAATTCCGCACTTGGTCTTGAACACCGCAATCGTCGCTTCATCCATGGTAGAGGGTGCAGGATCCGGCTTTTCTCCGGTAGGGTAGTTGAAGCCAATCCATAATTTTCCTAGACGGTGCAATATCTCGGTCGCTATTGGAACTCCTTCACCTTCCGTCACCTATACCCCATCTTTGAGAGGAGGTGCATCATTTTTCGGCACGGGAGCTTCGACAAACCCGTTAGTATGGGAAGAAGCACCGGCCATCTATTTAAACTAATCGAAATAAATAAGTACGATGAAGGAAGAGAGAGGATTGCAGTGTCTAATTCTGACAAAAGAAGAAGTATGAGATTAGAAGTAAGAAACATTGAAGAAGGTGGAAGCATTGCAGAATTCCTCAAATTGAATCCACAAACGTAACAGTCGAAGGGTGGTTTACCCCTATATATAGGAACATGAATGTCTCGAGCAGGAAACCCAGGAATCTTCAATCAAAAAGTGGTTGGGCACGAGAAACAATAAGGTACCTGGGAACATGTGTCGTAGTGATACATAGTGGGTATTCATGACGCATCGAATCAATGCAACGATTCGGCTCCGAACTAACATAATGGTGTGACTGTACCATTAAAGCATCATATAGTTGCCTCGACCTAAGGATATCGTCAAATCTGTAACATTTAGCTTTCTCTTAACTATTAAATCGACAAAGTCTGCCCGCTGAGCTTGCTAAGAGGCGACCTCGACAGATGGAAGGACTAAATATATGGGTCAAAATCTGACTGGGATGGTCATCCATAAGTACAGTGATAAGGGATCCATCAAGCTATAATCCTCGGCCACCGCCACTGCCAAAATGTTTACGCCATAGGACAATGTTATGATTAACCGAACAATAAAGTGAATAGTCGTCAAAAAGTATGTCGGTCAAAGACCATTGGATAAAGGGCAATTTAATATATATATATATATATATATATATATATATATATATATATATATATATATATATATATATATATATATATATATATATATATATATATATATATATGTGTGTGTGTGTGTGTGTGTGTGTGTGTGTGTGTGTGTGTGTGTGTGTGTGTGTGTGTATATGTATATGTATATAGAGAAGGGGCTGACCCTTGAAAGGCGGGGGCGGGGTATGGTGGTCAATAAGAGAAACCTCTTCGTCGTCAATAGTTAATTACCTTCTCCCTCCTTATCCCCATGATTATGGTATTGTTTACCTTGAAAATGGTAATTATAATTATATTTTATTTTTTGGTTTTGAAAATACATAATTTATTTTAGTACTAGTTGTTAGGCAATAGATGCTAAGTGTGAGCTAGGAAAGTAAAGTGTGAGTGAGAGGCAGTGCGAATCGGGGTCTTGGACTGGCCTAACCTAGGCGTTGAGGTTGAGCTAAAGAGCTCGATTGGGGATGATCAATGAAAGACTAACAGTTACTACGACCTCAACGATGGCTCTTTATGGTCAATGATGAGTAATAAATGAGGAAACAATCAGTGAAACACAATTAGTGTAAGCAAATAAATTAAAGGAAAGACAACGGAGAACACTTAAGTGTTAGAAATAACGCTCTACGCTAGAGGGGGGGTGAATAGCGTATTAATAAAATTAAGCGTTTTCTTGCGGAATTTAAACTTTGCAGGAAATAAACAAATGCAGTAAAAATAAATTACACCACGATATATACTGGTTGGCCACACTTTGTGGTTAGTCCAGTCCCCGAGAGACTCTCTCGAGATTTCCACTAACAACCTTGTCAAGCTTAAGGTGCCCAACAAACCTTTACACTTGAGACTTGAATCACACAAATCTCAAACACTTGCTCGGAGGCTCCTCACCTCAAAGACTTCAATTTGCTCGGAGGTTCCTCACCTCAAAGACTTCAATTTGCTCGGAGGTTCCTCACCTCAAAGACTTCAATTTGCTCGGAGGTTCCTCACCTCAAAGACTTCAATTTGCTCGGAGGTTCCTCACCTCAAAGACTTCAATTGCTCGGGGATACAATCCCAAAGACTTCACTTGCTCGGGGATACAATCCCAAAGACTTCACTTGTTAAGCTTCCGGGTGCCTAACGAACCTTTACAACTTGAGAACTTGATACAATACAAGCCTCAACCAACCCGCTTAAGGAAACCTATCCCTAAGACTTTACAAGAAGAAATATAACACTTCTTCTTACTACAAGTGTTTAACAAGAACACTCTTTTACTCACTTTACAAGAACTCTCTTAAAGAGTGGATTATGAGTACAAAATATATGGCTCAAGAACACAACAACTCAATCAATAATCTTGGCTCTCAAAAAAAACAATGTAAGATATGAAATTTGAATCACAAGAATGTAATGTATGCTTTGTAATTTTTCTGCAGTGTTGTTGTGTTTTAAAAATGATTTTCAGAGAGTGTTTTATAGAGAAAATGGAGCAATAGACCGTTGCTTTTAGTTCCAGAAAACGCTCCTGAAAATCTGCCTGACAATCGATTGTTGATATTACACAATCGATTGTTGGAGCAAAATTTCAACAGACAGATTCCTTAAAAACTGGTTAAAAAGATTTCTGTTGAATTTAAAAAGAATGACAATCGATTGTTAACTTTAGACAATCGATTGTTGTTCAAATATCCAAAATATTTCTGGCAACTTTTTGACTAAAAGATTGAGTAAAGATTATACCATAAATAGATAAAGCCGTTGGAAGAAGTCCGTTTGGAAATATCACTGAGCACAATCGATTGTTAAATAGTGACAATCGATTGTTCTTCATTTTTGAAGATTTTGAAAACATTCTGTAAGTTGTCCAAAAATTTGAGACTAAGTATAAAATCTGACAATCGATTGTTGAACAGTGACAATCGATTGTTGCTTCAAAAATGATTTCAAACGAAGTTTCTGTCTCAAGACAACATTTTAAAAACTAAGTATAGAACTTGACAATCGATTGTTCTTCAAGACAATCGGTTGTTAAACCCAATTTTCTCAAAACGAGTTTAAAAATCATTTTGGCAAATATGCAACTTATTTCTTTAAAAACTTATGATGCATGATTTTATGAAAATCATTTTAGGTGAGAGCCAATATTAGAAATAAGTCGTTGAGTCAAGATTACAAATTAAGACCTACTCAACAGTGGATTTCATCTTCTATTCTTGAACGCGTACTATCCATCTTGTACTTGGACTGTTATTGTTCCATCACCGATGCTTGCCTCAATGTTTGGCATTTATCAAAACCTACATGAATCAACACACGTTAGTTTGAGAACGTGTTTCCAACAATTTCCCCCTTTTTGATAATGGCAAACATGTATTGGGATATGCATAATAATAACAGTTCAAGATAATTCAATATGCATCATAGACATGTTTCATAAGATATTTCCCTTCAAATGATGATTCCCCCTAAATGTATAACAAGGTGCCTGGGAAATATATTATGCATGCATAGCCCGTTTATTTTCCCCCTTTTGACATTAACAAAAAGTGGCTAGATAACAAGTCTAATAATAGCATGCTAGTTCAACAAATGTCAACATAATTGATTATTATACGGGATAATCGAATAGTTTGCATTGGAAAGAAATTCCCCCTAAATATAAGATTCCCCCTGAATTTATGCAACACATTCAAAGAAAGCATGTAAGTATGCATAATGGAAATAGGAGAGATATTGCAGATGAAAATCAACTTTTCATTAAATAGATAAAATATTACATAGGCCATTTAATGAAAAAATACAAGAAAATATTTAATCCTCGTTATCATCATCTTCGTCCATGTTTTGCGGCGGTGCCTCAAATGGGACAAGATTGCCATATTGATAGTTGATATGGTCAAAATATCCTAGGACATAGCGGGACAAAGTGTCAACTTTTGTTTCAATACGGGTAAGATGATTTACTATCTCCGCATTTGGATCTTGATTTTGAGGCGGATTTTGTGGAGGATTTTGAGGAGGTTGATTATCATGATCGCCACCACTGTGAAATGAAGATTCAGAAATTTCCCAGTGTTTGGTCCGATTTTTAAGTGGACCATTTGCCGTGATAATGCCGGCGGATTCAAGAAAATGCATGACAAGAAGTGCATATGGAAGATGTTTGTCTTCGGCGAGAGCATCACACATGTGAAGCTTGATTAATTTACAATAATTTAATCGAGCTCCGGAAGAAATGGCATGCATGAGTTTACAATCTTCTTGGGAGATAGTGGTGTGACTGCTTTTTCGGGGCTTGAGAACTCGGGTGATGAAATAGAATATCAACCGATAGTTCGGATCCATTCCCGTGATCGTAGGACGACGAGAAGTGAGACGTGGATCATAGTTAACAAGACCAGCTTGACGAAGAAAGGAGGTTTCGTCAAATAATTCTCCTTCTATTCCAACATATTGAGAAATGTCTTCTCCATCATTTGGGAGATAGGCAATGGTGTTTAGGGATTCATCAGAAATGATAATTTTAACACCATTTACAAAGGTGACAAGATCACCTTGATCGTTCTGGCGGAGATTTGAATAGAATGCCCGAACGAGTGTAGCATTTATAAAGTCAAAAGAAAGGAGAAGGAAGTTTAGAAGATTGCATTGCTGAAGAAAGTGTATAGCAAGACTAAAATTTTCAAGATACCTCATTGTGGAAAAACGAGGAGGAAGAATATCCCGTTTTTCGAATCTTGTAACAAAGCGACTTAGTGAAGCTTCGCTTCTGAAGAATAACACATCTCCATCTTGGTATGGAAACAGTCCGGGAGTAGGAGGAGCAGAGGCAGAGGCATCTTGCTTAGAAGCTCTAGATTTTCTTGGCATTTTGATTGAAAGAGACTTGAGAAGACAAAGAATTTGCAAGGAGAGCTTTTGATAGAATTTGAAGACTTAGACTTGATTTTGTTGTGATAAGAATGAAGAATACATCTCTATTTATAGAGTGGGAGAAGATATGGTATTCATGGCTGAATTGAAGACTCAAAAACGGTCAGATTTTAAGAAGACCGCTGGAGACAATCGATTGTTTGCTGGAGACAATCGATTGTTGAGCAGATATGCCCGTTGGAATTCTGAAAAGGAAACTGACAATCGATTAAAGGGGGTCAGCAGAGCAGAACTGTAAGAATTTTTTTGAATTAATACCGTCTGACAATCGATTGTGTCAAGTTTGACACTTAGATTCTGAGAAATTGGCTTGAAACAGAATGTTTTTGAAATTTCAGAAAATCACTGACAATCGATTGTTGAATTTGACAATCGATTGTGTACTGGGCAAAAAAAAATGGTCTAAGTCCTGAAAATTGATTTTGGAAGTATGGTAATCAATTTTGAATATATTATAATCAATTTTGGAATTATGACAATTGATTATGAATGAAACAACGTCATCAACACATGGAGGAAGATAATGATTCTTCGGATGAAAACGTTTTTATGAAAATAGATTTTCCATCATGGATACATATAATCAACACCAATTGTTATAAATACCAATTTAGAAAATCAAAACTCAATACAATTTATGCACTTAATCAATTATGCAATTTATCAAAATAACATTCATATCAATACTTGTGACATATAATACCAATTCAACTAGCTAAAGGGTAGAGTAAGGAACGATCATACCCGGTTTGTCTTGATGTCATCCTCCATCGTTGACATCTCAATTTGCTAGAAATTGAATTGAATGCTTCAAGCGAGCACATTTGCATTTCCAACATTTAATCAAGTGAAGCCATTTCCGATATATATATATATATAAACAATTTATCACCATAATAACAATTCAAAAACCAAACAGATATTTGTTAAGAAAATATCATCAATAAAATTTATGCAATCAATTCTTTCAAAGCACAAGTTCCCTCTTACTTGTAACAAATTGCCTAAAACATTTCTTCTTTTGATAAGAAGATTGTATTAAGGCTAATTCCTTTTACCATATTCACAAAAGAATAGGAAGGATATTGAGGAATATAAAATATGACGACTTCTATAAATTTATCAATTTTATCAAAAAAACTATTGTTATTTTGAAAGGCATTTGTCAAAACATATATCGCATGCTGTTTCAAATAGATAGTCAAATCATGAATCAACCATCTTATCACCTGTTTAAGCAAAACACATCAATTTGACATTTTACAGGAAATACCGATTGTTACACAAGCAATGAAAAATCCATTTGACGGAGAGCATAACAAATGCATCAAATGTTATTTTATTAACAGTGATGCACAAGGTTATTTTCAGTAATCCATATTGCAACAAATGTCAAATATTTCCATTAAGCGCATTTGCAATAATGAGAACCAAAACAAAGCATGATTCAAGGAGAATTGATACGGATGGTTAACAAAGACATATCAACACATACAATTGGGCATGATAAAAATGAAAGCCTAGCCTTTAAAAAATTTCAAGAGCGTTTATGCCTATTTTGAACTGACACGATGCTAAATGATAGCTGTTGAGTTCAGAATTCAGAATGGTAACAAATCTTTGAGATTTTTACCGATTGACAATCGATTGTTGAAAGGGGACAATCGATTGTTGAACTATTTGACACTTAGTTCCTGAAAAATCTGCAAGAAGCAGAGAGTTTTTGAAAACTCAGAAAAACACGAACAATCGATTGTGCCTGTGAATAATCGATTGTGGACTAGACCAAAAAGGTTTTAAGTTCTGAAAATCGATTATGAGAGTATGCTAAAGGCATTTATCAAACCATATATTAAAACATGATTTAAAACACTTTGCTGTTTAAAAAAAAATTGTCAAGACATAATTCAACTAAACATGATTTAGTAGGTACTCATTCAATGCACAAATCAACATTTGTCAAAGCATGGATCAAGCATTTAAATAGTTGATACTAGTAATCAAAAATGAATTTTCAGCATGTCAATCAACAAGTATAGTCAACAAGAAATTTCACAAATTGATTCTTACAATTAACGCATGTCAACGTTTTTCAGGGTGAGAATCAAGTTGACAACTTATATGTTAATAACACCAGCTGCCATATATCAACAAAACTGTCAACATTAATAATTTGCACATATTCAGTTTTATAAAAAAAGAATAGCTAACCGAAATTCCTCTCGATGCCTTTGGGTGTCGTGCTTGGCGCATCTACTACAATTTTGTAGTCTTCAAGCACACCTGCAAAAATACCTACGGAGAGGTTTTTGGTACCCATATCTTTTTGGGTCCTTTGGGGTTAGGCAAATAATAATTATAACCAAAAGATAAATCTCTATGTTTAGCAAAACACACGGGTGCAATGTGACCTATCCGATTGCAATAATGGCATACTACGTTCGGATTGTGCCAATGCCTAGGTTGCGCCAAATACATTCTAGGTGATCTAGAGTCATTCCTAGAGGCGTTGAGAATCCTAGAGTCATTTCTAGGTTGTCTAACGTAGTTCGTTCTAGGCTTATCAACAATAGTCTTAGTATTGATTCTAGGCGATGTAAAGTGATTAACTCTAGATTCATTATTCCAATTTCTAGAGTTGTATCTAGGTGATCTAAAGGCGTTAGTTTTAGACTTGTTTTCATACATCCTAGCGTAATGTCTAGGTGGTCTAAAGGAATTTGTCCTAGACTCATTTACAGCCCTAGAATTATTTCTAGGTGGAGCAGTAAAATTTCTAATGGGATTTCTGCTTTTATGCCGTTGATTTCTCTTCGACGTTTCCTTTTCTTCAATAACCTTAGGGACATCTATACTTCGTGATTCTAAAGTTTTCCTAAGTTCTGCGTTTTCTAACTTCAAAGAATCGCAGGAAGTACAAGTAGAGCATTTATCAACATAAGAAGCTTCATGCATAGTCTTAATGACTTGTCTAAGTTCTACACTATCATTTTGCAAAAACTGATTTTCTTTTACAAGATTCTCGTTATCAAGAGACAGATTTTCAAAATCTTTTTGATTTAAAGAAAGTTGATTTTTGAAATCTTTTTCTTTCAATAAGAGACGTTCTTCAAAATCCTTTTCTTTTAAAGAGAGATTTTTCTGAAAATCTAATTCTTGCTGGGAAAGTGATTTCTTCAAATCTCTAATCATTTTGACAGCATTACAAAATTCACCATACAAGTCTTCATATGCATTTTGTAATTCTTCGAACGAGTGAGAGTTAGAGATACTTACCTCTTCTTCGTTGTTTCCATCAAATATTGGAGGCATGGTGTAGCAGTTTCCTTCACCGATTCCTGCAAAAGAATCATGAGTAGAAGCCATGGATGGTTCTCTCAAACTGTTAAGTTTTTCAGAGAGTATGGCTCTGATACCAATTGTTAGAAATAACGCTCTACGCTAGAGGGGGGGTGAATAGCGTATTAATAAAATTAAGCGTTTTCTTGCGGAATTTAAACTTTGCAGGAAATAAACAAATGCAGTAAAAATAAATTACACCACGATATATACTGGTTGGCCACACTTTGTGGTTAGTCCAGTCCCCGAGAGACTCTCTCGAGATTTCCACTAACAACCTTGTCAAGCTTAAGGTGCCCAACAAACCTTTACACTTGAGACTTGAATCACACAAATCTCAAACACTTGCTCGGAGGCTCCTCACCTCAAAGACTTCAATTTGCTCGGAGGTTCCTCACCTCAAAGACTTCAATTTGCTCGGAGGTTCCTCACCTCAAAGACTTCAATTTGCTCGGAGGTTCCTCACCTCAAAGACTTCAATTTGCTCGGAGGTTCCTCACCTCAAAGACTTCAATTGCTCGGGGATACAATCCCAAAGACTTCACTTGCTCGGGGATACAATCCCAAAGACTTCACTTGTTAAGCTTCCGGGTGCCTAACGAACCTTTACAACTTGAGAACTTGATACAATACAAGCCTCAACCAACCCGCTTAAGGAAACCTATCCCTAAGACTTTACAAGAAGAAATATAACACTTCTTCTTACTACAAGTGTTTAACAAGAACACTCTTTTACTCACTTTACAAGAACTCTCTTAAAGAGTGGATTATGAGTACAAAATATATGGCTCAAGAACACAACGACTCAATCAATAATCTTGTCTCTCAAAAAAAACAATGTAAGATATGAAATTTGAATCACAAGAATGTAATGTATGCTTTGTAATTTTTCTGCAGTGTTGTTGTGTTTTAAAAATGATTTTCAGAGAGTGTTTTATAGAGAAAATGGAGCAATAGACCGTTGCTTTTAGTTCCAGAAAACGCTCCTGAAAATCTGCCTGACAATCGATTGTTGATATTACACAATCGATTGTTGGAGCAAAATTTCAACAGACAGATTCCTTAAAAACTGGTTAAAAAGATTTCTGTTGAATTTAAAAAGAATGACAATCGATTGTTAACTTTAGACAATCGATTGTTGTTCAAATATCCAAAATATTTCTGGCAACTTTTTGACTAAAAGATTGAGTAAAGATTATACCATAAATAGATAAAGCCGTTGGAAGAAGTCCGTTTGGAAATATCACTGAGCACAATCGATTGTTAAATAGTGACAATCGATTGTTCTTCATTTTTGAAGATTTTGAAAACATTCTGTAAGTTGTCCAAAAATTTGAGACTAAGTATAAAATCTGACAATCGATTGTTGAACAGTGACAATCGATTGTTGCTTCAAAAATGATTTCAAACGAAGTTTCTGTCTCAAGACAACATTTTAAAAACTAAGTATAGAACTTGACAATCGATTGTTCTTCAAGACAATCGATTGTTAAACCCAATTTTCTCAAAACGAGTTTAAAAATCATTTTGGCAAATATGCAACTTATTTCTTTAAAAACTTATGATGCATGATTTTATGAAAATCATTTTAGGTGAGAGCCAATATTAGAAATAAGTCGTTGAGTCAAGATTACAAATTAAGACCTACTCAACAGTGGATTTCATCTTCTATTCTTGAACGCGTACTATCCATCTTGTACTTGGACTGTTATTGTTCCATCACCGATGCTTGCCTCAATGTTTGGCATTTATCAAAACCTACATGAATCAACACACGTTAGTTTGAGAACGTGTTTCCAACATTAAGTTAGAAAACAGAGAATGTTCTTGTTCTTGTATTGAATATCCCGTGTTTAAGAAATAACAAGGGTCCCCTTAATTTAGGAGGGGGAATCCCAACATAGTACATGTATAATTATTACAAAGAAATATTGTTGGTACAACTATTTCATTTCCCGGTACGGACTTGTACTGTTTTTGCAGGCGTTGTCAGCCCACGTGCTTTGGGAATTTCCCGTTTGTCCATGATAGCCACCGATATGCACTATCCCGAGATTGACCATGTGGAATCCTCAGGGTCGAACCTCGAGTCTATGCCCCAAGCCTTCTAGAGACAGGATATGGGATACCATAATGATCATAAAATTAGGCTCTTCGATTTTAGCCGCATACAAATAGTCCTCGTGTTTCTTAGAGTGAAAATGATAAGAAATGGTCCTGAATTCTTGCCTATTTTACACTTCAATCACGACGTCAATTACACTATATCAAGCGAATGATGTGCCAAAAAGGTTGTCTAAAGGTCGCGTCCATACAACCCTTGAAAATCCTTTGAATTGATTACATAGGTTGGCTATCCTTTGGCCTGCTCCAGCGTACATGATTGGCCTCTATAAATACGTCTTCCTTCGCCCATTATTTCCCACAGTATCATCAAGCCTACAAAAGAGTTCTTTCTTAGTTCTATTTTGAGTCCTTTCTCTGACTACAACCTCTTCTCTCCTCTGAAATCTCTTAACAAGGATGGTGAAGACTTCCACCTTTGTCCCTCAGGAAGATATGCCTTCCTTTTCTTCATGCTCGTCTAAGGGCAAGGCAACAATACTCCCTCATCTTGTGGATTGCATCCTAGGATCCTGCGAAATGACCTCCGATTTCAAGGTCGACAAGCCTTCTTCAAAGTCAGGATGATGTGAACCAATGTTCCGATATATTAGTTTAGTAACAGATGCTAAGAAAGTGAAGACTGACTGTCGTTGGAGTGGGGGCGCAGTGCTGGTGGAGATTCCTTCTCGTGGGGAGGACATAGCGACATACAAGGCCGACTTTCTTAGTGTGTATACCTATCCATTTACTCTGTCGTCCTTGCCTTTAATAGACCCTGTGATCCTTGACATCTTCGAATGATATCGAGTGACTCTTGGCCAAATTCATCCATCATTTTGGCGTATTGTTTACATGATCAGATATTATATGAACATGATTAAGGGGAGATGCCCTTCACCCTCGACCACCTAATCAGAATGTACATTCCGTGACTTTTCCGTGGGGTCTTGATTAAACTCCGATAACGGGCCTTAAAAGACTTTTTTTGCTTGTACCGATAAGGATAGGGACAGAGGTTGGATGAGTTATTTTTCTGAGTTAGGACCTCGGACCTGATTCTAGTGGAGAATATGTCGTTCTCTCAAAGGTGGAACATGAGACATAAGTGGAAATGCTAATTAAGTATTTTCTTTTCCTTTTGGAACATCTCCCCATGAACTGACTTCCTCAACTAATGCAGCTGTCGTATTGTACCCTAGCACAGTTAAGGATCTCTTGGGCTGGGTTAGCCGACTAGATTCGACTTGCCATATGTTGAGCGCGTGTGGCGCGAGCTGTCCAGGTATCGATGGGAGGCCAAGAACCATGGTGAGTCCTCACTTTTGATGTCTCTCCCAGAAGCTATCACTGATTGCGCCCTCATTCCCTATGTTTATATTTTGTATTTGCGCAGGTCTGGAAGAGGCCTCCTTGATGAGAGAAGCATCGTCTGGGGAAGCGGATACCCTGAAACCTGACAAAGAGAAGAAAAACCACGGAAATCATCAACTAAGACTTCAAAAACAAAGAAGGTCAAAGTGGAAGAACCTAAGGCTAGTTCAACAGCCTTAACTCCAGAAGTATCGGGGAGTTCCTGATTTGAAGGCGAGAGAAAAGATAATTTCTCGGTAGCACCCGAGGGAGGAAAAAACCTAACCGTCTCACATATTGCTAAGCCGATGGCTTTTGAAGTTGAACTTGGTGCTGTTTTTGTACTGCCTCGGGTTGAAGAGGCCTTCAAGGGTGAGTCGGGTAATGTCCTCGAGCCGGTTGATGGCCAATATATTCCTCTAGTTGAGGTGCATTCGGTAGGAGGTCCATAGAATCCTAGTTCCGAAGCTCTTCAGAAACAAGAGAAGACCCTAATTGATCCATTCGGTATTATTGAAGTGAGCGATTCCCCTTTGAGACCGACTTTACCTCCGAGGGAGATGCATGATGCCCGAAATAAAGAATCTTTCAATGTGGGGGTGCCCATCAGATATAAAGATGCGTTTGAAAAGCCTTTTGCTGCACCCAAGGAAAAAACTGAGCTTGATGTCTCACTTATTTTTCAGTGAGGTAGATATGCTCTGTGAGCAGGTAAATTTTTATAAAATTTGCTCGGTGCCCTGATCTTCATCTTTCTAAATTTGTTTCTTTCATGGTTCCAGGCCAAGGTGCCTCATAATCAGACCTTTGCCAGGTCTCAAGTTGAATTTACTCACCACGAGGGTGAGCCCAGAAAGCTCACCTCGGAAGCTAGCGAGCTTAGCTCTTTTTACCACGGAGGAGGAGGATATCTGTGGCCTTCGGGATTGCTTGGAGGCTGCATCCTGAGAGAGGACTCATCTCACTGAGTAGGTTATATAGTTTCCATTTGTTTTTGTCTACATGCTTACCAGACTTCAGTATTTTAACACCTTTGGGCCGATCTTTGTAGCTTGAGAAGAAGGGCATCCTAATGAGGGAGGAGCTCCGAGCCAAAGACATTAAAATTCTCAAACTTACATAGAATGTGAGTGAGATAGCCTCTAAGAGAGATACCCTCTAGGGGAAGTTGATCTCAATCAGACTTCAACTTCATGATGCGAGGGGGGAGAGCTATAAAATATTGAGTTGGTTGCTGCGATATGCGAGGCTAGGGATGAAGTCGAGATGCTCATATCCTCGTACAAAGATGATGCTATTGCTGCAAATTCTCAAGCCAGGAAGGTGTTCGAGGAGGTCGAGCAACAATTGACCTGAGCCGTAGAGCATGCTTAGTTAGAATCTTAGATGCAGGATCTCGAGGATATACATGCAGGGGGCATCGATTGGTCTGCTGAGATCAAGAGTGTGAAGACCCTAGAAGAGGAAGATGTGGCCCTACTTCTTTTTAAGGTGAGTCGAGCGGTGGATCAGACGATGATAAAGATGGAGGCGGAATCCCCAAAGAGGAAGATGGAGTTGAAGACTCGGGGGTCACGGCCAGAGCTATTGAAGGCAAAACCTTCAAGGGAGCCGTCTAAGGAACAACCCCGGTGGTAGATTAGGATTTTATTCGCTCTCTCCTTTGTAAGGGCTTTAGGCATGGGCCTTGTAAATGCACCCTTGTGAACTTTCAATATATATGTAAAAACCTTTCGCTTTTATCATTTCTCGTTTTTCCTTTTCATTTTTAGGACTAAATTGTGAAGTTTGTTGATAATTGGTTTGAAATTTTGGACCTCAAATTAAACCCTTAGGTTCTTGGTACTGTTGAGCAATTTGTAATGGTCGAAACTTGACAGTTTGTAGCTTAGTTCCCGAGTCAAGTTTTCACTTGAGCTTATCAAACTTTAGGTCTAAAAATTGGCCCTGAGGCTACTTGAGCAGGCTCTTACATGTTGGGTCGGTGTGACCTCTAATCAGCCTTGAGGCTATTTTAAACTAGTCCTTAGGCTCTTGCGCGTTGGGTCAGTACAACCTCTAATATAGGCTGGCGCTTAGTCTCTTACGCATTGGGTTGGTGCGGCCTCTAAACGGTCCCGAGGCTCTTAAGTGTTAGGTCTGTACAACCTCTAATATAGGCTGGCGCTTAGGCTCTTATGTATTGGGTCGGTATGGCCTCTAACATAGGCTTTATTTTTCCCTCGTTAAATACTTTTTGAAGTTTTTTTTTGTTTTCTCCACTCTTCGAAAATTTGATAAGAACCCCGATTATGAGCCGTTATGTAATAATAAATGAGCACCTTAGGAGGTTTCGCTCGATGGCTGAATTGTTTTGAAGCCGTTTCATTGTTTGGAACTGACATGATCAAAGCTCTTATGCTTATGCCAAGGGTAGCCTGATTAACCGGTTCTTTTCGAAGTATTTTCAAAGTAATTGAAGGCCTGTTATTTTATGGAAACGGTCGGGTGCCCCCAAGTCACGTTAGTTTTGGCTGGAGCCTTTTGACTGTAGTCATTGTGTTTGGACGTAGCGTTTTAGTCCCCGAGTGAGATAACCTCAGCGTCTAAATCGAGTGTATACCTTATTAAGGGTCTTACAAGTTCGAATATATAGCCTTGAATTTAAGACCGAGATTACGCCTTTTGCATGGTCTTATGAATTTGAACATGCGTTACTTGAGGTCTTTAAGATAGGTTACTTGGCACAAGTATAATTCATACATTGCTTTAGGTCTTACAAATTTGGTATTGCCTTATTGAGGTCTTATGAGCTCGAGATTGCCTTATGGAGGTCTTATATTTTCTAGCATTGCCACCTGGAGGGTTTTCAGGCTCAAGGTTTCCCGCTTGCGGTCTTACGACTTTTAGTTTTTGATAGTTCGATGAGGTGACAGTCGGTGACTGTCCCCGAGACATCAAAAGTTTTTGGCTCTGGAGCCGTTCTTTTTAAACTTGATGTTGCCTCATTGAGGGCTTATGAGCTTGAAGTTTTCGGCTTGGAGGTCTTATGACTTCGAGTTTTTGATGTCAGTTCCAGAGTATTCGGGAAATTTCTGTCCCAGGAGCCATTTCTTATGAAAATAGTAAACTTCTTTGAAGTGCAAACTGTTTTGATGGAAAAAACAAGAGAAAAACATTCCTTGATAATTTGGCACAAGTATACATAGCTTTCTCCATTGAGGGTTCACTTATTCTATGTGAAAACGGTTATTTGACCATTTGGCCCGATATATCATTTTCCTATTGAGACCCTCTTTGGCTTATTTTGATCTCTTCGATGAGGCGGTATCCCGGGGATGCCCCCCAATATTCAAGGGTAATTGGAGAGAAGCCTTGAATACTTGTTGAGACCTCCTTAGGTAGCTTAGCCTCGTTAAAAACGTTGCCGGTAAAATCCTTTTTGGGATAAAATTTGATTGAAGGAAAAGAGTACAATGCATGCTTTAAAATCCAAGGTCTTTGTGTTGGAGGATGCTTTGGTGTCTTCCATTGGACATATTACTCGTAATAGCGTTTGAGCATCGATATATTCCAATTGCTTGGAAGCTGTTCGCTTTTCATGGTACTGAGCTTGTAGGACCCTTTCCCTATCACTCCGAGGACGCGGTACGGTCCTTCGCAGCTCGGGCCTAGCTTCCCTTTATTAGGGTTTCGATTGTTTAGTGTAACTTCCCTTAGGACTAAGTCCCCGACTCCAAAATGTCGGAGATTTGTTCTCTTGTTATAGTACCTTTTGATTCTTTATTTTTGGACAGCCATTCAGACCAATGAAGCTTCCCGCTTTTCATCTAATAGTTCAAGGGATGAAGTTATGGCCTTGTTGTTTGAGTTCTCAGTGGCATGTCAAATCTGGCGCTCGGCTCTCCGACCTTGACCAGTATCAAAGTCTCATAGTCATATACCAGAGAGAAAGACATCTCTCCCGTGCTTGATTTTAGATTTGTTCGATATACCCATAGCACATTTGGTAACATTTCTCTCCATTTTCCTTTCGCATTTTCTAACTTCTTTTTCATGTTTTGAATGATGGTTTTGATTGTAGACTCGGCCTGACCGTATACACATGGGTGATAGGGTGCTGACATAATGAAATGCTTCTCGTTATCACATGTTATTTCGTAGGGAATCCCGAAACGACATATGATATGATCCCAGATGAAGTTAATGACTTCTTTTTCTCTTATCTTCTCGAAGGCCTATGCTTCCACCCATTTTAAGATGTGTTCAGTCATAAATAAAATAAATCTAGCTTTACCTGGTGCTGTTGGTAAGGGTCCGACGATGTCCATCCCCCACTTCATGAACGACCATAGTGACAAGACGGAATGCAGCTGTTCACCGGGTTGTTGAATCATTGGTGCAAATCTCTAGCAGTTGTCGCATTTTTGGATGAATTCTTTGGTGTCTTTCTCCATGTTGTCCAAATAGTAGCCTGCTCTGATCACCTTTTGGATGAAGGAATCGGCACAGGAGTGACTTCCGTAGGTGCCCTCATGTATTTCTCGGAGCACGTAATCAATGTCCCCCGATCCTAGGCGTACTGCTAGGGGCCCATCAAAGGTTCTCTTATATAGAGTTCTATTTTCGTCAAGCGAGAATTGGACTACTTTGGTTTGCAGGGCCCTCGATTCTTTTGGGTCCGCGTGTAGCTTCCCATTTTTCAAATAATCGATATATTTGTTTCTCCAATATCATGCCAGGCATGGCCTTCTTGGATCACTTATTTGGATAGCTGAACAATAGCCTAGGGGAGTATGTCACCTTCCTCGACAGATGATCCCAGATTTGCGGGGGCATCGGCCTTGATATTCTGCTCTCGAGGTATATGGACCAGAGTCCATTCTTTGAAGCAATGCAGTGTGACTTGAATTTTATCTAAGTATCCTTGCATCCTATCTTCTCGAGCCTCAAAGTTCCCATTTACCTTATTTACCACTAGAAAGGGAATCACATTTTGCTTCGATGACTTCCGCTCCTAGGCATTTGGACAATTCCAGACCTGCAATCATTGCCTCATACTCGGTTTCGTTGTTAGTCAACTTTGCAGTTTTTATAGATTGCCTAATTATGCCGCCCGTAGGTGGCTTCAGAACTATATCAAACTCGGAACCGTTTACGTTTGAGGCGCAATCAGTGAAGAAGATCCATACCCCTGAATGTGTGCCCGTTTTTAGTAAAAGTTCTTTCTCTACCTCGGATACAAGGGCTAGCGTAAAGTCGGCCATAAAATTAGCCAGAGTTTGGGCCTTGATAGCCGTTAGAGGTTGATACTTGATATTGCACCCCCGAGTTTAATGGCCCATTTGGCCCGTCGGCCCCCTAATTTGGGCTTATGCAATATTCTTCGAAGAGGATATGTCGTTAAAACAAAAATACGATGGTATTTAAAATAAGGTTTTAATTTTCAAGATGTGCTTATCAATACAAGAGCTAATTTTTCTAGGTGCGGATACTTGGTTTCAGCATCTCCCAGGGTCCGACTTACATAATAAATGTGGAATTGCATACCTTGTTCTTCTCGAATCAGCACACCACTTACCACTACCTCGGATACGGCCAGGTAGAAATACAACGTTTCATCCTCCTTTTGGCGTGGAGTAAAGGTGGGCTTTTCAGATATCGCTTCAACTCCTCTAAGGCACGTTGACATTCCGAGGTCCATTCGAAGTTGTTTTTCTTTTTGAGTAAGGAGAAGAAATGATGACTCATGTCTGATGACCTCGATATGAATCAGTCCAAGACTGCTATCCGCCCGGTCAGCCGTTGTATGACCTTTACATTGTTTACTATCGTGATTTCTTTAATGGCTTTAATTTTGTCGGGCTTGATCTCAATCCTCCTATTTGACACCATGAAGCCTAAGAATTTTCCCGAACCTACTCTAAAGGCACATTTCTCGGGATTGAGTTTCATGTTGTAGCTTCTGAGGATGTTGAATGTCTCCCACAAATAAGTCAAATGGTCCTCTGGGCCGCAAGTACTTTACTAGCATATCATCAATATAAACTTCCATGGATTTTCCTAATTGATGTTCGAACATCTTATTAACTAGGAGTTGGTATGTGGCTCCCGTGTTTTTTAGCCCGAAGGGTATCACATGGTAGCAGTATGTAACATAATTCGTGATGAACAAAGTTTTCCCCCGCTCTTTTAGGTTAATTTGAATTTGATTATACCCCGAGTATGCATCGAGAAAGGTGAGGATCTCATGGACGGCCCTGGCATCAATCAAGCGGTCGATGTTGGGCAACATGAATGAATCTTTAGGGCACACTTTATTTAAGTCTTTATAATCTACGCACATTCTTTAACTTATTCCCCTTTTTGGGAACTACCACCATATTGGCCAACTATTAGGGATATTTTACCTTCCCAATATACCCTATTTTGAGGAGTTTTGTTACCTTGTCATTGATGAACACGTGTCTTACCTTGGACTGGAGTCTTCTTTTTTGCTTCACCGGTTTGGGTCGACACTCAGTCGATCGGTGGTTGTTTCCAGTGTGACCCCTGTCATATCTAAATGGGACCAATCAAAGCAATCGATGTTATTAATAAGAAATTGAATGAGTTTTTTCCTGAGTTCGGGGATTAATCCCCTTCCCAGGTATACCTTCTGATCTAGGAGATGCTCGATCAAAACAGCTTGTTCCAGCTCTTCAACTGTTGATTTTGTTTCATCCGATTGTTCATGGGAAACAAAGGTTCGGGGAGCGAGAAAGTTTTCTTCATCGTCCTTGGGGGTCTGTTTGCCCTCCAGCTCCTCCAAGGTGGAGGGTATGGAAGTTGGTACCACCCCATGAACTGCAAAGATCTCCTTCACCACATGTTTGTTCTCCATATACCATTTGTATACAGTCTTTTGTTGGAAACTTTATCATCTGATGAAGAGTTGTGTACTGCCCTCATGTTGTGTATCCATGGCCTTCCAATAATCATATGAACAATGTGCTAAGGGTTTCCGTTCCATTCCTCCTATCTGCCTCTCTTTCCTCTCGAGTTGGGGTTCTCTAGGATTCTTGTTGGTTTCTTGGCGTATACTCCCGTTAGTGTGGGAGCTTATATCGACGTGTTAGGCGTTACATGAGCCCACATCGATGAGGATTGGATTTTGTGGGTCCTCAGGGTTTCGCAGTGGTACACCGACGCTTGAAGCAACTGCATCATTATCTCCATGATCCTCAGGACCGTCGTTTTCATGTACATTCACTAAGTTAAATATTTTGACCTGAAATTAAAGATTCTTGGACAAGAAAAAATGTAAAGAATAACTTGTTTCTCAATAAACCAGCACTAAAACAGTCACTATTATTTTTAGCCCCACGGCGGGCACCAAACTATTTACCTTGAAAATGGTAATTACAATTATATTTGATTTTGTGATTCTAAAAATATGTTATTTATTTTAATACTAGTTGATATGAAATAGATGCTAAGTGTTAGCTAGGAGAGTAAAGCAAGATTAAGAGGCAATATTGTTATTCAAACCAAATGGTTGCCAATCGGGTTTTCGGACTAGCCTAAGCTAGGCCTCGAGGTTGAGCTAATGAGCTCAACTGGGGATGATCGATGAAAGAGTAACAGTTCCAAGGGTCTCAACAATGACTCTTTATTGTCAATGATGAGTAATAAATGAGGAAACAATAAGTGAAATCCAATAAATGTAAGCAATAAATCAAAGGAAAGACAATGGAGAATGTTCTTGTTCTTGTATTGAATATCATGTGTTTAAGATATAACAAGGGTCCCCTTTATATAGGAGAGGGAATCCCAACATGGTACAATTATAATTATTACAAAGAAACATAGCTGGTACAACTATTTAATGTTTCGGTACAGACTTATATTATTTTTGCAGGCGTTGTCAGCTTTGACCATGTGCTTTGGGAATTTTCCGCTTGTCCATTATAGCCACCAATTTGCGCTGCCCCGAGATCGAGCATGGGGAACCCTCAGGGCCAAACCTCAAGATGTGCCTCGAGTCTTCTAGAGACGGACTATGGGATGTCATAATGATCATAAAATCGGGTTCTCCGATTTTAACTGTATACAAGTGCAAATTCATCACAGATGTAAGCTCATCTCCCATGCTTGATGTATATTTTATCACATTAAGAAATATTACATGCTCTACTTCTTTTTCGACTTTCGCACTCTGCACGTTCAGATATGAGATTAATTATGTTTAGTTAAGATTTACCGTCTATATTACTATTAAATTAGTTTGTTCTGTCTGATTTTCATACTCAATGTCGCAATCTAGAGTTAATTACTTTTGGCTAAGATTTATCCTTTACTCCATTCATTAATCAGTTTAATAAAAAGTTTAATACTCTTTGGTCAAACAATATTATTATTATTTTCTATTTTCTATATATTCATTATATATTGATAATAACTTTGATAGGCTTTACCACTAATTACCAGGACACTTGCAATATTTTTTGGGTTGTTAAAGTGTAGACTCCGGGGTTGTATGGTATGATGCATTAGAGAAAATAATATATGCATTAGTTTTTGATATTATTAATTGTTTGTTTGGTACACTTTGTTAGTTTATGTATTAGTTAAGCAAGTATTAGTTATATAACTTATTTGGTATTAGCATATATATAACTAATACATAGCAAACTATAATATTAGTAATACCAAAACTTTTTATGTATGCATTAGTATGGTTAAAGATAAAATTATCTTTAAAGTCCCTTAAAGCTAAAGAATATGAAGGGCATTTTTGTAAATAATTATTCTTAAAAATTATCTAATGCATTATAATTTGTAATACATCACATCAAATAATGTATAGAAAATAATTTCTGCATTACTAACATATGCTTTACTAATCTCTACATTACTAATCCACATTTAGAGTTGTCAAACGGGCGGGTCGGGTAAGATATGAGATAGGTCGAAAACGAGTAATGAAAAAACGGATAAATTATCCGATCCGACCTATATTTAATACGAATAAATAACGGGTTAACTAGTGGATAAAATGGATAACCATATGATTCACGACTTCTTGAATATGATTTCTTTTAGGAGAATTCCTAATTTCCCAAACTTGAGGAACCCCTCAATTTAAGGTTTTATAAATGTAAATGTTAAATTCATTAGTTATCTATTATTTATATTTGATTCATTTTTAAAAAGTTTATTATCTAACACATTTTTTAGTGAATAATACGAATGATTAAGTGTTTTCTTTTGACCATTTTATTATTACAATACACCGTACACCCTGCCAAATGACCCCTACCTATAGTGGCTTTCATGTACAGCAAACATGTGGTTTGACCAGATTCATTTCACATTCACTGACATAGAATAGACCTTCTCATTTTTCAAATACAAGAGTCAGACGGTACTAGACTACTAGCCTATAGCCCCAGAAAACGAAGGCCATGTTAACCTATCACAAGAAAAAAGACGTTTCCATTTCATTGCCTAACAGGTGTTCCCTCTACACTCTTCCCTCCCTTTGAGTATTCTTTGTCACCTCCATTAATGCTCTTTCTCTATGACCCTTTGTTCTGTACTGTGTGTTTTACGTTCTTTTTAATGAAATGGAACTTTGGCGTAATCGGTAAAACTATTGTCATATAAACACTCGCAGAAATACAGGATAAGACTGCATACAATGGGCCTTAGTGCACTAGGTGGTATCTAAATCAGCTTGCGCACGTCTCGACTATTTTCCACTGAAAACTTACTATCTTCGACCATCTTAAGTATCGAATAACTCTGCCCATCAATACTTAATAATGTGCGTTTTACATGTATCGTGTGTTTTGGTTTTGTCATCTTGTATTTATGAATGCTCTGAAATTTCATGATCCCCCCATTAACTGCTCTTCTCTTTCATATTTAATGCATCTCCTGTAGTTCTCTTTTATTCAATCCCGTAAGTAAAGGGGTCCCCAAGAATTTATGTTAGTAAATTTAGTCTCGCGCGAACTCTCTAAAATATTGTTACATAAATTTACTGCTTTTGGAGAATTCGACACGCACCCGACATTTCGGAGAGTCCAAGCAACATAGGTCTCATTGCACCTGCTATTTTCCTGTGATAAAAATGGATTCGAGTTCAGTGTTTTTATTGTAATTTTCCAAAAATTTCCCGATAAATATAATTCAAGTCAAGAGAAGTTTTTATCTGCTTATAAGCTTGTCCATAGCAAGGGTAATAGATAACCATCTCCTCCTAATAATGAGGTTAAAAGTGAAAAAAAAACTTACTTTTGTATCTCACAATTAAACTGTACATTAGGTCTCAATGTACTGCTACATCCCCATGTTTAAATTAGATGCGATTTTGAAAGAATGAATTATCAGTTACTCCCTCCATTTCATTTCATATAGCACTATTGACTGACATAAAGTTCAAGAAGGAAATGATAACCTTTGAAATCTGTGATCTAATTGGGGTGAGATGATTAGGAAGGACATAGCACATTTTCAGTTTACCGTTGATGTTGATCCTCGAGAGGAGGGTGTGGATATCAAGGATTAAGGTAGAAGATCTAGTTACTAATCGAGCGTTTTTCTTTTCCATATATGTATCTCTTCCCCTCAAATATAGTACTAGTGTTATTGTCGTATTTTTCATTCTTTGATATTATTATTAGTTGTCTTATTTTGCTGGTTGTTGTTACTGTTTCTCTTCCTACTTCCATATTTTTTTATTGTCTGTTGTGGCTATGCTTTCTTTGACCCGAAGATCTACCGGAAATAGTCTCTCTATCTTCATCAGGTAGGGGTAAGGTTTGCGTATACACAACCTTTCCCAGATCCCACTTGGGAGATTACACAAGCTATCTAATTGTTGTTATTGTATATTTCTGTTTCTCTAAGTACATGTCATTGAGAGTAAAATGAAAATTTATAGTTAGGCATTTTTCAAATATTCAAGTGTAATCTTCTTTTGGAGCAAACTAAAGAAAAGATTTCATAAAACTCAACAGAGGTAACTTTTTTATACAGTAGAAAGGCCAAAGAAGCTAAAGGCTTTCAAATAAATCCTACGCTAAATTGGTGCTGTCAAATAACCAATCTGTACTAAAAAGAGCTGCAAATGAGAACATTGTCACAGGAATTGGTTTCTTTTAACCTATGTTATACCTACTCTCCAAAAATGCTGTCACATCCATATCGGATCCTCTAAAATACACTACTTTTAAAGTGTCCGACATACATCCGAAGTGTAGAATCCGATCAACATAGCTTTTAACCGGCTAGGCTTAATGAAGAGCCTATTCATGTGTAGTTAGATTCTATACCTTGACTCAAAGCAATTACAGTAGATAGATACACATGTAGTACTTAAGTTGTCTATGCATTTATTTCTGATACATTAGTGTCAATATAGACTTTCACAGACAGGATACTAGTACTTGTTGACCAATTGCTGCTTTTATTTCTCTGTTCTCAATCTAAAGACAGAATTAAGTCTATGCTGATTTCAATTGGATTTAATGCTCACTATACTTTTTTGTGGGGTTCCTCTATTTTTCATTTTCTCTCTCTATATATTTGTCTGTGCACCGTGCATTTAACCAAAAGCTTTTGCTATCCAATACTATCTCAGATCAGATTCTCAAATCTCAGGAATTGAAGATTAGGCATGCATTCAATGCAACTTTCTTGTTCTATTGCATCAATCATTCAATTTTTCTTGTAGCATGTGACCTATGTATACATTTATTTACACTAACAATAGTAGTGGTATCTCTTTAGACATCATATCATGGCATTAAATGCATGGCCAGCTTAAGACCTGTTGATGCTTTTACCCTATTGATATATGACCTACAATTTTTACTGTTACTCCATTTGACGTGTCCATTTTTTTTTTCCTCCCTCACTCATAAAAAGACTAAAGGGAGCCCTTCTTCGGGTACATCACACTTCTTCGCTCTTCCTCGGACCCTAAGTGAGCGCGAAATTCTTTATGCACGGTGCCACCATTTTACTCATAAAAAGACTCCTGCTTTCATAGCTTAAAGACCTGTTTTTGAAGGTAAACATTGAGGAACAAATACAAAGGACTTGAGTGTGTGTGTCTGAGAGAGAGAGAGAAATGGGAAGAACACCATGTTGTGATAAGAAAGGATTAAAGAAAGGACCATGGACACCTGAGGAAGATGAAAAGCTTGTTGACTATATCAAGAAGCATGGCCATGGTAGCTGGCGCTCTCTTCCAAATCTTGCAGGTTTCTTCACTCTTCTCTTTTGTGTGAATGCAAAAATCTTTTGTTCATAACTACTGGTCAACTGATCTTGAAGTCCTACTTTCCAAGCTACTAATGAATTGCTTTATTTTGGACTCCTTTTAAGATTGTAAGGGAAACATGCCTAGAAGCTAGATCATGCAATATACAACAACAACAACCCAGTATAATCCCACTTAGTGGGGTCTGGGGAGGGTAGTATGTACGCAGACCTTAATCCTACCCTGGGGTAGAGAGGTTGTTTTCAAATAGACCTCCGGCATCCTTCCCTCCGAGAACTTCCCACCTTGCTCTTGGGGAGACTCGAACTCACAACCTCTCGATTGTAAGTGGGGGTTGCTTACCATCAGAGCAACATTCTTTGAATGGCCTAATGTCAATTAAAATTCTTTGAACCTAATGTTAGCTTGTGGTTGGCAGCATTATTGAATGGCCTATCTTGTTTGTGTCTGTATTTATGTGGTAAGAAGAAGGGAAGTGAGCAAATACTTCCTATTTCCAACTTTGGATGAAGTGAACTAAAAGAGGAAAGTGAAACAGCCATTTGTTTCTCTACCCTATTAATGGGCATTGGAGTTTCTTTTCATGTTAATGGTTATGAGGAGAGGGTGAATTTCCTCTGCATTTACTATCCATGTTCAAATAGGTATTGCTAGTATCATATTCACTCATTGTAAAAATAGGTTATTTATTTCTCAAACATATTATGGTAACTATTTTGAAGAAAAATCAGCTTTCCGGCAGATACTGTATACAAGAATTCACCTTGCGCTTTTTGGGATGAATTTGGTACATGGTGTGTACATATTCAGATATCAAATGGGCATTGCTTAAGTTATATATGTAACCTGTCTAAAATGCTAAATTGCTGGATCTTGTTCAGTAATGCATAGTATTGGTATTGTATCTTACAAATACTGATTCATTCGACTTCATTCTCGTTTTACGGTTTAATTGTTTTTAGGGATGTAAGATTTCTTTCTTTTACTAGAACACATCGACGATGGAAATGAAGGAAAGAAAAGCATTACTAATGTCTGAGATTAATTGTTGTAATTTTTTTTCTTTTAGGTCTTCTTCGTTGTGGGAAGAGTTGTCGTCTTAGATGGACAAATTATCTCAGGCCAGACATAAAAAGAGGTCCCTTTAGCCCTGAAGAAGAAAAGCTTGTCATACAGTTACATGGCATTCTTGGCAACAGGTGATAGTATGAAACTTTCATCTTGATACATCTATATGAATGACATTTCCATTGGTCTTCAATTTTACCCTTTTGTCTGCTTAAAAATGTTTTTTTGGTATTCTCTGAAAAATTGATAGAAGGGGATCCTTGGTGTAACGGGTAAAGTTACTGTCATGTGACCAGGAGGTTATGGGTTCGAGCCATGGGAAATAACCTCTTGTAGAAATACTGAGTAAGGATGCGTACGATAGATCTTTGTGGTCCGCTCTTTCCCGAACCCTGCGCATAGCGAGAGCTTAGTGCATCGGACTGCCCTTTTTTTTATAGAAAAATTGATAAGCTACTAGAATCTATTTGGGGTTTCTTGTTAGTAATTCCTGAGTTTCTGAAACAAATAGAACATCAATTTGATCCATGTATGCCAAGTAATCAAAATTGAACTTTTGTCCTGTATTAGGGAACCTAGTCCAGTGTAGTTTCACAGACACAGAATCTGAAGCTGGAATTTTTACTTCTATAACTATGAATAACTATGCAACTGAATCTCTATCTAGATGGGCTGCAATCGCATCGCAACTTCCTGGAAGGACGGATAATGAGATAAAGAACTTATGGAATACTCACCTGAAGAAACGCTTATTTTCTATGGGCATTGATCCTCTGACTCATGAACCCTCTAATGGGCTATTGAGAAGACCGCCTACATCAACTTCAGCACGTCACATGGCACAGTGGGAAAGTGCAAGGCTCGAAGCTGAAGCTCGTCTCTCCAGGGAATCGCAACTCTTGGTTCCATCGTCAGCAGGAAGGTCTGAGACAGACTATTTTTTACGCATATGGAATTCAGAGATAGGAGAAGCATTTAGGAAATTCAAGACAGAAGACAAATGTCAAAGTCCAGCGTCTCAAATATCTTCATCTACAAAATATGGATCTGCTTCAGGCATTACAACTGAGATGGACCTTACTTTTGCTGAAGATACCGAGTGGAAGGACAGCCAACCATATACTGAAGATATATTGCAAGGATCTGACACCTCTAGCTCCAGTGAATTGGAGGATTCATCTGAATCAGCATTGCAACTTCTCTTGGATTTTCCGAGTAGCAATGACATGAGCTTTCTTGGCTTTTTGAGTGAGAGTTCCTTGAACTGCTCTTTAGCAGACCATAGAGTTGGCTTTCTCTAAATATGGTGGTCGTGGAAGCCTAAATTGTCGAAAATTTTCTGTTTAGTAGGTCAGATGCAGAAAAGGTTTGTATTTCGACTCATTATGTATTAATGTTATAGTAATTGAGCCATATCATGTGTAAGCCAGAAATGTCGGGCAAATTTAGGCCTAATGGCATGGCATGTTTCTTTTTTGCAACTATCGCCATGTTTGAATCATATTTTCTGTAAGTAAGTACATCATTTGAGTAGCTAAAACGAGGGAGAAAATGCTGGCTTTTGTGAAAACTTCTCAAGTGGATTTATTATCATTGACACTGGATTCCTTAGAGCACAAGAGAGTTTGTCCTATGCAGACTAGTAAGATCCTTTACAGACTAGAAGCTTACAACAAAACTTGATGCGTAAAAGAACACACACTAAAAAGCAGCAAGCATGAAAATATACAAGGGAAAAGCTTTAATCATCCCACACATCCAAGTAACTTCTTAGGAGTTTGTCCTGTGGCGCGATATTTAGCAGCCATCTCCTCCGTTCTAAGAATTTGTTCCCCTCGTTTAGCTTTAACCATCGCTTTCTTCTCCTCTGCCTCTTTGTGAATTAAAGCTGCTCTATTTTTCATCTTTTCTGCATATTCTCTAATCTTTCCTGCAAATTCCACAAGCTTATCAACATTGCTGAAAAGTCTATATTTTCACAAGCATTTGACTCAATAGTATCCCAAACTAAAGCACATGGATTGTTCCATGCCATGCAACAACAACAACAACAAAAATACTCCGTGAATTCCCACAAGTGGGGTCTAGGGAGGCTGGTAGGTATGTAGACCTTACCCCATCCCTGGGAGCGCAAAGAGGTTGTTCCATGCCATGCATTTCCCGTTAAATGGTTTCATGGAAAATGACTTCCGTCATATCAAACACACCTTATTAGTCATTATAAAGCCCTTGTATTTTAAGAGGCACTTCAGAACAATTTCAACTTGAGAAATTTTCCGCTAGCACTCTCCTCTTTGCGGGATTTAATATAAAAAATTATTGAAATGCGAATCCTAGACTTTGTGCATGTTTACCTCAAGTTTTTTCAGTTTAGCTTCAAGATGTGCTTTCTTGCTGTTTTCCCATGCTGCAACTTTAGAGAGCTTCTTCTGGGCCCTATTCAATCACACAGGCAATGTTGAGATGAATTTGAGCAATTGAATTGCTAGACAGCTTTTATACACTTAAAAGGGTATACAAAAATTGTTCTACATAAGCAAGAATTAATTTTATGATAACTAACAATTGACAACATACATTGGATGTTAGAAATCCTACTTGTTATCTACTCTGCTTTTTTCACTCTCTTCCCATGCCTTGATAAAAGCAGACTTCTTATCGTAATTAAGCTGCGCGAGAGCGGTATCTAAGGAAAATAAACAAGAAACAGAACACTTGTTAGCTTCTGAGATGTGAATAAAATCATTCAGTTGGAGAATTTTGTAACTAAACACAAGAGCATCAAGCTGAACTTCCAAAAATCAGATAGGGCAGCCTTGTGCATTAAACTCCAGTTATGCGGGGGATCTTGGGGAGGGCCGAACTATAAGGCTCTATTGTATACAGTTTTATCCTGCATTTCTGTAAGAGGTTGTTTCCACGGCTCGAACCCGTAACCTCTTGGTCATATGATAACAACTTTACTAGTTATGTCAAGGCTCCGCTTCAACTTCCAAAAACCAGATATTCAAAGAAAGTTAAGACTTTTCGCACCATTAGTTTTGACTCCTTACGACATTATAGCAGAAGTAGAAGCACATCCTACTGCTGTCTTGTGTTACAATGTTGTAAAAAGTGGTTAAGGTCTAGTCCGCGATATAAACATACCTCTGTCGAGGGATCCTTTTGAGTTTTTCATTGATGGATTCGTCTCTGTCAATATAAGGAAATAACAACATGTTTAGATTTCTCAAAAAATTTGTTAATTATATGATCAATTAAACAAGGTCTACAAAGAATATGGTCCTAGATTATGTGACATTCTTGCATTTTTTTATATGTTCCTATTTCAACCTTCTGATCACTCATTCCCTAACTTGGAATTCACAACTAGGAAAAAGGACAGCTCGTTGCACTAAACTTCCTTTATATGTAGGGTGTCGGAGAAGGGCCGGACCATAAGGGTCTATTATATGCAACCTTACGCTGTATTTATGAAAAACATCATTTCTACGACTCGAGCCCGTGACCTCGTAGTCACATGCATGATAGCAACTTTACCAGTTGGAATTCTAGAACGCAAGAAAATCACGCATTTTCCTTTGTACTAATAATGCATGCAGGAAAAAAGAGAGTCAAAAGAAATCACGAAAACGAAAACATATGCAGAAATACATAAAGAGTGAGAGAGAATTGATTGATTTACTTTGAGGTGGTGGCATGGTGGTGACAGCTTTAGAATTGTTGGCGGCCATGGCTATTGCTGTTGTGTAGCTTCCATTTTGGTCAATTATATATATATATAGACAAAAAGGTGATTTCCACAAAAGAATTGGGAAATCAAATTCACTATAGCAATACTCAAAAATGAAGGAAAAGGAGAAAAAGAATTAGAGTGCTTTATTCTTTCTATTGTATTGTATGTAAAAAGGAAGAAGGTGTAGAAGGAGCTTTTCTTCTCCAAAGCCTAAAGATGATTTGTTTTCTTTATAAGATATGATTTTTTTGTCCATTTATTTAGGGGTAGAAAAAGTGAAGAGAACGTGTGTTTTATGATCAAATTACTAGTAATCAACTTTTAGTTGCTCCATTCTCAAAGAATGGCAGGGCGTAAAATACGAGAGTCAGAAATTTTTAATTTTGTTGTCAATTCATATTCTTTTATATTTTAAAAAAAAAATTGTATTTAAGTTAGTGTATACTATTGTTTAACCAAAAAATAGGATTTCAATCAAACCTAGAATTTATAAGAATACGAGTTACTAATAATAAAGAAAAAGAATAAAAGAAAATAATTCCGAGTAGCAATATGATAATCAAGAAAAACGACTGATACCAATGTATATTTTGATAGTATTCCATGTCACACAACTAATTACATATCTCCTTTTTATAGGTTCCTTTGAGAATGTAAGTCATGACTAAACCATAACAAGGCTATTATGAGTAATTAAAGTCATTAAATAATACGTTACACAATCGTTATATTGAATGTATAAATTCCTTAACGGACTCAATATTTAATACTTATTAAATATCGTATCTGCACTCTTTTCTATAGCTAGATTCATTTTTTCTGATGCCCGGATATGAGTAGACTTAAATAGGGACATGCGTTGAGCTTCTTGTCCCGTGCCTCTTCTTCTTTCCTTGCTCGTGTCTGTTTTGTAACTCCTAAACCATGACTAATTGTAATTTATTGATTAACCTACGTGTCATGCCACATCACCATATATATATATATATATATATATATATATATATATATATATATATATATATATATATATATATATATATATATATATATATATATATGTAAATACATTTTTTTCTAATATAGATAGTCCCCCCACTTTTCATTTATTCATCAGTTTGAATATTTGGGAAGTGAAATTAATTAAAGAAGAATTTTTGTCACCATTAATGCTCTGACAGAATTGACGCCTCAATTGTCACTTCCATTTAATGCATTACACACGTGTCGTCCTCCTATTGGTTCAACGGTTTCGCAGCACTTTTTCAGGCCTTCTTTTCGGCTTCCTTGTTCATGAAGTGTCAGTTATCATTATTATGGTTCTTCCATCATCGTACTTTTTTCTTTTGCCGGCTACCCATTAGTATAAATATAACTTCTTTACTCGTCTTTTACCACATAAAGCGTATCATACACTTTAATTCTTCAAAAACCTCTTATTCTCTTCCGCTTCACTTCAATTAGACACAGAAGGGGGGGGGGGGGGGGTAGACTCTGTAGCTTAGGATCTGCTCACGGTGGCAGTACATCCACTCCTTCTTCTAGCTCTAACCCTTCTTTTAGGACTAGAGGTTCACTTTCTCAGAGGGCTTCTTCTAGGAACAAACAATCCTCTGAGCCGCTTCGTGAGCCTCTAGTTGAAGAAATAGTCCCTAAAGAAATTTTGTTTTATCACGATAGAGAGTCTCTTAGGACCCAAGTTGCCTCTTTAGATCGTGCTGATGCTTTCCCCACTCAAATCATAGATATTTTAACTCCAATAGTTCGTAAGGATTGTCTTCGAGTGACGACTTTCCAATTATCATTCCTAACCCAAATCAAAGGATTACTTCTTATTTAATCGGATTCTCTTTTGTTTACACATACCCTTTCACTCTAGGGTTTAAACCAACTATTGACCCGATCATTCTAGACTTTTGTCATTTTTTCGACATGTGTTTTGGTCAAATTTGTCTGATTGTTTGGAGGGTTATCGCCTGCTTGAGGCACCTTGCTAACATGGCGGATGTTGAATTTACTTTTCCCTACCTAATTCACCTTTATTCCCCTAGGAGTTTTCGCAATGGCGTGTTTACCCTTGCAGCCAGGAGCAAGAGGGTTTTTGTGAGCCCCGAGGATAATAAAGATCGTGGCTGGTATGCCCGATTTGTTGCTGCCCCCACTGCTGATTTAGTGGGTGAAAATAACATTCCCTTCCCTGAGAAGTAAAACTTTGCACGTAAGTATTGAATTTTCCCCGTGCCTTTTTCTTTTCAATGCGTGCTTACTTTTATAATGTTGCTTCGTTTTCTTTTCCCAGCAACCATGGGTGTTGTGGAGTCTGTTCCCAACTTCCGTGGTTGGGTAGGAAAATTGTTGAAGACTGCTCCAATGGAGGGTAGGTAGTGAAAAACCCTTTTCAATCGTTACGGTTGGAAAGTAAAGACTCATGGTTAAGGTTTCCATTTTTACCCTGTTTGTATATAAATATTTTCTTTGTTCTAATTTTTATCCTTCTTTTTATCAGGATTTGCTATTCGAAGAGACACTGCAGAGGCAGTCATGGCTTCTCGTAACTCTTTGGGTACTCGTACCTCTTCATCCCAAGATATATTCTTGGGCTCTTCAAAAAGAAAAGCTGTTGACGAAGATGATTCAGAGGGAGAAGATGAGGGCCAGGAGACGTATCGTCTCTGATGACGAGGCTGAAGTCTCCTCTTATCTGACTCTTTCCGAGCTTGTTATTACTCCAGTTATCATCCTCGATGATGGTGTCCCTCCTCACGACACTCGTGAGTCTATCGACCAAATTTTTGTTAGTGGTTTTGCTAGTGGAACTTTAGGACATGTTCTAGATGAACTTCCTTTATCTTTTTTCTTCATCTCCTGTACCTATGATTGCTTCTTTACCTTCATCAACTGCTGCTTCTATCCCTTCTTCCACTATTTCTACTCCTTCTACCACTCCTCGTTTGGCAATTCCTCCACCCATTGTTCACCATACGGTGGTGGGCTCTTCAAGTAGGTTTTCCTCTACATCAGCACCATTGACTTAGTTAACACAGAAAGCTACCAAGTTCCAGTGGTCTAACACTTGTGAACGTAATTTTCAGGAGCTGAAGAATTGATTGACATCCGCACTAGTGCTCACTCTCCCTGAAGGAACAAAAGGTTACGTGGTATCCTATCTCCTTGTAGAGCAGTATTTGCTTTACTACTTGGGATTGGCCATGAGAAATACATACATTCCATATTAATTTATTTATGCCTGCTAAGCCTTAGTTCAAGTGGTAAAGGTTGAGGGACTTGTGACTTATGTCATAAGTTTAAGCCTTGTACCATGCAAAATAAGTCTGATATTTAAGCTGAGAAGGATAGAGGGGCGGGCTTTTGAAGGTTGCAGTTGGTCCTAAGGGTTGGCCCCAGTGAATTTCTCGGTTTCAAAAAGAAAGGGAATTGGATCAACGTGTTAAGTTTTAGTCTCTGAAGAATAGAATAATGGAAACTGTTGTATTGAAAAGTTTATAGTTTCGACTTAGAATAGTCCTTTTTGGGAAAATCACTAAAGGAAGATTGATATTTTTTTTTTTGGGACAAACACTAAATCACTAAAGGTCTAGGTGGTCTTTTAGTTGTATCTGAAGAGCTGAGATAGTAAAAAGAAAGGGAATTTGATCGACATGTTACGTTGGGTAAAGGTGGTCTTTTAGTTGTATCTGAAGAGTTGATATAGTATCCTGCTTGTGACTGTTTAGTATTCATAACTAATCTTTACTTCTGGTGCAAACTTTAATGTCTACTAACGGTAAACACATCACATCAGCAGTTAATTGACTTGAGGAACCAAATTATAGCCCACTGGGAAGAAAATATAAAGGACTCATCATGATGTCTATGCTATGTATCCCATAGTTAAAAATAACGTGAAGAGAGGAAAAACGATAACCCTCATTTCACGAGAAGCGAAAAGCGAAGCGTCCGTTTTTTTGAAGTGGAGCGAAATTTAAAAAAAAATTCAAATAAATACGGCATAGACAACACATGTAATTGTAAGAAAATGTTCAATACTTGAATCAAAAAACTAAAGAATAGCATCAATTAAAGCACAAAATAAGCATCATGTTCTTCTACAAATTGTCATGAGTAACATCAATTAAAGCACGAAATGAGCATCATATTCTGCTGCAAGATTGTCAAATTCTTGTATTCCACTATCATTATTATATTATTCGTCATTTTCTTCAACTTCATCTTCTTCATCAACTAGGGACAAAGTAGCCGCCTGTTTTCCCTTCCTATGTGAACTTGAAGTTGAGGTACTCCCCCTCAAACCATAGATCCTCTCCCCAATTCCACGCGCCTCCGCAACATCACCCCAAGTGATATCAGAAGTATCATCAAATACTTCTTCATCTGCATGATCTTCCAGGACTCCGTTAGCCATTCATTAGCATCATCGATGTTGTCCAAACTAATTGGATCAATTACATTGCGAGCATTGTAACGATGCCTTAATGTTCTATTGTACTTAATGAAGACTAGATCATTGAGACGCTTCAAGGTTAGTTTGTTCCTCTTTTTGGTATGAATCTGCAAATAATAAGTAATTAGTAAGACTAGAACAATTGAGATTTAATTTAATCATCTCAATATACTAAATCTTTCTTCTTAGTTCTTACATGCTCAAACGCGCACCAATTCCTTTCACACCCGGATGAATTACATGTTAGACTTAGAACCTTGATGGCAAACTTTTGTAAATTTGGAGTGGAATGACCATATTGCTTCCACCATTCAACTGTAGAAGTAGAACAAATTTTCAAAACATAATATTAATAAAGAAATAACTTATTAACTATAAAACAACATATAAGCACTCGCTCACCTGGTGACTTCGTCGTTCTTTGTCTAATGGCCATGTTATATCCAAAAAGTTGTTCAGCGTTCCTATAAATACTAAATTGCTCTATGATTTTATCTTGCACGGATTCTTCAGGTATCAACTTCTCAATGCGTTCATAGTATCCACTCCACATAGTTTCATCTCCTAGAATCTTCTTTCATTGGCATAAAACAGTTCCGCGTTCAAAACAAGTCCAGCCGCATGCAAAGGGCTATGAAGCTTACTATCCCACCTTTTATCTATGATCTCAAAGACTCTTTTGTATTTTTTTAATCACTAAACGAGGCTTGAATACCTCTTTTGCCCTATCAATTGCTTCGTACAAGTAGCCCATTGGTGGCCTTTGCTCCCCATCCACCAAACGAAGTACTTTAACTAAAGGACCACCAATCTTCAATGCATGAACCACATTGTTCCAGAATGAAGGAGAAAGTACAATATCTGCAGATTCTCTCCCTCGAGCTTCCCTTCCATAGGCACTGCTAGTGTACTCATCTGAAACAAACAACTTCTTCAAATTGCTTTTTTGCCCATACATCCTAGCCAAAGTCAAGAAAGCAGCAGCAAATCTTGTCTTTGCAGGTTTCACCAAACTTCTTTGTTTGGTGAATCTCTTCATCATGTTCAATAATAAAGGCCTTTGAACAATATAGGAATGCACTCTAATTGCCTGATTAAAGACAGTACTGAAAGGTCTTTCCTTGAAAATATCACCAAAGATCAAATTAACAGAACGTGCTGCACACGGAGTCTAATAGATGTGTCGGTAGCAAGCAGACATCATTTCACCAGCTTTAACATTTTCGCTGGCGTTGTCTGTGACAACTGGAACAACATTTTCTGCTCCAATAGAGTCTATTGTTCTCTTGAACAAGGAGAATATTTTGGTTGAATCTGTCGAAGAGTCGCTTGCATCAACGGACTCAAGAAACAGGCTTCCCTTAGGAGAATTCACCAAGATAGTGATGATTATTTTTCCATTTCTCGCCGTCCACTTATCCATCATTATGGAACAACCAAACTTGTTTCATTCTACTTTGTGCTCCTCCATGATTTTGTTCGCCTCTTCCACCTTCTTTTTTTAGATATGGCCCACTAACTTCATAATAAGTTGGAGGCTTCATTCCTGGACCATATTGGCATATGGCCTCAATAAAAGCAGCAAAAGTGTCAGTATAATTAACACAATTAAAAGGAAGACCTGCATCATACATCCACTAGGCAAAGTAGGTGACTGCACGGTCCCTCAAAATCACTTTTGCATCAACTTGAGCATTACCACTTTTTTCTCCCTTATTTCAATATTTTTGCGGAAGTAACAAGCCATAGGACTTTTGGTCTTGCCAGTAGATCCACAACTAGAAGACATTGGTGGAAGCATCCTTCCCCGCTTTGTGATTTTGGTGGATGCGACGAAGCATCGTCACTTCTTCTGTTTCATCATCATCGTCATCAAGATTATAAAGTTCTTGTTCATGAATCATTTGACTTTGAGTCTTTAACTCTTTCTTTTTTTGTAGGTATGCTTTCAATTCTTCCTTCACATGCCCCGGAACTTTAGGACAAGATGCCACATTTGGATCACGACCGATTAGATGCGTTTTGACGATAGATTCTTCCATTTGTAATCTTATCACAAAAAGACATCTAATGGCTATTTTGTTGGTCTCGTTAACTCTTTCAGAGTAAGCCCGAGCCGGGTCTTTCCTATCTTCCTTTCGCCATAAAAATATCAACTACATAACACATAAGAAAGGCAATAAGAACTAAGAATAAAAAATATATAAGAAGAAGAAATTTTCTGGAAAAAATTCTGGAAAAATATTTCTGGAATTGTTTTTTGAAGAAGCAGCAGAAACGGGGCAGAAATTTTCTGGAAAAAATTTGCCAGCATTTCGGCGCATTTTGGATGTTTAGAAGAAAAAGAAAAGCATACCTGATGAATACTGCTTGGAACTTGAGATAATTTCAGAAATCTGAAGTTAATGAAGAAGATAAGAAGAAATTGCTACTCTTGTTGATGAAAAACCTAGTCTCGTTGCTGTTTTTGGACTCCAGACAGTGTTTACGGTTTACAATAGGACTTTGGTTAATAAAATAGGGCTTGGGTTAATTTAAACAAAGAAGCGGTCGCTTCACCGCTTCTCGCTTTTACAGAAAAGTGATCGCTTTTTCGTACCAGAGTCGATTCATAGACCTGAAGCGGTGACATGCCCGCTTCGCTTCGCTTCTCGCTTAAAGCGATGAAGAGAGCACTTTTTTAATCACTGATGTATCCTAAGAAATTGGGCGCGGCAGTCTTTGTGCATTTTCCACATTATCATGTCCTCTGGAGGCGTTCCCTGAGTTATGATTTTTGAGATAAACCAAACAGCAGTTCACTATGCAAAGGTGGATCTAATCATATGGATTTTGGATATTAGTGTATAGCAGTCCTTATTAACAAATCCTTAGAGGAGCACGATCTAACCATAATTTACTAAGTACCTAAATTGACAATTGACGTTGTCTCACTTTAAGACTTCTCGCCAGGTCCTAAATAGTGGTTCATATGTTGTATGTGAATAGATTTAGGAAACCCAAAGTGCTATTTCCCCCTCATAACATAAAAGCAAGTAAAAAACTAAAAAAGAGGAGGGAGGGAGGGAGAGAGAGATTGTTGTTAGAATAATGGCCATCTCTCATATCTGTTTATTCTTTTCTTAAGAATAATTTCATATTTTATCCTTTTCGGTTGTTGTCCCGTGGCCTTTGGCACAGTCGCGCGAAAACCTGGTCGTGGAGATACAACTTTGTCAGTCAGCTGCTCATATAAGATTGCCCATTGGAACGTGGTCGGTGTACAAGGTTCCTTATATTTCTTTTTGTTGACAAGTGGGGTTGCTCTGATGGTAAGCCACCGCCACTTCCAACCGAGAGGTTGTGAGTTCGAGTCTCCCAAAAAACAAGGTGAGAAGTTCTTGGAGGGAAGGATGCGGGGGTCTATTTGGAAACAGTCTTTCTACCCAGGGTAGGGGTAAGGTCTGCGTACACACTATCCTCCCTAGACCCCACTAAGTGGGATTATACTGGATTGTTGTTGTTGTTAAATATGCTTTCAGTAATATAACATCCAAAACCAATGAAAGACATCTTTAGAAATAACTAATGACGTATATAGAAACAGTTACCTTTCTCAAAATTTTTGAATAGTGTAGAAGCTGTTATAGCACAAGTTCTTTATCATGTTCTAATTTTTTTTGTTTTATATTGTACACCGATAATTGTTTCTCTAGATCTACTAAACTGATGCGTTAAATCATCTTTCATTTGATTTAATTATTTTAGGTTAGCAGCTATATGAAAGTATGGGATGTTTTGCTAGATTGATAATCGCTGTAAATCCCCATCTTTCGTGGAGTTTAGATTATTATGAATTCCCATAAATACCGGCACGTTACTAACACATACAGTCTTTTCAATGAAACACATGGGTACATCTGACTATTCAATATGCAATGGCATGGAATGGTCTGTTGTCTGTTTCGCGGGATTGAAAGTAGTTTTTGATGTCTAATCATATGCTTTTTGGAAGGGCAAAAAGTCCTGGTGCTTGGACTTTCTGAGGACATTGTCTCATGAAATGGACCTGTGAGCACTGCTCTTGTAGGTGTTGTATTATCAACTTTTGAAGGCTTTCTCTTTAGCGTGCTTTGAATATGTCCTGTAACACAAACTTTCTATTTTCTGGTGATTTTAACTCTAAGCCAATGATTATATTATTATTATTACTACTACTATTATTATTATTATTACAGGAGCTCTGTTTTCTTACTTATTGGAGTGATTATTTAGTATTTACCGGAAGTTCTATGTTGTTTCTGCTTTCAGTCAAGTACCATTCTTATTGCTGGAGCTCTACTTTCTTACTTCTTGGAGCCAATTTATATCTCTTTCTGTGACAATTGGACAGTCCCATATAGCTTCTAAAACCTCCATTCTTGAAGATGAAGTCATGAGAGCTGTATATGTGTTGAGTTGTCCCACATCGGAGGGATTTGAAGTCCTTGGTCTCCTTATATGGCTTTGGCAATCCTCACCTCATAAGCTAGCTTTTGGGGTTGAGTTAGGCCCAAGGTCCATTCTTTTCAATATGAGCGGATCCTACCATTGTCCAACAAGTTAATCGATCCATTCCTAGTGAACAAGGTTTCTGCACAATTTGATTTAGCCATGCTGCTTCATCTTATCATCACTGTATATAGTTACATTTCTTCCCTTTGCCTTTGATAGCCACTTGTCTTTGTAGCCCCAACTCCACCCCAGGAGTTTCAACATTCTGAAACTGCTCTCACCACTTTAACTTGTGGGTAGCTTTCACAGTATTCCTTATTCCTGGTGAATAATCTGTTGGTACTGCTTTTCTTTTTTTCTTCTCAAAAAGCGTATTCTGCTATCAAGGTACTCCAGATGCTGGAACAAGTCTGGGTTGCATGAAGTCATACTTGGAACCACTGTCAAGAAGCAGGGTACTTCTGCAAAAGGCGCATTGTGTCCTTCCACTGAGTCTTCTCTATGCAAGTAAGCTCATCAAGGAATAGATTTTAGAAAATTTTATAGCATTGTTAATGCTATGACTATTCATTTTCGTGGGGTAAAATTTTAGAAAATTCAGTCTGATGCTTAATAAGGAGTCGCACAATTTTGTTATTTTCACTATATTAATGTGCAAATCGTTATATATAATGTGCTTTTAGTATTGTCCTTTCTGACGTTTAAAAGTTTGCATAGGATTATCCATGGTATGTGGAAATATTTTGTAAATTGTTGGAAATAACATTTACTATAATCATTGCAGGTACAAGGGTGGACCTGTGAATATATTTGACGGTTGAAGAGCTGAACATGGGTTGTGGGTCATTTTGGAGCTGAGGCTGGTAGTACGAGCCTAACTCCGAGTGAACAACTTCATTGAATTGACAGGGGAATTGGTTACCCGATTTACGCTGTTTCAGTTTAGAGCTCTGTGAAGTTGTTTGACAGGGGAATTAGTTAAGTGTATTGCAAGGGATTTCAAATTTTTTCCCTTGTTATTGAAGGGATCACCGGATCAATGAAAAATCTGTGCCTTGATGCATTATGCATGTGAAAGGATGCTGTCACCGGATTTGCTCTCTATTTGCTTTTTCTATTACTTTGGACAGTGCTTAGTTAAAGTCACTCGAATGCTTTTTTCCCTTCTCGCGGTTCAGTCAGAGTTCTCACCGCTCTTTCGTTCCTCTTAGTGCGGGGCTTTACCTACTGGTTATTATTTTGCTTTTCGTCTATTTCCTGGTTCTTGTAATGATGTTATTTTCTTTTATGGTTTTTATTGATGATAATGATATATTACCCCTTTTCATCTTCTTGAGCTGAGGGTCTTACGAAAACCTCTTTAACCCTCGGAGTAGGGGTAAGATTTGCATACATGCTACCCTCCCTAGACTTCACTAATGGTATTTCACTGGGTGGTGGTTGTTGTTGTTGGTTCAGTCACATGTTACTCGATAGTTTCATGCTAGTTAACACTTGCTGTATTCTCACTTACGACACAAAACCAATGTGATTTTACTGTAATGATCTTAGATGGCCCGGCATTATAACATTCACAAGGTTCTACGCCCTTGGTTAACAGTTATTTCATTTGGTTTGCAGTTGATTAGTCTGTGTGTTCCTTGAAATTTGTGCAGCCCCAAGTCAGGTCACATTAGTCACCTTTGCAGTGAAGAATGACTTAATACTTGTTAATCTCACAAGATAATCATGTACATTTAGAAAAGTAAATGATTTTAAAAGAAGTTTATATAGCTAGGTAATATTTCATCTGTTCACCTCCCTCTTTTAGAATAGTTTCTCTGTTTGCTTTACATGTGGATGAAGATTAGTCCATAACATCAGCTTATTAAAATGATGTTATTGCTTTGCTGCCGAATACTCCGGATTTCTGTAAGTTGGGTATTAGAATAAGGTAAGTTTTTCTTTGTTAATAGAAATTTCATCACCCTGAATGTAAAGAATTGAAGCATAACAGATGATTAAGTCAGACCAAACCTTGTTTAATAAAATCTGAAGCAAGATAGTTCAAACAGTAGTGTGCTTGTAAGGTGACCATCTTAATTATGTGAAAGGAAAAAAAAGCCTTGAAGTATAAGGTGACATCCAAGTTGTTTCTATGTCTAATTTATGAAGTGTATTTGTTTTTTTTTCTTTCTCTTACAATATTTCAGTTAATTGCTCTATGTAGTTTTGATTTATTTAATTTATTATATATATTAAGACGTGTTCACTTATGTGAAGCTGATCTTTTACCACCACTTTATCTACTACCACTACACACACTACGATCACCACCACCGCCAGCCACATCCATCAACGTCCGCCGCCATATGTCACCCCCGCCATTATTGGTTATATATACTTTTGAGTAAATTACTTATGAACATATTAGCAGTAGGTTGAATTAATAGTTTAGCGTGGAATTTTAGGGAGAAATTTAAAAATACCCAGATTTACAAGTGGTCATTTAAAAATTGTTATAGTTTCAAAAATCATCGAAATTTAGTCACTTTTCATGTAAAGATATATCTGAACGAAAATACTATTCAAAATCCGAAAAATACTCCAGCATAATATACTGGAACTCCAATACATTATACTGGAGTTTGGAGTTCCGGAATACTCTGCTGGAAATATAATATAATGGAGTTCCAGCGAAGTATATTGCAACTAGCAAAATATACCGGTTCAGCATAATATGTTAGAAGTTCATATATAGGTGCACCGAACTCCAGTATATTATGCTGGACCGGTCTTTCTTGAAGTAAAATAGTAAATATTTTTTAATAACTTAGCAAATACTAGCTATTTTTAAATGAACAGCCCTAAAATTTACAAGCCCGTATTCAAACGGAATTTTATTGTACAAGAATTAGCACGTACATAAAGGGCCGAGAGAGTATCAGATTGGAGATCAACTTAGAATTGGAATGTATCGATACTTCCAAAAAAAGACTAGCTTGAATATCTCAATCAGTTTCAACAAGAAAGCGAAAGATAGAAAATGTATCCTCTAAATTGAAACGGAAAAGGTACTGCTATTTTTTCATCAACTATTTCTCTTCAATATTCCAATTCTTAATACAAGAGGGGTTGCTCTGATGGTAAGCAACCCCCACTTCCAACCGAGAGGTTGTGAGTTCAAGTTTCTCCAAGAGTAAGGTGGGAAATTTTTGGAGGGAAGGATGCCGGGGGTATATTTGGAAACAGCCTCTCTACCCATGGTAGGGGTAAGGTTTGCGTACTTGTTGTTGTTGTATTCCAGTTCTTAATACACTAATGCCATCAATTGGAGTATGTTACTTTTCTAATACAATAAACACATTTCTCGTTAATACAGCTCTTTCCTCCCCCTTCCCAACAAACACACACGCACACCGAAAAGACGATGTTTCTATCTTTAATAGGATGTGAAAAGTAAGATTTCCTTTGGATTTTTTGTGTGAAGAAAAAAAAGCAGAAAACGGAGACTTCTCCAAGTTGGTTAGACAACGAAGACTTCTCCAAGTTTGTTATTAAACTCAAGTTTTATTTTCAGGTTAGTTTATAATATCACCTATAAGTTGGCAATTGGATTTTTGAGGAGGAGGAAACATGAAAGAGATGAACGAGAAGTTGATGAATGTTTTCTGGCTAAGGACTTATGTGTTGCAGAAGAATACAGCAAGATGGAAATATCTGATGAAGAGATCAGCAACAGCAACTACCTTTGTCACAGCGTTCCTCATTTTCTTCTTTCTCGTCATAGCTTCAGCATTATCGTTTGCTGGTTGGATTGATCTTGTTAGTCAATATTCTTACTCTCATTTACGTTTAAGCTCTTTCAGTGTGGTGACAGACGGGCATATCGCGCCGGATATAAGCAGGTCGAAAACGAATAATATAAAAATACTATCTATATTTAATTAATATGGATAAAAAATGGGTTAACTGGTGACAAGTGTGGATGCACATGGGTGGAATCGATGTCATGCGCTTTGCCGGAAAAAAATATTAATGTTATAAAATAATACAAGAACAAGAACAATATTGCAGAGAGAGTAGGGAGAGGAGTATTCTTATTGATACTTTGGGATGATTTACAATGGGGTAAGACCCCTCTATTTATAGGAAGAGAAAATACTTAGCCTCAAAGTAAAACTCTTCTATAAGATAGACATTCACTCTAATCAGAGTTCTATTCTTAACACTCCACCTTGAATGTCTACTCAATAAATAATGTGCCTCGTTAAAAACTTAACTGAAACAAAACCCAATGGGAAAAAAATTCTAGAAAAGGGAAAAGGGTACACATATTTAGAAATGCGCCTATTGGTTGCCTCGTTAAAAACCTTGCAAGGAAAACCCAGTGGGACAAAAACCTTGTAAGAGAAAAAGAGTGCAACGCGCATTAACTCCCCCTGAAGAGAGCATCAATTCACATCCTTGAGTCTTCGCATCCGAATCTTGTGCACTAGCTTCAAGAGATCGTTAGTAGAGAATTGATAAATAAATCAGCCATATTAACTATAATGAATATTTGCACCTTGAAATCATAACTCGTGATAGATATATAATGTCTTCACAAATATCGTGGAATGACTCTTCAATATTTCCATAGAGATATCCTCGCCATCACATTATCATAGTTATAGCAAGATATATTTGTGCATAAATTGCATTAAGGAAGTGGTACCTCAAGATCAAGAATTGTAGATTCTTCAAGCAACTTAAATCCTTCATGGGTTGTCATATAAGTTAAGTCATATAATAGACTTTAGATGCATATCAAGTTCTCATATCATGCTAAACAAATAAGATATCGAAAACTGATTACACATACCATTGACTTTATACTTTCAAGTATTCGAACTACATGTCCAAAATTACATGTCTTTCATATGGAATCAATTCTACTTGAATTGTATCTCTTCCATTTGGCCAATATTTTTTTTTGTATTCGACAAACAAAAGATCCTCATCGATATTCAGCGCTATCATAGATGTCGTCGACGAACATTTTATATCGGTTCCAGTAAATTTTCATAAAGACATAACATGGAGATCTCTTCATTCATACATTCAGGTACCTGAATCTCTCATGAGATTTTATGAAGTGTTATATCATGTGATCTTCTAGATCACTTGCCTCCTTATTATGATCACTTTGATCATTTGCTCATCTTCTTTATTAAGAAGTTCTTTTGAAACCGATTTGTCTATACGCTTATCAAAGACTTTGTCCTTCTAGGACTTAATATGAGCATTTGCAGTGAGAATATAGTTACTTTCTTTGGGTCAGCAAATGCGTATGGCATGCTTTGCAATATGTTGCAATTGAATTATCCTTTTATGAACTTCAGGTTCATATTATGATATTCGAGGATCTATATATACAAATAATAATTCATCCCATGTAATCTTTTCTCAAGTGTTTATCATGTCTCCCCCTCATGTTAGGAAAACTAACTTGTTTCCTCAACTCTGGGAAATCATCTTTGTGCATTATCATGTTAATATACACAGCACATTAATAATAATAAGATGAAATTATTTGGTTCCTGACCCTGAACCACTTGTGAGGGGAGAATATAATATACTCTCGTGTATAGCGTATATCAAATTGATATAGATAACTTTGTTCTCATAAGCAATAATTTAGCTATTAAATGGAGGTACTCAATAAATTATTTTGCTAAACCAACTATGATGTAAACCAACTTATCAAGATGAACTATCTTGAATAGAAAAAAACTGGAAATTATGCTCGAAATTAGATTACTGAGCAATTTACCTCGCAAGCACCGGCCAGGCTGCAGGTTAATAATAATCGCACATGTAACCATATCATAGATGCATCATATGTGGTATACATGGCAGGCGAATGGGCCCATATTCACCTTTGATATTTTCAGAATTTATGGGATTCAACCCCAACTTTAGTTGGTCAATTAATTTAATGAGAATAAGTAATACAAGAGAATTCGTAAAGAACTTTCTAGTTCTTTAATATTTACCCATGTGAATTCTCTATTATTGTTGCACATCATACTTAAATTGATATGGCTAACCCGCATGCCAATTGAATAAATTATCAATATTGATAAGTTCATGTTTATACCATGACATGTGCAATTCTCAATAAACTACAAGTTTATTATGATATGGATTTTTATATCAATTAACATCCACTTTATTGTGGCATTCTTTTGTTTGTGTAGTACAAACTGGAGAATAAAGCTGGTAGCTTTTCATTACAGATTATCCCGCTACAAGTTGTAGTAATAGAAGATATCAAATCTTTCCTTTATTTATTGTCTCAATATAATCAACCGCTTTCACATATACTTTGGAAACTGAATAAGTTTCTTTGAGACTTACTACAACACAATACCTTATTGGTAATCAATTGCGTTTCTCCAAAATAATATAATTGGCTCTTGCACAGAGTTCTCAATTAATTTGGTACTATCACATATTGCTATCACATTCTCTGCGGGGATATGTAATTTTGTTATCCTTTTCAAATCTATAAATGCATCTGGCATTTGATTTGCTATTCTTTGCAAATGGATAATATTTTGCACCTCTTTTTCACAAATAGAGGTTGTGGATCAAGATGAGATAATGATGCATTTTTCCACAAAATTTCCCGTTTGGTTTCACCAACTTCTCCCCCTAATTTTGGAAAAAAGTGTCTCATCGAATCGACAGTCTGCAAATCGTGCAGTGAACAAATCCCCTGTCAATGTTTCGAGGTAGCGAATAATGGAGGGCGATTCAAACCCAACATATATTCCGAACCTTCTTTGCAGACCCATTTTGGTGCGATATGGCGGTGCTACAGGCACATATACTGCGAATCCAAAAATTCTTAAATGGGATATATTAGGTTCATGACCCAAAACTAATTGCAACGGGGAATATTTGTGATAATTCGTCAGTCTGAGACGAACTAGCATTGCTGCATGCAAAATGGCGTGACTCCAACCCGAAGTGGGCAGCCTCGTTTTCATGAGTAAATGAGGTATTCAAAGATTATTCTCATCTATTGTCTCAACATGATATCCATTTTGACTGATATCTTTAAAACTCAACAAGTTTCTCTTGGACTTGGAGGAGAACATTGCATTCTCTATGATAAACATTGTTCCTTTAGGCAGAGTTATAGTTGCTCTTCCGGAGCCTTCAATCAATTTACTACTACCAGAAATTGTAGTAACATCTGCCTTACACATACTTAAATGAGAGAAATGTTTCTTCTCTTTGAATATCGTATGTGTGGTACATGAATCAATTAAACAAATATTTTTATCATAGTTATTCTCCTTTTAATATCAAAGTATTAACAATTAGTAGTAGCATAATTTGTGCTGTGCATAATAGGACGAATTTGAAAGCAATACAGCAGTATTAGTAGTTTACAAATCACATTGCATTAGCATTTTGTTGCATGTAAACTCAAAAGTTTATGCATTGTTAAAAGCACAACAAAAGAGAAAAACTGACATATAACAGGATTGGTAGTGACAGACAAATAATATGTTAGAGCTTGTACAGATAACATACAGCATTACATAAGTGCAATCTACAACAAGTGAAGCACTAAGCATGACAGTGTTGATACATAGAGCATGTATAGCTGTTACACGGATTAAATAATATAATAAGATTGTAATATTGATAACATAATATATAAAAAGTTGTACACGGCAAATTTTCGCCCAGTACCCTTTTCCACCGCAACGATAACATATAGTTTATGAACTATTTGCTTTTGGATTCTCATCATATCGTGCTTGTGGCAGAGTGACCAACTTCAGGTTGTCATATCTCTCCTTTAAGCCATTCCACAAGATAAGTGGATCTTTGACTGTGAGATATTTAATTTTTCAAACCTTCATCAAGGTGATGGCGCAAGAAAATCAAGGCCTTAGCACAGTCTTGGGTGGATGCATTATTTCTGTCTTTAATGGCGTCTCCAGAACCCATTGCATCCAAATGGATTTCAGCCCAACACCCATGTCATATAGTAGCATAAAAATGTACACGTATATAGTTAACCTAGTATTCACTGTACAAATAACAAACTCTACTTGGCAATCCAGCACAAAAATAACTAAATACTATGTGTATTAATATATATGTATGAACAAACTGCCGTTACAGTAGTGACACTTGTAATATATGATTTCATAAAACAGACTATACAAGTGGTGCTTTTTAATATGTAGATCAGCATTGTGTTTAATTGTTACACCATTGTACTACAAATGTTACCTCATATGTTGACTCAAAAAAAACTTACACATAATTTTATTAGCAGTTAGTGTAATGTAACCATTATCATGCGGAATCTCTTAAGTAATGCATATGAAGCATAATATTCACACCATAAAATATATAATAAGTGACTACAAACGACCTATATCAAACAAATCAGTTGCAACGTAGGTGTAGGTCTGAAATAATGCATTATTGGAGCTAAAGAGACGTTATAGAGGAAAACCTTGCGGAATGTTTGTTTAGGATTTGCTCTTAGATTAAAGTCAGGTTGGAGACAGGCTTCTGATGAGTACATGTGGCGGAGACTGGCAAGAATAGCAAAATTGATCTACTTGCCATTGCAAAACATCAACCCTATTTTGACTCGTTAGATTATGTCCCCATATTTTACTCCTTTCTGTTCATGATAGTTTCACAGCTACAAATTCAAACTACTAAATGACGGTAAGCTTCTGTGAACTCACAAACTATTGAAAAACAATAAGAACTTGGTATTATTTCCTCTTTTGATATCAAAGTCTTGTATCATAACCTATCTTAGATTTCCTTTTTGCTTAAACCTCAGTGTCACACAAACAATGTTGATATTGTTTCTAAATTGTTTTGTTTAAAATACATATTGTCAGTTACTATAACAAGTGCATTTGTCATTATTGACTGAGCAGGATCATAGTTCAAGGAATTTAGTGAAGTAAACTTACCTTTGAAACTTGCAATGCTGTCTGGATGACAAAGTTACCATAAGGGTCCGCTAGGAGCATTGAAGCACTTGGGCTTCTGAGCAGCTCGGCGATAATTTTAGTGGAGTGCACTTCTCCTGACTCTAGGATAATTTTCTCAATGACATTACTAGCATACTTATTGCATGAGAGAGTCACAAAGCTTCCTAGAAGCCTTTCCAGTAAAGTTTCTGTAACTCTTGGTAACTTCAGTCACACAAGATGTTGCACCACATAGTTGCTTAATTTTCTCAAAGAGATTCTTGAGATAGTAAAGCTTCGTGCTGATAACGTGTTATAAAATAATACAAGAACAAGAACAATATTGCAGAGAGAGTAGGGAGAGGAGTATTCTTATTGATACTTTGGGATGATTTACAATGGGGTAAGACCCCTCTATTTATAGGAAGAGAAAAGACTTAGCCTCAAAGTAAAACTCTTCTATAAGATAGACATTCACTCTAATCAGAGTTCTATTCTTAACAATTAAATATTTATACTACTATTCTACAAAAATAATATATAGTAATGACACCGCTTTCTAGTAGAGAGTACTTCTTGGTGCAAAGCTCGTATTTGGACTTATAAAGGTTGTGTAGGTTCGAATCTGGACCTAGACATCCTATTTTTTGAAGATCTTTGAGCGAGTATTTTTGTTAAAAATTTGAGGCTAAGGAGAACTGAACTTACACCCCCCTTTCCGTAATATACAACTAACTCATTAGGCCAAGGCTTTTAACTTGCGGGAATATGAACATCCATATTATCCATGATTTCTTGAATATAGTCATTTTTTGGAAAATTTCTAGCTCCCAACTTGAGTATCCATTTTCTAAGTCGATAATATGATTTTTATCTATATTTGACCTATTTTTAAAAAGTTCATTATCCAACCAATTTTTAATGAAGAATATAGGTGAATAATTATTTTTTGTTATTTATTTTACCACCCCCTAGCTATCATTTTCCCATGCATTTACTATCTACCATAATTTTAATGCATCCGCTAATTAAAACATAATATCGTACATAAAATTGTAAAAATATTATACAGTCATGTCATTTATAAGGTAGCTACAAGTACTAGCTACGTCTTGTCACAGGATAAAATTCACTGCTAAGTTAATGATTCTTAGGCAAATATTTTATCCCAAAGTACGATGAACACAAACACATAAGATTTCTTTCGAAAGTGATTAAATTTTCACTAAGGGGTTTTAAAAAAAAAATCTAAAGAAATTGTAGTTAGCAGGAATCAGAACAACAACCTCACAAAGACTTTGAACCCCTTTGACCACTAGACTATGCTTTTAGGTTGTGGTCAAGCAGATTCAAAATATAATATATAGAGGCAAGAAATAAATTGCCTATCCCAATTGGATTGACTGGGATGACAATTTCTCCTTCCGACCGTCTTCTAAGATGGTTTTCGGTAAAAAAAGAAAATACTGTAGTCCATGAAAAATTTTCAAACACATAATATTCATCTCTCAACGAGTATTACTTTCCTGGAATTAAATCATTTAATATTGTAACATCTCTGTCCGAATTTGCTCTAGTTTCAAGTAATTTTTGCAGCTTGTTCCTGGGGTGTGATTATCTCAAGTCATTCTAATTTTCAATTTAACATTCATCAATTTTAGAGTCATTTACTAAATCTCTTGTAAACTACTAGCACCCGACACGAGAACAATATTGCCGTCTCCTAAAAATATCTCTGTGCTCCAGAAACGAGAATACTCCACTTAAATCGGAATAAATGATAAATGTATATTGCCCCTATATTTGACTATAAAATTGAAACTCTTTGTAATGTTGGTTGGTACATTTTTCTGCAAGATTAAAATAAAAGCTCTATACCTAACTAAATATTTGTGAAAGTGTAATTGATATTCATACTTGTTCCTAGAGATGTACAAAAAAAACCGATAAATCGCATCAAACTGACAATTTAAATCAAAACGAGAAAAAAAGTTCGAGTATGATTTGGTTTGATGTTGAAAAAAATATACACGATCATAATTGGTTTGGTTTGGTTTGATTTTAAGCAAAAGAAGTCAAACCGAAACTAAACTTACCCGACACTACATATATAGAAATTTTAAATATATTTAATACATAAAAATATTCATTGTAATTTATGAATATTTTTAAACCTTTTTTTTATAATTTTATCTTTTAACGTGTTATTTCAAGTTTTGAACTTGCAACTTTTGAACGCTCCAATAAATCTTATAGTCCATAACAAATATAGCTCAATTCAAGATCAAATCAATACTAATGTTAACAAAAGACGTTTCAATATTAGGAATGATTTAGATAAATATGTATATCAATTTTATTTTTTCTTTAGTATTTAATCATGATATTAATAGTACTTAGCTGTGCTTATTTAGCATGACTTAATGCTTTTAAATTATATTTATCTTTATTATGGCTTATTATTAGCAATATTTATTTTTTACAATTTTATTATCTTTACTGTTGCATATTTTAGAACATTACCATGACACATCTCATATTTTACATTATTTTTTTTGGAAAATATCTTATATAGTTGTATCTTACTAGGATTAAAGAAATATTTGAAGCCCAAGTTATAAGTTTTGCGCTACAAAGACTTTGCTGGGGGAAACTCGACAAACCCGAAAACGCGAGATTGAAAATCCTGACTTTTGTTGATTTAATTTAATTTTTGAATTTAATAATCCGACATAATTGATTTGGTTTAGTAATTAAAAAACATGAACCAACCAGTTGCGCACATTATAAAGAGAACGAAGGGGTTACTCTTTAACTTTTCTCTTTAAATGAACGGCTTGGTCGCAATTGTACACTGGAAATTTGATAATATACACTGATAGTGTGGAAGAACAAGAACCCTTATATTTCAAATCACTCTTTGATTCTCCTATTTGAATTGGTTGGCTTTTTCGTAATTTACCATTTAATTTTCGAATATCCTCTGGATTGCAATGCATGGAACAAGACCACTACATGTCCAAGAACATATCCTACGTCCTATAAATCCTTAAATCCTAACAACTCAACATGCCCTGAATATTTCAGATGGATTCATGAAGATTTAAGGCATTGGAAAAACACAGGAATCACTCGGGAAATATTGGAGAAAGCAAAAGAATATGCTAATTTTAGATTAGTAATATTGGATGGGAAAATGTATATTGAACGATATGAAAAATACACTATTCAAACTAGACACTTATTCACAATGTATGGTATTGTACAACTTCTAAGGTGGTACCCTTGAAAATTGCCTAATTTGGAGATATTGACACCAATGATCGGCCCGTTGTCGCCGCCAAGGACTTCCGGCAACTTAACTCCGGTCCACCGCCGTTGTTCCGGTACTGTTCAGATTGGCGGAGTATGGATATTGTTTTCCCTGATTGGTCATTTTGGGGATGGTAATTAACCTTCTTTCATATCCTTAAACTTTTTTTGGTACTAACTTGCATTTCATTTCTTCCATTTATAACTAGCTGTAGATGGTGATCCTGTGTCTATTATTGCTCTTTAAATGGTCTGAAATTTTAGGAATTATATTCTTTTATCTTTGCAAAAGAAAGAAAAAGAGAAACTTTACTATGACTTAGGTCAAACGTTTATTTTTGAGTTCATTTCCACCTTCAAATAAACTGCTTCCTCCGTTATAATTTGTGTTATGCTAGACTGAACACAAATAGTAGCGGAGTAAGAAATTTTGCAAAAGGTAATCAAAATTTAATATATATTTATAAAAAATAAATTTTAACCTATATACATAATATAATTTTCTATATACTCGGTATAATTTTTCGATCAAAGTGTGTTCAATTGATCACCTTCACTCTATGTGGCTACGCCACTGGACACAAAGTAATTAAGAAAGAAAGAAAGAGCCTTGAAATATGTAGGCCCCGTTTGGCCATATATTTTGGCAACTTTTTTTCAAACCTTTTTTTCAAAAATTATTTGTTCATAGATTAATGATCTATTTTTTAAAATTTTTTGAAATTATTTTCAAGTTCACAAAATCTTGTGTAGGATAGATTTTGCGTGAAAATTATTCTCCCACTCACAAAACTTCAAATTTTTTCAAATAAAATGCATGCCCAAACATAATTTCAACTTCCAAAAATTATTTTTTTAAACTACTTCAAAAATTATTTTTTTCAAGTTTCAACTAAATCTATATCCAAACGCTAACGTAGTCTATCATTCTTTTTGGGACATATTAGATTTTGAGATTTTATTTTTATTTATTTATTGTTTATAGGGCAGAGACAAATATAAGACCATGGAGAAGTATGGTAAAGAACATAAAAGAAGGGAATAAGAAAAGCAGTTGGAAGTACAGAATACCCTTTGCTTATTGGAGGGGAAATCCTAATGTCTCTCCAATAAAGAAAGATCTTATGAAGTGTAATGGTACTCCAAAACGGAATTGGGATACTCTCCTATATATTCAGGCATTTTTTCTACTATTACTGCCATCATGAACACACATTTACGTAATAACATGATCTTTAATTTGTCTTCAAATGATAATTAATCTCAGGATTGGGTTGATCAATCCAGAAAGGGGTACGAGGAATCAAATATTGAAGACCAATGCACCCACAGGTTAATACTCCAATGATTTACTCTTCTTTTTCCTAATTATTTTGCTTCTTCTGGGGCTGATTGAAAGTTGAAAATTGGTGCAAATGTTTAGATTCAAGATATATGTAGAAGGATGGGCATGGTCAGAGAGCGAGAAGTACATATTTGCCTGTGATTCTCCAACATTATACATAACGCCGCGTTACTATGATTTCTTCATGAGAGGGATGATCCCACAGCAGCATTACTGGCCTATTAGAGACACTGATAAGTGGAAGTCTCTGAAGTTTGCTGTTCAATGGGGTAACAATCACACTGATAAGGTATACCTTCAATTTCCCACACACTTCATTTCCACATATATGTGTGTGTGTGTTTCTTCAGGTATAGTTTTCTATATCACATATCAATAGGTGATTTGTCCTTTCTCCCCTTTCGTCACAGGACATGGTCTGATTCTTAGAAATTCATGTGTTTAGGTACATGCTAAGCAGATTTCATAAACTTATGCAAAGGCTATCCCAAACGTTTTTACACAGTTTTTAGGGAAAAAATAAGAGAAAAAGATTCTCTAAGAGTACCATATTTGGAGTATGAAAGTGATACTGAAACTGATTTGGATACTGAATTTAAAATGTATATTATATCAAACTGATTATTTATCACTCTTGAAGAGAAATACAAGGGGCGTATCTGAAACTGAGATCATTTCAAGGCCTATGACTTAATAGAATAGAAGTTGTGATATATGCATAAATTTTTCAAGAAACTACTCGAGCTTTAGCAGAAGCAATTCAGTTTGTTTATAATGTTCCTTTAATTACAAATTTTTATGTTTGTTAATTTGAGAATATCAGGCACAAGCAATAGGGAAGGCAGGAAGTGATTTCATTCATGAAGACATGAAGATGGAATGTGTGTTCGATGACATATATCATCTGCTGAATGAATATGCAAAGTTGCAGAAGTTTGATCCGGTTGTTCCTCCAAATGCAACTGAAATATGTTCAGAATCATTGGCATGTCCTTCCGTTGGTATATGGAGGAAGTTTATGGAAGAAGCCTTAGAGAAGTCTCCGAGTAATACTGAACCATTCACACTTCCACCACCTTATAACCCTCAACAACTTAAGACCTTTGTTGAACAAAAAGTTAAGGCTACAAAGCAAGTGGAGGCAATGGAGGATGAGTACTGGTCCCGGCTAAACAAGAAGCACTAACTTGGTCCTTTTTTAAATTCCCTTGCTAATTGTATCCTCATGTACAATACCTTAGTACTACTCTTTACATAGAACTTCAACCTTATTCCTCATGGAACAATCACCGGTAATCTTGATTTTTGGTGTACTTGTTTACAAATGCTATATATATCTTCTAGAGTTTCTTCTTATAAGGCGTTCAATATTTGAAATTCACTACCTATTTATCTGGATTTGCACCTGATATGTCCATTGAGGAAGATATCCGTAGAAGAAGTTCTTCATTTTCAGGGTTCAAATCGTAGGCTTTTGGTTAAGGGTGGAGGGATCCTAATTATCCCACATACAACTTAACCATCGATCATAGGACCACGCATAAAAGTGTTTATGAAAGATAAAAGGCTTAAACGTTCCATCATCATCGGTGTTCCATTTATGTGGAGATAGCTGGCTAGCTTCAGTTTGGACATTGCCTCTTTCCCGGTTGGTCTTTTTGCCAAAGCCAGTCTTTAGTTTAAATCTCTGCTTAGGACCATAATTAGCCTTTATGGTGGTTGAATGAGAAATGATTTACTATGTTGAATGAGAAATAATACCTTTTGTTATACGTAAACAAAAAGTTTGTTTATTTCATTATATTTCTTCTGGAAAGTAATCCTGCTATCTTCTTTTCTTAATCTAGTTCAAAAATCAAGTAACACCTTTGACTTTCAGATAATAAAAATCAGAGTCCATGGATAAAAATAAAGTAAACTATTTTCATGACCGTGCGGACAACTTGACTAGTTAATGAACAGTTTAGCATGGTATGTATTTTGCAAGAAATCAATCACTTACCTAAAGGGCAGATGGAGTTTGGATATACTTGCAAATTGATTTCTTCTAGCAGTAGTACTCTAAATTGAAAGCTAATTACAAGAATTTAAACACTTACCTAAAGGGCGGAAAGAGCATCAGATTGTGGAGATTGGAATGTCAAGACTTCAAAATACTTCCATGGTCTCTGAAAAGTTTCAAATTTTAACTTAGAAATACCAATTTCTATGCCTAAACATAAATTTTTTTGATGGATTTAATAGGAGGTGGAGAAAACATGAAAGAAAGGAACGAGAAGTTGATGATCAATGTTCTGCCGCAAAAGAATGCAGTGGTGGGAGCTGCAAGATGGAAATATCTGAAGAAGAGAGCCACATCGACAACCTTTTTCACAGTGTTGCTAATTTTCTTGTTTGCAATCATAGTTTCAGCCTTATCGTTTTCTGGATGGATAGATCTTGTAAGTCAATGCATATATCTGGTAGTGTGAAAATTCTTTACCGTCATTCCAGATTGGTTACTGCTCTAAGGGTTCTTAAGCTGCACGAGACCTTGAATACGTCACTGCTCTAGTGATTCTAATTATTACAGACTGTTACATGTAACTCTACTAGTAATTTACCATTTGATCTCCTACTCGAATAATGAATTGACAATTTTTTATTTAAATTTACGCAGGCAAAGTACTCAGGTAATTTCTATCGAAAAGTAGCAAACCCGAGTATCTGGTCTCAGATTCTTGAATACCCTTTGGATTGCAATGCATGGAACACGACCAATACATGTCCAAGAACCTATCCTACGTCCTATAAACCTTTAAATCCTAACAACTCAACATGCCCTGAGTATTTTAGATGGATTCATGAAGATTTAAGGCATTGGGAAAAGACTGGAATCACTAGGGAAATGTTGGAGAAAGCCAAAACACATGCTCACTTCAGATTAATAATATTGGATGGGAAAATTTACATTGAACGATATCCTAAGAAATCTATTGAAACTAGGCATTTATTCACCATGTATGGAATTGTACAACTCCTAAGGTGGTACCCTGGAAAATTGCCTAACTTGGAGATCATGTTTAATACAGATGACCGGCCGGTCATCGCCACAAAGGACTTCCAGCAACCGAACTCCGGCCCACCCCCGTTGTTCCGGTATTGTTCGGATTGGGAGAGTATGGATATTGTTTTCCCAGATTGGTCATATTGGGGCTGGTATTTAACCTTCTTTGCACCCTTGATATTTTTGTTATATAGGATTTACACTAGTGAAGGGAAGCTTTGGAGCAACGGTAAAAATGTCTCCGTATAACTTATAGGTCACAGGTTTGAGCCGTGGAATCAACCATTCATGGTTGCATTAGGGTAGGTTGTCATCATCACACCCCTAGGGGTGCGGCCCATCCCAAGAACCCTGCGTGAATACGGGATGCTTTGTGCACCAAGCTGTCATTTTTTAGGATTTACATTAGTGATGACTGATGACTGTATTTTGGTTTTATTGTATATAGGGGAGAGACAAATATAAGACCATGGAGAAGTATGATGAAGAAAATACAACAAGGGAATAAGAGAATCAGTTGGAAAGACAGGATACCCTTTGCTTATTGGAGGGGAAATCCTAATGTTTCTCCAATCAGAAAAGACCTTATGAAGTGTAATTTCACTCATAATCAAAATTGGGATACTCTCTTGTATATCCAGGTTTCTCTTCTACAATTACTGCCATTATCAAAACATATTTACATTATAACATGACCTTTAATTTGTCTTCAACTGATAATGTCAGGATTGGAGTGATCAATCCAAAAAGAGGTACAAGGAATCAAATATTGAAGACCAATGCACCCACAGGTTAATATTCCAAAGATTTACTACCCTCGATAGGGGAGTCTGGAGGTCTAGAATCAGGGTTGCAGGATAGGGGCTCTTAGAGTCCTTCGTTCGCCTCACCCGGGGTTGGGTGTGGGATAGTAGGGTTACCCACCGATGCCTAGTGTTTTAGCCTAGGTCCCCTCTTGGTTGCGACGGTATTTATGTTCTTTATGTTTACATAACCATTTACGTTATTTCTGCAGGATTACTTATGCTTTGTTTTGTTATTTTGTTTGGTCTTGCCTTGGTTACTAATTTTGTCTTTGTTTTCCAATGCAGCTTTTCATTCTGTCCTATGCGCCGAGGGTCGCATGGAAGCAGCCTCTCTGCCCTTTTGGGTAGGGGTAAGACTGCCTACATATTACCCTCCCCAGACCCCACCTGGTGGGAGTATACTGGGTAGTTGTTGTTGTTGTTGTTGTTTACTCTTCTTTTTCCTAATCATTTTGCTTCTTCTGGGACTGATTGAAATTTGAAAATTGGTGCGAATGGTTAGATTCAAGATATATGTAGAAGGATGGGCATGGTCAGTGAGCGAGAAGTACATATTTGCCTGTGATTCTCCAACATTGTACATAAAGCCTCAGTACTATGTTTCTTCATGAGAGGGATGATCCCACAGCAGCATTACTGGCCTATTAGAGACACTGATAAGTGTAGATCTCTCAAATTTGCTGTTCAATGGGGAAACAATCAGACCGATAAGGTAAACTTAATATAGTATAGTTGTACTATATATGAATAGTTCTCAAGAAACTGCTCGAGTTTTAGTAGAAGATCGAAGCTTTTCTAATCTAATAGCCATCCAGGACTAGCTAATCAACGTCGTAACATCCTAACATCAAGCAACATTACTATGCTTTTCCAATTCTATGTATTCATTAGTGCTTCTTTGACAACCTTTGAATTTGAGAATTTCAGGCACAAGCCATAGGGCAGGCAGGGAGTCATTTCATTCATGAAGACATGAAGATGGAACGTGTGTTTGATTACATATACCATCTGTTAAATGAATATGCAAAGCTGCAGAAGTTTGATCCAATTGTTCCTCCAAATGCAATTGAAATATGTTCAGAATCATTAGCATGTCCTTCCGATGGTATATGGAGGAAGTTTATGGAAGAAGCCTTAGAGAAGTTTCCGAGTAATACTGAACCATGCACACTTCCACCACCTTATAACCCTCAACAACTTAAGGCCTTTGTTGAACAAAAGGCTAATGCCATAGAGCAAGTGGAGGAAATGGAAGATGAGTACTGGTCCAGTCTAAACAAGAGCACTAGCTAAATTTCCTTATTGCTAATTGTACAATATACCTTAGTGCATGCTCTTCACATACAACTTCAACCACAGAGTTTTTGGGCAAAAACTATGATTTTTGATAGCCGAGAGCTGGTCAGTCTATAGAATGTTTGGGCATAAAACTCCAAGGTTCTGTTCTAGTTCCAATATTCTCTAATTAGTTTGTGTTGTATGTTAACCATTAATACATTCCTTTCCCTTCTGAAATTGTGGTCTTCATAATTTCTTCAAGATTTTAGATTCTTCTTCTGCCGAATACAGATTCCTGTCATTACAAATAAACAACATAGTAAAATATAACTCTTAAACAAATATGGAACCAAAATGGTCTCCATCAGCTCAACATGACAATTATTAATTTTCCGTGCGCCAATGTCATGTCACCTTCATGAATTCGGGCGGCGAGCTCCAAATTACCTAAAATTTTCATGTATTATTACCCACGCCATATTCAGCATCCGGGCGACCGCTCTTGAATCGCCTAAATTTTTGTCAGACCATAAAAAACAACCTAAGGAACAATATTCAACATTCGCCATGATCGCTCCTTGTTTTTTGGCGTTTTAAGGCCATTAAATTAGATTTCATCTGATTCTCGGATTTTCGTATATTATATGCCTCACGCCATTTGCATGCATCGGGTCAATTGGACTCGAATCGCCTAAAATTTTACCAAGCCATAAAAAACGATCTAAGGAATAATAGCTATCGACTCGCCACGACTGTTTCTCGTTTTTTGTTATTTGGGGCCATAAAATTGGAATTCGGTCCGATTCTTAGATTTTCGTGTACTATAGCCCACGCTATCATGGTTCCCGACGACCGGACCAAAATCCCCTAAAATTTTGGCGGACCATCATAAATGACTAAGGAACAATAGTCATTGCCTCGCCATGACCGTTCCTTATTTTTTGGCATTTTAGAGCCAGCAAACTGGAATTCTGCCTGATTCCTAGCTATAGCCAGCGCCATCTGGATGCATCCGGGTGACCTGACCCGAATCGCCTGAAATTTTGATGGCCTATAAAATATGACATAAGTAACAATGGTCTTTGCTTTGCCATGACCGTTTCTCGTTAATGGCTAATTAGCCTTACACTTTTTATAAATTTATTTATTTTTTATTTTCTCCTTATTTGCTTCATTTTTAGCATTTCTTTTTCATTTTATCTTGAAAAAATGCATAAGTACCCCCTGACTTATACCCGGATTTCCAACTACACACTTTATCTTTGCGGGAATCCTATTACCCACTAAACTATTTTAAAATGAAATAAATACCATCCTAAAACTAGATAACCAAAATTTTGGCAAGTGGTGAAGTAAACACGCTGCCACATGTATATTTAGTACTTTTTTATTTTCTTTTCCTTATTTCTTATTTCTTATAGTTCTCATTTTTTTGTTATTTCATTCTCTTTCCTTTTGCTTTGGTTACCAGCGACATAAAATGGTGGTTGTCAAAATTTCAAAGACACCATTTTTTTGATGATTTTTTTTGCGGTGACAAATTTTTATTCCGATCTGAGTGTAATTTGCTTATGAATAGATCTTTTTTTTGTTTAATTTGTGTGTGAAAAGGAAAGAAAGAGGAAAAAGAGAACGCAATAAATGAAAGAAAAATGGTTAACAAAGTCACTGATGAATGAATATCCACCAAAATAGAGAAAAAACAAAAAAGAAGTAAAAGAAAAAGACGAAGAAAAAGGAAAAAGAAAAGGAAAAAGAGAAGAGAAAAAGAGTAATAAAAATGGTAAAAATCAAAATCTCAAAAAATCATTTTTTCTTGCTTCTTACTCTCCTAAGGAGAGTGAAATACACACACTCTGCCACGTCAGCTTTAAGGGTGCAAATAATTCTATTTTAAAATAGTTTTGGGGGGTAATAAAAACCTCGCAAAGGTAGAGTATAGTTAGAAATCTGGATATAGGTCAGGAGTTACTTATGCATTTTTCCCTTTATCTTTATTTTTTCACCATTTTTCCTCAATTATTTTTAACATTTACTTTTCAGTTCTCCATATGGATTTCTTTAGAAAATTTTCATCTCTCTTGTTCTTCTAATTTTTTTTTAATCTTCTTTTATTTCTTACCTATATTGTTAAAATAACACCCATTTAAATTTTTTGCTTACACTTAAAAATATATAATAATTAAATTCATATGTAGTTAAATTTAAGGATATGCGGATTAATTCAATAAGAACGATTAACGACGTTAGATTAAATAGATAAAAGACGTAATAAATTGCCAAACCAATAGTGAGAGTGATCCCGAACTCGAAAATAGCTTAATGAATTGCACATGTCTTTGGTCCTGAGCTCCTAGTAATGGAGAACTTGATGAACAAAGTAAGAATAGAGAAAAATAATAGTATATTGCATTGATATTTGTGTTATAAAAAGTTTCTAACGAATAGTTAGACTCCTCGTTATGTAGTATGAGTTTTATCCTAAGTACAATTCCATAAAAGGTAAAAAAAATTTCATTTTGTCAATCACTGATTTTCTGCCGATAAGGGCTGAGATTCGCGCCGCAACATTCGGCTGGGCACGAATATCACGGCCCTTTGTTAGTCGTACTCGATTATCTGGTAATGCTTTTCGAAGTTTTGGGATTTGAATTGGACCTGGGAGACGTGGCCCCGATTCTTTCGAGGGCAGATGTTTTGCCCGGACCTCGACTCGAGGGGCTCCTTCCCTTGGTTCCGATTTCTTATGGTCACATCTCTGCTCCGTTTACTTCATTTCTACCTTTTGACCAAGCTTTTACCTTCGAGTTTTCAAGCTATCACTATCCTTCTTCACACTCTAATATTTTTACCTCTGTTCTTCAAGACTTCTTAGTAAGTTGCAAGTTTTTACCTAATTTGTACCCAAATTAGCACACTTGACTTTTCATTTTTCAACCTTTCTTTATATTTTTCAAGCCTTTTCCAAATAACAATGGATAATACTTCCAAACTATACATGAGTTGATACCTGTTTATGAACCTCTAAAGGAACATAAGTACTGAAAGATTGCCGGAGCAGGGCCCCGACATACTCATAGTGTCTATAACAAAAAAGCATACTAAGACCACAACAAGTTTGGAGAAGGGATCTCACCAATAACTGTTGTTGACCCAAGAACATGTGAAGTTTTGAAGATTGACAAAAGAACTCATACATGGACCAGTTTCATCTTGTGAAGCACATTTATGATCAACCTGTACATATGAGATATACGTGAATGAGATAAATCTAACTAGTCAAGAAGCAATATCTCCTTATTTGATAAAAAATGTTGCATATTAGATAAGAAGAGAAACACTCCTTACATGAAGAGAATACAATTTAGGAAGAAGATAGTGTTAGAGTTTGAGATCAATCTCTAATTACTAATCCATTAAATATAAGTGTTGTTCTCTTTTACAAGGGTTGCACATAAGCAGAAGTTAAATTTAAATTGAGAGAAAAGAAGCAAGACATTTTTGCTAGAAATTTATGTGTGGTTCGAGTGTGCTATCCTGAAGCTACTTGAACGAGATAGAAGAACCAGTTCCATGTGTCTGTCTTTTATTCTAGTTCAATTGTAGTAGGTGATTTTACATTGTACCTTTCAGATTTCATAGAAGTAATTGTATTAGGTACCTAGAGTGTTCAAGTTAGAGTTAACTTGAAGTTGTCGTAACAGTTGAGGTTGTGTGCCACAACAAGATTAAAGTTAATCCTTAGGTTTACAAAGAGTTTTGTAAATGCTTTTTTGGCTCAGTGATCTTAGTGGAAGTTTGGGAAAACCCTACTGAGTAGTAGGTCGTAGTTTTTTCACCTTTTGATCCAGGTGCTTTCCACGTAAAAAATCTCTGTGTTCTTTATTTTCTTTATTTATTATTTCGCAAACAGTAGTAGTTGGAACACATAGAAGAACTAGGTTTTTTTATAGTTCAGTTAAGCAAAAATTGGGTACTACACAAATTAAGCTCCCTCTTGTGTGGTATTGACGTTTAAAACATCAATTGGTATTAGAGTGGGTTATCCTTGAAGAGGTTAACACCTTAGAAAAAGATCAAGATGAGTGTACCACATGGAAACTGGAAAGGGCAATCCACTACTAAGCGTCCACTCGTTAATGGTCAGTACTATGCTTGGTGGAAGAACAGTATGAGAGATCACATCATAGGAGATGACTATAAACTCTGGGATATAGTTATTGATGGTCCCCTGGCGACTACAAAGAAGAATGCTGAAGAAGTGGTCGTGCCAAAGACAAGAGCTGACTGCACTGCTGAAGACTTGAAGAAATGGGAAAAGAATGCCAAGGCCAAGAAATGGCTTGTGCATGGACTGGGTCCAGACGAGTACAGTAGGATTAAAAGTTGTACCACTGCTAAGGAGATATAGGACACTTACAAGTGGCTCATGAAGGAACTACTCAAGTAAATAGATCAAGAGGAACGCTGCTATATTCTCAATATGAGAATTTCATAATGAAGGAAGCAGAAACTATCCAGGATATGTACACAGGGTTCACAACACTAACAATTGAACTTAAATCTCTTGGGAGAATTATTCTTGAAAAAGACAAGGTTGAGAAGATCTTGACAAGGGTCCTACCAGTAACTTGGGAAAGCAATATCACTGCTATTCAGGAATTAAAGAACATTGCTACTCTCAAGTTGAATGAACTGATTAGAAAGCTCACTGCCTATGAACTGAGAAGGCAAACCATAAAAATGGATGCACCCAAGAAGGAAAGGAGTCTGTCTCTCTGAATAGCTGAAGGTGTACATCTGGAGGATGATGAAATGGCCATGATCAGTAGGGGTTTCAAAAGGTACCTAATGATAGGAAAGGGTTCTTCAATAGGTACAACCGTCAACAAAATAAGGGCTCATGAGAAACAGACCATTGAGGGTTGCTACAAATGGAGTAAGACTGATCACATGATCAAGAACTATCCTTAATGGGAAATTAAATGGAAGAAGGAACGGACTGAACGGAGGAACGGGAAAAAGGAACATGTTCAACCCAAAAGGGATAAAGAATCAACAAAGGCTATGGTTGCTGCTTGGAGAGAAACATCATATGAGGAATCAGAAGATGAAGCTGGAGAGGAATAAGCATTTATGGCCATCGGAATTAGATGATGAACAAGAGGTCCAAGTGAAAGGAAGTAGCCAAATACGGTACATGGATAGTGGCTGCTCAAAACATATGACTGGAAGCAAGAACCAGTTCTTACTTGAGGACTTAAAAGGAGGTAATATCTCCTTTGAGAATGAGAACAAAGGTGAGATTATTGGGGTTTTAAAGGTAGGTAAGACAGACCCACACTCCATTAAGAATGTCTACTTGATAGAGGGCTTGAAATATAGCCTAATCAGTGTATCACAATTGTGTGACAGAGATAACCTTGTAGCATTTACCTCTACCAAATGCTTTGTGATAAATATTACCACTGACAAGATTGTTTTGTAGGGAAAAAGAGTTATTAATATTTATATTGTAGATATGTCCACTCTTTCAGAAAATGAACTCACTTGCTTGAGTGTGTTGGACAATGATCCCCTCTTGTGGCACAAGAGACTTGGTCATGCAAGTCTGAATCAACTCAACAAATTAGTCTCCAAGGACTTGGTGATAGGGTTATCTAATATCAAGTTCAAGGAAGACAAAGTTTGTGAGGCCTATGCAAGGGGGAAGCAGGTAAGATCATCTTTTAAAAGTAAGAAAATGGTAATCACAACCAGGATGTTGGAACTGGTTTATATGGATCTCTGTGGTCCAATGAGAACATTAAGCAGAGGTGGTAAGAAATATGTGATGGTACTTGTTGATGATTATTATAGGTTTACCAGGGTACTAGTCTTAACATTTAAGGATGAAGCATTTGTCTTGTTTACTACATTTGTTAGAAAAACTCAGAAACAACTAGGTAATCGACTTGCATTAATTAGGTCTGACCATGGAACTGAATTTGAAAATGCTAAGTTTGTTGAATTTTGTGATGAGCGTGGTAAAGATCATAATTTCTCTGCCCTTGGGACTTATCAACAAAATAGATTAATTGAAAGAAAGAACGGGACTCTTGAAGTTATGGTTAGGACTATGCCTCTTTCTAGTAAATTGCCTCATAGCTTATTATGCAGAGGCTGCAAACACTGCATGTTATATCATTAATAGATGTATGACTAGATATTTTGTAAATAAGACTCCCTATGAGTTACTTAAAGGGAGAAAATCAAATATATCATATCTTAGGTGTCACGACCAAAACAGGAGGGCCATGACTAGCACCCGGCCATACTTGTCGCACACCATTATACATTTTACCTAACCTTCTTTATTATCTGTTAGGGCCAACGAAATCAATGTACATGGTATCGATTGATCACGAAAAACCAACGATAAAAGATGATGGCATAAACATACATAACATGGGGTGGCCAGACAATCAAGAAACTATATATGAGGTACGAGCTACCACGATACCATGAGAGACTATACAATAAAAACCAGCCGGCAAGGCATACCAAACTATACATGAGTCGACTATGAGCCTCTAAAGGAACATAAGTTCTGCAACATAGCCGGAACAGGGCCCCGACATACCCATAATATCCATAACAAAAATGCATACCAAGACTACAGCAAGTCCGGAGAAAGGATCTCGCCAATCACTGCTGAACTGGACAGCCTACTGTGGTGGGGGAGCTACACCTGCCCGTCTATCAGGACAAGCAGCACGACACGCAGCGTCCACAAACAAAAGGATGCCATTACAAATAAAGTACTGAGTATGTAAGCAGAGAACAGTAAATACGAACAGTAATGTAATCAGGGATAGAGAATATACAACCTGTAACATCTGAGTACCTCTGAGGGATACTAACATGAAACGCATGATACATATGTATAAATACATAAACTTTTAAAACATACGCCTCTGTGCGCATCATCATCATTATATCGTACCCGGCCGTAATAGGATTAGTAAAAAAGGGTACCCAGCCATCATAGGGCTCAGTAGAATCATACCCAGCCACGTGGAGCTCGGTAAAACCCAACTGATCTGTGGTTGCACAATAGGTGTCGTACCCGGCCGACTATTGCGCGGCTTGGTAGATTAAAATAGATACATATATATATTTCATGCTCGACTCATGGGAACACGTTTTAGACCTTTTGGAGTGACGTAAGGTTGGTATCCTTTGTACACGTTAATAGGACTAACTCTTCACTATGAACCTTATAAGAATAAGGAATTACCAACAACATCAATAACATTAAGAATAAGAGAAGCGACATTAACATCAACCGTTCCATAAGAGGGGAAACAATGTAAGTACCGCTAGCTTTTAAGAGTAGAGTATCTTTGGAAGCTCGTTAATTACATTATGTACAATCAGAGTCGTGCAAAAGAAGGAAAGGGATAGCCTCACATACCCTGTATACACTGCCCCAATCTCAAGTTATGCAATTATCACAACTTCTTAGTCTACAATAAGAGAAACGATACTATCGTTATCATTTAAGCGACATAACTATTATGTATCAATCACAACCTATTTTACGGTGAAACGGACAACACCTCCCTATATATACACCATTCAAAAAAATTACCAAACAGCCTAAACAATATCAATAATAATCATCTTGAGCCTCCCAAAATAGTCCACGCACAATCTAATTACTTCATACATACGACGACCACCGTAGTCGTGTCAAATGACCCGAAAATGTTACGAATAACTATCAGCCCACAAACCTACATATATATGGTGTTTCTCCACACCCTTACACCTCCAAAACTCCACAAAATATTAGTAAAACACGCAGCCAACAGCAAGACAAAATAGTCCACAAAACAGTCCACTACAAGTGAATAACTCGAACTCACGGCTTCCGATCACCATCCCATGAGTTCTTACATATATAGAACGAATTACCATGAGTTCACAGCATAAAAAAATGTATGAAAAGTGCATTAAACTTACCTTACTAGTTGGATAACTAATCCCTTCCCTTGTTCTTCAAACTCTTGATTTTACCCTCAATTAGAACTTGAAAGAGAGTCGATTAGGGTTTGTGTGGGATTTTTGGGAGGAGGTTTGCAGAGGTTTTGGTCTGAGCATTTGTGAGATATATTGAGGGTTATATTGCAGGAGATAACCCTTTAAATGGGCTCAATAGCCGACCCGAAATTTCCCTTTTTTGGGCTATCATTTTAACAAGTATGTGACACACCTACTTGTCACCTAGCAGCTTGTGCAGTCTCACGAAAATAGCTATATCACTCTACTCCGATGTCGTATTGATAAAAAGTTTAATGCGTTGGAAACTAGACTCATAGATATTTAATTTTGTGGGTAGATAACCCTATATATCCTTGTAAATTGGGATAAAATCGTAGAAACATTTGACCTAATGTGTAAGTAAAATTTTGAACCTAAGTTGTGACAACTTTTGTCGACTTTTGTTTCATAACTCGTTTGACTTCAAGACTATGGAACGGATATTATATGATTCAAATACATTAAAACATGATCTTGAGTGTATTTAGAACCTATTGGTTTACCCAAAAATACGAGTTACAACATCCTTGATTCGTTTAACTTCTAATACTTGTTAATCACCCTTATACACCCTTGAATTACTTAAGATTAATAGGATTAACTTCTTATCTTCTCAAGGATAATTGCTTCTTTGATTTATGTTAACTAACGTATGGCATGAATTAACGCGTGTGGATATGGTTTGTAACACCCTCCCCCCTTAGGAACATTCATCCTCGAATATAATGGTTTATGGGGAGTCCAAATCATCGTGGATTCCAACGAAAAATGGTCACTAGCAAAATTTTCAAGCAGTTGAGCCCACGTATGGCCTCACAAGGCTACACAAAGCATTATTGAAATGTACATTATTTGCATATTACCATTTTGTATTAAGGAAGAGTGTTTTCAAGTTATTGCTTACCTCATAAAGCCGTTTCACCTTTCCAATGTATCCTGCGTTCCACCAACATCCTTGTTATCATCATTCTGGAATAGGTAAGGGTAATTAGACTTCATCTCTTCTTCCACTTCCCATGTCATTTCTTCCATATTCTTGTTCTTCCACAATACTTTTACGGAAGCTACATCTTTTGTTCTTAGCTTGCGGACTTGTCGATCTAATATAGCCACTGGCATTTCTTCATATGATAAATCCTCTATTACTTCTACATCTTTGATAGGGAAGACTTGAGAAGGATCTTCAACGCATTTTCTCAACATAGATACATGGAATACCGGGTGGAAAATTTCCAATTCGGATGGACATTCCAATTCATAAGCAACTTGTCCAATTTGTTGAAGAATTATATACAGACCGATATACCTTAGACTCATTTTACCTTTCTTCCCAAAACGCATAACGCCCTTCATTGGTGAGATCCTCAGGTAAACCCAATCACCAACCTCAAATTCCAAATCACGATGTCGGACATTGGAATAAGACTTTTGCCTGCTTTGTGCCATTCTCAATCATTCCTGTATCACCTTCACCTTCTCAATTGCTTGGTGAATCAATTCTGGCCCATAAAATTCTGTTTCACCGACTTCAAACCATCCAACTGGTGATCTACATCTTCTCCCGTATAGTTCCTCATATGGGGTCATTTTAATATTGGAATGGTAGCTATTATTGTAGGCGAATTCTATGAGTGGAAGATGGTCATCCCAATTCCTCTTAAAATATAGAGCACATGCTTGTAGCATATCTTGCGATGTCTGAATGGTACGATCAGCCTGTCTGTCTGTCTGCGGATGAAATGCAGTGCTGAGATTCACTAAACCCCTCTGAAAAGACCTCCAGAAGTTAGCAGTAAATTGAGCTCCTCGGTCTGATATAATAGATACTAGCACACCATGAAGCGTAACAATTTCCTTGATATACAACTTTCCATAATCTTCAGTCACGTAAGTTGTCTTAACTGGTAGAAAATGGGCACATTTTGTAAGTCGATCAACTATCACCCAGATGGAATCGAACTTGTGGTAAGAGCGAGGTAATTTAATAACGAAGTCCATATTAATCACCTCCCATTTCCAGGTCGGAATTTCTATATTCTGAAGCAATCCACCGGGTTTCTGATGTTCTATTTTTACTTGTTGATAATTAGGACACTGGGCTACAAATTCTGCAATAAACTTCTTCATGTTATCCCACCAATGTTGCTCCTTGAAATCATGATACATCTTTGTCGAGCCAGGATGGATGGAATATCGGCATTGATGAATCTTATTCATAATCTTTTCTCACAATCCTGCCACATTAGGCACACATAATCAGCCCTGATATCTCAATGCCCCATCTCCTCCGATCTCAAAAGCCGTAATTTTACACTGCTTAATGCTCTCTCTCAATCGTACCAAGATAGGATCTTCATATTGCTGTGATTTTACCTCGTCTACCGAAAATGATTCTGATGTATTATGTACAGTAACACCTCCGTCATCAGAGTCTAATAATCTAATTCTCATATTGGCTAGTTGATGAAGCTCTTTAGTCAACCCCCATCTACCTGCCTCAATGTGTACTAAGCTTCCCATTGACTTACAAAGGAGAGTGTCTGCCACAATATTGGCTTTACCGGGATGATACAATATCTCGACATCGTAGTCTTTTAGTAATTCAAGCCACCTATGCTGCCTCAAGTTCAAATCTTTCTGCTTGAAGATGTATTGTAAACTCTTATGATCTGTGTAGATGTCAACATGGATGCCGTATAAGTAGTGCCGTCATATCTTCAAAGCATATATTACTGCAGTCAATTCCAAATCATGGGTCGGGTAATTCTTTTCATACTTCTTCAATTGTCTTGATGCATAAGCAATCACCTTTCCACGTTGCATCAATACGCATCGCAAACCTATACCTGAGGCATCACAATATACCACATATCCTTCTGTTCCTTCAGGGAGAGTGAGCACAGGTGCGGATGTTAATCGATTCTTTAGTTCCTAAAAACTACGCTCACAAGTCTCATAAAACTGGAACTTGGTAGATTTTTGTGTTAACTTAGTTAATGGTGCTGATATGGAGGAAAACCCTTCTACAAATCGCCTATAATATCCTGCTAGCCCTAGGAAGCTGCGGACTTCTGATGGTGTTGTAAGTCTCATCCAATTCTTTACTGCATCTATCTTCTAAGTGTCGACATTGATACCCTCATCAGATATCACATGGCCAAGGAATGCTACTGAGTTCAGCCAGAATTCACATTTGGAGATCTTAGCATATAACTTACGATCCTGAAGCGTCTGTAATACTATCCGCAAGTGGCCCGCATGTTCCACCTCTGAATGAGAATAAACCAGAATGTCATCAATGAATACAATCATAAACACATCAAGATAGGGCCTGAATATTGTATTCATGAGATCCATAAAAGTTGTTGGGGGCATTTGTTAGCCCGAACGACATCACCAAGAACTCAAAGTGCCCATATCTTGTCCGGAAGGTCGTCTTTGGAATATCCTTCTCCTTAACCCTCACCTGATGATACCTTGAACGTAAGTCAATCTTGGAGAAATACTTGGCACAATAGAGTTGGTCAAACAAGTCATCAATTCTTGGAAGTGGATACTTGTTCTCTATAGTAAATTTTTATTCAACTGTCGATAGCCAATACACATTCGTAACGACCCGTATATCTTACGTACGAATAGAACTGGCGCACCCAAGGATAAGTTCTAGGCCTAATGAAGCCCTTATCCAGCAAGTCCTTCAACTGCGCCTTCAACTCTCGCAACTCTGCCGGAGCCATTCTGTTTGGAGGGATAGAGATCGGTTGAGTGTCAGGCAACACATCAATGCTAAACTCAATCTCCCTTTCAAGAGGAATGCTTGGGAGTTCATATGGGAAAACATTTGGAAATTCATTGACCACGGGGATTGATTGTAGAGTAGGCGGCTTCGCCTCCACATCTCTAACGCGAACGAGATGATAAATTTATCCTTTTGAGATTATTTTCCTTGCCTTGGGAGAGGAAATAAACCTACCTTTCGGTGTACCAATGTTCCCCTTCCATTCAATGACGGGTTCACCAGGAAATTGAAACCTAACAATCTTCGTACGACAATCAACATTTGCATAGCATGAGGACAACCACTCCATCCCCATTATCACATCGAAATCAACCATTTCTAACTCAAATAAATTTGCCGAGGTTTGATGACTAAAAATCATCATAGTACAACCATTATATACTCTTCTAGCAATCTTAGAATCTCCTATTGGAGCAGATATCGCAAGGGGTTTACTTATCAATTCAGGTTCAACGCCAAACTTATTAGCCACAAAGGGTGTAACATATGATAATGTGGATCCCGGATCAATCAGCGCGTATACATCATAAGAAAACAGAGACAATATACTTGTAATAACATCTAGAGATGATTCGAGATCCTGTCGACCTACTACAGCATAGGTTCGACTTTGAGCATCACTCAAGTTCGGCCCTGCACCTCTACCTCTACCACGACCAGTCGACTGTTGAAAACCCCATACTGGAGGTCGAACTGATGAGGAAGAACCCAACACGGATCCTTTAAGCTGAGCCATACCATCACCTCATCTGTTAGGGCAATCTTGCATTATATGGCCGGGCTGTCCGCAAGAAGAACACACATCAGAACCTCGACGGCACAGTCCAAAGTGGGCCTTACCGCACTGATCACAACGTGGTGTATGGGTCTCGTTTGACTAGTATCCATGTGATGTTGTGAGCTAGATGCCCGAACACTCTGACCTGGACCAGAATAGGATCGATCATATCGAGGCTCTGAAACTGTGGAGAAGCACTTGCTACAGGTGGCGCCGAACTCCTCGAAGACTGGGGCCTGACTCTACCTCTGAAGTCATCAGGATACCTTGAAAATCTCGCCCTATTATGCTGGCCCCTATCCTGCTGCCTATCACCCCTCTGCTGGCACTTACGATCCTTTAGGGTCTGAGCATATGCTTGAATACGGGAGATATCCATGCCATCCACCAAGGAGGCTGTCGTGCACTCATTTATCAGATGTGGTCCCAACCCATTCACGAACAAATGCACCCTATCACTCATCTCGGCTACTATATGGGGAACATACCTTGCTAAAGAATCAAATTGCATGTTGTACTCTCGCACACTCATATTACCTTGTCTAAGGTTCAAGAACTTAATAGCTCTAGCTCATCGTATCTCAATTGGCAAGTAGTGACGAAGAAAGGCCTCAGAAAATTCCTTCTACACAGTTGGAGGAGCGTTCGGACCCCTGTATCTCTCCTAACTATCATACCAGAGAACCGCTAAATCCCGTAGCCAATAAGAAGCCAACTCTACTGCCTCTCTATCACTAACATGCATAACCCACAATGTACGATGAACCTGGTCAATAAAATCTTGTGGGTCCTCCTTGGGGTCCTCCTTGGGGTCCGATCCGGTAAACACTAGAGGGTATAAATTAATAAAATCACGAACTCTCGTACTACCTGGTTATCAGCAGCACTTGTATTCTGCCTCTGAGCCTGAGCAGCTACCAAGCTAGTCAATAACTGCAAAGCAATCCACATATCCTGGTCTGTAGTACCAGACGGAGGAACTGGAGGTGTTAGGTTCCTCCTAATATCCTCTGGAGGAGACAGAGTAGATGAGGTATGAGACGGCATCTCACTCTGAGCTTCACTTTGGCCTACTCTGGCTTGGGGCACCTGGCTGGTACCCTCTCATGCAGCTGTATCAAGCCGTCTACTAATTATTTGATTCCTAATCGAAGGCATTGCTGATAGAAAACAAGGTAAATATTAAAGACAAACACTTAGGACTCAACTCTACGCATGATCTAGATTCAGGAAGAAGGTAAAAACCTCAAAATGTCCTGTAGACTCCTGATTGAAAATGTGGCACGCTACACATTTATAATAAAAACTCTACTCGACACGGCTTATAGACCACCGATAGTCTTAGGCTGTGTGACCTTGGCCACTTAACCAGATGAAACTTGTGATCTTCACTATTACCTTTCCAAAGGAAGTTTCTCCTTATCCTATCCAAATGTTGTAATGATTTCTTAGGAATACTGAATAGAGACATAGTGTAGGTTGGAATACTGTCCAAGACACTACTAATGAGTGTCACCCTGCCTCCCATGGATAAATACTGTACTTGGCAAGCTGCCAGCTTCTTCTCAACCTTTTCATTGATAACGTTCCACACTTCAAAGGATTTGAACTTTGCACCCAATGGGAGGCCCAGGATAGTGGCTGGGAAGGATCCTGTGCTACAACAAAGAATTCGCGCTAGATTCCTCAAATTGTCCACTATGTTGACAGGATAAATTATCCTTTTCAGCATCTTAATGTGAAGTCCTGACAATACCTGAAACATAAAAAGTGTTAGATTCAGGTGTAGCACCTGAGAATCCTCTGCTCCATAGAAGATAAGGGTATCATCTGCATAAAGCAAATGAGAGACAGTGATGACATTCCCCGGAGCTTTTCCCATATCAAATCCTCTTATCCATTGAAGGTTTTTTGCTTTGTCCAGCATCTGGCTTAGGCCTTCCATGGCCAAAATGAATAGAAAAGGGGAGAGATGATCCCTTTGCCTGAGTCCTTTATGGGGGGAGAAGAATCCGACTTGGCTTGAGTTTATCAAAATTTAGTACCTGACAGTTTTGATACAGAATTGCATCCACCTTATCCACCTTTGTCCAAATCTCATTTTCCTTAGCATTGTGATGAGATATTGCCAATTGAGTTGGTCAAATGCCTTTTCTATATCCAGCTTGCAGAGACTACCAGATTCACCACTCTTCAACATCCAATCTAGTACTACATTTGCAATTAAGGAAGCATCTGTGATTTGCCTCCCTTTTATGAATGCATTCTGGTGCCCGGAGATGAGCTTCCCAATCACCTTTTTGATCCTCTCTGCTAGTAGCTTTCCAGTGATTTTGTAGACACTACCAATGAGGCTTATCGGTCTGAAATCCTTAAGTTCAATGGCTCCTTTCTTTTTGGGGATAAGAGCAATGAATGAGGAATTGCTAGACTTAACCATATGGAAATTCTGATGAAAATACAACAACAACCCAGTATAATCCCACTTAGTGGGATTTGGAGAGGGTAGTGTGTACGCAAACCTTACCCCTACCCTTGGGTAGAGGCTATTTTCAAATAAACCCCCAGCATACTTCCCTCCAAGAACTTCCCACCTTGCTCTTGGGGAGACTCGAACTCACAACCTTTCGGTTGGAAGTGGGGGTTAAGCAACCCCTTTCATCAGAATTGCCATGGTGTAACCATCAGGTCTAGGTGTCTTATCAGGGGAGTTTCCAGAATTTCTTACTCCTCAAATGGCTTCTCCAGCCCCCTACTGTCCTGCTCTGTGATGGTGCTCAAATTTTCAAAATCTGCTGTGGGCCTCCAATGCTCATTCTCTGTGAAAAGCTTTCCATAGAAGTCTAGGATTTCCCTTCTGATATGCTCCTTCTCTTCAATGACTTCATTCCCAATTTTGAGTTTGCTGATGTGATTGTACCTCTTAATAGAGTTTGCTATTTTGGAAGTATTTTGTGTTTCTATCTCCTTCTTAGCCATAAAAACATGGATTTCTGCCTCCATGAGGTTTCTTTTGCCTTTGCAATTCTTTTGATCTCCGTCTTTAGATCTAGCATCTTAGCAAGCTCAGCTGATGATAAAGTTCTTGTTTCAGAAGCTTGCTCCAATTGCATTAGTTCATCAAGAGCTTTGATTTTCAGCACTTCAATCTTCCCAAAAACTTCCTTATTCCAGATTGAGATATCTTTCTTGAGAAGCCTCAATTTCTGCACTAAAACGAAGTCAAGGCTCCCATTGACTGAGTAGCTATTCCACTAATCCTTGACGTTCTCAAGGAAAACCTCAGCATGAAGCCACATATTCTCAAACTTGAAGTAGGAAGTCTTAGGTTCCCAGTCTCCATTCTCTAGTAGCAAGGGCCTGTGATCAGATATCACCTTTGGTAGTGCCAGTTGTTTTACTGCCTTGAAGCTTTCATTCCATTCTTGGGAGATAAAAGAATCTGTCTATTCTTGAAGCTTGGTCAGAATTTTCCCTCTAGCCCGGGTGTAGATTGCTCCATGTAGTGGAAGATCAATTATCCCCAAGTCCTCGATTGCTTTAGAGAAATCTTTCATTGCCTTGGACCTATGCGTGCAATTTAGCCTCACTTTCGAATCTACAAACATTGAAGTATCCAGCTACTACCCAAGACTCGTCCTAGAGGCCCCTCGCTGCAGCTAACTCTTGCCAAAAATCCTCCCTTTCTGGATTAGAATGGGGACCATACACCACAATGAAGGCCCGTCGAAAGTTCTCCTGTGTATTTCCTAGGAAACATGAGAGGGTGTAAACGCCCTGTTGCACTTCTGTGCAGTTCCAATACCTTTTATCCCACATAATTACCATTCCTCATCTAGTTCTAATAGACTTAAGTTCTGCCCAACCTGACCATCTATTGCCCCAAACTTGATAGGCTAGCATTGATGTCCAATTCTCAATTTTGGTTTCTTGGAGGCATATGATATCTACTTTCCAGCCACTAATGAGAGATTTTACTGTTTCCCTTTTTTCACTTTCATTTAACCCCCGCACATTCCAACTGATAATTTTTATGTTCATTTAGGAGGAGTTTTGCAGTACCTGTCCCCTTCTCGGTTGTATCCACCCTCGTAGTTGATCAAACATTTGAGTTTTCCCAACTCCTTTTCTGTTTTTGATTTTGTTTTCCCATTTGATTTACTTCCTGACTCTTTTTGTTGTAACTGAAATCTCCTTCGTTGCTCCATCCTCATTATCATTTCTAACAGCTCATGCTCGAACCCAATGACGTTGATTCCAAATGCTTTGCATGCCTTCGTCATGGGAATTTGGTCCACTGTGAAGTCTCAATCACTGTTGGGGTGTGAATTGAGTGGGAAGAAGAGCCTTCCTCATGCCATGGAAGTGAGGGAGTTTCGCTGAAAGAGTGGGAGGAGCAATCAGTATCATAGTGGCTTACCAAAGATCTCTCTGGTGTTGGCTGAAGTTTTCGAAGTAGGGAGACAATGCTTTGTGAAGGTTCCGCTTCATCATCTGCGTCCGATTGAGAATTTACCATTTTTTCCGGCATGGAGGTACTTTCGAGCTGCTGTGTTGGTCGGACAGAAGGAGCAGATGGCATCAGAGGTTCTAGATTTGGGAAAGTCTTGTCTTCTGGTCTTGTGTATGAATTGATATCCCTTGCGATCCAATAAGTCTTTTGGGTAGGTGGGCCTTTCTTTCTTGGGCCTTTGGAGTAGTATTGCTGGTTCAGAATGAGGCCCAAAGATGCTAGCTTCTTAATTCTTGATCCACTCGCTTTGTTGGGCCGGATCACAGAAGAATTAACCCATGACTTTGAAATTTCTGGAATGGGGTCCAGTGCATTTGAATTAAAGTGACTCTTTGCCAATTCTCTCTCCACGTGCTTGGGTTGTACTTTCTTTGTCACATCAGTCCCAAAAAAGTTCACCCCTGCCATAGTTGGATTCAACAGACCTTCATCACCAGTTGCTTTCTGAGATCTAACTGGGATTGGTTTTGGCGTTGCAGCAACGCCTTTAAGAATCGATATCTCAAACCTCCAATCTTCCACACCCAACTCAACTTTGCCTGGCCATTTAAGTCCTTTTGCATTGGCACAAATTCTCGGCTAGATGTAGTGACTTTTGTTCTTCGTGTCTTCGTCTATCCCCACGAAACCGCCACAAAAATCGCCGATGATCCTGAAAGTATCAAGAATCCAGGCATGGATAGGAATACCAAATGCCTCGACCCATTTATGGTCTGATCTCTGACAAGCCAGTTCAGTGCCTGTCACCGACGACCACCATTCAAGTGATAGACGACGACCATTCCAGAACCATTCCCCTGCATGTACTCGCGTTGCTTCTCGCTTCGGTGGTAACTCAAACAGAAATTGGTTGTGAGAGATAGGAGTGATCCTCATACCAGCACTGATTTTCCACCTGTTCAGAAACCATATTTGAATGACTTCATGTTTTGGGCTGTAGTTGAAAGAGTCATTGAAGATTCCCACCAAGCACCTTGAAAGAAATAGGCGGATCCGTTCATCTGTGTCTGCACTGATTTTGATGATGTTGTTAACCACCGTAGCTGGGACTTTTGCTGTCTCCAGCCATTGAGTGAACTTGGCATTGTCCACATATGTTCTTTTCTGAGAAGTGGTCTGCCTGAACCTGTTATATGGTATCTTCCCCAGAAAATGTTATATTTTCCCAGCTATGTCTCCCCATCCCACATTGAAGACTAGTTCTGGAACAATTACTGCTTTTGGCAATCCCCCAGTCAAGACTCGAACCAAATGTATCCGCCACAAGTATTGAAGTTTAGGTATACTCTGTATGCGTAGGCTTGTGATTTCCACCCCCATCGCTTGTAATAATCCCTTGTTCTTTTTGAGGCTTGCCTGAAAGCACCGCATACCCGTCGGAGGCCTCATCTATTTTGATGCTCGTCGAGAATCGTCTGCCCCTCTCAATTAAAACAAACCAGCCTTCCCTAGAATCGATTTATTCAAAAGATTTGTCACCTGAGATAAAAAAGATCTTGTTTTCCATGGGATCTAAGTTAAAAACGAACAGAAATTATAGAGAGACGTCGAAGCATGGTTTAAAGAAAGAGTATGGGCTCAGTTCCCACTAATAAAATATATGTGAAGATTGATACTGATTTTCACTCTTTTGAAGGAATACTATACCCCAGATCTAACTGTGTTATTCATACACACCCTAAAAACAATCATTTCCCTTCTTTTAGTTTATTATCACTATACCCCAGATCTGACTGTGTTATTTATACACACCCTAAAAACAATCATTTCCGTTCTTTTAGTTTATTATTGGGGGTTTGATAATAAATCCCTACTAGAAGTCTTGATTTTCTAGTCATTGTTCTGCAACAACAACAACTACCCAGTATAGTCTTACAGAGTGGGGGTCTGGCTAGTCATTGTTCTGCCAATTCAAGTAATGTTGATGATGCCTTGAAGATTTGCAACATCATGCATATAACTGAAAATGATTTTCTTTCTTTCTATGTGATTAAAAATGGGAATTAGAAGATCAGAATAAGCGAGCTAGTCAATGACTAAATCTAATCTAACACTTAAAATTACATGTCCATCGAAATCAAAAACTAGTTTTCTGAATTTGGTTAACATATTTCTTACTTCACATAGTATCCAAGGGTGTGCCTCATTGGTAAGTGAAGTGGTGCAAATCTTGTAGACCAAGGTCGAGACAAAAACACTTAGTGATCTCTCCTAATCTGCCTAAGCCTTGGGGGTAGAGTTACTTGATGCTCATGCTGGTGGGAGGCAATAGATGTTCATTAGATAGTTAATGTGCTATCGAACCGGTCCGGACACTATTGTTATCAAGTTATATGAAAAAGAGAAAAGAACTTCATAGAATTCACTGCCATACCGTTATCTTTTAATTCATTTGTTCAGAATGTTGTTTTATGTATTTATTGAGGTTCTTTTTCTCCGCTGGTATATATAGTACTCCTTCCGATTTATTTTATTTGGCAGTATTTGATTGGGTAAGAAGTTGACGAAAAAAGAATTTTTTTGGCATATACCAAAAGTACCCTTAGAACTTCTATCTTAAATATACCATGGCATTTTTTGTGGCTATAAGACCATATCATTGAGGGTAAATGGGAAATTCAAAGTTAACAAGTTTTCTAATATAGAAAGATATCATTCTTTTTGTAACGGATTAAAAAGAAAAGAGTGTTACATAAAATGGAATAGAGTGAGTAATTTTCTTCCATAAGATTCTTTACTTTCTCTTCATTTGCGCCTTCCTTCACTAAAGTGCTTAAAGACTTCCAGGCCTCAGGGCTTTTGACTCTTCTGCCTTTGACAACAATGTGTGCACTATTCCAATGATAATGTTCTGGCGTCATGTTATATCATGGAAAATGGATACACATTTTTTTCCGAATAGTGCTGGTTGTTGCTATTACTAAAACTTTCACTTGTGTGAAAAGGTAGTAAAAATTAATGACAATCCGAACTTGTGTAAATGAAAGGCTGCATATAAAAATCAAGAAAAATTTGAAAGGTAATTCCATCAAGGAAAATGAATTGAAGGATATATTTGGGAAGATTTACCATTGAGTGGAGTCTGCAATTATCTTCCTACAAGCTGGAAAGGAAAGGTATTGACCAAACTGAAATTGGAAAACAAGTTATATTATCCAGCATGCAGTTTTAGCAGTTAAGGGTTAGAGTATTTGAGCAAGTGCCCAGATTTGGTCCTTAGATTTTTCTCTCATGCCTGTTGTGATTATCTATGATATTACTAACTAGTCAAAGTCTTGCCTGTCATTTGTGACTACTTTGAGTGACTCAAGCATGAGGTAGACAATCTCCCACTTCCTTAGCTTGCCTGCTCAAGTAACTCATAGAACATGTAAAGAGAGAAGTTTGAAACTATAATTCCTTACTGCTCAAAGAGATAGATGAGACAACAATGCCTAAATGCTTAGCATTCTTGCCAAGCTCTGAAGCATACAACAGCATCGGCGAATATCTACTTGCCTTCATGTCTTTTGAGAATTCCCATCTAATTGACACTTCTCCAACAGGCTGCAGTACTTGATGTAGCTTTGCTCAGCTGTCGTGATTCCTTTATACATTCTTGTCGTTCTATTTACCGGACTCAAGATCCATGTTATAATGAAACTTTTCTTTGCCTATCATGTCTGAAAGATTTATTAATAAACATCACTCCACCATTCTGTGTTTGTTCAGAAACTGCTGTTTTGCTGTGTTCATGAGATTCATGAAATACATGACTCAGACATTTCCTTATTGTATAGAAACTGCGCTTTTGCTAACTTTGTACGCCTGGAGTTGCAGATAATTTGTACGTTCGCTGGAACAATACCTACTTTTTATGCTTTGACTTGGTACACAAATTACCAGGAGACTACTTAGAGGAGGCATCATTGTCTTTTGAGGATGTTTACCTTTGATTCAGTAGCCTAATATAAACTTGTAATTCATCTTGCAGCTTGTATTGCTAATGTGGAGCTATATTAAGGTAGTAATTCAGGACCCTGGTTCGGTCCCTGAAAACTGGAAACTAGTATCTGAGCAGAACATAGAGGAGGGTAACTCTGTTGCTTTAACTGATTATGCATCAATCGAGAACAATACTCCAACAGTATCAACAAGCCAGATAGAAAGAAGACAGTCAGAGTCCAGAGGCTATTGCAGTCAATGCCAAAATGGCAAGCCACCACGTTGTCATCATTGTTCTGTTTGTACGTGCTAGTCTAATTTAGTATATGCTTATATTCAAATTACGATTGCCCAGATAAAGTTTCCTCTTGCCTTCGGTGGAGGTATAGGTGACGAGGTGGGTAAATGGATTACATGTGAGTTGTATAAATCTTCACCCATGCCCATTTTTACCGTTCATGGTTGTTACTGTTTTATCCATTTTCCGCCTCTAGCCCAAAGGAGTAGCACATGCTGGAGCAATGCCCCCTAAGATCTTTATCTTAATCCTTATCTGGCATGTTGGGTGTGAGATGAAAGGTTTATTGTTGTTTTCATATCTCTTCTCTATATCATTAAGCAGTTCTCGTGTCAAAGTGTGGTTGATTTTGGGTATGTATATTTTGCCATGAAGTAGTAAGCGTGGTGATTTCTATCTCTCTGCATTATGTCTTAGAAGTGTCACATGATTATTTGCTTCAATTTATCCTTAAAATCTTTTGTTCTATGGCTATCATGGCATATCTCAATTTGCAGAAATTAGGCACTTATATGAGACCTAAAACTGATATCTGCTGAACTGGAAATTCTGTCATGTCCTGTAGGTCAAAGATGTGTTCTTAAGATGGATCATCACTGCATATGGGTTGTCAACTGTGTGGGGTCCCGCAACTACAAGTTTTTCCTCCTTTTTGTGGTATGGAATTAGTTTTGTGACACTTTTTGCTTTTGCGTAATGCTTTTTGCAGAAAAATCAAGTAGATACATACCTGCAACCTTTCTTGCCCGTGAATGTGGTCCTGAAAATGTTCATAGCCAAAATATGCGGAATCTAAAGCCGCCACCGCCTTCTTGTTATTATTTTTGGCTGTTGTCTCTGTTGTTATGTTTCATTCATTAAATAACGGTATCTTAGTTGAAATCCTATGTGAGTTTGAACACTTGCTTATCTCCATTTTGAGCCTTTCTTTTCCCTCTGCATGGTTTTGCCTGCTTCAATCTCGGTGACCTAAATCGACCCTATGATCTTTTCATTAATTTTAAAGCTATCTTGACTCTTGAGCACGAGGAAAGTTTCGATTAGACAACTTGAAAAGAGTATCTTTTCTGACCTTGCAAATAAGTAGTAAGTGCACAGAAACCAATATATATCATTCAATCAACTGCAATTCACAATTACAAACCAATTGGAGTTGGTCATATAAATCCATATATCCACTCTGCTTTTTTGGGGCCTGTCCTTTTCAATACCAGTACATAATTTGTCTTTAAGGAAAATTGCGTCTATTCTTAAAGTAGGGTTCACTAAATCGCAGTTTCCAATAAGAAGTAGAGGTTCAATAAATCTGACACGGTTGCATTACCGACATGCAATTCTGTAATTAGACCAAACACGTTTTGGTAAACAAATGGACATACTCTTAGTGCAGGAACAAAATAATTTTTTGTTAATCTCAATTAGTTGGTATCACCCATATAGATCCTTTCTTTCCTTTGAGTTCTGTTCTTAGCGGCATTGATTTCTAGAGGTTGTATATCTTTTAAATCAACTTCCTTCAGTTTAATTTTAGATTCATTATGTCCTATTTGAGCACCTTCAACAGTGTCGAGTATATCGGTGAATTGTATGTCTAAGGAGGAGAAGCCAAATCATCTTAAATGACTTCTAATTTAATCCTTTATTTGTTCTATTTGCATCATGATTCTGATGTAAGCATGTTCATTTGTCCAGTCATGTATGATCACACATCTATCTTAATATCAGTAGTTTTACAACTCTAATCTTGAGGATATGTTGGGGCGTAAATCCAATATTCACTCATTATAATATTGTATTCACAGGACTCAATATCAACCATCCTATTTTATTGTGTTACAATTACATCATCCTAGAAGATAGTGTATAGGTACTTGAATTGTCTACATTGAGACGCCATTATCGCATCAAATCTCACTTATTCTTTTGTTCTTATACGGTTAAACTTGTGGTATATGTATTTTATGCCATGCTTTTACTTATCTTAGAACCCCTGTTTTCTTGGGTGTCTTCTCATAGTTACAACTTTTTACTGACTGGTTGGCTATTAACATAATACTCTATTCAAATAGCATGTATGAGGAAACCTTTCTCTGTACTATTAGTTTGTTCATCCCAGATAGAGTAAACAAGTATGGGTTTTAGGAAATCTCTGGTTTGGACGGGATGGAGTAGGGGGATGGAAGCTAAACAGCACTTTCTTTTTTTCTTTCTTCTTCTTCTGGATCCTATGGCTTTGAGTTCTTGATGATATGGTTATGGGATTGTGTGTATAAGTTTCAATTATTACTCAAGAACGAACTATTTTTTTCCAAAATTCATATCTTGCTATTGGTATTTTTTTGATAAGATAAGTAAATATTATTAAGAGTACCAAGATGGTACTGCAAAAACAACATATCTTGCACTTGGTATTGTCCTCCTGATATCTCCTTTCTGGACATGTCTCCGAAACCAGAGACACAGATGCCAAAATCGATTGACGTGTATGTAAAATTTGATAAATCAAAACAACACGGCAGACTCGTGTTTGTCATTTGTTTGTGTTGGATTTGGATATGAATGTGCTTGTGTCTGTCACTTGCTTATGTTGGATCTATACATCTGTTTCTTTTCTTGGTGGTGGGAAGGAGTTTCTTCTTGAAGCTATCAGTTACCACTCTGATATCTATATTGTTCTTTACTAAGTTTGTGCATTTGAGTATGTATGCAGATGTACACATTTTTGACGACTACATTGGACACCCTGGTGCTGCTGCCCAGTTTTATAAAATTCTTTCGACAAGCCAAGAATCATTCATTCTCGCCAGGCAACATTACAGTCGTTTTTCTAGCCTTTGGTAAGCAGTCTCTACTATCTTAATGACTTAGTCTTGATTGTTATGATTTCCTTGTTTCTTACAGGTTTGACCTTGATGCAGTTCTGAATCTAGCCTTTTCACTCAGTCTTCTTTGTTTTGTAATTATGCATGCATCTCTGCTCTCAAGCAACACCACTTCAGTGGAGGTATGTCAAACCTTGGTATTTTTCATTATATGTCAATTTTAATGCTTCTCCTTCAACTCTAGGAATGCAATTGACATGAGATGTATAGGAAAAAAGAAAATATGTTTCCTTTCATAGTAACCTTATTGTTTTCTCGTCTGTCTATGTTATAGGTTTATGAGAAGAAAAAAACTGTGTGCTGGAAGTATGACCTTGGCTGGAAAAGGAATTTTGAACAGGTGATATGCCTAAGCAGCTCCTCTATTTTTGTTTTAGTAATGCATCTGTTTAGTGCTTCTAAGCAACCAGTTGAAAGGAGAGGCAAATATTTTTAACCGAAAGATACTTATTTCTGTGGCAGCAAGTTTTATACAGAGGGTGACGGGAAAGGTTTAAGACCTTGAATTTTAATTTCTTCAATCTTGACAAAAAAAGAGAATTATAATATTTATAATGCGAGAGTCCTTCTATTAAGTGACTATAACATTATTTCTACGATCAATGATATTTGTTGGTTATTGGTGTAGTTGAACTGTTTAGGCAATTGCTGAGAGTGCCTTGGTTTGATGAATATTGTTTTCTAATGGTTTGTTTTTAAAAGGTTTTTGGCGCTAATAAGGCATTATGGTTTTTGCCATTGTTCTCGAAGAAAGATTTGGAGAACATACCGGCACTCTATGGAGTGGAATTCCCGACACGTTTAGACACTGAAGAATGAGTTCTTATTCAGGGAGGCACATAGAACCTTTCTATCATTACTTAAGACGATTCAACAACAGATGTTAGGAGTAGGCAGTTTCCGAGTACCATCAATTCATTGATTGATATTTTCAAATTCTCATTAAGAGCTGGTGGGTTATACTTGTCTATGTTAATATGTAAACGTTCTGTAACATAATCTTGAAATACATTTTTGTGTGAAAAAGCCTAAGTTGTCGGTGGTGGTAATATCAGAGATAGAGATAATGGGATGATCAATATTGGATTATACTGTATCTAGAATGATGGGACACTCTAATTTAAGCCTCTAATGTGTGTTGTCTAGGTTTTCTCATGTACCCTCTTCTCAGCCTGATATCCTTACAAGGTGAAGTTCCCCTGAGACGGCAATGTACTGAATATGTAATCGTCAATGTGGAAAAACTTACTTGGGTCTAAGCAGTGCGGGTTGAAAATTTTGGGGGTTAAAGCTAAACCGCTTCCGTTCCATTTGCTATCCCTAATTTCATTTGGTTGCTAGCTTTCATAGCTTGATAGATTTACTGAATTGTTTTTTCATAATTGCCTTTGCTCTTTTCTTTTATGTAGGATTTATATATGAGAAGGAATATGATAGATGATTTGTTAGATATTATGCAAATTTGAACTCATTATTATCTAAGTCCAAATATGTATAGTATTCGACTAGCCATCTATCATTTCGTGATTCCCATAAATTAAGGTGATTAAGTGTTTTTGTGGATGGTAGTCGTCATATGACAATTATGAAGCGTTGTCAGCAAATGCCTTGGTTACGCTATTTTTTTGAAGTCATTGTTTAATCATATGTTGGCTACTTTTTTGACATTTCCACATCTAGTTCAATCATCCTATTTCTACTATATAACTTTTGATCGTGCGGGACTTCGCCAGCTGCCCACTGCAGCTATCTTTTCGGCCGTGCTTCATCAAACAAAAATTAATATTCTCTAAACTATTATTGATAGGCAATATTTAATTACTTTATGTGTTTCATTTTATATTTAGTACATTTTTCTTTCATTTTATATTTAGTACATGTTTCTTTCATTTTATATTTAGTACATTTTTCTTTTTAGTCCGTTCTTAATATAATGACACATTTTTGTATTTGTAAATAACTAAACTATAAATTTTTTATTTTACCTTAGCCACAGAAGATATCAACGGTTTATTTTAACTACAAGTTTTAATTTTTAAAAAAAAAAATTCATGTCGAGTCAAGTATCCGTAAGGGATTGAAGCAATATAACGTTCTAGATTCTAATTTTATTACTCGTTTTAAATAAAAATAAATACTCTTAGTTATTCATTTTTAGATTCATAGATAATATCTTAATAATAAGGTATTTAATTTAATTTATATTATGAAATATTATTTTGTAGTGGATGTCTATAACTCCTAAAGAAGTTACTCATTGTAATTCTTACTACTTCTCACCTTTATAGTTGTAACTCTCACACCTCCATAACTCCTCCATGATCTTTCCCTCTAATCTCAATAGTTAATACCACTCAATGTCATCCTATAAATAGAGGATTTGGACATTACATTTTATATAATTGAATATATGAAAGAAATAAGAATCTCTCATCTCTTGTTCCCTACATTCTTATCTATTTTCTTATTTTATATTATTACTTTCGCTAAGTTTTGTAACATATTATCAGTCTCTATCCAATTGAGTTATTACATCTACAAAATTGTCTTACATCAGAAAAAGCATATGTTTGATGTGCCTGATATTCCTCTGGAGGAGATGAGTTTTTCTTTTCCATTTAGTAATTTCAAATAATGGTATGAACTATAATAAAAGGAATAACAAGGTTGAGGAGACTTGTACATCGTGAAAATGCATATAATGTTAAGATACATTTTCTATTTTTTTAATTAATTCATTTTCTTGTTAGTTTTTCTCAAAGGTTCTTTATTTGTCAGAAAATTTTTCAATACTAAGTATTACTTTGTAAGTTAAAAATACTTAAATGTAAACTAATTACTATTCCATGTTTTTCTTTCTAATATTTATCGTAAGTTTAGTCTAATCTCTTTCACCTAATCTTCAGGTTAGATCTTATATGAGAAACAGAAGCATATAATGATGCAGCCAAATGTTACATACTAAACCAGAGACCAAAGATGTACATAAATTAAGGAGCTGCGCTAGCTTTTGCATAAGGGTGGAAGAATAACGGTTCCGAACCGGAACCGTGACCGGAACCGCGGTTCTGGCGGTTCCACGGTTCTAAACGGTTCCGGTTATACGGTTCCGGTTCCGCGGTTCCGGGCCGGTTCCACCCTTTAGAACCGTGGAACCGGAACCGCCAGAACCGGAACCGGAACCGGACCGGTTCCGGCGGTTCTAAACGGTTCCAAACGGTTCCGATATTTAAAAAAAAAAAATTTTTTTTTTTAAATTCGGACCGTTGGCGGAACCGTTTGGAACCGTTTAGAACCGCCGGAACCGGTCCGGTTCCGGTTCCGGTTCTAAACGGTTCTATCCGGTTCCCAACGGCTATTTTTTTTTAAATTTTTTTTTTTTTTTTTTAAATTCTGAAAATCAGAACGTTGGTATTGCAGAAATAGCCGTTTGGCATTTTTAAAATTTAGCCATTTGACCCCTCAAATTTAATTTAACCCCAAACTTTATATAATTACACAATTTCCCATTTCTCAACTATAAATACCCCCTCATTCTTTCATTTTAATTCACCAATTCATCAATCTCTCTCAATCTCTCTCAAGCTCTCTTACAATCTTTCTGTGCAAGTGCTTAATTTTTGTTGCAAATTCGTGAAACATTGTGAAGTTGTTGAATTGAAGTTTTCAAGTGTTCAATTACAACGATTGTCAATTTTCAAGAAGTTGTTCGTCAATCCGGTAAACTCGTTTCAACTCTTACGTGCTAAGAATATTTGTTGTGTGTTGATATTTTCCTTAATTATAATTAGTATGGCATTTTCATTGAAAAAAATGTTCGGAAAAGGTACATCTAAATCCGGTGAAAGTAGTAGCCAAAATCCTACCCCTCCCCCGGCTCCCCGACCTAGAAAAGATAAACAAGTTCAAACTAGTAGCCAACCTAGAAATACTAATGAAAACTTAGGAATACTTGATAGTGATCACCCGTGTTTTCAATTTAGCGATGTTAATTTTCTACATGATATAGCAGTCGGTGATAGAATAGATGATGATATTATGAATTTGCTTTATCTTAATGCACCAATATCTGAGGGAAATGAGGGTGATGATGATGACGAAACCCAACCTCCGGTAGATTTAGATGATACACCTACTAGTCCTGCTCCTAATGACCCAGAACACCCACCCGTACAAACTCCCACTTTTAGTAGACAACCTCGGAAACGTACAGAAACTTCATTAGTTTGGCATTTTTTTATTCAACTAAGAGATAAAGATAGGGCTAAATGTAAAACTTGTGGTAAAGAACTTGTTCATAGGTATACGGGTGATCGTAGCGGAACAGGTAGTTTAGTTAAACATATATATATACATCCTAGCGATAAGGCTAGATATTTTCAAATGAAAGCGGAACAAGAGGGGAAGTCAAGTCCTGATACTACAATTAACCAAAGTACTGGTTCTAACATGGTTCAACCAGGAATAAACACTGTCACCGGAGGTATATTGTACTACGATCCTAATAAGGATCGTGAAGAATTAGCTAAAATGATTACTGTTATGTGTTTACCTTATTCTTTTGCTTCTAATCCTGCTTGGATTCAATATATTAGACGAGTATTTAATCCTACATATAAAGGTTGGCCTCGCGCCACAGTTAAGGCCGACATTTATAAATATAAGCATGAATATGAACAGTACTTGCGCTATTTATTTACTCATATAAGTAATCGTATGTCTATTACAACTGATATTGGTAGAAGTGGAAATGATTGTGATTATCTAACCGTGACCAGTCATTGGATAGACGAAGACTGGACCATGCAAAAACGCATTATAGCATATAGAATAATTAATTCACGGCACACAGGTAAGTTTATTGCTAGCACTGTTTCTGATGTTTGTAGATATTTTTGTTTTAGTGATAGAATAATGTCAATTTCCATGGATAACGCTAGTAGCAACACAACTGCAATAGGTATTTTAACTAGAAAACTTAATCCTGCTTTTACAAATATTTTCCATGTTAGATGTATATGCCATATTTATCATTTAATTGTTGGAGATGGTATGAGAATTTTAAACATAGAAATTGAAAAAGTTAAATTCGCTCTTAATTGGCTTTTTTATTCAAACCGTAGAAGTAGACTTAGAGAATATTATAAAAAATGTGACGAAAGTGGCCTTAGAGAAAGAAAGGTTCCTAAACCTTGTCCGACTAGGTGGAACTACATGTATGAAAGCTTAGTAGTGGCGTACGAATATAGAAACCCAATAACCGCTACTTATAATTCTAGGGATTGTGAGGATGAAGATAATGATATGCTAACTAATCAAGATTGGAATAACGTTAAGATTCTTTTAGATTTTTTAGAACATTTTAGTGTGGCTACAACTGCTTTATCTGGCCAATATTATCCTACAATTTCAAACTGTTTATATTGCCGCACTTGCTAATTTATTTGCTGATTTTAACGAGGGAGGGGAAATTATGAAAATGCAATATTTGAAATGAAAAAGAAATTTAAAAAATATTTTTTTCCAATCCCTCCTATTTTTGGTGTGGCTGCTTTGTTAAACCCTACTATGAAAGCAGGAGGTCCTAACTTTTGGTATACTAGTATTTATCAATGTTTAGATCTTTCACCAGAAGAAATGGCTACACTATCTGATGCGAAAGCATCAATTACAGTGAATGCTCAAACTGTTTATAATGCTTATAAACAGGCCTTAGAGCATGCTAGGCCTAATATTCCAACTCCTACTTCGTCCACGTCACAATCGTCTAAAAGAGTTGCTGGCTTAACAGCTCTTAAATCGTGGACGGAGTTCAGGGGTACTCAAGGTGAGAATTTAGATGATATTTCCCATCTAAACGAACTTCAAGTTTATTTGTCGCATGGGCTAGAGAATGATAATCCAGACGGATCTTTCGACCTTTTGGATTGGTGGAAGACAAGGGAAAAGCATTTTCCCGTTCTTGCAAGGATGGCTCGGGATATTCTGTCCATTCAAGCGTCAACTGTTGCATCGGAGAGCGTATTTAGTCAAGCCAGACTACAAATAGGAGATCATAGAGCGTCGATGCGGGACAGCTTGGAAAAATCAGTGCTCTTCCGAGATTGGATCCGCTCTGAAAGAAGAAACTTTGGGCTAGCTGAATCTCAACCCGAAATAGATGAGTGCTATGAAGAAATGCTACCAGAAATTGCTCAAGAATCATCTTCACCCGGAAGTGGTGATGAACAAGCTTCATTTCCACCACCGCCAACACAACCACCTCCAAACCTTGAAGGTTTTATGAGATTTGTTAGAAATAATACATAAATTATGATGTAACTTGTACATTGGCATGTCTTCTTTTAGTTTTTTTTCCTTTTAATGGTGGTATTAGTACCATGTTGTGCTCATTCCATTGGGGGAAGGAAGACTAAGAAAGATATGCCATTTTGGTCAATAAATATGCTTTTTATCATATACTTGAATATATTTGTCTCAATATTTCTTTGTCTTTACTTCTATATCAATCCTTGAATATAAAATATTTATATAACATATAATATATAACATACAACACATAATACTATTAATACTAACTACTACACAATATACATTATTTATATACAATATATACTACTTTACTACAACATATACTACTTATAAACAAAATATACACTACTTATTTTGAATATATACTAATTTCCAAACACAATATATGCTATAGTAACAACATAGTACACCATATAAAAATATATTCTACAATATACTAATCACTACTATACAAGATATTTAATTTAAAAAAAAAAAAAAAAGGTCGGAACCGCCGGGAACCGCCTGGAACCGCCAGACCCGCGGTTCCAGAACCGCCAGAACCGGAACCGGGTGGTTCCGGAACCGTATGGTTCCGGCTCCGGAACCGCCAGAACCGGGAACCGCCAGAACCGGAACCGCCAGAACCGGGAACCGCCAGAACCGGAGCCGTTTACCCAAATAGACCCAGAACCGGAACCGGATACAGCCTTACTTTTGCAAAGTGATTTGAAGAACTTTGATTCCTTTGTTACCAGTAAATAAATACTTATTATGTAACACATATATGAGTTTACTTTTATTATTATTATTAAAAGTAGTCTACCGTGAAAGGCTCAAGGGTGAATTTACTTTGGCATATTATGTCATTAATTGAGTGAAAGTTGGTGGGTTCAAGTCCCAACGCACTATATTGATGAAAAGATATTAGATTTGAGTTTCGATACAGTATGGCCTAATATGCCTTTATATGGGTAAGGCATTTTGAGTCCTAATGCACCATATTGATGATATAATGATGACCGAAGAAAATAATATATTTTTCATGTAAAAGCATGAATCTTATCCCACTTGATTCGCACCATTCTTGAAGTGAATGTGGTAGAGGTGCATAATAATTCTGAATAAAGGCAAGTGGTTGATCAATAAACGTGGACATGTCAAAGACCAAATAATAATGGTCATCATTATGGTAATTGTAAAATGAGAATAATATGAATTCTCAAAATAATCCTTCAAAATGTTAAGGCAATGTTTATCATTAAATTGATATGAAAAAATATATAAAGCACATCATGATGATTAAACTTCATTTTTTGAAAGAATGCGACTTGTGATAAGCATTGTAAATGCAAACTCATTCCTGAAGGTGAATGTGGCAATATAAGACAAAAGTAAAGACGTGCAATGCATGCTTGGGTAAATATCATAATTCACCTCTAAGGGAGGTTTGAGAGAAAGAAAGATAATGAATATTACTATGTGGTTACATGAATATATCATTGGTCGCACACATGTGGTACACCAAAATATTTTGTCATGCCTTATAAAAAGCTATTAAAGGCAAAAATAAAGCAATAATTGATTTTGCTTATGATGATTGACCATGACTATAATAATTTAATTTTTCTCCATGAAGGAGACATTCACCACTTAGATGGTGGTATAAAAGATCTTGTAATACAAAATTATTGAGAGCTTCGAAAGAGCGGCTTTATTACTACCTAAATAAATAAAATTATTCATGGCATTGATGGTAGTAAGTCTCAAAAGGAAACTTTTAGAGTTTTAAATATATTAGCCAAAGTAGTTGGCATATTGAGATTATAAATAAAAGGAAGATTGAATATCTTCATATTACTATAATCATACCGGATAAATATGAAAGCTTATCATACCGGGTAAATATAAAAGCTTACCCGATTTATCTTCTTTTTGTACTACAAATGTATAAGCATGTTGATGGAATCACATACCATAGTAAATTAAATGTTTACTAAAATAAATATTAGTTGGCATGACTGGTTGGCCATCCCGATTTTTCAAGTATGATGCGAAAATTAATTGAGAATTACGTTGGTATATATTGAAGAAATAGAAAGATTTTCAAGAATTCTATTGTGTTGCTTATTCTCATGATATACCAGTCACAATTAGATTGAATTCCTTAAAATTTGAATGAATAAAAGGTGATATATATGTGGTCCCGGTCACCTGCCATGTGAATCATTTACTATTATATGATTTTAATAGATGCGTCTGTATGGTCACATGTGTGTTGATTATCAACTTGCAATTTGACTTTTGCAAGTTATTAGAGCACAGTTCTAGAATATAAATTATGATTGCTTATTTTGATAATGCTGGTTTAAATCAAAGTTGGTTTAGCAGAAATTGTGTGCATCCAATTAAGTTAAACCATTGGTTATGAGAATAAAACTCCCAAATCGAAATTTGGTATGAGGTATATTATTTAATATACAATAGCACTTGTATGCATCTAGCCAACAAGTTATGATAAAATCTCCCTATCACAATTGGTTCAGGGTCAGAAATCAAATAATTTCTATATAAAAATAAGAATGTGCGATATGATGTAATTATCCCACCACAATGCACAAAGATGGGTTACCAATGAAAGTTGGGAGTTATGTTGGTGATCACAATATTAGGGAGAGAAAATGTGCAGCTAAAGAAAGTAATACATGGAATGAATTATTATGAGTACACCTAGATCCTCGTACAAGAAAATGCGAACTTGAAGTTCAAGTGATAATTCATTTCCAAAATATTGCCACATATTTGATGACCCAAGCTAAATGTCATATTCAGCTGTTAATGCTCCAAATAGAATAAAGTCCATGATGGACATAGTATATGAAACGCATGAAGTTTAATAGACAAATCGGTTCCAAAAATAAATCTCCTTGAAGAAGGAGGGAGCAAATGTTCAAGATGGTCATAATACGGAGGAAAGTGTTTTATAAGAGTACCATGACATAACATTTTATAAGATCTCATGGGAGAGGCTCAGGTACCTGAAAATAATGAGATCTCGATAAATTATGTCTTTATTGTGCAATGATGAAACTGATGTAAAATGATCGTCGACGATGTTGTTAATATAATGTAGCGGTCAATGTTATTAATATTGACGATGATCTTGAGCTTAAATCTGTTATATAATTTGGACAGATAAATGATTGACCAAATGAAAAATATGCAATGAAATTGTCTGCATCTGAAAAATGTGAAGTTGGACGAATTGTCCCCACACCTGAAAGTGAAATGATAAGTCAAGTCGATAGACATAAAGATGACTTGTGGCACAAAATTTTCATAAATATCTTGGTATTAAGAGACATATTCTCCTGTGGGGAATGGAGTGATTTCAGATTTTAGTCTAACAATACATTTGATATACATATAATGAAAATCCTTGAATGATTTAAATTGTTCTGAAGCATATTAAGGTTCCCAAGAAATTTATTAAATAAATTTTCTGCAGATCCTTATGTAGATTAGAGCGGTCATAGCGTATATGATTTATTTTTGTGTCTAGTGCAATTGGTACACTAATATATGTGGCTAGAATCATGTGTATAACAATATGTTTGCAATATACAGTTTTATTCCAATGTGGAGATATTGAAATAATATTAGTATTATATTTCAAAAAGAATACTTGATGCAGATTTGTTTTTTCTACCAAATATTGCCAATATTTTGTTGGTTATGCAAATGCAGGTATTTTCCTGAAGTTCGTTCTTCAAATATTCTATTTCCATGTGAGAGCACTGCTATATTATTATTTTACAAGGCAGTTAATTGTTGATACTTATTCAAGTCATGCCAAAATAAGCAACTGATAAAGGAAGGGACTCAACACGCAATAGCCATGTGATTTGACTTTGAAGAGAAGATTCCAATAATACTGAAGATAATGTTGTTTGCTTATATCAATTGAAAGAAGGACTATCGAAGGGGAAAAAACACATTCACCAAAGTTCTTCAACAAATTTGTTCAAGTGATAATTTGACAAACTTCTTCACAAGACATTGCGGATCTCCATATTAGAGAAGTTGTTATACAAGCTTGGAATTCGTTGTCTCCAAAGAATAAAATGATATTTTCATTAGGGGGAGGTAAGTATGCGATGTACTCTTTTTCCCTTAGCTAAGATTTTATCCCACTGAATTTTTTTCTGGCAAGGTTTTTAATGAGGCAACAAATAATTCGTATTAAGAGATATGTGTACTCTTTTTTCTTCACTAAACTTTTTCCCCACAGAATTTTTTCTTAGTAAGGTTTTAACGAGGAACATTATCTATAGACATCCAAGGGGGAGTATTATGAATATTATTTTAGTGGATGTCTATAACTCCTAAAGAAGTTACTCCCTCTACTCTTCTCCATTAAGTAGATAACTCTCACTACTTCTCACCATTGTAGTTGTAACTCCCACACTTCCATAATCTCTCCATGATATTTCCCCATGACCTCAACAGTTAATACCATGTTTATGATATCCCTTTGTATACCTCAATGTCATTCTATAAATAGAGGGTTTGGACATTACATTGTACATACTTGAACAAAAAGGGGCATTTGATTTGAACAAAATGTATTACGAAATGGGGTTTTGACACAGTTATCTATAAAAATAAAATTATTTATCTTTGTTTATCTATTTATTTTTTTACCATAAACTAATTACATTTCCTACCCAAGGTAGATTTTGCAGGGAATATTTTTTTTATTCTCCAATTCATTTTTTAATTCTATTCCTTTTTCTTCCTTTTCTTTTTTGTCCTTTTCTTCTTATTTTTTTTAGTATTCTAATTTGATTTAACTTTTTTTTTATATTCTTTTTCTCTTCGTAATCTAATTTCATTTACTATTTTTATTATTTTTTATTATTCTTTTTTTATATTATTACTAAAGAAAAATCAAATTGTATACCAATTAAATATAGCTAATACAACCAAAAGAATATTAAGTAACATATGATACCAGTATAATATATAGTTATACCAATAGGGTATGTACGCAAAGAGTTAAAAAAGTTTAATTCATTTATTAAACTGAAATAATATTTGTTGTCAATGACAAATTCAAAAAATTCTAAAAGGATCTAACTGTAAGAGTGTACTGTTACATTATATAGGATATAATACTCCCTCTGTTTCATATTAAATGAGCTACTTTTCTTTTTAATCTGTTCCAAAACAAATGACACATTTCTAAATTTGAAAATAATTCAATTTTAAACTCTTCATTTTACCCTTTTTGTCCTTAATGAGAAGCTTTTATAGTCACACAAATGGCATGACCCCACAAAACTTGTAAACGTTAATATTTTTAGACCACAAATTTAAAAGTCTTCTCCTTTTTTCTTAAACTTCGTGGCGAGTCAAACTAACTCAAATAATATGAAACGAAGAGAATAAAATTTTTTAATTTGTATTTTCAATTTGTCTCTCACATTGGGTAAAAATATAAGTAGATTTACGGGTAATAAGTATACTATTATAGTAGATTGTATATTACTACAACATATTGTTACAGTATATTGCATATTGTTATAATATATTATAAAATATTGTATATTAAAATAGTATACTATTTCAATATAACTATATACTCTTATAGTATATTATATATTGTAGCGAGATACTGTCAGGTAACTGTATTTGCAGTATAACTATATACTCCTACAACATATTGTATACAGTAGAGGTATACTGCAGCTGTGTTCTTCTTCGATTTTCAACTGAAAGTTTCAATCTCAATCACTTGAAATCAGCTCCAAATGCAATCAAATTTCAGTATGAACTTTCAGAAGGTACTATTAGCAATATTTAATATTTAATAACACCCACCTTGAATCAAAATAAGAAATCTTCAAAAATAAAATTGAGCTTCAAACCCAACAACGGTGGATATTCAAATACACACAAAAATTTTGATTTAAAAAGCTTACTTGAAGATACTATAAACAATATTTTATAGCATCACATCGAATCAAAAAATAAATCTTCAAAGAAACTATTTTTTCCTTAAAACTTTACTATAACATTTAATAAATACTACTGAAAAAAGAGATAGACATAGAAGGGGGTTGCGAGTGGACGAGAAGTTGAACTAATATTTCTGGAATGAGGTTTTGACACAGTTAGGGAGTTAAGCAAAGAATTGGAGGAAGGTCAAATGAAGAGAAAGAAGAAGAGGAGCATAATAAATGCGGGTAAATAATTTGCGGCATATGGATAGGAATCTTAAATAAAGGTTTGGGTATTAAAGAGTAACTAATTTAAAATTAATAGGTATAAAGTGAAATTTTTTCTTACAAAATTGCACGACGTGTCTCCTCACTGGACTGATCTTTAATACTTGTCCCTGTTTTTTATTTTATTTTAAAAATACTTCTTCTTCACCAAGATTATCATAGGTCATCAATATGTAAAACTTTGAAATTTTTGTTTGAGTGTAAGAACTAGAAGTTAAGGATGGATTATTACTAAAATCATCCGAATGCTGATAATTTGTGCTAAAATATTTAGTTTAAATACTAAATTAGTGATTTGCCTTAAAAACTCAAAACTTTATTGATGGATGTTAAAAAGTGTAAAAGAAAAAATAATAGTTCTTTTTGATTTGGTGTTATTTGACTAAATTAATAGTTAAAAATTAATTTTTGTTGGTATTTGGAGTCTTTATTTCAAATTTGAGATCAATTAAAATAAATTTGAGATGATTTGATCGAAACTAAAATTACTAATTCAAAAAATACTTTAATAAAATAACATAAAAAATTATGCCAAACGAATTGACTTTGATGAATAACATATCAGATAGGTCGACTCCAAAACACAAAGCTACGCCAATTTGGTAAACGGGCATAAAATAATTTTAATTGGATGAAGTTTGTGCATAATTGATAATATAGGAAAAGTAAACATAATCTATCTCTCTCTTTATTTTCTATATTTCTTATATTTCTATTATTTTATTGTTTTATATTATAATATTTTAGTATAAGTTTATTGATAGTACTAATTTATCGTCTTTTGTTGCTGTCTTAAGTCGAGGGTCTCCTGGAAACAACTTCTCTGCTCCTCGGGATAGGGGTAAGGTCTGCGTACATGTTACCCTCCCCAAACCCCACTTGTGAGATTATACTGGGTTGTTGTTGTTGTTGTTGTTGTTGTTGTCGTCGTCGTCTCTCTCCCTCTCTCTCTCTCTCTTTTCTATATATATATATATATATATATATATATATATATATATATATATATATATATATATATATATATATACATATATATATAGAAAAGAGAGAGAGAGGGACAAAATAGTCATTTAATTATTTTTATAATATATAGAATTAATCATTTAATTAATTTCCTACTGTTTAATAATAATTATTAATGTCTCAGGCATACAAGGAAATAAAATATTTAATTAATTAGACATTTCAAATATTTTAGGAAAGTTAAAGCTATAGCTACAAATATGATTAAATTAACTCTAACGAAATAAAAGGATAGTAAAAAAATTAGAAATATATGCTTTTGTTAAGTATCCTAACCAATTTAAAAGATCATAGGACTATAAAACTAATTCATCTTTTTGTATATTTCAGGTATCTATTATGAATTTATCTAATTGTGCATATCAATTATTAGATTAATTGATTCGATAAATACACGAAACTCCTACGCACACTATTGGTCAATATTTTTACTGTTTAAAAATAGATTTTATTTTAAAAAAATTATCATTTAATTATTTTTTTAATGTTTAGTATATTGAAATCAATCTTTTTTATACTTTTCTATTCATTGGATTTTCGTATAATATATAAAACTACACTTAATAACTAAAATAAAATTTTAAGACTATGAAAGAAAGAAAGACAGAGAGAGATGGCCGGCAATAGGCCAAGAGACTAAAATAGAAGCATGATGAGTGGGGAAACTGAAGTAATAAAATCATAAAATTAGAGTAAATTTTAAGTTAATATATCAATTGTGGTAATTAAGTTATGAGCAGAGTTTATTTTTCTTGTTCAGCTGGCTAAACATGATCATCAAGCATCATTTTTAGGAAGTTATATCTTTTAATTTTTATTTTTTAACTCTAATATAATTTTAACATAATTATTTCTTAGTTTTTAATTTTTTTCATAATTATTGAGATAGAATACACGCGCAACGTGCGTATTGTGAGACCATTTATACTACATTAAAAGCACGGAGGACCTTAACAAAATATCGCTCGTCTTTTTTACCCCTTTTAAATATAGTTCACACTAGACAGAATAGTCATTTGATTATTTTAATAGTATTTAAGAATTAACCATTTAATTAGTTTTCTACTATTTAAGAATAATTATTGATGTCTGATCACGCCCAACTCTAGTCCTAAAAAGGATAACCGGTCGTTGCAAATATAATCTGAGTATTTATCACCAGAGTCGAACCCTTAAGGCTTAGCTGTAACTGTTTAATATCACTCAGAATACAAGATTGAACAATTTCCGAAATTATAAAGATTGAGATTTAGTAATTAACAGATTATGGTATTTCTAACAACTAAAACTGAAAATAAATAAACAACTGAAAACTAACTATGCTTGAATTGTAAACAATTGGAATAAAGGTCTAAGGTAATGGCTTTCCCCGTTGTTGATTTCATTAGTTGCATGCTTCTTATAACTTTGACTTAGTTGCCTCTATCAATCATGAACTCTCCAGCTATCATAAATCTCTCTCAAGCAATTATGATAATTTACTAGAAGCACTCGCTCAAAAGCTACGCTAGCTTGATTCACATTACAGTCTCTTAGATCACACCCGAGGTATCGTTATCTCTAATCCAACCTCTAAACCCTCGGTTATGACTCTCGCCTATACTCCGGAAATGATATTTTTCAAATGACCACCTAAATATGCACTCTCTCTCAAGCAGATACAAAATAAATAGGAACGGCTAATTAAAGATCCTCTCAATTAAACAAAATTAAAACGTAGTTAAACAAATAAAGATTAACAACCAACTCAAAATTATATTAATATAACACCCAATTCATCCCATACGGGTTTCACCAAAACCTTAGATAATAAATTAGCTATTCATAATAGTATGTGAAACTGCAATAACAAAAGTCATAACCAACAATCAAAAATAAGAAGAGGAAGGAAAAACTTGTTGAAGAATTCCCCGCCGTGCTATTATTGTTCTCTGTCTCCTTTGGTTAAATATGTGTCAAAAATATGTCCAACCATATATTGTGGAGCTCAAATGGAGTTCTGAGCAAAAAGTTATGTCTATTTTACTAGACAGTGCACAATATGCCTCCTCGAGTCTTCGTTCGTACTTAATTATCAAATTTGACTACTGAACCTGATTTTAGCTTAATTTCTTGAGCTCTTACTCAGACTTCAAAGGTCAAAATCACTTAATTTCATTCTATAACATCTATAAGCTCGGAATCACTCCTACAAAGCATAAAGCACTGTTAGTGCAAAACACTAGCGATTAAAGCGCAAACTCAAATAAAGTACAGTAAATTAGAGTGTAATAATCAACTAAAATACGCAATTATAGCCTATCATCAAAATCCCACACTTAAACCATTTCTCGTCCTCGAGCAATCAAACTATACTTTATATAGACACATCATTTTTAAGCAATTCTCCTAACTCATCACATAAAGAATATTTCAAATAGACTAAGCACAAAAGTGTAACATCTTCACCTCAAGATTTGAATCACAAGTACCACGCATCATTCACAACTCACCTACTTACTCTAACATAGAGGTCACTGATATTAACTTTCCTTCCAGAATCAAGTTCCCTCACACAACACAAAAGAGTAGTTCCATACAACAAAATTTAAGAACTTAGGAACTCAAGATAGAAAGAATTCACTCACTCTCAGAAATAACATTCATATTCCACAGACGATGCACCATAAGCTTGCCGCAGTGTACTACTCCACTAATCGAGCTCATTCAATCTTGGATTAATTAGGACTTTATTTGGTTATAATGTAGGCTATGGGACAGGTAGGATACATTAAGATAAGAGTGACTACACCTCCCTAAGCACTTTAATACATACATTTTAACATTTAAACCCCATACTTATGTCAAATCAAAATTTCACCTTCACATCAATGTAAATTAGCCCAATGCACTGAATAACAAATCCTTTCACACACATGGCACATGACTCACTCAAGATTGGATTCATAAACACTCTAGTCAAAGTAGTTAAGCAAAGTTAAGATTATATAATTTAAGGTACTTATACAAGAGTCTAAAATTGAGCCTAAGCGTCACAACCAAAGTACTAAGTATTCTAAAGGCATAGCAAAGTCAATAGATATTGCTGCAATTCAAAACACAACGGCTCCTATTCCTAAAAAAGCTAACTACACCCGGTTCAAATAAAACCCTTAGAAAAGACCGCGACACAAAGAAAAATCAACGGGGAATTATTACAATACCTACAAAGAAAATCTTTTTTTTAGATTTAAATCCCTCAAGAAAATTGTCTATTAGATCCATCGTCGGGAAAAGTTCGATCTTTTCTATTAAAAAAATTCAGTTAAACTAACACAACTAAAATAGCATAGAAAGTCACCCCGACAATATCCACACCACACACTTAAAATTGTGCATTGTCTCCAATGTACATTATAACTAATAAAAGGATAAAAGAGACGCCCTGATAGGCCAAAGGCCGAAGCACTAACAGCTCATAGGGTACTCAATCTTCTACCAAGTTTGGTCCTTCGTGCGGGTACCTCACACTTAGTTCCAACCATTTGGTTTGTTGTTGCATCCTTCCAATACCTTTGCTTTCCATGCTCCTAGAAAATAAAAAAATGATACTACAAAAATAATAAAATTAAAAAAACAAAAACAAAATAAAATAAAGTAATAAAGCTGGGTTGCCTCCCAATAAGCGCTTGATTTAACGTTGCGGCACGACGCAAATAACTTTTTGCCTCCACCTCAAGCTTATGAATTGAACCCCAAGTTTTGATTCAAGCTTATGATTATGGCCATGGGGCGGTGAAACGGATCTAACTAGCCCAAGGAAGTTATTTAGTATTCTGCACTCTTTGTCCTTTGTATGAGGTATGTAATCCTGACTTTCTGGCAAGAAGAATTTCAGAATATACGCACCTTGTTCCTTATTCCTTAACTCTTCGGTTGGTTCAGATGACTCCATTTCCATATCTTCATCCAAAGATAATGTGGAAAAATGCCTGGAGTCTGAACCAATGCGCTCAAACACATGAACTTTAGGATTTCAAACATCCTTAACATCAACGATACTAGAGTCAACAAACTTTATATCCTCAAAGTCCTTGGCTGGTTCTAGTCTCACTTCTTCAACTTTTACATCCTCAAATTGTGGTTGGCTATGTTGTTGATGTGCTACTCTGACCTCCTCAATTAACACTTCAAATTCATGCTCTTCTGTGTTACTATCCTCAATATTGTCTTGTTGAGCATTAAAAATCCAACCACTTGACTCAATTGAGCCTCCAACTTGCGAATAGTTGCCTCTTGCCTTTCTATATGCAATTGTTTTTCATTATTTTTTTCAAAAGGCACTTTAACATATTCTTGATCTCCTTCAGATCTGCATTCCTAGGTTCTTGTTCCTATTAACTTCACAAGAAAAGGTAGAACCATCATACTAAGGGGTTGGGAGAAAGTAAGAATCATAAGAACAACTATGAAGGTGACCATTTTTACCATCACACACATCATACACATTCCATAAATAAGATTGAGTTGGTGTACGTAACTCGCTCTTAGGAGCGTTTTGAAAATTTTGCCACAGGTGATTTTCTTCACAATATGTATGGAGATTTATAGTAGAATTATCTACACCTAAACTCCAGTAATTCCACGATGTCATGTTTCTCAAATCAACAGTAATACAAAAAAAAGTTTAAACTTGAACCCTAACAATATATAAAGGTGCAACTACACCGTTAGTTCCTCGGCAACTGCGCCAAAATTTGATCACGCCCAACTCTAGTCCTAAAAAGGATAAGCGGTCCTTGCAAATATAATTTGAGTATTTATTCCCAAAGTCGAACCCATAGAGAACTAAGGCTTACCTGTATCTGTTTAATATCATTAAGAATACAAGATTGAACAATTTACTAAATTATAAAGATTGAGATTTAGTAATTAACAGTTTATGGTATTTCTAACACCTAAAACTGAAAATAAATAAACAGCTGAAAACTAACTATGCTTGAATTGTAAACAACTTGAATAAATGTCTAAGGTAATGGTTTCCCCCGTTGTTGATTTCATTAGTTGCATGTTTCTTATAGCTTTGACTTAGTTGCCTCTATCAATCATGAACTCTCCAGCTATCATAAATCTCTCTCAAGCAATTATGATAATTTACTAGAAGCACTCGCTCAAAAGCTACGCTAGCTTGATTCAATTACAGTCACTTAGATCACACCCGAGGTATCGTTATCTCTAATCCAACCTCTAAACCCTCGGTTATGACTCTTGCCTATACTCCGGAAATGATGTTTTTCAAATGACTACCTAAATATTAACGCTCTCTCAAGCAGATACATAATAAATAGGAACCGCTGATTGAGAATTCTTTAACCTAACCAAAATCAAAATGTAGTTGAACAAATAGAGATTAAAAACCAACTCAAAACTATATTAATATAACATCCAATTAATCCCTAACGGGGTTCACCAAAACTTTAGATAATAAATTAGCTATTCATAATAGTATGTAAAACTACAATATCAAAAGTCGTAACCAACAATGAAAAAAATGAAGAGGAAGGAAAAACTTGTTGAAGAATTCCCCCACCGTGCTATTATTGTGTCTCTGTCTCCTTAGGCCAAATATGTGTCAAAAATATGTCCAACCATATATTGTGGAACTCAAATGGAGTTCTGAGAAAAAAGTTATGTCTATTTTACTAGACAGTGCACAATATGCCTCCTCGAGTCTTCGTTCGTACTTAATTATCAAATTTGACCACCGAACCTGATTCCTGCTTAATTGCTTGAGCTCTCACACAGACTTCAAATCTCCAAATCACTTAATTTCATTCTATAACATCTATATATCTCAGAATCACTCTTACAAAGCATAAGACACACTATTAGTGCAAAACACTAACGATTAAAGCGCAAACTCAACTAAAGTACAGTAAATTAGAGTGTAATAATCGACTATAATATGCAATTATAGCCTATCATCAACACCCCACACTTAAACATTGCTCGTCCTCGAGCAATCAAACTATACTTTATATAGACACGGAATTTTTAAGCAATTCTCCTAACTCATTACACCAAGAATATTTCAAATAGACTAAGCACAAAAGCGTAACGTCTTCACCTTAATATTTGACTCACAAGTACCACACATAATTCACAATTCACATACTTAATCTAACATAGAGGTCACTGATATTACCTTTCCTTTATGAATCAAGTGCCCTCACATAACACAAGAGAGTAGTTCCACACAACAAAATTTAAGAACACTTAGGAACTCAAGATAGAAAGAATTCACTCACTCTCAGAAATAACATTCATATGCCACCAACGCTGCACATAAGCTTGCCCACAGTGTACTACTCCACTAATCAAGCTCATTCAATATTGGATCAATTAGGACTTTATTTGGTTATAGTATAGGCTACAGGACGGGTATGATACATTTAGATATAAGAGTGACTACACCTCCCTAAGAACTTTAATACATACATTTTAACATTTAAACCCCATACTTATGTCAAACGAAAATTTCACCTTCATATTAATGTAAATTACCCCATTCTTCTTTAAGCATTCTTACGTCAAGAGCCACCACTTATCAAGGAAGCTCTCTTTTTTTTAAACAAAAATCCAACTATTTATTTTTTTCAATTCAAGTGGTTCTTACTTTTTTAAAATAGTGCACCTTTCTCCTTATTTCATTAGTTCCACTCAAAAGCCAACCCAACCACCCCACACTTTAACTTTTACAAAGTTCATAATAATTCAAGTGCTCATGAGGGGTGAAAAAGTTCAAATAGATGGTTAATTCAATCAAATGGGTAAGGCCTGTAATATGGTTTCCAAAGAAAAAGGATTATAGGCTCAAAGAGGTTAACTACGATATATAATAATTAGGTGGGAAAACTATACATATCTGGCTCAACAAGAAAACGCCTATATCACTTCCAAGTCTGAATAACACTATTATTTCGCTTTGCGAACACACAAGTTACGTTCTAGGCATAAAATGCAATGCACTGAATAACAAATCCTTACACACACATGGTACATGACTAGCTCAAGATTGGATTCATAGACACTCTAGTCAAAGCAGTTAAGTAAAGTTAAGATTATACAATTTAAGGTACTTATACAAGAGTCTAAAATTGAGCCTAAGAGTCACAATCAAAGTACTAAGTATTCTCAAGGCATAGCACATTCAAGAGATATTGCTTCAATTAAAAACATAACAAAATGGCATCCTAGTCCTAAAAAAAACTAACTACACCCGGTTCAAATAAAACCCTTGAAAAAGAACCGCGACACAAAGAAAATCAAGGGGAAATTATTATACTACCTACAAAGAAATATGTTTTTATACTTAAATCCCTCAAGAAAATTGTCTAATAAATCCATCGTCGGGAAAAGTACGATCTTTGCTATTAAAAACAAATTCAGTTAATCTAACACAACTAAAATAGCATAGAAAGTCACCCCGATAATCTCCTCACCCCACACTTAAAATTGTACATTGTCCCCAATGCACACTATAACTAATAAAATGATAAAAGAGACTCCATGGTAGGGCAAAGGCCGAAGCACTAACAGCTCATGGGGTACTCACTCTTCTCCCAAGTTTGTCATTCGTACGGGTACCTTACACTTAGTTCCAACAATTTGGTTTGTTGTTGCATCCTTCCAATAACTTTGATTTCCATTCTCCTAGAAAATAAAAAAGTTGATGCTGCAAAAATAATACAATTGAAAAAACAAAAACAAAATAAAATAAAGCAACAAAGCTGGGTTGCCTCCCAACAAGCGCTTGATTTAACATCGCGGCACGACGCGAATAACTTTTGGCCTCCACCTCGAGCTTATGAATTGAACCCCATGTTTTGACTCAAGTTTATAATTATGGTCATGGGGCGGTGAAACGGATCTAACTGGCCCAAGGAAATAATTTAGTATTCTTCACTCTTTGGCCTTTGTATGAGGTATGTAATCCTGACTTTCTGGAAAGAAGAATTTCAGAATATATGCACCTTGTTCCCTATTCCTTGACTTTTTGATTGGTTTGGATGACTCTATTTCCATATCATCATCCAAACATAATTTTGAAAAATGCTTGGAGTGTGGACCAATGCGTTCAGACACATGAACTTTAGGATTTCCAACATCCTTAATACCAATGATACTAGAGTCAACAAAATTTATATCCTCAAAGTCCTTGGCTGGCTCTAGTCTCACTTCTTCAATATTGACATCCTCAAATTGAAGTTGGCTAGTTTGTTGATGTTCTACTCTGACCTCCCCAATTAACACCACAAATTCATGCTCTTCTTGGCTACTATCCTCAATATTGACTTGTTGAGCATTAAAAGCTCCAACCACTTGACTCAATTGAGCCTCCAACTTGCGAATAATTGCCTCTTTCTTTTCTATATGCAATTGATTTTCATTATTTTGTTTCAAAAGGCACTTTATATCTCCTTTAGGTCTGCATTCTCAGGTTCTTTGTTCCTATTAACTTCACAAGAAAAAGTTAAGCCATCATAGTAAGGGGTTGGGAGAAAATAAGAAATATATGAACAACCATGAATGTGATCATTTTTACCATCACACACATCACACACATTTCACAAATAAGATTGAGTTGGTGTACATAACTCGCTCAGAGGAGCATTTTTAAACAATTTCCACGGGTGGTTTTCTTCACAATATGTATGAAGATCAATAGTAGAATTATCTACACCTAAAATTCCATAATTCCAAGATGTCATGTTTCTCAAATCAACAGCTATACAAAAAATACAAAAAAATAAAAATAAAATAAAAGTTCAAACTTGAACCTTAGCAATATATACAGCTACAACTGCACCATTAGTTCCCCAACAACGGCGCCAAAATTTGATCACGCCCAACTCTAGTCCTAAAAAGGATAAGCGGTCCTTGCAAATATAATTTGAGTATTTATGACCAGAGTTGAACCCACAGAGAACTAAGGCTTAGCTGTATCTGTTTAATATTACTAAGAATACTAGATTGAACAATTTCCTAAATTATAAAGATTGAGATTTAGTAATTAACAGTTTACGGTATTTCTAACAACTAAAACTGAAAATAAATAAACAGCTGAAAACTAACTATGCCTGAATTGTAAACAACTGGAATAAAGGTCAAAGGTAATGGTTCCCCTCGTTGTTGATTTCATTAGTTGCATGTTTCTTATAGCTTTGAATTAGTTGCCTCTATCAATCATGAACTCTCCAACTATCATAAATCTCTCTTAAGCAATTATGATAATTTACTAGACGCACTCTCTCAAGCTACGCTAGTTAGATTAATATTATAGTTCACTTAGATCACACCCGAGGTATCGTTATCTCTAATCCAACCTCTAAACCCTCGGTTATGACTCTCGCCTATACTCGGGGAATGCTGTTGTTTAAACGACTACCTAAATATTCACTCTCTCTCAAGCAGCTACATAATAAATAGGAATGGCTAATTGAGGATCCTTTCAATTAACCAAAATCGAAACGTAGTTGAACAAATAGAGATTAACAACCAACTCAAAACTACATTAATATAACACCTAATTCATCCCCAACGGATTTCACCAAAACCGTAGATAAAAAATTAGCTATTCATAATAGTATGTAAAAATACAATATCAAAAGTCATAACCAATAATGGAAAATAAGAATAGGAAGGAAAAACTTGTTGAAGAATTCCCCGCCGTTCTATTATTATGTCTCTGCCTCCTTAAGTCAAATATGTGTCAACATTTGTCCAACCATATACCGTGGAGCCCAAATGGAGTTCTGAGCAAAACGTTATGTCTATTTTACTAGATAGTACACAATATGCCTCCTCGAGTCTTCGTTCGTACTTAATTATCACATTTGACCACCGAACCTGATTCCGCCTTAATATCTTGAGCTCTTATTCAGCATTTAAAGCTTCAAATCACTTAATTTCATTCTATAATATCTATATAGCTCGGAATCACTCATACAAAGCATAAAACACACTGTTAGTGCGAAACAGTAGAGATTAAAGTGCAAACTCAACTAAAGTACAGTAAATTAGAGTGTAATAATCAACTAAAATACACAATTATAGCCTATCATCAATGTCCCACGCATACAATCAAATATTTTAGGAAAGTTAAATGTACTGTTACAAATATGATTAAATTATATCTAACGAAATAAAAAGATAGGAAAAAACTTAGAAATATATGCTTTTGTTATGTATCCTAACTAATTAAAAAGATCATAGGATTATAAAACTAATTTTTCTTTACGTATGTATTTTATTTCATCTATTTTTTATGAATTTATCTAATCGTGTTTAGCAATTATTAGATTAATTGATTCGATAAACATACGAAGCTCCTATGCACACTATTGGTGTCACGATTCGGATTTCCCACCTTCGGGAGTCGTGATGGAGCCTTCAGATAGGATCTAGGCAAGCCGACTTATTCACCCTTTTCAACAATTCATGATAGTAACATAAAACCTTGCATTTACAACGCGGAAGACTCAACCTTAAAGAGACTAGATAAAATTACCAAAATTAACACAACACGCTACCCCAAAACCTGGTGTCACATAGCTCACGAACTTCTAAGAGTTTACAATACAATGTTTAGAATGAAATGATAAGAGTTTGTCCTGAAATACAAGATAACCACTAAAAACATGATAAAGAAGATGCCAGGCTCGAACGTCTGCGAGGATATTTCGGTATCTCACTCTGGAATGAAGGCCTGCTCCCAATCTGCTGCTGCTGGCCAAAAGCTGCTCCAACTCTATGATATATGCAAATAAGCACAGAAGTGTAGCATCAGCACAGCCGATCCTATGTACTGGTAAATGCCTGGCCTAACCCCGGCGAAGTAGTAACGAGGCTAGGACTGGACTACCAATAAACTTGTGCAGTTCAATATATATGTATGCAATAGAGTACATCACAAAAAGAATTTAACCAGTCAAAAAGAAAAAAGGGATGGGAGCATGTTGTAGGGTCTATAACATTGCAGGCACTACAATCAGTAAATAAGGAATGAAACTGTACAACATTAATATCAACGAGAATAAGAAAATCAACAGTTGCATGGCACTACCCTTCATGCTTTAACTCTAATTCTCACCAAATCAATCATATAAAGTTCACGGCATCACCCTTCGTGCTTTACCTCACATAATGATGTCACATAATGATCCTTCGCGCATTAACGCTTATATCATGACACGAAATGATCCTTCGTGCAATAGTATTCATATCATGGCACGGAATGTTCCTTTGTGCATTAGTAATCATATCATGGCACAGAATGTTCTTTCGTGCATTAGTAATCATATCATGGCACGGAATATTCCTTCGTGCATTAGAAATCATATCATGGCAAGGAATATTCCTTCGTAAATTAGTAATCACATCATGGCACAGAATGTTCCTTCGTGCATTAGTATCCATATCACAATCATGCACGGCTTCACCTTTCGTGCTTTATCACTCTTCCTCATCCAAACAACAATGAAAACAATGGGGTGAGGGATTAGAAAAACAAAAGTAGGAATCCCGGCAAGGGAACGATAACAACAATCAAAAAGCAAGACATTCCGACAAGGGAATAACCATTTACTCATTAGCTTTCTTTTACTTATTACTTCATATCTCACTTTATCACTTGAGCCAATGCTCCAGAGAATTTTTCATCCCATATACCTTTTCAATTCGTATCACAATCGAGCCAATGCTCCACGAAATCAAATTATCATAATATCTTTCGCATGTTATTTACTATATATAGAAACCCTCAATTTAACATTGAATTCACAACTAAATCATGATAATCACATTTTAAAGACTCACGGTCATGCTAGATATCGATGTATAGATACTCGTCACCGTGCCTATACACCGTACTCTACAATTAGCAAGTAGCAAACAAGATTAAACTCCTATTCCCTCAAGTTAAGATTAAACCGAACACTTACCTCAATGTTTTGAACACAATTAAAACCTCAAGTATGGCTTTACCCCTTTCTTCCACCAACAAATCGCTCGAATCTAGTCGCAAAATTGAAATCAATTTGAATGCATAAAAATGGGTTTTCCAAAAGTTTTGTCCAAAATTTCCTAAAACGCCCCTAGGCACGCGTGGTCAAAACCCGAGGTTCAAACCAAAAATCATTTACCCATTCCCCCATGAACTCAAATATATAATTTATTTTGAAATCGGACCTCGAATTGAGGTCCAAAACCCCCAATTTTAGAAAACCTATGTTCTACGTGAAATTCCCAAATTTCCCCATTAAAATCTTTGATTTGAAGTTGAAATCATGTTAAAAAATGTTAAGGAGTGAAGAAAATAGTTTAGAAATCACTTGCCAAACGTTTTGAAGAAGAGAATTGCTTGAAAAATCGCCTCCTATGTTTTGGGTTTTTGAAAATTGAGAAATAACTAAAAATCGCATGTATTTATACCTTGAGACTCTCCCAACGCGGACCGCGCAAAAAGGACCACGCAAAAAGGACCACGGCTGTGCTGGTGGAATGAAGACTTGCTGGCTTTCTGAAGCTGGCCACGCTAGCCACACAAAGACGTTCGCGGCCCGCGCCAAATGGACCACGGCCACTGGACCCTTCTCTACCGCACACGTTTTCACGCGGGCTGCGCCAGAGGATTCCGAGACCTGCAGTTTTTAACCACTCTCTGATTCTTCCAGGGCGTACCACATAAAGATGGTCGTGACCGTGCTGGCTAACCTGGGATCCTACTATTATTTAAGTCTAAAATCTCCCAAACCTACTCGAAACTCATCTGAGCCCACGGGGATCCAAACCAAACATATACACCACCTCAAAATAACCCATGGACTTATTCGTGCAATCAAATCGCCTAAATAACATCATATACATAGAATCAAGCCCCAAAGCTTAAGATTTCTTTCAATTCTTTCATGAAACACAAAATTTTCAACTTAAGTTCGAAATATGTCCAATGATGCTTGTTTTCAACCAAACTTTAAAGAAAGTACTTAAATCACATATGAGACTTATACCGGGCGTCGGAACCAAAATACGAGCCCGATACCACAGTCTTTTAATCAATCTCATTTCCCTATTTCTCTAGTTATTTTCGGGAAACAATTTCACATAAAAATTCATTTCTCGGACTTGGGGCCTCAGAATTCAATTCCGGCATACGCCCAAGTCCTACATTTTCCTACGGACCCTCTAGGACTGTCAAATCACGGGTCCGCATCCGTTTACCCAAAATGTTGACCAGAGTAAAGTTTAATCATATTAACATCAATATTGATCATTATTCACCCGAGATTATATTTAAGCTTTCCGGTTACGCGCCTGGACTGCGCACGTAGATTGAGGCGACCCTTAATAAGGTTTTCAAGGCCTCGAAGACAAAGAATGAGTAAAGAAACAGGTGATGACCCTTTGGGTCGTCACATTCTCCACCTCTAGAATAACTGTTCGTCCTCGAACGGACAAAAGAAAGAAGTACCTGAGTCAGGACAAAGATGAGGATATCAGCTCCGCATATCAGACTCAGACTCACAGGTTGATGCCTTAGGAGGGTGACCTCTCCACTAAACACGCACAGAAGGAAAACTTTCGACCTCAACTGCCGAACCTGCCAGTCTAAAATAGCTACCGGCTCCTCATAAGACAGGTCCTTGTCCAATTGGACAGTGTTAAAATATTATACGTAGGCTGGATCGCGTGATACCTCCAAAGCATGGATACGTGAAACACCAGATGTATGGCTGACAAGCTAGGCGGCAAGGCAAGTCTATATGCCACATCTCCCACACGATCGAGAATCTAAAATGGGCCAATATACCTAGGTCTAAGCTTTCCCGTCTTCCCAAATCTCATCACGTCCTTCATAGGCGACACTCGGAGCAATACTCGCTCACCAACCATGCTAGCCACATCTCAAACCTTACGATCTAAAAAGCTCTTCTATTTGGATTGAGCTGTCCGAAGCCAATACTGAATGGTCTTGAACTTGTCCAAGGCCTCCTAAACTAAATATGTACCCAATAACCGAGCCTCTCCGAACTCAAACCATCCGACTGGAGACCGATATCGTCTACCATACAACACCTCATAAGGAGCCATATGAATGTTGGACTGGTAGCTGTTGTTGTAGGCAAACTCTGCTAACGGTAAAAGTCGGTCCCACGAGCCTCCAAAATCGATGACACAGGCTCGGAGCATATCCTCCAATATCTGAATGGTCCGCTCGGACTGCCCATCCATTTGAGGATGAAATGGTGTGCTCAACTCCACCTAGGTGTCCAACTCTCGCTGAACGGCTCTCCAGAAGCGCGAGGTAAACTATGTACCCCGGTCTGAAATGATATATACCGGCACCCCATGAAGGTGAAGAATCTCTCCGATATAGACTTCAGCTAACCTCTCGGATGAATAAATGGCTGCAACTGGAACAAAATGTGCTGACTTGGTCAGTCTATCAACAATGACTCAAACTGCATCAAACTTCTTCCGGGTCAACGGGAGTCCAGTAACAAAATCCATAGTAATCCTCTCCCGCTTCCACTCGAGAAGCTCAATCATCTGGAATAGTCCACCAGGCCTCTGATGCTCACACTTAACCTGCTGATAGTTCAAACATCGAGCTACATATGCAACAATATCTTTCTTCATTTTGCGCCACCAATAGTGCTTCCTCAAATCCTGATACATATTTGCGGCGCCCGAGTGAATACAATATCGAGAACTGTGGGCCTCCGCTAAGATCGACTCTCGAATACCGTCAACATCGGGCACACAAACTCGCCCCTGCAATCTCAAGACAACATCGTTACCTAAGGTCCCCTTCTTAGCACCTCCACGATGTACTATGTCTCTCAGGACACACAAATGGGGATCGTCAAACTGCTGCTAACCGGTACTCTCAAACAATGAAGAGCAAGCGACTGTGCAAGATAACACTCGGCTAGGCTCAGAAATATCCACTCTCACCAATCGATTGGCCAAGGACCGAACATCCAAAGCAAGCGGTCGCTGGATGACTAGAATATAAGCAAGACTACCCATGTTGGCTGACTTCCTACTCAATGCATGGGCACTATATTGGCCTTTCCCGGGTGATACAAGATAGTAACATCGTAATCTTTCAACAAATCCAACCACCTTCTCTACCTCAGATTCAACTCCTTCTGCTTGAATAGATACTGGAGACTCTTTTGATTAGTGTACACGTCACACGTCACACCATATAGATAATGCCTCCAAATATTCAAAGCATGAACAATGGATTCCAACTCTATATCATGAACAGGGTAATTCTTCTCATGGATCTTCAACTGCCTCGAAGCTTAGGCAATGAATCTTCTATCCTGCATCAATACTGCACCAAGCCCAATATAGGAAGCATTACAATAGACTACGTAACGCCCTGAACCTATGGGCAAAACCAATACCGGTATCGTAGTCAAAGCTGTCTTGAGCTTCTGAAAGCTCACCTCACACTCGTCTGACCATTTGAACTGAGCACCCTTTTGGGTCAACCTGGTCATCGGTGCTGCAATAGATGCAAACCCCTCCACAAACCGATGATAATAGCCTGCTAACCTCAAGAAACTCTGAATCTTTGGAGCTGAAGTTGGTTGAGGCTAGTTCTTGACTGCCTCAATCTTCTTGGGGTCCACCTGAATACCCTCTGCCTAAACATTGTGACTTAGAAAAGCAACCGAACTCAACCATAACTCACACTTCGAGAACTTAGCATATAACTGGCTATCATTCAGAGTCTGAAGAACCACTATGAGGTGTTGCTCGTGCTCCTCCAGGCGGCGGGACTACACCAAAATATCATCAATAAAGACTATCACAAACATGTCCAAATATGGTCAGAACACTCTGTTCATTAACTCCATGAAAGTGGCTGGGGCATTCAACCCAAATGACATGACTAGGAACTTATAATGCACGTACCGAGTGTAGAAGGGAAACTTAGGGACATCAGATGCCCTAATCCGCAACTGGTAATAAATGTACATCATTTACCCATTGCACTTGGAAACACCATTGCACCCTGAAGCTGGTCGAACAAATCGTCAATTCACGGCAGCGGATACTTGTTCTTTATCGTAACTTTGTTCAATTGCGGGTAATAAATGTACATCCTCATCGAACCATCCTTTTTCTTCACAAATAACACTAGCGCACCCCAAGGCGAAACGCAAGGTCTAATGAATCACTTCTCAAGCAAATCCTGCAACTGACCCTTTAACTCTTTCAACTCTGGCAGGGCCATGCGATATGACAGAATAGAAATAGGTTGAGTGACGGGAGCCAGATCGATACAAAAGTCAATATCCCTATCGAGCAGTATACCCGGCATGTTTGAAGGTAAAACCTCGTGAAACTCCCAAACTACGGGTACCGAATCAATAGAAGGGACCTCTGATTGGAGTCGCGAAAATATGCCAAATAAGTTAAACACCCTTTCTCGACCTTGCGCCGAGCCTTCACATACGATAACTGCGGGTGGCATGACCTAGAGATTCCTTCTCCGTTCCAAACGAGGCAATTCTCGTAAAGCCAAAGTCACGGTCTTGGCTTGGCAATCCAAGATAGCATGATACAGGGACAACTAATCCATCCCTAATATGACGTCAAAATCCACCATGTCTAAGAGCAATAAATCAACACGGGTCTCAAGACCCCCCAAACACTACCACAAAAGAACGATGAACTCGGTCGACCACTATAGAATCACCCACCAGTGTAGATACATAAACATCAATAATCAAAGTATCACTAGCCATGACCAAGTATAGTGCAAAATAGGACGACACATACAAATACATAGACCCAAGGTCAAATAGCACCAAAGCATCCCTATCACAGACCGAAATAGTACATATAATAACTACATCTGAAGATTTAGCCTCTGGCATGGCTAAAAGAGCATAACACCGGGGCTGGGCCCCTCCTCCCTGAACCACATCTCTGGGACAATCAACTGCTGGCTGGACTCTACCTCTGGCGGTCCGAGCTCCACCTATATGATCTCTACCTCTACCTCTATGGCATGTACCCTCGCCTACGGATAGTTGGTGGGCCTGTGGAATACCTGGTGCCTGAATCATAGGACGATGATCATGCTGCTGGAAAATGCTCGAGACTCGGGGGTAAAATTTGACAATGTGGCTCGAGGCACCACAAGCATAAGAAGCCCTCGACTGTTGAGGCTGCTGTCCCTGTCGACCTGAATGTCCAACCCGAAAACTCTAAAGCGGTGGGGCATCAATGGGTGCTGATGGTGCACTGGAGAGCTGCTGGTCAGAATAATACGACTGAAAACCACTACCACCTGAAGTACCATGAGAGGCCTGTAGAGCTGACTGAAAGGGCCTAGGAGGGTGGTCTCTACCATAAGAATCTCTACCTCCAGACGAAGTACCACTAAATCTGCCTGAGTGACGGGGCCTCTTATCTTACCCGTGACCACCTCCCTGTGATAGGGCCATCTCAACTTGGTAGGCCGCATTGGCCGCCTCTTGAAAACAGATCTCACTCCCGGCTCCTGTAGCCATCTGGAGACAAATCGGCTAAATCAAACAATCAATTAACCTCCGCACCCTCTCTCTTGCTAGGGAGTATGACAATATCATGGCGAGCTTGATCAATGAACTAGGTCTCGTACTGTGTAACTGTCATGGAGCCCTTCTGAAGGCGCTCAAACTGCATGCGAAGAGCCTCTCGCTGAGTAATGGGGAGAAAATTTTCCAAGAACAACTCTGCAAACAGGTCCCAAGTCAGAGATGGCGACCCTGCTTGTCTGGATAAACAATAGTCCCTCCACCAAGTCTTGGCGGATCCAGATAGACGAAAGGTGGCGAAGTCGACCCCATTGGTCTCCACAATACCCATAGTTCGAAGGACCTCATGGCAGCAATATAAGAAATTCTTGGGGTCCTATGAAGAAGCACCGCTGAATGTGGTAGTGAAGAGCTTGCTGAACCTATGCAGCCTCTACAAAGCATCTGCGGACATAGCCGCTCCATTACTAGTGCGAGCCATTGTACTCGGCTGAACTGCCATAGCTAACTGAACCGATGGAACCTGAGCCCGAGGAGCTACCTACTCCGGGTATGTGTAGCAGGAGCCTGAACTCCTCCCCCAGCCTGAGAGGTGGCTAGTGCTACCGGAAGCAAACCTGCTCGAGTGACGCTCTCCATAAGGCCTCCAATCTGACCAAGTGTCCTGAAGAATTGGGGTGGCTATGAACCCCTCTGGGACTTGAGTTGGGCCCACCAGAACTGTTGGTGCTAGGGCCGGAACCTCCTCGTCGAAATCAACCTAAGGCTCCGCCACTATTGCTGCTGCTCGGGGATGAGTTCTGCCACTACCTCGGCCCCTGGTACGGCCTCGCCCTCGCCCTCTACCCCTAACGGTGGCTGCCTGGGGCTCGGACTGCTGATCGAAAGTGGAGGAAGCGCGTGTTCTTGCCATCTGCGAAGAACAGAGTAGAAAGGCAATCAGTATTTGAGTAGCCGAACTGCATGACAAGAAAGAACGAATGTGAAATTTTCCTAACTCGGTAGCCTTTTGGGGGATAAATACCAACGTCTCCATACCGATCCCTCAGACTCTACTAAGTTCGTCTGTGAGTTGTGAGACCTATATAACCTAGTGCTCTGATACTAACTTGTCACGACCCGGATTTCCCACCTTCGGGAGTCGTGATGGCGCCTTCTGACAGGAGCTAGGCAAGCCGACTTAATCACCCTTTTTCAAAATTCATGATAGTAACATAAAAACTTGCATTTAAAATATTAAAGCGGAAGACTCAACTTTAAAGAGACTAGATAAAATTTCCGAAATTAACATAACATGCTACCCCAAAACCTGGTGTCACATAGCTCACGAACTTCTAAGAGTTTACTAAATACAATGTTTAGACTGAAATGATAAGAGTTTGTCCCGAATTACAAGGGATAACCACTAAAAATAGGATGAAAGAGATGCCGGGACCGTGAAAGTCTACAAGGCTATCTCGAATTCTCACTCTGGACTGAAGGCCTGCTCCCAACCTACTGCTGCTGGCCAAAAGCTATCCAACACTGTGATCTATGCAAATAAGCACAGAAGTGTAGCATCAGCACAACCGATTGCATGTGCTGGTAAGTGCCTGGACTAACCCCGACAAAGTAGTGACAAGGCTATGACCGGACTACCAATCAAACATGTGCAGTTCAATATATATGTATGCTATAAAGTAGAGCACAAAAAGAATTTAACCAGTTAAAAATAAAATTGGGATGGGAGCATGTTTTAGGGGCTATAACAGTGCAGACACTACAATCAATAAATAAGGAATGAAACTGTACAACTTAAATATCAACGAGAATAAGAAAATCAAAAATTGCACGACACCACCCTTCGTGTTTTTACTCTTGTTCTCACTAAATCAATCATATAAAGTACACGATATAACCCTTCATGCTTTACCTCATATAATGATGGCACGAAATGATCCTTCATGCATTAGTATTAATATCATGGCACGGAATATTCCTTCGTGCATTAGTAATCATATCATGACACGGAATGTTCCTTCGTGAATTAATAATCATATCATGGCACGGAATGTTCCTTCATGCATTAGTAATCATATAATGGCATGGAATGTTCCTTTGTGCATTACTAATCATATCATGGAATGGAATATTCCTTCGTGCATTAGTATCCATATCAAAATCGTGCACGGCATCACCCTTCATGCTTTATCACTCTTCCTCATCCAAAGAATTCGTAATCCCATATACCTTTTCAATTCATATCACAACCAAATGCTCCACGAAGTCAAATTATCATAATATCTTTTGGCATGTTCTTTACTATAAATAGAAACCCTCAATTTAACATGGAATTCATAACTAAATCATGATAATCACATTTTAAAGACTCACGGTCATGCTAGACACCGATGTATAGATACCCGTCACCATACCTATATGTCGTACTGGACAATTAGTAAGTAGCAAATAAGACTCAACTCCTATTCCCTCAAGATAAGGTTAAACCGAACACTTACCTTCATGTTTTTAACTCAATCCAAACATCAAGTATAGCTTTACCTCTTGCTTCTACCAACAAATCGCTCGAATCTATTCGTAAAATTGAAATAAATTTGAATGCAAAAAAAAAAATGGGTTTCCAAAAGTTTTGTCCAAAAATTCCTAAAACGCCCCTGGCGTGCATTGTCAAAACCCGAGGTTCAAACCAAAACCAGTTTACACATCCCCCATGAACTCAAATATATGATTATTTTGAAATCAGACCTCTAATTGAGGTCCAAAACCCCCAATTTTAGAAAACCTAGGTTCTACCCGAAATTCCCAAATTTCCTTATTAAAATCTTTGATTTGAAGTTGAAATCATTTTAAAAGATGTTAAGAAATGAAGAAAATAGCTTATAAACACTTATCAAATGTTTTGAAGAAGAAGAATTGTTTGAAAAATCGCCTCCTATGTTTTAGATTTTTGAAAAATGAGAAGTAACTAAAAATCCAGTATATTTATACCCTCAAACTCGCCTAGCGCGGGCCGCGCAAAAAGGACCGCGGCCGCGGTGGTGAAATGAAGATTGTTGGCCTTCTGAAACTGGCCACACGGGCCGCACAAAGATGATCGAGGCTGTGCTGCTTCCACCGCGGCCCGCGCCAATTGGACCACAACCGCGCTGGACCCTCCCTGCGTACATGTTTTCACGCGGGCCGCTCCATAAGGTTTCGAGACCTGCAATTTTTCACCACTCTCTATTCTTCCAGCGCGGACCGCACAAAGACGACCGCGCCCTTGCTGGCTAACTTGGGACCCTGATATTATTGAAGTCTAAAACCTCTCGAAACCTACTCGAAACTCATCCGAGCCTTTGGGGCTCCAAACCAAACATAGACACCACCTCAAAAATAATCCACAGACTTACTCGTGCAATCAAATTGCCAAAATAACATCATATACATAGAATCAAGCCCCAAAGTTTAAGATTTCTTTCAATTCTTTCATGAAACACAAAATTTCCATCTTAAGTTTGAAATACGTTCGATGACGCTCATTTTCAACCAAACATTACAGAAAGTGCTTAAATTACATATGAGACTTGTACCAGACGTCGGAACCTAAATACGAGCGTAATACTAAAGTCTTTTAATCAATCTCATTTTCCAATTACTCTAGTTATTTTCTGGAAAAAATTTCACATAAAAAATTATTTCTCAGACTTGGGGCCTCGGAATTCGATTCCAGACATACGCCCAACTCTCATATTTTCCTACAGACCCTTCGGAACCGTTAAATCACGAGTCTGGATCCGTTTACCTAAAAGATTTACTAGAGTCAACTTTAATCATATTAACATCAAAATTCATCAATGTTCACACGAGATTTATATTTAAGCTTTTCGGTTACGCGTCCGGATTGCGCATGCAGATCGAGGCGACCCTCAATGAGGTTTCAAGGCCACGGAGACACGAAATGAGTAAAGAAACAGGTGATGACCCTTTGGGTCGTCACAATTGGTCAATATTTTACTGTTTAAAATAGATTTTATATTGAAAAAATTATCATTTAATCATTTTTTAATGTTTTGTATATTGTTGAAATAAATTTTTTAATACTTTTCTATTCATTGGATTTTCGTATAATATATAAAATTACACTCAACAATAAAAATAAATAACTTATTTTTTATGAGTATGAAAGAAAGAAAGACAGAGAAAGATGGTCTAAGAGACTAAAAAAGAAGCATGATAAGTTGCGAAATTGAAGTAATAAAATCATAAAACGGAAGGTAATTAAGGACTTCTATGAGTAGAATTTTTTTCCTTGTGAGCTGACTAAATATGATCATCAATCATCATTTTTAGAAAGTTATATCCTTTAACTTTACGAAGTATCAAAACCCTCCCTTTTTTTGTTGGACACTGGTTTTCAATATTTTGGTTTTAGGATTAACTTTATATTTAGGATTCTTCTACCAATTAATTATGTAGTGTCTTTTCTTAGTTTCTTGGTTTAGGATCCTTTGACCTAGATAAATTGTCGTAGTTTCTACAGAAAAACGTATGATTTAGGATTCAACAATTAATATTGGTATTTGTATTTCACTTGGATATTAATTGTATTTATTGTCATCATTATTTTAAAAGTTTGGTCTTCTGACTTGTGGTGAAATCGTTGTTCATGGTTCAATGCCTAACTTGAAAAACTTTATCTTGGATTCCTTTTTCTGAGCATTTTATTTTACCGATATCATTAATGAGATATGTTTTTATGACTGCTGAAATCTTAATCAACATTCGTTAATCTCTTTTATCGCTTTGTGCTAATTTTGTTTTTTAATTTTTCTTTTATATTTTGAATTTGGTATTGCATGATACTTGTGCTTTCTACTTACTCTTTTTCTCACTTAGTTTTTGGTTGTTGGATCTGCATTTTAGAAGTTTTTAGGTCTTTTCGCAGAATTCAAGTTTTTGCAAATGGTTGGCAGAAGATCTCCGTACCTTGGGTAATCTTTTTATCTTATTTTCAACATTTTAATTCATTAATACTTTTTTCAACAATTTAAATTCGTGAATTAATTTTGCATTTGAGTTGAGATAATTGTCCATGTTTTTTTGTGATGATCCAAAAGGTCATAACTTGCTTTTAAATTGAATTATGCATTTCCAAAGCCTTAAAACCTCTTTTAGCATCACCTCGGTTTGCACACATTCCGAGCGCGTAGCCGAAAAGACTATATATAAAAATTTGTGAAAAAAATGATAAATCTTGATTACAAAATGAGTTAATATGATTTTGGTCAACAATTTGGATAAACGGGCCCAGACCTGTGATTTGACGGTCCTGGAGGATCCGTGAAAAAATATGGGGTTTGGGCATATGCCCAGAATCGAATTTCGGGGGTCCCAAGCCCGAGAAATAATATTTTAAAGAAAATTATTTTTTGAAAATTTCTATGAGTTTTGGAAATGAAATGCATTTAGAATTTGATGGTATCAGACCCGTATTCTGGTTCCGAAGCCCGGTACATATTTTATATATGATTTAAGATAATTATATGATGTTTGGAAAGAAACAAATTTCTTTTGACGTGATTCGGACCTTAAATGCAAAATTTATTGTTTTAAGAAGTTTTGAAACATTTAATTGATTTTGAGGTTTAATTCGATGTTCAAGATGTTAATTTGGCAATAGATCGCACGAGTAAGTCCATATGAGTTTTTTGAGTTAGTATGCATGTTTGGTTTGGAGCCCCGAGGGATCGGGTGAGTTTCAGATAAGTGTCGGAGTGTTTTTAAACTTAGAAAATCTGCTATTTTTGTTGGTTGCTGGTGTCCAGGTTTTTCTTCTATGCGATCACATAGGAATGTCCGCGATTGCATAGATTTAATTTTAGTAGTCATTAATTTATTCTATGCGATCGTATTGATTCGTCCACAATCGCATAGAGTAAATTATGGGAGGTCACATTTTGTTCTATGCAATCGCATTAATTCTTCCGCGGCCACAGTGACTAATTTTCCTTACCCTATGCGATCACATTCCTTTCTTCGCGATCACATAAACAAAAATTCGCCTAGTTATTTAAACTCAAAAACAGAATGCATTACGGGACTTTGGTCATTTTTCATAAACCTCTTCTTTTTCAAAGCTCTTAGGCAAATTTTGAAGCACTTCCGCATCATAATCTCTTAGGTAAGTAATCTTTAACTTGTTTTTTTCCATTTTCATCAACATCTATTAGATTATAGACCTAAAAATATGGAATTAAAGGTAGAAAATTGTGTATTTGGGTAGAGTTAGGGCCTTTTGATTATTTGGGAATTTGACCTTGTTTTGGGGTAAGATTTCAAAATAAATTATTTATTCGGGCTCGTGGGTGAATAGATGATCGGATTTTTGTCCAAACCTCGTATTTTGACCAAGCGGACCCGAGTCAATTTTTGACTTTTTGGGAAAAATGATTAGAAAGCTTAATTAAGAATTGAAATTGGATTGCTTAGCGTTTATTGATTCTATTAAGTCTATTATGTCTAGATACGATTGATTTAGAGCCAAATTCAAAAGGAAAAGCGGTGTTCGAGGCTTGAGTTAAACGTGAAAGTTCGAAGTAAGTGTTTGGTCAAACCTTAGCTTGATGGATTAAGAGTAGTTGTCCTATTTATTATTTGCTTCTTGTTGAGTACGACGTATAGGCATGGTTACAAGTATCTATACGTTGGTTTCAATCATGACCGTGAGTCTTATATTGTGATTTTTATGATTTCATTGTATTATTCATGCCTTGGTGAAGATTTTCATTTGTTGTGTAAAGTTGTGGAAGAAATTGTGACCTATAAATATTGTAGAGCATTAGCTCCAATTGTATAACGAATTGTGAAAGTATAAGCGATAATTAAAGCTCTAGAGCATTAGCTTGAGTTGCAAAGCGAATTGTTAAGCAACATTGAGAAAGAGAATAGATCATTATGTTGCCCCTTGCCGGGCTAGTGTTGATTTGTGATTCCCTTGCATTGTGTTCTTAATAGATATTACAGATGCTTAGGTTGATGGTTATTTATGTTGTGTAGGAACAAGTTTGATTATAGCGGAGGTAGTTAGGTGTTGTAACAAGTTTGATTATAACTGAGGTAGTTAGATATAGGAACAAGTTTGATTGTAGTTGAGGTAGTTAGATGTTGGAACAAGTTGAGTTATAATTGAGGTAGTTAGATATTGGAACAAGTTTGGTCATAGATGTTTCTTACTTGCCGGGATGTATTTTCTTATGCTTTCGAATCCCTCTCCGGGTTAGTGTAGACCATATAAATTCCTTGTCGGAATTCTCTTTATAATTGTAAATATTATATACGGATGGAGTTGTATGCCGCAATAATATTATATATGGACCGGGTTGCACGCTGCAATAATATTATATATGGACCGGGTTGCATGCCGCAATAATATTATATATGGATCAGGTGGAACGCTGCAACAATATTATATATGGATCGGGTTGCACGCTGCAATAATATTATGGGTCGGGTTGCACGCCACAACAATATTATATATGGATTGTTGCACGCCGCAACAATATTATATATGGGTCGGATTTCACGCCGCAACAAAGATATAATAAAATGGGAGCGGTGGTACGCCTACCACAAGATATAATAAAATAGGAGCAGGTAGTACGCCTACAACAATATATAATAAAATGGGAGCAGGTGGTACGCCTATCACAAGATATAATAAAATGAGAGCGGGTGGTATGCCTACCACAAGATATAATGAAATAGGAGCCGGTGGTACGCATACCACAATATGTGAAAAGAAAGTGAAATTTGCCTTGTTTTCCTTACTCTTGTTAGTGGTTGGATTTGATTCTTTTGTAGTTCTTTTGATATTCTATTTTTACCTGTTATTTCCAAAGCAAGTTTCCCCTCTTATCCTTACTTGTTTATTCCTGCATTAATTTTTTATGTATATTATATAACTACACAGGTTTATTTGGTAGTCTGGTCCTAGCCTCGTCACTACTTCGCCGAGGTTAGGCTAGGCACTTACCAGTACATGGGGTCAGTTGTGCTGATACTATACTCTCCACTCTTTTGTGCAGACCCAGTGTTGTAGACTTTGGACCACAGTGAGATTGTTGATTCTTGTTCATCAGGTGACCCGAGGTAACCCTGCAGGCATCTCCTTCTACCTACTTTCTTGTTTCTTACATGTATTTCCAGAGACAATGTTGTAGTTAATTCTTTCAGACCTTTACTTGTAGTATTCTTAGACCGTCTGTGAAACTGAGACACCAGTTCTGGATAGTCGAGACTCAAACAGTTGTAATAGATATTCAAGTTCAAATGGCTTATTATATTCTTCCGCTTATGTCATATTCCGTTGTTTAATTATTATTTCTTCATAAATGTTAAAGAGAATAAAATTGGTAAAAAGGTAGATGATTCAATAATTGTCTTGCCTAGCTCACATTACTAGGTTCAATCACAACTCCCGAGCGAGAGAAATCCAGGTCGTCACAAGTTGGTTGGAGCTCTAGGTTATATGGGTCTCACAGTTCACAGACGAACTTGGTAAAGTCTGAGGGATCAATATGTAGACGTTTGTATTTATCCCCTATAGTCTATAGAGTTAGGAAAAACCTCACATCTATTCTTTTCTATCATGCAATTTTAATCTCTCAATGCTAAATTGAAACCTTCTACTCTTGTCCTTTCGCGAATGGTGAGGTCACGTACCGCTTCTTCAGCCGAGTAGCAGCATAGATCGGTGATAGATAAACTACGTCTTCGGAGGCTTTGTCGAGGTTGAATAAGTTTCATTAAGCTCTTCACTACTACTTTTAGTTGTGTTTCTTTTGAGGATCCCTAAGATTTTCTAGATAGCTATTATGAGATTCTCAGGAACTTGGGGATAGTTGAGACCAATGGGGTCGATTATGCTACTTTTCGCTTGTCTGGATCTGCCAAGACTTGGTGGAGAGATTATTGCTTGGCTAGACCAGCAAGATCGCCATCTTTGACCTGGGAACGGTTCATGCAGCTATTCCTAGAATAGTTTCTCCGCATCGCTTAGAGAGAGGTATTAGAGGGGTAGGTAGAGGTATTATAGGTGAAGGTAAAGATTCTAGAGGTGGAGATAAATGTATTAAAGGTGGAGGTGCAGGTTCTATTCAAGTTTTTGGTAGAGAAGTTTCAGTTTTATTTTGCACCGTATCTGGTCATGCCTAGTGATTCTTTGAGTGCCCCTATTTATGTGTCTACACTGGTAGGTAATTCTAGGTAGATCGCATCCATTTTTCGTGTATAGTGGTTATTGGAGGTCTTGAGACTTGTGTAGATTTGCTTCTTCTTGACATGGATGATTTCAATGTTATATTAGGGATGGATGGGTTATCACCTTACCATGCTATCTTAGACTATCATGCCAATACTGTGACCTTAGCTTTACCGGGTTTTCCTTGTTTAGAGAGGAAACGGAATCCTAGTCATTCTATTACCCCATATGTGAAGGCTCGACGTATGCTCGAGAAGGGGTGTTTGGCCTATTTGGTATGTTCGTGATTCTAGTGCTGGGGTTCCTTCCGTTGATTCTATGTTCGTTGTTCATGAGTTTCCTGAGGTATTCCCCTCAGACCTGTCGGGTATGCCACCCGACAACGATATTGATTTTTGCATTGATCTGTCTTCGGGTACTCAGCCCATTTCTGTCCCGCCATATCTTATGGTCCCCCCCAGATCCGAAAGAGTTGAAGGAGCAGTTGCAAGACTTTCTTGAGAAGGTTTTCATTAGACCAATGTTTCGACTTTGGGTGTGCCAGTGTTGTTTGCTAAGAAGAAGGATGGGTCGATGAGGATGTGTATTGATTACTGATAATTGAACAAGGTTATAATCAAGAATAAGTATCCATTACCGAGGATTGATGATTTGTTATATTAGCTTCAGGGTGCTAAGATATTTTTGAAGATTGACTTGAGATCTGGCTACCATCAGTTGAGGATTAGGGCATCCGATGTTCCTAAGATAGCTTTCCGCACTCGGTACAGGTATTATAAGTTCTTGGTAATGTCATTCGGGTTGACAAATGGACCAACATCTTTTATGGATTTGATAAATCGAGTGTTCAGGCCTTATTTGGATTCTTCCGTGATAGTCTTCAATGACGATGTTTTGATATATTCATATAGTCGGGAGGAGCACGAGCAACATCTTAGAGTGGTTCTTCAGACCTTAAGGGATAGTCAGTTATATGCTAAGTTCTCGAAGTGTGAGTTATGGTTGAGTTCAGTTGCATTCCTGGGTCATGTTGTATCAGCAGAGGGTATCCAGGTTGAGCTGAAGAAAATTAAGGCAGTCAAGAACTATCCTATGCCGGCATCAACTACTAAAATTCAGAGTTTCTTGGGATTGGCAGGCTGCTATCATCGGTTCATAGAGGGATTTTCATCTATCACAGCCCGATGACCAGGTTGACCCAAAAGGGTGCCTAGGTCAGATGGCCGAATGAGTGTGAGGTGAGGATCTTATTTTGATTATACAAAGTAGAGTAACCAAAAATTTACTATGATATAAATTTAATAAAATAACGGGCTGAATCAAACTAATAAATTTATCTTGCTTGCTTGGATTTTTAATAACGTTTTAACTTTTGTATTTATTTATTTTTGGTAATTAAGGCTTTTCATTAATCAACAATGAAGTAACATTACAAAACCATAGTCTAGCTTCAACTCAGCTGACTATCTGTAAGATAACATTTAAACTGTTTCTACTATCCTAACTACCTATCACTACTATATTCGAAGGTGTTGCAATTATTTTCTAATTCGTGGGGTACCTCTAACACTACAATTATACACTATGTCTCTCAAAAGGGCTGTATTACAGCGAAATGTCTTGTTGAAGACTCTTGAATTCCTTTCCAGCCAGATAGTATATGCAAACTCAGCGGCTACCATTTTGAAGATGGTTGCTCGACATGTTCGACCCTTGGCTTTGCTTACTAGCCACTGCATTTTCTGGTTCCAATCATTGAGGTGAGGATAAGTCTCCTTCAGCCAGTTCATTGTTCTTTCCCATAAGTCAACAGTGACTGGGCAGAACAATAGCAAATGGTCTCTAGTTTCTGGGTGATTTTTGCATAAGGTACATTGCTGATCAACACTCATTCCCCAGTTGTGCAATCTGTCTTTTGTTGGGAGTCTGTCCTGTAAGAATAGCCATAAATTGAAGGTTGCCTTTGGCCTTGCATAGTTTTGTATGATTAAATTCTTCCATGGGACTCTCGGCAGGTCTTGCATCTGTGAATGGTACAACTGTCTAATTGAGCATCCCTGTTCCTTCCAGTGTTGGACCCTCTGTAAGATGTCTCTTGATTGGATGATCTTTCTAACCATCCAACTTGCCTGAGCAGGAATTGGAATGGATTCAATAGGTCTGTCTTTGATGTAGTACACAGTGATCCACCTAATCCACAGTTTGTCCTTTTTATGAGGTAGATCCCAGCATGTCTTTGCAATAGCAACTTTGTTCCAAACTCTTGCCACAATCTGCTGGAAATCTTCATGATCAGCCCATACATTAAAGAACTTGAAATTCTTTTTCCCATTCCAGGAAGCTGATGTTAGTGTCATTATCATGGGATTACGATCTGAAATTAAAGGAAGGTCATAATTAGTTACCACTTGGTTCCATTTGATCATCCATTCATAGTTTCCAAAGACCATGTCCATTCTACTACATACTCTGTCCACACCAGGCTGTTTATTTGTCCATGTGTAATATTCACCCCTCCAAGGCAATTCTTACAAACCAGCTAGCTGAATACATTTGCTGAACTCTAGAGTTTCAGGGAGCCTGACTGGTATGCAAGACTGCCTATCTTTGTCACTTAAGACAACATTGAAATCACCAGCAACTACCCATGGATCCTGCATTCCTGATGACAATGTTTGTAGCCTGCTCCATAGGGATCTTCTCTGCTCCAGCCCATTGAAGCCATACACCACAATGAGGAAGCATATGAAATCCCCTGTCCTGCTGATAACCGTGCTGTGAATCAATTGGCTTTCCTCCAGAACACTAGTGACTTCAAACACTTTCGGATTCCATAGAATCCACACTCTGCCCTTTTCACCCAAGACATAGTTTGTTAAGATACCCCAGCCTGGTGCTAGTAGATTAGCAATTCTACTAGCATGTATTTGTTTTACCTTTGTTTCTACTAATCCAACTAAGTTAATGTTGTTTTTCCTAATATACTCCCTAACTTCTTTCTGCTTGTACCTTTTATTTACACCCTTTATATTCCAAATTAGCCACTTCATTGATGAGATGTTGATCCTCCTAGCTCCCCTGGAGGGTCTTCTTTACTACCAGAAACTACTTCAAATCTATTACTCACAATGATGGGCGACAGAGGTGGGAAATTAGTGATGTTGAGAGCTGGGCTCTGAGGTTGTTTCCCTTTGTCACTTCCTTTGTCAACCCTCTGGCTCGGGACTGTCCTGGCTTCAGTAGGAAACCCCTTGAATTCATTATGCTGTATTGGAAGCTGCTTCTTTAGTGGCACATTTTGCACAAGGCCCTTAGTTCTCTATTCCTGGACTGCCTTTGGCTTCCACACTTGTGTAGGCTGTACTGGGATTTGCTTTGGCTGCGCTGCACAGTTGTGTCCTATTGTTTGGCATTTCTCACAATAGGAGGGCTTCCACTCATAAACCACATTTTGAAGAAACTTTTTCCCATTCGGATCCATAACCCAGATCTCTGTTGGTAGTTATTTAGTGACAGTCACCTCTATGAGCATTCTGCCGTAAGAAATCCGTGTCTGTTTTGTTGTACATTCATCCGCAAATATTGGTTTCCCTAATACACTAGCAATTTTGCTTAGAGATCTCATACACCAGCAAGACATTGGAAGTTTCGGAAACTTTACCCATAATGGTATATCAGTCGGGAACTCTTCTGAAAAATCAAATTCAGGTGTCCATTGTTTGAGTATCATAAGCCTATTGGCTATTGAGTAAGGACCTGCACACAGTATCTCTTTGGCATCAGCAACTGTTTTGAATTTCACTATGTAATATCCTTCTTCATGATAGAACAAGTCTGGTTCAGGGACATGCGACCAGTGGTGATTGATGAATCTCCTCATTGCATTGAAGCCAGGTCCGTCTCCTAGGATGTATACAACTAAGGCACACTTCTATTTTGCTTCCTCCTCTTCTACCTCCGCTTTATCCAGTTGTACTATAGGCTGTCCGTCAATTATCACTGGGGGTATGTAGTCAAGAGCCATTCCATGGGTCGCAAATTGATTCTTCTGGAATAGTGTTGTCCAGCTCTTCTTAGGCTCCACTAATGTGTTTTTGCTAGACTCTGGGTGTTCCTCTATTTACATTGTTGTTTGCATGTTCGTCTCGGCCGAAAGATCTGGTATCACTGTAATCGGAGGGGTTGTAGTCCCTTCGACCCCCTGTTGCCTTCGGAGTTTCCATAGTTGTGTCAACCATATCTGCTAGGGGCTCTTGCTGTACTGTCACTATCTCTGAAGCTTGTTCATTAGCTTCCATGGTGCCTAGGTTTTGTACAGAGGGGTTCTGCACCTCCTTAGTACTGTTTTTCTCCAAAATCAGTTGATTCAGCTTGTCAAAAGTGTCAATCGGGATTTTTCGCGGTCGTCCTCTACCGCGACTGCCGCCTTTCGCCATAACCACGAGCTTGGCATACGTTTTATATTTTATTGTATAAAGCGAATATAAATATAATACTTAGGTGGTTTTCTTTAAAAAAAATAAATTTAATAAGGCGTGTACACACGCAAAATACATGGCTTGTTAAAGCACGGACTTATGCAAAGTATCGGGAAACAACTTTTTAAAGTTGCAACTCTTGGATATTATTATGATGAGTTGGTCCATTATGGTATCTTAATATAAAAATCAAATTCTTGAATCTTATTCGGATGACCGACGAGTGGCATGACATGAACCAACTGGAACAAGAGAATAACCAATCGTGAGTGGAGTTAAATTCCTAAACCTAATCACATTTATCATTTTAAGTAACTTCTAATAAGTGGCGGATCTAGGAATTCAAGTTTGTGGGTGCTAAATTTTTTTTACATAAAATTAATGGGTGCTTTTGTTATACATACTCTGCGTCGAGGTTAATGGGTGCTCGAGCACCCAAATTTAAAGTGTAGAACCGCCACTGCTTCTAATTTTACTCAATGTTTATTTTATAACTCAAATAAATATATTTTAAATATTACATATATTGTTTTTAAAAGAATTTGTTTTTATTAATATTCGGAATACGCACAAAGCGCGTGCACTAAAACTAGTATGTACTATATTAAAAGTACGAAGGCCCTTAGTGAAATATCGCTTGTCTTCTTTACCCTTTAAAAATAGAATTTAGACTGACAAATTAGTTAAAACTTGGGACTTTGACATCAATTAAAATTTTACATATTATATCTTACCTTCTTTGAAAGTATATGTAATTATTCCTAATATGTAGGACTCACGCATGCTATGACTCAATTTTGTTTGTTGACCAATAAAAGATATTATCATATATTTATGTCCTAATTTTAATAGAAAACGTATCCAACTTTATACAAAATTAATTGTAAATGAAAAGCCAGTAAGTTTATCTAATTATTCCAACAAATGAAAATTTTCTTCATTTTCTCTATAAATTTAACTATTTATTGTAAAATATTAAATCAATATTAGTCATATATAGATTTACATTGTTAATTCTCAATTTTTTTATGAGTTATAAGACAACATCTTCATTCCTAAAATACAAAAAGAATTATTTTTTCATTTAGTTTATTTAAATTTTTTTAATAAAAGCGTACTTATATTATGTGTGGTCAGCACCAATCGTGTTCGGACAACAAAGCTTAGACTATTCAAATTGGTTCATCTTGCTATGCCTCGGGACTTTTGCTTTTCTAATGTAAAAGGTGACCGGCCATTCATCAAGACCCAGGATAGCGGGATTTGATACTCGTATCCTATAGAAATTGCATTTTAGTGCTCCTTTGTAAAATATAGTTCACCTTTTTTCTCTTTAAAAATAGAGTTATACTAGATAAATAGTAATTTAAATATTTTTCTAATATATCGAGCTTTTAAATCACCTAAAATTTAGTATCATGAAATGTTTCCTGATTGAACTAGATAGGAAGTCCTAAAAAATCGAAGCAAAATATATTTAATATAAGTTGTACTTAATTATATGGTCAAGTTTATGTTCAGTGGCGTAAATTCTTGCGTGTAAAAGTTTTGTTGAACTAATAAGAAAGGAATAAATTAAATGCAATTAATGCATCGTATCTCATCAAAATACCGAACTTATGCATATATCTAACAAACTCAAATTAGTTACTTATATTTGCATGTTGCCGTCAAGAACGGAAACATGCATATTGTGTACGCTTGTATTCTATTTTTATAAACTTGGGTAAATCCTTTAGAATACACATTTACGCACTTAAAAGTTTACTATGTTATCTCTTACAAAATACATCTGCACTTTAGAAGTTTACTATTATTAGTTACATAAATAAGAATAATTTTCATATGATATTTTCATATAAGTTCTCATAAATCATAATAAGGCATTTCAAGACTTACGCGAGCCATAATTTCTTTATTCATTGGGCTAACTAAATGGGCACAACTATCATCGTTTTCATGAATTTTTATAATTTTATATAACTCAAACATATTATCCAATAGTGTTTATGTGGTTTTTAAAATTATACATCCAGTAATATGAGTATAGACGCAAACCACAGAAAATTCTTAACGAAATATCATTCTTTTGTTAAACCCTTCGTAAATATATTTTACTATGGATATAGTAATAAAAACAAATAAAGGTTACTTTTACAAACAAAAAAAAAAACAAGATTGCCATATGAAAAAGAGGTAAATGGAAGAAGAGAATAAGGGAACTCCTTTAGTTGCTCTATCCCAAACAAAGAGTGATTGTTGTTGGTTTCAAAAGGAAAAAAGAATTAGTTAAAGTCGCTATTACGGAGAAGTTAAAATTGCTAAAAAAGAATAAGAGAATAAGTAGGAAACTTATATTTAATATCGATTGATATTCTAATTTTTAATTTGTTCTCCATGGACATAAAGACTTAGTTTCTTGGATGGCTAATGTATTCATAAACTTAATATATTTTTTGGTGGGCTTCTTAAATTATAATTTTATAATTAAGATCGTAATTCTCTTAATCTTTAAGGGGTATATGCTGAAAATGAGAAGGAAATATGATAAGGAGTGATGAAATTATCAAACTGGAACAAATATTTAATTGAATATATTGCTGGATGATTGAGAACGTCTATAGTGCAATTTCTTTATTGTGTTAGGTATATATGATCAACATTTATCATTCTCAGGAATATAAACGTTTATTATATAACTTAGCTCAATATTTTAATATAATACTTATTCGATCTATTATAAAAAGAAATTATTCATTGAGATAATATAGTTGTAGACATCGAAATTTTAAGGGGTCAAGTCAAATCCTAAATTAAAAATACTACAACACTCTAGAAATCCTAGGAGTCTATTAGGAGTCTATCAGGGTTTCTTGGAGAGTACTCTACCCTGAACCCTAACTCACACCTATATAAAGATTCTCGTAAAGAGGTGCCTCAAAAAAATCTCATAAACTCACGGGATACTCATAAAGAGACCAAAATATGACCGGATACTTCTTGACAATGAAATAGTTCAAGAAACCGGATATATCTAGGAGCTTTGCATCATCCTTACATTCGGGAAATACGCTGCTTCGGTCCTCGAATCACGAAGATTATCAGGATAGAAGAATCAAGGGAGAAACATGATTGTACTCGCATTATTTTATCAATAAAATCATGTTTCTTCATATTTATTTTGTGATTGCAACTTATTTTTGTATCACATATAATTTGATGCAAACAAATTGGCACGCCCGGTGGGACAAGTTCTACCCTTCATCTCTTCCTCCTATAAATCAAAAACTCCAAGTTTCAAAACCATTTGTTGTGACTGTTGAGTACTTCAAGTCTGGTCTTAAAGTTCGGCAAGCCTACACCCCGACAAACCTTGAAGTAAGGGGCATTTGTAGACATCGAAATTTTAAGGGATCAAGCCAAATCCTAAATTAAAAATACTACAGTACTCTAGAATCCTAGGAGTCTATCAGGGTTTCTTGGAGGGTACTCTATCCTGAAAACTAACTCACACATATATAAAGGGATACATATTCTCCTAAAGAGGTGTCTCAAAAAGATCTCATAAACTCACGGGATACTCACAAAGAGACCAAAATATGACCGGATACTTCTTGACAATGAAATAGTTCAAGAAACCGGATACATCTAGAAGCTTTGCATCATTCTTACATTCGGGAAATACGCTGCTTCAGCTCTCGAATCACGAAGATTATCAGTAGAGAAATCAAGGGAGAAACAAAAATGTAATCGCATTATTTTATTAATAAAATTATATTTCTTCATATTTATTTTGTGATTGCAACTTATTTTTGTATCGCATATAATTTGATGCAAAGAATATTACTCCAATAAGTTTTCTGATATTATTAATGGCAAAACTGAAAATTCCTTTTTGTATTTGCCGCTGATTCGGAAAGCTTAGCCGTGAAATTGTAGTAATCTTATTAGGTGGTGGAGAAGAGAAGAGATAGACCGTTGGAGAAAGACTCGCATCATTCTTCCCATAGGCTCCTTCTTCTTCTTCTGGCCGCGCGCTTCCTCCTTAATTACAATCAGGCTTGAGTTTCTGAAATTGGAGAGAATGAGCAGTTCAACGGGTACGCCTAAATTTAGTCGGAGCCGGTCGCGATTAGGAAAATACGAATTGGGTAAGACCTTAGGAGAGGGCAGCTTTGCAAAGGTCAAGTACGCCAAGAACGTACAGACAGGCGATAGTGTCGCCATTAAAATCATTGACCGCGATCGCGTCCTCCACAACAACATTATGGAACAGGTAACCAATTCTTTGTTTCTCCTCAACCTGCATGCATAATTTGCTCTTCACATCATGTTATGTCCTATGGGCGGCTATGGCTATGGAGTTATCTTTCAGAAAGGGAGCCTTGGACTAACCCGTAAAGTTGGTTTCATGTGACCAGGAGTTTACTGGTTCGAGCCGTAGAAACAATCTCCTGCAGAAATACAGGGTAATACCGTGTTCGATATACCCTTGTGGTCCGGTTCTTTTCCGAACCTAGCCCATAGCAAAAGCTTACTACACCGGCTGCCCTTTTATGGGGGTTATTTTTCGATGTAAACTTTTCGGGTCTTATCTTAGCAAACATGTCTTGAAAAGGGATAAACAATCTGGCATGGATTGGATAGTATACTCACAGTTTGCAACAAAAAGTTTTAGAAGAAGAAAAATGTCAAGCCGGTTAATTTAAATGACATATTAACTAGTGGAGTACTAAAAAATGAAATCTCTATATATACAACGTTGGAAAAGGCCGTCTGTAAATTTTCAGAACACATAACAAGCGAGCCAAGATGCAAAATGTGCGTATTGATGAACGCATGAAGACAGATGTCTCATGCCTGAATCTTTGTGACAGTTCTGCCCCCTATGCTCAAGTTGGAATAGTCAAAGCAGATAAATAAAGCTCAAAGAGCATATATGGATCCAGGTGTCTTGGTATTCATTAACAGATTCGACTTTGTAAACGAAGGAAAAAGATGGTGAAAAGGTTGGCGCTCCTAAATGTCTTTTAGAAGCGGAGAAGGGAGATTTCCCTCCTTTGATGTGTATGTGAATGTAATTAGAGTTCACATCTCTTCAACACTATAATATCATGTGAGAACTAACAACAACAATAACAACACAATAAAATCTCACAAGTGGGGTCTGGGGAGGTTAGAGTGTACGCCGACCTTACCCCTATCCTAAGAGGTAGAGAGGCTGTTTCCGATAGATCCTCGGCTCAAAGAAGACAACAAAGACAAATGTCTTATGCCTGACTCCTCCTTTTAGGCACAATTTACAATGTTTCGAATATATATTCAATGATATGTGTATAATTTATGCAATGTGGGGCACCACTATATATACTCTTTATGATATCTACTTTAACTATTTAACATATCTAACTGTAAAATTGTATATGTGATGTTGCTTTTGTTCTAGAATAAAGTTAACGGGAGATGTCAGATAGATGAATAGCCTTTACAATTTTCTTTTGAATTTGAAAGGGAAAGTGATTATGTGATCCAAGATGTACTTTGTTGACAGATTAAAAGAGAAATATAAACGATGAAGTTGATCAAACATCCAAATGTCGTAAGAATCTTTGAGGTATGTTGTGATCCTTCAACCCTGGCTTCTTCCTCGTCACTTATAAACATACAATTCTTTTGTGAATATTTCAATGCCTATGCCGAGTTATGGTGATTATTTGCTTCTGTTAGCACCTCCTATCACTGTATAAGCTTGCCTATGTTTGGCTTCATGCTAGAGGGTGCTCCAATACCATCTTTTATGAAGTTACATGCCCTTAAATTACTCTTCTTCTCTAATGATATCTTCCTGAATGCTTCATATTTTTTTAATTATGTTATTCTAACTCTGGTTTCTATTAGGTTATGGCTAGCAAGACGAAGATCTATATTGTCCTCGAATATGTTCATGGAGGAGAGCTCTTTGATGAAATTGTAAGTTTCTTCCTTTGGACTTGCTTTATGCACTTGTACATCCTCCTTTCCCCTATTTTTCTGGGGGAGACAGAGTCGAGAGACGACTGGTAAAGTAGAGTTTTCTCGGAACTGTTTACTAAATTCAGATTACATGTTCATTTTGTACTTATTCGCATCTGTTATCACATTTTATTCTTGGGCAAAAGATCTTGTATTTTCTATGAGCGTTTATATCTCAATAATATATTCTACACGCTAGACATGGCAGACTCAGAGAAGATGAAGCTAGAAGATACCTTCAACAGCTTATTAATGCCGTTGATTACTGCCACAGCAGAGGCGTTTACCACAGAGACTTGAAGGTTGCTGACCCTTAATCTCCTTTTTTCATTAAATACTTAAGTTCTATTCCTTCACGCTTTGACTAGTATTAATATTCTGTTACCTGACCTCTAACCATTTGTAGCCTGAGAATCTGTTGCTGGATTCATTTGGTACTCTTAAAGTTTCAGACTTTGGATTGAGTGCACTTTCCAAACAAGTTCGAGTAAGTATTCTCTATGTTTGGAAACTAGTACATAAAGACTGTCCTAAAGTAGATAACTGTATTTAGCATACAGGAGTCGTATTGACAATTTTTGTGGGTTTGTTTGATAATTGATTAATGCATTTTATGGAAACAAAGTTCATTGATTTGAAAAATAACCATAAACAACAAAATTTTTGGTTGCACTAATGCCATAAGATAATGTGAAACAATCGTGATCGAAGGAAACATCCACTGCCAATGCTCTTTGAATATTGACTGCCAAAAAGGTAAAGGTATACTCGCCAATAAATAAGTAAATAAATGAATAAATTCCCGCACCTGTTACAAATTCATACGTGGATTCCCCATCATCCCTCACTGTAATCACATTCACAACTCCCTCACTAGTATTGTATAGTATTATAGCTGATGGAAAACTGTCATTGTTATTACGGGGACGATGGACTGCTTCATACTGCTTGCGGGACACCAAACTATGTTGCCTCTGAGGTAACAACAACATACAGCATTGTTATTTGACAGCTAAGCACTTATTATTATTTTTAACTGGTTTCCTGCCTTTAACAAGAAATGTTGTATCAGGTTTTATCTGACAAAGGCTATGATGGTACATCAGCTGATGTCTGGTCCTGTGGAGTCATTCTCTTTGTTCTAGTCACTGGATACTTGCCTTTTGATGAAGCAAACCTAAATTCTCTGTACCGAAACGTAAGTTTCTGAAGTTTTTGCCATCTTCATTTCTTTTCAGAGTTGTTTCTGGAATTCTTCCTTCATTTATTTTCATAATTCTACTTATATAATTTTGTAAGTCAATTGTTGTCAGATCCTGAAGGCTCATTTTTCACTTCCACCATGGTTATCCTCCAGCTCAAAGAAACTGATCAAGCGTATTCTTGATCCAAATCCACTCACGGCAAGTTCCTTTGTCTTTACTTTAACTGCTTCCTCGAATGAGCATCTTTGGAATGAGCTAATTCTAATAAATACTGATCTAAGGACTTACCTTTCATATTAGGAAGTATGTAGAGTGCTCAAGAACTGACCAAGTGCACATTTAGGAATATTCATATGAATAAAACTGGGTTTCTTTTCATCAGATTAGTTTGATGAAATAACATGCTCTTGGTGCCAATGCCACCATTCAAGTATTACTTAGTGTTCAAATCCTCCCCCTCCCCCCTCCCCCACCCCCAAAAAAAAAAAAAAAAGAAGCCATGCTTCTTGTTTCTTGTTTCTTTTTCCTGATGAATCATTTCTATGTTTTGTTTCAGAGGATCACTATTCCAGAGATCCTTGAAGATGATTGGTTCAAGAAAGATTACTAGCCACCAAATTTTGAGCAACATGATTTTGTCAATCTTGATGACATTGATGCCATTTTCAATGGATCAGACGTAAGTCACCTTTTCTTTTCACGCCTACTACTGTTTAAGAGTTCAAAGAAAGTTCTTTCCAATTATAGTCACCTCCTACCAACCCGCCTTAAAACATTTATCAATAAGTTTTGAGTCACGAGATACTTACATTAGTTAGAAATATAATTTCAACTCTTTGAGCAATAAGCATATCTCATGTGCCCCGGCATGTTAACAGGGTCAATTCGAGTTTTGGGGCCTTATAGTTGGGATGAGATTTAAAGTAAGGATGAACAACAGAAGGGCCATTTCCTTTTGTATTCCTTGAGAAATTTAATAGCTATAGAGGGTATAATTGGAGCTTAATAAGATGAAGTGAGAGCTATAAGTAGTCTTGAGAACCTAACATCCTGTTTGATATGATATGCATATTTTATTTTGGCAGGATCATCTCATCACAGAAAGCAAGGACAAACCTGCTTCTGTCAATGCGTTCGAGCTCATCTCAAGGTCAAAAAGTTTCAACCTAGAAAATTTGTTCGAAAAGCAGGTGGTACTTTCATATGTCTGGACACTTCATATATCAACATAGCGATAAATATAGTTGATATACTCTAATACGTCAAAAAGTGTCTCTTCTGTTTCTCTTTTTATTCAGATTTTCTGCTAATGCATTTTCTAATGTATGGATCCGCAAAGTATAGGGCCTTATCAAGAGAGAAACACAATTTACTTCCAGGTTCCCTGCAAATGAGATTATCTCCAAAATTGAGGAAACTGCAAAACCTTTGGGTTTCAATGTCCAGAAGAAAAATTACAAGGTAACACCTTGCACCTTCAGCATTGGATTTCTGGATTTGACCGATATCAATTGACCCTAGTCCTTAGTGGAAATTTGACCTTTTACCAAATCACTTCTTCCTAATATAATTTCTTAATCCTTGACTATTCCAGATGAAGTTACAAGGTGACAGAACAGGAAGGAAAGGCCACCTTGCTGTAGCAACAGAGGTGACTACTTTGTTCTTTCTAATAGAAAGTCTTTTAATTAGTTGCTTCCAAATATTAAATAGCCTCTCTATCCCTCCATGATAATGGTAAGATCTGCGTACACTCTACCCTCCCCAGACCCCACTAGTGGGATCCTACTGGGTTGTTATTGCTTCCTAATGGTTTAAATGGTGGGTTATTACGACATGAGAATAGGGACCTTACTAGGCCTAGCCTTATTTTCCTTCTACAATTTCCTCTTAGGAAAGAAGGGTACCAACCATTGTAGTGCATGAATTGCTACCTCAAAATCAAAATAGTATCATATAAACAACATCCCTCTCATTGATATTAATAGATTGGTGCATACTTGTTACTTCAGGTGTTTGAAGTGGCTCCGCCGTTGCATTTGGTTGAGCTCCGGAAAACTGGTGGTGACACATTAGAGTTTCACAAGGCATGCTCTTGTTTTAATTCCTAGAATAATTGTGACATTGTTTAATTATTGGAAGACCATAGTGACTTAACAGATTCTTGGACCTTAAATATGGCAGTTCTACAAGAACTTCTCTTCGGGATTAAAAGATATCGTCTGGACATCCGAACAAAGCTCTGAAGAAAAAAGGTATTTTTCTTGTAATCAACACAAATCTGTTTGCATATATATTGTATTTATAAATAGAAATGGTCCATATATATATTTGTGACTTCTTTCTTCTAATAATGTTCCGTGGCTCGACAATTGTTAACTTAATGGTGCTTCTCGGTCAGGTCTTAATAAGTGGCTGTTCCACCCCTGTACAGCGGCTATAATGTTCAAATCACCTTGTAGAATCCATAGAGAGGAATTTACAAGAGCAGACACCTGTAGATGCATCAATGTTCCATTGTTTCTCTGTCTGAATTTGATCCATACACACAGTACAATACCAAGATCTGTTGACACCACTTTCTCAAGATGGCAGAAGCACTCAAAATGGTGCATATGTTTGTACAATTCAATACATAGGATTCCATAAGATCATACTGACAAGATCTCCATTGTGTCTACACCAACTGCTGCAGATATATAGGGAACTATTTTCCTATTTTCAATTCTAGCTTTTGTTTCCATCTAACTATTCTCCTTTTCTAGCACTACATCTAACTATTCCCCTTTTCTTTTTTCTTGTACCTTCTTCATCTCGGAAACGGCTCTTTCTCTCTCTCTCTTCTCTTCTCTCTCTCTCTCTTCGATCCCTTCCCCAAGCACACACCATCAGCTCCACCACCACCATCTGGCGAGTCGCCGGAACCTCCAGGTAACCACCAGGTAAGTACCCCTACCCCACCTTCGCCCCCTTACCCCACTGCCTGGAACACTGTTCCGACAGTGTTTCAACATCCCTCGGGGGTTTCTTTGACTCACCTCCCACACCATCGTGACACACAGTGTCAGGCGCACATTTCCTGCAAATTTCGTTGCCGGAAACAGCCGCACGCGCCGCCCCTGTCCTCCACGCGCCGCGCGCGTGTGCCCACTTCCCGGCACTTTTTCCACCGGCTTCTTTTGGACAGTTTTCTCCCCCCATATTTCCGACCCACTTGGTACTCTCGGAATTTTTCACTGGTCACTTTCATCCTTTATTGTTCATTTAGCCACCTTGCTTTTCGCCGGAAATTTTACCGGCAACTCCTACTCTTTTCCTTCTATTCTATCCCCTGCTTTTTGTGGGTGTGTTCTGTTTTCTTGGACAGGTACCTATTAAGCTGGTTATTGGGGGTGGGGTCCTCAATGTTGTCAGCGCCTACGCGCCGCACGCAGGCTTAGCCGAGGAGGTTAAAAGGCGCTTTTGGGAGGACTTGGACGATCTGGTGGGGAGTATTCCCCAGTCGGAGAAGTTAGTTATTGGAGGGGACTTCAATGGTCATATTGGGGCTGAGGCTGGTGGCTACGATGAGGTGCACGGGGGCTTTGGCTTCGGGGCCAGGAACGGAGGAGGCACTTCGTTGCTTGATTTCGCCAGGGCTTCCGAGCTCCTGATTGCGAACTCGTCATTCCGGAAGAGGGAGGAGCATTTGGTCACCTTCAAGAGTGCGGCGGCGAGGACTCAAATTGATTACATCCTCATCAGAAGGAGCGACAGGGGTTTGTGCAAGGATTGCAAGGTTATTCCGGGAGAGTCTCTTTCAACTCTTCATAGGCTCCTAGTGATGGATGTTGATCTCTGGGTGAAGAAGAAGAGAAGGGGCGCCCGGGGTCAATCGAGGATTAGATGGGGAGCTTTGTCTAAGGAGAAATCTCAGGAGTTGGAAAGGAGGTTAGTGGAGGGCGGAGCTTGGAGAAGTTATGGGGAAGCGGACGCTATGTGGTCAGCGACAGCAAACTTGGTTAGGGGGGTAGCACGGGACGTGCTCGGGGTTTCTAAGGGATTCAGGTAGTCATCAGGGTGATTGGTGGTGGAACGAGGTAGTCAAAGGAAAAGTGGAGGTGAAGAAGGTGGCGTTCGCTAGGTTGGCAGGGAGCACAAGCGAGGAGGAGCGGAGAGTGAACAGGTTGTTCTACAGGGAGGCGAGAAGAGAAGCTAAGATGGCAGTCACGGAAGCTAAAAACGCGGCGTTCGGTCGCATGTATGAGGAACTAGGGGAGAGAGGTGGGGATAAGAAGTTATTCCGGCTGGCTAAAGCAAGGGAAAGGAAAGCTCGTGACCTAGACCAGGTCAGGTGTATCAAGGACGAGGATGGTAGAGTTCTGATGGGGGAATCGCAAATCAAACAGAGGTGGCAGGCGTACTTCCGGGAACTTCTTAACGAGGAGGGGGATCGGAGCGTAGAGCTAGGGGAGTTGGGGCATTCAGAGCGTCATAGAGACCTTGGGTACTGCAGGCGCATTAGGGTGGAGGAGGTCTTAGGGGCGTTGCGTAGGATGAGTAGGGGTCGAGCAACCGGGCCTGACGAGATCCCGGTGGAGTTTTGGAAGTGCATGGGTAAACCTGGAGGGGAGTGGCTCTCTAGGCTATTCAACGTGATCTTCAAGACTAAAAGGATGCCGGATGAGTGGCGGTGGAGTACAGTGGTGCCCTTGTACAAGAACAAAGGGGACATCCAGTGCTGCAACAACTATAGGGGTATTAAACTAATGAGCCACACGATGAAGGTTTGGGAGAGGGTGATTGAGGCCCGAATGAGGGAGGCGACGAATATATCTGGGAACCAGTTCGGTTTCATGCCGGGCCGCTCCACCACTGAGGCTATTCACCTAGTCAGGCGGCTGGCGGAACAATTCAGGGATAAGAAGAAGGACCTGCATATGGTGCTTATCGACCTGGAGAAGGCGTATGACAAGGTCCCGAGGGAGGTGCTATGGAGGTGCTTGGAGGCGAAGAGTGTGCCAGAAGCCTATATCAGAGTTATCAAGGACATGTACGATGAGCTAAGACTAGGGTGAGGACGGTGGGTGGCGATTCAGACCATTTTCCTGTGGTAATGGGGCTCCATCAAGGATCGGCGCTGAGCCCCCTTTTGTTCGCCTTAGTGATAGATGCTCTAACCCGTCATATCCAAGGGGATGTGCCTTGGTGTATGCTCTTTGCTGATGATATAATATTGATAGAAGAGACGAGCGCCGGTGTTAGTGAAAGGTTAGAGGTATGGAGACAGACCCTCGAGTCTAAAGGTTTCAAAATAAGCAGATCTAAGACAGAATATCTGGAGTTCAAGTTCAGCGACGAGCCGAGTGGGGTGGGCAGGGATGTGATGCTTGGTTCTCAGGCCATCACCAAGAGGGACAGTGTCCGATATCTTGGGTCTGTGATTCAGGGGAACGAAGAGATTGACGGGGACGTCACCCATCGGATAGGAGCAGGGTGGTCGAAGTGGAGGCTTGCTTCTGGGGTCCTGTGTGACAAGAAAATCCCACACAAACTCAAGGGGAAATTCTACAGAGCCGTGGTTAGACCTGCGATGTTGTATGGGGCAGAGTGCTGGCCCGTGAAGAACTCCCATGTTCAGAGAATGAAGGTTGCTGAGATGAGGATGCTTAGGTGGATGTGTGGGCACACCAGGCTAGATAAGATTAAGAATGAAGTTATTCGACAGAAGGTAGAGGTGGCCCCGGTGGACGAGAAGATGCGGGAAGCGAGGCTGAGGTGGTTCGGGCATGTACGGAGGAGGGGTCCCGATGCCCCGGTGAGGAGCTGCGAGCGGCTGGAGATTGTTGGTGGTCGGCGGGGTAGAGGGAGGCCTAGGAAGCATTGGGGAGAGGTGATTAGGCAGGACATGACTAGAATGCAGGTTACCAAGGACTTGACCCTTGATAGGGGAATCTGGAGGTCTAGAATCAGGGTTGCAGGCTAGGGGCTCTTAGAGTCCTTCGTTCGCCCCACCCGGGGTAGGGTGTGGGATAGTAGGGTTACCCGTAGATGACTAGTGCTTTAGCGTAGGTCCCCTCTTGGTTGGTAATATGATAGTTGTCGCTTGTTATTGTCGCATGCGACGGTATTTATGTTTCTGATGTTTACATAATCATTTACGTTATTTCTGCAGTATTACTTATGCTTTGTTTTGTTATTGTGTTTTGTCTTGTCTTGGTTCCTAACTTTATCTTTGTTTTCCAATGCAGCTTTTCATTCTGTCCTATGCGCCGAGGGTCGCTTGGAAGCAGCCTCTCTGCCCTTTTGGGTAGGGGTAAGGCTGTCTACATATTACCTTCCCCAGACCCCACCTGGTGGGAGTATACTGGGTAGTTGTTGTTGTACCTTCTTCATCTCCTTTTCTGAACTAGCAGATCGTCCGGTTATCCCTTTCCCATGGTGTGTGTACAAGTAAATTCTTTTGCAGAATTTTTTTGTTTTCCTATATTTTCAGCATTTATTCAAACCAAAAGTTAAAAGGGACATCATCTCTAGACCACTCATATTTTCCCCTATATAAGCTAGGTTAGACTACTGACGACATCGTATAAGCCAAAAGTTCACTAGTATCATACAAGTATACTTGCAGGTCACAGAATTGAAAAAAGGAAATGAAATCACAAAGAATCATACAAGTGCTGACCGCAACATAACATAACAGATCTAGTCATAGAGCACTCTGGAGGCAATCTCCCAACGAAAATGAACATTAGAATCAGCTTATCAAGAAAATTATAGATATGTATAAGTATGAAGAACACAAAGTAATACAAGTTTTGCATAATTCTAATCCCGACACGGGTGCCATAACAGATCACTGGAAGAGGATAGCCACATCCAAGTAATCTCCTATCTGCAGTGGCAAAAACAAGTGAGCACCAAATTCCAAAAAGGTAGTTTGAGGTTGATGACTCCATACAAGAAAAGCGTTTACCTGAAATTTAAGTTCACTCAAAGTTTTGCTGCCACTATCTGGTCGCCTCATATTTGGATAAGAAAACGTTCTCCCCACCTTCACATCAGGGGGATTAATAAACACTATAAGATCACAGTTGACTTGAAAATATTATAACAAATATTGTTACATTAGAAATCACAAATTGCAATCCCAGATTTCTCACACAATAGTACCATTTGAACACTAAAATTTGATGAACACTAAAAGAACAAACTTTGAAACTATTGCACACATTGACAACTAAATTTACCAGAGATTCTGCAAAGACCAAGAAGTCAGTAGGACATGATGAAGAACTAAGTAGACAAATTGAACATGTAGGATGGACAAACTTTAAAAGCAGTAAAGGTGACACGTTGTCGTATCATGTCTATCATGTTTATAAAGTCCATGGAAATCTTTAAATAACTCAAGAGATGACATGTTCTGGAAGTTTTAGTTGTCAAAGTGATAATCCTTTATTCTAGTGCGAAACTAGTCTCGGAAAATGTGAATAAGAGGGCATAATCAAATGAAAGAACGTCTTGCACAAACTACAAACATGGTCCACACATACACAATATGACACGTATCATTAACCATCCAAAAGTCACAAGATAATTTTAAAAAAATGGTGCAGAAGCACCACACATACAACGAGCACACCTTCACATGTCAATACCAAGTTCATATACAAACAAGCATATAGAGAAAGAAGTGAGAAAGACCTCTCTAACGACAAATCGCCCCCTTTTATCAGGATAGACAAAAGCAAAGGACAAAGTTGCATCTCTTCGTCTTGCTTCTGGAGCTACCTCTTTAACCTGATACAGTCGCAGTAAACAGATTAACCACATGAAAGAAGTTTTGGCATGGAAATATATTAGGATATAAAGAAGAGTGAGGAAAATTAACTGCAAACTAGGGCGCGGCCTAATGGTCAATGAAGAGAGTAATCCGAGAAGAAAGACACTAGGTGATTTCTTTCCATATGTCCAAGCCTTGGTGGGTAATGGGTGGGAGGTAGCATGGATCTCGTGGAATTAATCAAGGTGCATTTAAACTAGCTCGGATACCACCATTACTAAAAAGATTTACAGTACAACTACACTGGCATGTCCGAGACAAGAGGGGTTGTTCTGATGGTAAGCAACTCCTACTTTCAATCGAGAGGTTGTGAGTTCGAGTCTCCCCAAGATCAATGTGGGAAGTTCTTGGAGGGAAGGATTCCAAGGGTCTATTTGGAAACAGCCTCTCTACCCAAGGGTTGGGGTAAGGTCTGCGTACATAATACCCTCCCCAGACCCCACTGAGTTGGATTGTTGTTGTTGCACTGGCATGTCCCTGAAAGCCGATGATATACAAATTGTGCCACAAAACAAAAATGAATTTGATTACTTATACCGCTGCATTTTGCCTGACATTTAGGCATGCCGAATAAGTTTATTAGTACATTCTGCTGTCAATTTTGGTGACTAGTTATTCACGTATAACCATCAAGAGAGACTCAATTTTGTCAGAACCTATTCAACTGTCTAAGCAATTACTGATAACATCAATCGGTTCAAGACACCTTATACTCTTGCCTTCGTACTGAATATGATCAATATATCAGCTTATTGAGGTTTTTTATTTCTAAAGAAGGGGTAGAAGAAGGAGAAATTAAGGAGGGGATTACAAGGTGGGAACCAGACCTCACTTTTGAGATTATACTGGATTAGTTGTTGTTGTATTACAAGGTGGGAAATCAAACCCTCACCAATAAGGTGAAATTTCAGGTAGCCAACCAACTAAGCAAGTAAGATTCCCCTCATCGAGGTCTTAAATTCATAGTATTTCAGTGATCTTCTATATGTCAACTGACAACTCAAATACACGCTGTATATATGGAAGAAGACTCAGCACTCAAGAAATCCAACAGCTCATCTTCCGGACAACTAGAGATATTAGTAATTCATACAAGTCAAGGACAAAAGGCATCTTGTAAAACATTCGCTACAATCTCTTAACATCTTAAAATGCTTCACGCAAGCAACCACGTAATGAACATGAGGATATACAATGAGTAAGGGAGACACCAACTAAATTGGAGAGATCAGTTTAAAAATATAATCATATTATATTTGTCACTTTCATCATACCAAATCAGTTAATTCACGCAGAGTAGCATCCATCCATGTATAGATTTGGACCTCATCTTTGGGTTCCTTGCCTCTCACTGCAAACTCATTGTCACTGTGATGGCCTCCAATCTGTAAGTTCCAAAGTAAAGCCTCCACTGAGTGTATTGCTGATTGACCATAATACCGATGCAACATTTTGTTTCACACTTTGTTTAAAAGTAGGTGAAACCCAAACTATGTGCACAGTATCTGTTTTTTAGTGACATCAAAAAGTGAAGCTTACGCAAAGCATAAACATTTTGAAAGCACATATGATAAGAAAGCACAATCTTTCATATACTTTTTAGTGCTTTCAAACTTCCATAGCCGTTAAAACTTGAGGATTACATCGAATAGAACACCTTTGACAGATCTTTGTCTTGCCCATACAGTTTTTTTTTGGTATGATAAGATGTCTTGCTCATGTAGTTATTCCATGAACCAAAGAAGAAACAGCACTAAAATATAGAACTTATACCAATCGAAAAACATTTAGAACTTACCATCTATCCAAGAATAAAACAAAATACAGAAATTATTTAAGAGTAATAGAAGTGATGATTATAAAAGAACTAGCAGAAAACAAACAATGGAGTTCTTTTGGAGCGCATACCTTAGTGAAAACACGAAGCAACAGAGGACAAGTCTGGTTTTTGATAGAATCCCCAGAAACAAAAAAAGGAAATAGGATATTGTAAGTAACTTCCAGTATGCAAAGAAAAATATTCAATTTATGTCCCATGAACTCACATTAACATAGTATGCGAAAATAACAAATACAAAATGTTAACACATGCCAACTAACTCTAGTGAAAACACACAAAAGAAAGACCACTCCAGACAGCATGTATTGTCCCAAGATAATACAAAGTGAGCCAAGATCTCAGTTCATATTTTTGCTTGTATTGCTTTCCCTCCATTTGGTAAGCAACAAGGTCAACTTGCAAAGCAAGTGCCAGCATGCCTTTTCCATTTTTTCGTCTGCCCCTGCTGCGTAGGAGGGAAGAAGGGCAGCCAAGCTTCCATCTTCGGAAGTAAATGCAAAAGAAGATATTCTATTTATCAAATTTCTGACATAAAATTTACAATCACAGTCCATTTGGTGCTGTACCAAATAAGAGACACTGTCTTCTCACAATGCACTGGTTCTTTTACCTCTGTTAAAATCAGCATAGTCTTGGAAGAAAGTAACATATCACCTTTGAATTATATTTCTTGTTCAAATTACATAGTGGTGACTCTTATAAGTTTTAAATTCTCAAACTTGCATTTTTTGGGGGCAGTGTCAAACTTCGATTTACCAGATCAAATATCATTCGTATAATAATACACCAGTCAACTTAGTATTGAAACGAAACAGAGTCCAAATGGAGCAAAAATATGGGCATCCCAACTAGTATGGGATCATAGCATAGTAGCATAGTTGGTGCTGTTGAATAGCAATACACCATAAACACCAAAACCCTAGAGAGTCCACTACAGAAGGTCAGGTTCGAAACACCTTGAAACAAAAAAGGCACAAGCTTACACAAACTATTTAAGTCCAAAAACCATCTAATACTAACAACTGCAACAAATTCAGAAAAAAAAAAAAAAGAGAGAAAAGAGAAAATGAGGGACCTTTTCACGATCGACTGGTTGGAAGCGGGGAGCAAGCCTAACGGGAGGTGGACCAAGCGGGCCTCTCGGTGGTGGAGGTGGTAATGGTCTTCCCCTTCTCTGAACATCCGCCATTGCTACTCAACAAGGTTTAAAGAGAGCGAGGTAGTCTTGAACTTACAATACAAGCTTCTAATTTAAGGATATTTGCTACTCAACTTAGAGATACAAGTTAAAAAGTTAAAGAACAATAGGTCGTCAAAGTCTAAGTTTTGAATTTAGACTAATAAACTCAAAATTTAAGGATAATAGATCTGAACTTAGGCTAAAAAACCCAAAAGCTAAGGATAATATGTCCTGAACTTACAGTTACAAGTTCAAAAGTTAAGCATAATAGGTCATAAAGTCATGAACTTAGACTAACAAGTTCAAAAGTTAAGGACAATAATTCCTTAAATTAGGTTAAGAAGCCAACAAGTTAAGGACAATAGTTCTTGAAATTAGACGAACAAGCTCAAAAATTAAGGATACTTGGTCCTCAACTTACAGTTACAAGTTCAAAAGTTAAGAACTTGTAGTTCTGAAATTCTGAAGTTAAGGACATGTAGTCTTGAAGAAGGTCAAAAGTTAAGGACATGTAGTCCTAGACTTAGAGTTACAAGTTTAAAAGTTAAGGACTTGTAGTCCTGAAGTTCTAAAGTTCTGAAGTTAAGTTCTAAAGTTAAGGATATGAGCATAAAGGTATTTTCGACCGAGCAGTTAAAGTTTATTAAAGCAGTGACTAAAGACTAAAAATATTTTAAATAGTGGCTTCAAAGTAAATACATGTATTTTAGTGGCTAATCGTGCAACCCCCCTCCCCCTCATCTTATCTTAATCCATTTAGAGTTGGGCTAATTTTTAGCTCAAATTGATCCATGAGTAATTGCTTTGCTAAAATATCTATAAATAAATTATTTTTTTGTTTGATATATTATATATGACCATAACAACAACAACAACAACAACAACAACCTAGTATAATCCCACTTAGTGGGGTCTGGGGAAGGTAGTGTGTACGCAGACCTTACCCCTACCATTGGGTAGAGAGGCTGTTTCCAAATAGACCCCCGGCATCCTTCCCTTCAAGAACTTCCTACCTTGCTCTTGGGAGACTCGAACTCACAACCTCTCAGTTGGAAGTGGGGGGTTGCTTACTATCAGAGCAAACCGGTCTTGTCTTATATATGACCATAACAAAAGGAAAAAAAAGTTGTATACACTAATGAAACAATTCAAACTTGATTAGAGTTAGACGGTTGAGCTACGACTCAAGTTTTAGCTCATTTTAGCCCAAGCAACTTTTCGACATGTTATTGACAATCTCATTTATTTACCTCAATCCATTTTTACCTGGGCTAGCACCCCTAAGCTCACCAATTAGATATCTGAAAGAGCCCATTACAAGCCGAAGTAAATTAAGTGTAACTTAGTCAAATTATAATTTTTAATACTAATGATAATTAGGTTAAGAAATTTGGTAAAAGAAACTAAAGTAAGAGAGGTAAGAATACTACCATAAATCATGTCAGTATGTCACTGTTATTAAGTGAAACCTAGGAGAGGTCTCTGAAGTATTAGAGTTACTAATATGGGCGGGGCCGGGCTAGACCAGTCCATATAGACTTTAACAATTGACGGGATTGGTTGAGCTAGCCTACAATTTGATAGGCTTATAATGGTCAGATCACCCCAACACTATGTGGGTTGCACGCCTCCACGGGCCGGCCCATCATTTTTTTAAACTATATTTCATTTACTAAAAGTCAAAAGTCAAAAAAAAGTATTCAAGAGAATGTCCATGAAGCTTATGGGATATCCAATACATCATCTTCACTTTCATCTACATCTACAATTCATATGCTATATTAATTAGTTACATATTAAGAATAATTAAATTTTAAAAGCTAATTAACATTTTATGCCTTTGATGTTTTAATGTGATGAGTAATAAACTTTAAGCTTGGGATAGTCTTCTTGCTATTTTTAGTATCATATACTTTTTATATTTTAAATACATATTTTTATTAGGCCCATAGGCTGGCCCAGCCTAGACTCAGTCAAACCTCACGTGCCATGGGCTTAATCGGGGCGGGCTTAAAGCCTCATTTTTAAACGGGCTCCAAAAATTCTAGTACATCCCTGCTAAATCGCGGTTTGAGCTAGGTTGCTCTAACGAGCCAAACCCATATTGATCACTCTAGAAAGTATCTCGAAAATTAACCGTATATACTAAGTATTATTTGAGTACTACTATTATAATATACAAATTAAACCAATATCTTAGGTGTTTAATCAAATAATCCACTCTATAGTTTTTTTATTGTAAACAAGTAACTTTATTAATAATCTACGTAATATTACAAAAGGCTCTATCAGTCATTCCATTGGGATCGAAACTGAAAGAGCTTACCAAATTAGTAGAGATTTGCGTGGCATTAACATTTCCCATACTAGCTAAACTATTATAAACTTCTTTCGAAATAGATCTAAAGTATTATTTTCCTACAACATCATTCCTCAAATATGCCTCCACCTCCTGTGTTGGTGCATGATGAATGACTGTTTTATTCATAGACTTTAGCTTCTTAATATTTCTTGCCAAAAGATGAGCAATAGAGTTAGCTTCTCGAAAGTTATGCCTGAGTATTGGCGCTTCCAGTTGTTCCATTAACTACCTGTATGAGGAGATAAGGTGATCATAAACTTGGTGCTTTTTATCAAATAGAGTTATTACCTTTGTGGAATCAGTTTCAATCTCCAAAGGATAAAGCCTGAATTGGACCGCCACTTTTAGACCTGCTTCTAGAGTCAAAAGTTTTGCACGCGTGTTGCCAATGATAGTAGTTAGTTTTTGGTAACCCACTATCCATTTTCCATGAATGTTAAGAATGATTCCTCCCAATCCACCAATCTTGGTGTTATTTGTGTTAGCACTGTCGCAACTTATCTTATAAAAATCTTTAGGAGGATTCTGCCATTTGATAGGAATATTAATAGTTTTCAATGGAGTGTGATTGTAACCAGTGAGATATTTGAACTCCGCAGCTTTGTTGAGAGTTAGAGCGACTGAAACTCCATTGGAGAAATTATTAACGTTGTTGTTATTGCGATTGAGCCAGATATTCCAAAATCAAAAGGGGTAGATATCTTCCCACTTAAGGGCTTTGAATGAAATATCAAGGTTTGGTAATCTAATAGAGTCTAGCCAATGATCATCAGGGGCGGATGGGGGGTTGATGCCAAGTTCTCCCAAAAATATTTTAGCAATGTAACAGTTTAAATAAATGTGGTGGATGTCTTCCTTATTATTCCTGTATATTGGGCACACATCCTCTACTTATGGTCTATGTGCATGAGGTAGGACCTAGCAGGGAGCTTCCTATGATGGCAAACCTAGAGAAAATAACAGTTCCAAATCCACAATGTATTCATGGGAGGATCTTTGAGAGGTGATGGAAGTTTTATGGCAGATTTAGTATTAAAACTATCATTTTGGGATAATTTTCAGTAAGCTCTATCCTTAGCAAAATTTGAGGGACTTAAGTGAGTATTAAGAATGACATTTCGAATGTCAGGAGGTATAGAAAAAGAGAGCTTGTCAAGGCTCCATTTGTGATTATCAAGAATATCACTAACGAGCATGTGATCCTCATTAACATTAAGGGGGCCACTTATTAGGGTTCTAAGAGGGGAAAAGTTGGGAATCCAACTATTATCCCATATTCTAACCATGTTTTCATTCTCAATTATCCAAGCCAAGCCTTTATTACAAATATTCTAATCGTTGATTATATTCCTCCAAATAAAGGAAGCATTTTTTGGGGAGATGCTATTAGAGTATTAGCTAATAAGAGTCTTAGTACATGGAGTCATAGGATTGTTGAATAAATACCAAGTAAGATTTGTAAGAAGGGTTTTGTTTTTAACAGAAGCTTTAACTAGGCCAAGTCCCCCTAGTTCCTTTGGACTAGTGATTGTATCCCAGTTGATTAAGTGGAGACGTTTCTTTTCCAACGTAGAACCTTAGAGAAAATTTCTCTGCATACGATCTATAAGCTTAAGGGTTTGCTTTAGAAGGAGAAAGTATTGCATCACATGATTTGGAATATTAGTAAGAGTGGATTGTATTAAGGCTGCCCTGCCTGCAAGGTTAAGGCAATTTAGCTTCCAATTGGCCAGCCTAGATCTTATATTGTCAAGCACATAAAGGAAATCCTTATTCTTAGAAGTTTTGTTGGTCATGGGGAAGCTCAGGTTTTTCCAAAGTGTTTGCTAACGGAGATATTAAGAGTTTTGGCGATGCTATCTTGTAATGTTGAGGGCAATGAAAAGAAAAAATAATTTTCGAGTTTTGATAGATAATCTTTTGTCCAGATAATTGGAAAACATCTAGAGGGTATTAGAAATCGCCTTACAAGAATTTTTTATTGGCTTTTGCCATTAAAGTAAGTTCATCCGCGAAAAAAAACATGAGATAGGCCAGGTTCCTTTGGGTTAAGCTTAATGGGATCCCATATTGCACAATCGACTTGATGATTTATGTAACGAGAGAGAATTTCGATGCAAAGAACAAAAATATTAGGAGAAAGGGGATCTCCCTGACGAATTCCTCTAGTTGGCTTGAAGTAATTAGTACGAGAACCATTAACTAGAATGGTAATATTACTACAATTAGAACCTTTGATGGTATTGAATTTATTAAGCACCTCCTGGATAATAATACCATTATCACAGGCCCTTTTATTCTTAATAAAACTAGACTGAAATGGACTAATAAGTTTTTGTAAAAAGGAATCTTGGTGATGACTTTATAAATAGTATTACAAAGACCAATTGGCTGAAAGTTTTTTAGAAGATTGGCATTAGGGACTTTGGGAATGAGGAAAATATAAGTGTAATTAAGAGTGTCAGGAATGATTTGGGTTCTAAAAATATTTTTCACAAAAATATTTATAGAATTGCCAATAATTGGCCAATAATTTTGATAAAAAAGGGGTGTATTCCATTCGGGCCAGGTGCTTTCATTGGTTTAAACGAGAAGATAGCATTAGAGATTTCTTGATTTGTGATTGGAGTATCTAAAGAGATCAAGTCTAAATTATCAAAGCACTTGGGAGAGTTCAAGATATCAGCCGTATTGGAAGTCATAAGAGAAGTTGTGAAGATGACCTCAAAATATTCGAGCGTATGGTTAGAAATTTCTATAGGATCATTAATCCAATTGCCATCTTCATTTTTAAAGTGGAAGTTTTTATTGTTTCTTCTACGAATAAGAGTAGATATATGAAAACAATTGGCGTTGGCCTTACCATTGTTAAGCCAATCGATGCGAGATCTAAGCTTCCAAAAATCCTCCTCCATTATAAGAACCTCATTATAATCACTAACAAGTTGTTTTTATAAGTCAAGTAGAAAAGAGCTCCTAGGATAATTTGGAGAATTTTGTATACCATTTAATCTTGCTAGAAGAATTCTCTTCTTTTTTTAAAAAAAATGTTCCCAAAACAATTTTAACTCCACTTAGTGACTTCTTGTTTAAAAAGTGGAAGAACCTCTTCGAAAGAAGTGTTGGTTCAGCAAGATCTAACAATATTTGGGAATTGGGGACGGGAACACCACATGATTTTTAACCGGAATGGCCTAGTTATAGGGGGTTAAACTTAGGGGTTAGATTAATTATAAGAGGTTTGCGGTCACTATAAGTTCTAGGAATATGATCTACTAGTGCGTTGGGGTAAATATTGACCCAACCCTCATTCACAAAACATCATCCAAGTATATTTAGTGCCCTTAAAGCCAAGGTCAAAAAGGTTATAATTTTAACAAGATTCTAAAGCTTAGTAGATTTGTTAAAATTAACAGGACGACCTCACCATTTTTCCTCTGAGGAGAACACATCGTTAAAGTCACCTGTTACTAGCCAAGGGACTTTAAACTTTTTGTAGATTTGATTAAGGTTATGCCACATAATAGCTCATTTATAGCTATCATTACTAGCGTAAATAGTGCAAAGAAGCCAAGGGTTTTAGTTAGGAAGTACCTTGATCATTGCATGAAGCTCCTGATCTTCACGAACAACCTCTTCTACTGAAAGGGAATGATGCACCCACATGATGGCAATACATCCCGATCTGCCATCTAATGGTATTTCAACCATTTCAGAAAAGTTGAAGTCATGTTATAGGGGTTATGATCTTTCATGTGAGTCTCCAAGATAGCTACCAGGCAGGGACGATGAGTATCCAAAATATCTCTGAAATTCCTATGAGAGGTGGCATTGTTAGCCCCTCTAACGTTACAAACTATGAAATTAATTGGTCGTGACATTGGTAAGGTTTGTTTGTTGTGATTCTCCTCCAAATGTAAAGGTGGGCCTTCCCTCAGAGACACAACATATTTTCCTGTTGTTGGGTTTAGTGGAGGCCTTATGTCCATCGAGCATTTGAACAATGCTGATGGGCAACTTATTATAGACTTCTTGTCTTGCCTCTCCTTGTATAGAAGTATCGCTATTTCTAGGCTTATGAACTCTATTCGAGACTCCCTTAAGGGTCTGGCTACTACCTCACCTTGCTTTTGGTGTGGGTTTCCCAGATTTTGTACGTTGGAAGGTGGTTGAACATCCATCGGGGCAGGATTCTCCTGATTCAGGGGCATCATAGGGTTGAACACTGGTGGAGCCCCTTCTACCGATTCCCATAGAAGGAATATTGGTGTCGCTTGGTTATATGGTGGAAAGAAGGGTAGGGTTTGTAGAGGTTGATCCCCATAAGCAGGGTTGAAGTGAGCAGGTAGACCCAAGTGAGTTTGCATGGCTTGAATTAAGGCAGGAGAGGATTTGGTGTTATTGGGTTCAGTATGTTGGTCAACCATGTTTGGTTGACATAGTTGTTCATTACTAGTTTCATACCCTCCATGATCAGTTGAGCTAGGAAGTTGGAGTTCTTGAGGATGATGATCACCTCTTGGCCCTCTATGTTCAGGCTAAAAGATGTTGTATTACCCAGGATTCCTATCTCCAGCCATGATTGAGGTTGGTGGTTTAGAGGGATGGGTGTTGTGGAGTAGATGAGAGGGTTGTTCTGAGGTGGTAGTGGTGGGAGGTTTGCCATCTGGTGGTTGTTTGGACGAGGTACACTGAGTAGTGTTATTCTCTTTGGAGGAGGAGTGATAGAAGAGGCATTAGTGGTGTTGGGGTTGTATGAAAGGTCATATTCTTGGTAGGGTAATGAGTATTCGTATCCTGTGGGATTTGTATAGAAGATATGATATATATTTGCATGTTATCTGAATGGGTTGCCGCATTGTTTGTTATCTTAGGAAGGCTAGGAAGTATAGGTTCCATTTGTTGCAAAGGGGACGGATTGCATGCAAATATTTCCCAGTGGTTTCTTAGTAAAACCATGGGTAATTTGAGTGTTCGAAAAATTCTGGGGAGCCAAGTGTTTAGCAGGTTTGGAAGCTTCTTCTTCTGTGGCCACATGGCGTGAATTATCTCCCATTCAAACTGGGTGTTGCATTCGGAATGTCGAATGACTGGATTGTCTTTTTTGACGTATGTTGTTGCCTATTTCTGTATTGGATGAGGGCAAGAGATTATCATCATTTGAGTTTAGGAGCTCAAACTTGTTGACAGTGCCCAAATCATTACAAGAGGTATTTAGGGGATTTATTTTGGATAAAGTTTTTCTCTCTATAATAGGAACAGTGAGCGTGTGAAAGTTTTTCGATATTGGAATTAAGAGTTTTCATCTTGAAACCCCTACCCTCCTTGTAATTTAATCTTCTTTGGGGAGGTTTTGAGTGATGAGTGACCTTAGGAAGATAGTTTCTTTGTTTAGAGAAGGAGACAACCCTCCATTTGTCGTCCTCAGTAGGGTTTCTAGTGATATTACTGGGACTAAGGGAGTTGGAATTAGTGTTAGTAGTGTCCCTATTAATGAGACTGCAGTTAGTCCTAATTTGATCTAATCTGCCACAGTTCCTACAAAGGATGTTTTCACCCTCATAAACAATAGGTTGTTTGTGACATCCTATGTTGATGAAAGGTATTAACGGGTGTTCTAGTGGAATTTCTACACATAATCTGGCGTATCGACCTCTAAGGGTGGCGGATTTGCAAGCATTCACTTTTAGTTGTCTACCAATTTTATTTCCAATTTTTGAGAGAACTGCTCTATCGTAAAACTCCGTAGGGAGTTGGGATAGTTTTAACTAAATTGCGGAGAAGTGTAGGTTTTCATTAGAAGCTACGAATTTAGGAACCCATTTTTTGACAGACAAAAAATGTCCATTAATGAACCAAGGCCCCTGGTGAAGAGCTTTGGCCATATTAGCTTCTTGAGAGAATTTGACTATGAAGAAGTCATTGCCCGGATCAATAAGAGGAAACTGCTCAGAAGGTTTCCATTGTTCTTGTAGCTTTTTTTGAGGTATTGATGGAAGATACTCTTACTAAAAAGTTTGATAATGACCGAGAATTTCCATGGTTCATAAAGCCTTTATAATTCCTTTGGTGATAATATATTGCCTGATTGCTAGTTGGTAGATCTTCTTGGCCTAGGGTACTCGGTGTGCTGTCAAGTCAATCATTATAAGTGTATAAGGAGGAAATTTTCTAATCATGCAAGAGAGTCATTGGGTATTGAGATAGGAGTTTATCCTTAAATGATGGTAGTCCCCCTAGATCTATAGATATAGTTGAATCTTTCGAAGTTGGTCAGGGGGTTTAGGTGGTATAGATGTATCCATTAATGAAGATTCTATGTTGAGTTGAGACATGGAGCAACAAGAGTGAGGAAGGAAGGGAGTTAGAGAGAAGAGAGAGCTTCTCTCACTAGAAAAAAAAATAAGAGAGAGGAACCAATCCACTCTATAGTTCACTGGTATAGAGTGCTGATATAAGCTAGATTCATGACCAGTAGCGGATCCACATGCACCCAAGGAGTGTCAATCGATACCCTTTATCGGAAAATTATACTATTTAGCTCGGTAATTCTTTTAAAAATATATATACTATATAATGATACCCATTGACTTCTTAGTGAATTTGTTTCTTTATATTTTGATTCCCCTTAATAAAAATTCTGACGCCGCCACTGTTCATGACCTAAAGCTGGAGGTGCAATCATCGCCAATAACTATTTTAGGAGCTAGCTCAACAAATCATAGTTACAAGTTATATTCATCTTTATCTCCTTTAAACAAAATAACTCAGCCTCTTCAAGTTTGTTCACATTGTCGATAAATGAGGGTTGAGTAGGTTGGCAGGCAGTCAGTATAAAATTTGTCAATTCATGATAAATTCTCATAATACAGGTATCTAAATATAATGAAAAATGAAAGACAAAAAATCCATATAAATAATATTTACTATTTGAATAGAAGTTTTAGTTAGAGAACTTCTAATATATTATCATTACTGCTATTATTTATGTATATGTAACTCATTTTTTCAATTGTATTTACTTTTATGATGATGAAACGAATTGAGCTTAAATGGATTAGTGAAATTTCATGTAGCTGATTACAATTTTCTGAGATTTAGGTGCATTGGTGTTATTGTTATTATCTACTTTTAACCAAAAAAATCTCATCGCATATTTTTATGAGTAAGAGAATGCTCAACGTCATGATCGTCATCTTTTGGCACCTAGTAATAACAAGTTAAACAAAAGGAGGTTTTAGCTAAATTAAATTTAACAAACAAGTGGCTAGTATATAAGTAACATTGTTTACCCTAAAAAAATTGGATAACAATTAAATTTATAATGTGATTTTAATGATACATGATTTCACTTGATACTACTTGTCAAATGCAAAGAATAATAATAAAAATTAATAATAATATAAGGCGAACCAGCATTTGAACAGAGCTTAGCCCTCGAGCTTGAATACCCTCGATCTAGTTTTGCAAGAACAGTTAAAAGCAACAAACTGATAAATAAGATAATGTAAATTAAAGAGAGAATATTGTATTGTTTTGATATGTGCGAATGTAAGGTGTTTACAAGATGATTAGGATCCCCTTTATATAGTAGAGGAATTATATTCCTAGGTTAATTTCACAATAGAATAACGTTTTAGGTTCAAAAATCTTACCTCCATTCGTTTCTCCTTGATTCCCCCTTGAATCTCCCACAAAGAAGCTTTCAAATGCTTAGCTATGGTGGAAAAATAGGGCTCAACTCGCTGATGAAATGTTTTACAACTTCACTGCCCAGGTATTTGTTCAATGCGATTGCAAGAATTTGAATGCGATCGCAAAGGGAAAATTTTAAAGGTTCCAAAATTGGTCTATGCGAACGCAGCCTAAGGTCTGCGATCGAAGAACAGAAAGAAATAGACATATGCGATCGCAAACAGGGCCACGCGATCGCGAAGAGGAAAATGCAAGAAATTACCATATCCTAATTTGTATTATGCGAACGAGGGAGAACAATTGCGAACGCGAATAAGGGAAAAGCTGACTTCCGCGATCGCGAACCAAATAATGCGATCACGTAGAAAAACAATATTACCTTTTGAATTCACACTATGCGATCGCATAGGGACAACTGCGATCACAATGAATGAAAGTCATCAATAGACCTGAAAAGAAATCTGCAACTTTTACAACTCAAAAAATGCCCTATTGAGAATCCGAAACATACCTGAGGCCCCCGGGACCTCAACCAAACCTACGGGAATATCTCATAACATCCTTCAAACTTGTACCAATCCATAAACCACCTGAAACAACGTCAGAAACTCAAATTAGTCACAGATTTAAGCCTAAAAACTTCAAATTTTCTCAATATATGCTTTCGATCAAAAACCTAACCAAACCAAGTCCAAATGACCTAAAATTTTGCACACACATCCCAAATGACATGATGGAGCTTTTGCAACTTCTGGAATTCCATTTCGACCCTCAGATCAAAATCTCACTGTCGGACCGAAATCTTCAAGCCTAAATTAGCTATGGACCTCCAAAACACATTCCAAACACACTCCCAACCCCGAAATCACCTAACAGAGCTAACAGAACCATCATATTCCCAATTCGAGGCCATCTTCACACTCTTTCGACTACGGGAAGCTTTCCAACACGTAAGTTCTCATTTAGGGGCTAAGTTTCCCAAAATTCTCCTAAACTCAAAATCGAACATCCCGGCAATTCAATTTAGCAGTAATAGACTTGGGGAAAACAGTTAATAGGGGATCGGGGCATTAATTCTTAAAATAACTGGCGGAGTCATCACATCCTCCTAAACTTAAACATTTGTTCATCCTCGAACGATCATAAATAAATACTCGAATTAGTGAAAAGATGAGAGTAACTGTTACGCATATCATGCTGGGTCTCCAAGGTCGCCTCCTCGGCCAGCTGACCCCTCCACTGAACCTTTACTGAAACAATGTTCTTTGACCTCAACTTCCTAACCTGCCTCTCCAATATAGCCCTTGGTTCCTCAACATAGGATAGATCTTTGTCCAACTGGACTGATTCAAAATCCAACACGTGCGACGGGTCACCGTGATACCTATGGAGCATCGAAACATGAAATTCTGGATGAACTCCTACCAGGCTAGGAGGTAAGGCAAGCTCAAAAGCAAGCTCCCAACATACCTCAATATCTCACAAGGGCCAATGAACCTCGGACTGAACTTCCCAAATCTCATAACACCATTCATAGGCGAAAACCGAAGCAGAACTCGCGCTCTAACCATTAAGGAAACATCATGAACCTTCCGGTCCGCGTTGCTCTTCTATCTGGACTGGGCTATACAGAGTCTATCCTAAATTACATTAACCTTCTCCAAATAATCCTGACCCAAATCTATGCCCAATAGTTTGGCCTCACTCGGCTCAAAGTAATCCACCGGAGATCTACACCGCCTACCATACAAGGCCTCATACGGTTCCATATGAATGCTGGACTGGTAGCTGAGACCCTCCAAACTCAATCACGCACGCGTGGAGCATATCCGTGAGAATCTGAATGGTGAACTCGAACTGTCCGTCTGTTTGGGGGTATAATGTTATGCTCAACTCCACCCGAGTACCCAGCTCCTACTGAAAGGCCCTCCGGAATCGTGATGTGAATTGAGTAACTCTGTCTGAAATAATAGAAACTGGAATACCATGTAAGCAGACAATCTCTTGGATATAAATCTCCGCCAACTGCTCCGAAGAATAAGTGGTACACACAGGAATGAAATGAGAGGACTTGGTCAGCAGATCCATAATAACCTGGATAGCATCAAACTTCTTCAAGGTCTGTGGGAGTCAACCAAAAAGTCCATGGTGATCTGCTCCCACTTTCACTCCGGAATCTCTATCTACTGAAGCAACCTACCCGGTCTTTGGTGCTCGTACTTCACCTACTAGCAGTTGAGGCATCTAGCTACATATCCCACTATATCATTATTCATCCGCCTCCACCAATAGTGCTGTCTAAAGTTCTAATGCATCTTCGTGGCACCCGGATGGATGGAATACCGCGAACTGTGGGCCTCCTCTAGAATTAGCTCTCATAGCCCATCGACACTGGGTATACTAAACGACCCTGCATCCTCAATACTCTAGCCTTGCCAAATGGTCACATCTCTAGCATCACCATACTGAACCCTATCCTTAAGGACAAGCAAATGAGGATCATCATACTGTCGCTCCCTAATACGCTCAAATAATGAAGCTGAGAAACCACACAAGCTAGAACCCGACTAGGCTCTGAAAGATCCAATCTCACAAGCTTGCTGACTAAGGCCTGATCATCCATCTTCATAAGCCTATATGATACTGGTAGATATGCCAAACTCTTCAAACTCTCCGCCCAGTGACTCAAGGCATCATCCACTATATTGGTCTTGCCCGGGTGATGCAATATAATGGTTTCATAGTCCTACAGCAATTCGAACCACCTCCTCCGACACAAATTTAGATCCTTCTGCTTGAAGAAATGCTGCAAACTTGTATGATCAATATAAATCTCACAAGGTACACTATATAGATAATGGCGCCAAATCTTCAGGGCATGAACAATGGAAGCTAACTCAAGATCATGGACAGGATAATGCTTCTCGTGTATCGTCAATTTTCTGGACGCGTAGGAAATCACCCTACTGTTCTGCATCAATACTGCTCCAAGTCCAATTCTCAAGGCATCACAATAGACGGTATAAGACCCTGAACCTATAGGCAATACCAAAATTGTGGCTGTAGTCAAAGCTATCTTGATCCTTTGAAAGCTCACCTCACACTCCTCTGTCCACTGAAATGGAGAACCCTTCTGAGTCAATCTAGTCATGCAGGCTGAAATCGATGAAAACCTCTTCACAAAACGACGGTAGTAGCCCGCCAAGCCAAGGAAACTATGAATCTCTGTAGATTAGGATGACCTAGGCCAACTTTGCACGGCCTCTATCTTCTTCTGATCCACCCGAATGCCCTCACTCGATACTACGTGGCCTAAGAACGCCACGAAATCCAACCAGAACTCACATTTTGAGAACTTTGCATATAACTTCTTCTCTCTCAGAGTCTGGAGCACTATACTCAGATACTGCTTATGATCTTCCCGACTCTGGGAATACACCAAAATGCCATCAGTAAAGACAATGACAAAAGAAACGATATATAGCCGAAATACATTGTGCGTCAAATGCATGAAAGCTGCTGGGGCATTGGTCAGCCCAAATAATATAAAAAGAAACTCGTAATGATCGTACCGAGTCTTGAAAGTAGTCTTTAGGATATTTGGCTCCCGAATCTTCTACTGATTGTAACCTGGGCGCAAGTCAATCTTAGAAAATACTCGTGTGCCCTGAAGCTGGTCGAACAGATCATCAATACGAGGCAAAGGATAAGGGTTCTTCAACGTGACCTTGTTTAGCTAGCGATAATCAATATACATATTCATAAAACCATCCTTTTTCTTCACAAACAAGACATGAGCACCCCAAGGTGAAACACTAGGCCAAATAAAGCCCTTCTCAAGCAATTCCTGTAACTGATCCTTTAACTCCTTTAACTCAGGAGGAGCCATACGATATGGAGGGATAGAAATGGGTTCAGTGCCCGACAATAAATCAATAACAACATCAATGTCTCTATCAGGTGGCATGCCCGGAAGATCAGCTGGAAATACATCGGGATAATCCTGCACCATTGGGACTGAATCAACAGAAGGGGTATCAATACTGACATCTCTCACATAAGCTAAATACGCGGCACACCCCTTCTCAACCATACGTTGAGATTTAAGAAAAGAGATAACTCTGCTGAGAGTGTGATCTAAAGTACCACTCTACTCAACACGCGGTACACCTGGCATAGCTAGCATCACGGTTTTGGCGTGACAATCAAGAATAGCAAAATGGTGCGACAACCAGTCCATGCCCAGAATAATATCAAAATCAACCATCCTGAGTAGCAATAAGTCTGCTCTCGTCTCAAAACCACAAATAGTAACCAAACATGACCGATAAATTCAGTCCAAAACAAGTGAATCCCCCATAGGAGTAGAAACATAAATACGAGAACTCAAAGAATCTCGAGATACACCCAAATGCGAAGCAAAATAAGAGGACATATAAGAGTAAGTAGAGCCTAGATCGAAGAGAATTGGTACACCCCTATAACAAACCATGAAAAATACATGTGATGACATAATCAGAGGAAACAACCTTGGTATGGGTAGGTGGGGTAGCAACTGGGGCTGTAACCATAGCCTGGGAACTCAGTTGGGCACGCTGTGGTCGAGAAGTCTGTGGAGGTGCACTCCTCCCAAGTTTGGGGGAATACCTCACCACATGGCGTATGTCACCACACTCGAAGAAACCTCTCGGCCAACGTAGCAGTGGAAACTGTAGGGTACGGGTATTCTCAAACCCCTAAACACATGAAGCCCTGTGCGAAATCTGAGATGCAAACTGAGCTGGATGACCCACAAAACCTCTACGATGCCTTACGCTTCCTCCAAAATAAGGACCAGTGTGACTCCCCAATCTGCAAGGCCTACTCACTGCTCTATACTATCCCTCTTGACCTCGTCTATCCTCTCTCTCCTGGACCCACCTGTCTTCTACTGGGCAAGAGATCCTCACCACCCGCTAAATTGGGACCACAAGCTGTGTGCCATGACATCTGGAATCTAACTAATGGGAACTCGCTACTCTAGAATGGGGGCGGGGGGAGTCTGAGTCCCTCCCCTGACCTGTGAAGTAGTCGGTACAACTTGAATAAATCCTACCTACTCAATGTACCAAATATGTACAGAAACTGTGCCAAAGTTTCCTAAAAGACTGGAGTAGTAGTAGCAGGCTTCTCATGTGCCTGGACTCCAGCTGGATCTGCTGGTGGTACCTCGGCGGTAGCTCGCGCGGGTGCCTTCGCTGTACCACGTGCACGTCCTCAGCCTCTACCTCGACCCCGGCCTTTGACGGCTGCCGTAAGGGGCGCGAGTGCCTCATCATTTCGAGTGGCACAATGCCTCACCATCTGTGAGATAATAGAAGGAAGAAGCTTAGAATTGTGACGTCAAAAATCTCGCGCGACAGGGAATCAAATGAAGTGAAATTTTCCTAACGGTTACATAGCCTCTCGTAGATAATTACAAACGTCTCCGTAAAGATCAGTGAGACTCTATAAACCGGCTTGTGTTCCGTGACTCCTATGAACCTAGAGCTATGATACTCAGTTCGCCCTCCATGAACATGTTGTGATGGCACCTAGTCCCTACGACTAGGTAAGCCTAATAATGTGAAAACAAATAATTTGTGGAAATTATAACTCAAATCAATATTTTACCAAAAATGGAAAGAAGAATGTAGAATGCTACTTGGCACATACAACACAATATCACAGCTACTACAAAACTATCCCAAAACCCGGAAACTCAAGGGACCAAGCTAACAGATTATAATACACAGCTCTAACTCCAAAATGTCTAAAAAACAGTACGAAAGAAAACTAATTGCTAAAGCTAGAATAAGATAGAGACTCCTGGTCTGCGGACGCGGCAGATGTACCTTGAAGTCTCTGCTAGATCTCTCCGCCTCAAAAATAATACGCCTGGGTGGAGGTACCTAGATCTGCACATGAAAAATATTCTGAAGGGGAATGAATACACCACAACGGTACCCAGTAAGTGCCAAGCCTAACCTCGGTCGGGTAGTGACGAGGAAGGTCAGGGCCCTACTGAGAATAAACACAATAATAGATCTTGCAAAAGTATGAAATTAACAGGAATGATGAGTACAACTATGAAGTAGATAAATTATACAAGGCAACAAATAACACATAGAAGATAAGGTAGCAAAGAGTAACAACTTAAGACTCGTACCACCTACAAGGATCTCTCAGGATACCGTCCTATACTCCATTTCATCAACTATCCAAGGACCTTGTGGGATACCGTCCCGTAGTCCATCATATATGTATATCTGAAGGATATCCTAGGATATAGTCCCATAGTCCAACTATCAATGCGTGGGGATCTACCGGAACCCCGGTTCGTAGTCCCAAATATAAATACCCAGTAGCTCCATATAACTGTGCAAGGGGGATCTATCAGAAATTGAACCTGCAGTCCCAAAGTAAATGTGCAGGGGGATCTATCGGGAGTCTAACCCATAGTCCCAAAGTAAATATGTAGGGGCATCTATCGGGAACTGAACCCGAAGTCCCAAAGTAAATTGGCAGGGGAATCTATCGGGAATCTAACCCTCAGTCCCAAAGTAAATATGTAGGGGGATCTATCGGGAATCAAACTCGCAGTCCCAGAGTAAATATACAGGGGGGTCTACCGTGAATCAAACCTGTAGTCCCAAAGTAAATATGCAGGGAGATCTATCGGGAATCGAACCTGCAGTCCCAAAGTAAATAAACAAGGGGGAGGGAGCTACTGGAATCCCACATCATTAGTCCTAATGTAAATATGCAGCAACACCAAGAAGATATTCAGCAATGAAGTTGAAAGAAATACAAGGCAGTAGGTAGTTCTAGCTAACATATTTCACGTAGTACGAACAAAGAAACTTAAGCAAATAGACAATTTAGATTAATGAAGTATTCATTTCTAAACTAACACAGGCTATAATTGCAAATGGAATAAAATATGTAAGAAAGAAACTCAATATAAATATTTAAGTAAAACTAGATTTTCAACAATTATCTCAAGTATGCGCTCGTCACCTCACGTACATGGCACCGTATCCTAAGGGGAAAGTCCCCAACACAATGTTATACAAGCCACTTACCTTGAGTCAGCTTAAAGTCAACAAGAAATCACGCCTTTTCTACGAGTATCTGACTCCAAATGGACCAAATCTATTCATTTCAATCACCTATCGTAAATAACATCCCAAACAACTGATTTTACGATCAAATTCAAAGTAAGACACAAAATTGGATAAGATTACCAAAATGAAGAAATTTGAATGCGATCGCGAAGGGTAAATTTTAAAGGTTCCAAAATTGGTCTATGCGAAGCCTTAGTCCTGACTGTGATCATAGAAGAGAAAGAAATAGATATACGTGATCGCTAACAGGGGCACGCGATCGCAAAGTGGATAATGCAAGGAATTACTAGATCCTAATTTCTACTATGCGAAAGCGGTAGAACAATTGCAAAGGAAAGTCTGCAACAGACCTAAATAGAAATTTGCAACTTTTACAACTCAAAAAAGCCCCGTTGAGCATCCGAAATACATCCGAGGCCCCCGGGACCTCAAACAAACCTAGGGACATATCCGATAACATCCTTCAAACTTTTACCAATCCTTAAACCATCTAAAACAATGTTGGAACTCGAATTAATCACTAATTTAAGCCTAAGAACTTCAAATCTTCTCAAAAATATGCTTTCGATAAAAAACCTAACCAAATCACGTCCGATGACCTAAAATTTTGCGCACACATCCAAATGACATGACAGAGCCGGTGAAACTTCCGGAATTCCATTCCGACCCTCGAATCAAAATCTCACTATCGGACCAGAAACTTCAAAATTTAAACTTCAGCATTTCAAGCCTAAATTAGCTACGGACCTCCAAAACACATTCTGAACGCGCTCCCACCCCCGAAATCACCTAATGGAGCTAACGAAACCATCGGATTCCCAATCTGAGGATGTATTCACACTGTTTCAACTACTAGCAAATTTCCAACACTTAAATTCTGATTTAATTGATGACACATGGGTATATATTTGTACTTGTAACATTCTACAATTAGAACCCCATTCCATCCTCACCTAATTTGCACACGTACCCATCCATTTATTCTACCTAATAAAGCACTTTAACTCCTAAATGACCACCTACTAACTTATAATGCTTATTCATTCTAGCTACTTACACATGGATTGATGCCCGTACAATAATTATGTACTACTTAATATATTAATATTCCACTAAAATCCAATTTTTAACCAATTAGCCACATAATTATTTCTAGGTCTCATTTCACTTAAGTACTATACTTCATATATCTTAGTACAATATACTTACTATCATGGTCGTGGGGAATATTGTATAACACTAATCCATAAATATGAGGTATTATAGCTTGGATCGTATTTCATCTCAAAATGTCAAACTTCGACCAACCCCATTTCTTCAACTCGTTTCCCCTCTCACCTCCACGACTTTACTTATCACTTATTTTAAAAATTGTAAGCACTTATAACCTCAAAAATAGTGTTGTCCTCATCCTAAAGTACTACTATTAAACTATTAATAAATTGTGGTACCATATAAAAATAATACATATACTATTATTTCATAAAAACATCAATGTAAAAATACATATGTTTTATTAACTTCTAATTTTCTAGTCTCATATAAAGAGCACAAATTTTTGTGTGCTTAATTCATAAAATGATAAAAACATAACCTTCTTTTTTATGAAAAAATAACTTTTATCTTTATAATAAAGAAGATCTCATTTATTATCTTTCTCATATCATGAGTATAATTTAAATCATATCCAAAAGTAGTAATATTAAAAACTATAAAATGTTACACCCCATTTTTCGTACATGAGAGTACATCGTAAGTCAATTTATGCAAGCTCATAAATAATATTATATTTGGAAGCAAATAAAGTAAGTTAATCATGTTACTTTTCAGGTTAAAAATATTTAAGATCATTCATAATGAGTACCAAGAGGGTTGGAAAGCTTAGAAGCTGAACCAATTGAAAAAAATAAAATTCGTTGAAAGTCGACAAGTTTGGAATGTTATTTTACATATACTTTGGTGTGACAATAGGGTTATTAACATGATAAGGAGGTTATTTTATGAGTTATTTTGGCAGTATGATAGTCATTTCTACGTTTTGACGGCAAGCAAATTGTGGAATAAAAGTTGGAAAAGGTTATCAAAAGTTACATTCATAAATATGCTGAAAATTAGGTCAAATGTATCTGAGATTTTCTCCAAATATACTTGGCATTATGCTATTATATACCTATCAAATTGAATATCTATAAGTCTAGTTTCTAATGCATTAAATTTCTTGTCGACGTGATATCAGAGTAGAGAGATATTCGTATTTTTATGAGACCGCGCAAGCAGTTCCCAATGGGACCCCACTTAGGCGGTGGTCGACCTACTTCACTTTATAAAAGGTTTGGATGCCTATTTTTAACACATTTTCAACTCAAATCCGTCTCCAAACTTCTCTTAACCCTTCTAAATAGATACCACAAGGATTTGAAGTGGTTCAAAAGTGATTACACCATATTTTAACATCAAAACTCAGTTCTAGTAAAGAACATCGCCTCTTTGAGATTGTGTTGTCATTAAGGATTGTTGGGGGTTGTGTTTGATTAAAATTCCAAGTCGTTGCTACGGGATAAGGTTAGTATAACAACCTACTAATTGTGCTATGCTTTCTTGTATGTTGGTTAAGTTGTTAGGATGATAAACTGCAAGATAATACTTGGATTAGCTTAAGTCACATCTATGGTGTTGTATTGCCATTGAGGGTTGTGTAAGCTGAATATTATGAGCATGTGAGTTTTGCCCTATATGAATTACACCCATAAATTCAAAAATAACAAATTAATGTTTTTGTTTATTTGCAATTTTGTTGATTTTCGTGATATTTTTGTTAGTTGTTTGCATTTTTGTCTGTGCACTTTAATTAGTAAAAAAAAATATAAAAAGGTTATATTTGCATTTAGGACTTAATTCTGGATTTTTTTTGATTAATTAGCAAGTTAGTTGTTTTATAAAGGGGGAAAATCACAAAAATATTTTTTAATTTTGCTTTTTTGAGGTTTTTATTTTAGTTTGATTTTTAATAATTGGTGATAATTATAGTTTAGAATTAATTAATAGAATTCACTTTTTTAGGTTCTCACTGATAAGTTGGTTATACAAAAGGAGTATCAATTATAATATTACCTGATTATCCAAGAAACAAGATATGAAAAGAAAAAAGAATTTTAATTAAAAAAAGGGCAGTTAAATATATAAAATATCACGTAGGTATGTATAATTTAGAAAAAAATCGCATCCAAAAAGTATGATATATGCAATTTATTCTAATGTAAGTATTAGTAGCATTTTTTATTGCTCAAATTTATAATTATAGACCACACAAAAACTAACTTTATCATTGCTCTAAAGTGTTATGATTTAGTTTAGGATTTTACTCCCAACTTTGAAAAAGAAAACGAAAAAAAGAGGAGAAAATCTGGAATTAGAAAAGAAATTAAAAGAATAGGTCTTTAATAAGAGACCCAATTTGGCCCAATTTAGTTTAAACTCCCAGCCCAAAAATGCTTTGCTCCGATCCAAAACCCACCCAAAACCCGGCCCAGTCCACCCCAATAAGTGAAATGACGTAGTTTCATTTGAACAGATCTCAACCGTCAAGGTTGTAAGATCCAACGGCTCAGAAACCAGGTTGGCGAAGTATTTATATGTCCAAACTCACCCTCCCACCCCGTTTCATATCCCTCACCCTTAGAGAAACCTCCACCGTCGCCGCCTTTAAAAATCGCCTCATGGAGGCAGCAAACCTCCGATGGATTCAAATTCACACCACAACACCACCCTCATCCCCCCATGCCCATGGCACTATCCTCTTCTTTCGAATATCATCAGAAGTCGTCACGTATCTAAAACCCTAGGGCGCCGCCATTGGTTCTTCCGCTGTGTCCGGCGGCGCCGCCTCTATTGCACCCCAAAATCACACGAAAGAACCCCTGTCTCTCCCTCATTCCAAATCCTCACTCATAGTCCTTCGAACATCCCTGTAGCTGCTCGATTTTTAAATCAAAATTGAGCCTTGAGAGCGAAAAGATAGTTTCATGCATGCAAGTCGAGCCAGTGTTTCAATAAGGATTTCAAGTTCGATTGGTAAGCTTTTCTTTTCTGTTCATTTCACCTCTTCATTTTCTTCTTGACCTTCTCCCTTTCTTTTCCGTTAGTGTTTGGACTTCAAATATATTTTTTGTAAATAGGTTTGGTTTTAGTATTCCTGCCTTTAGATTAATTGGAAGTGGTCCTTAATTTTGGTCGTTTGTAGTTATTATTCAAATCCCTAAAACCTAAACCCCGGATTAGTTTTATTTTAGTTTATATTGATTTAGCGATATAGTTAATCCCTTCCTAGATGTGAATTGTTCATTGTTTTGAGTTAGGATTACTGTTAAAATCATTGTTGATATTTGGGTCTGTAATGTTTTCTTTTGATTGGTTAAGTGCAATTGGGTTTTGGGCTGTCTCTAGTCAGTTAACAAAGAGTAGTCCACCAAATTTGGTTTTGTCTATTAGGTAAAATTTTGACCCATATGGGCCTGGCTGTTCAAGTAATTTCAGGGTATGGGAGGGTGGTTTTAGATAATATGACTAGGGAATCTTATAGTAACAAGAATAGGAAGCTTCTAGTAGGGGGCTTCTTGTAAATTTTAGGCTATAACTTGGTTAAGAAGCTGTAAAATTAGGCATTAAAATGCGTACCTGAAATGGAAGGGTGCCCTATTTTCCTTGCCTATAAAGGAATTTATTCTTGCTTTTCAAGGCAAGACTTGAATAAGACTAAGAGCTGAAAAACTAAGAAAATACAAAAAGATGAATGTTTACTGTTGCAAGAAGATTTGAGGGTTAAAAAATCAGAAAAAATAGAAGTACTAAAACGTTAACTAGAAAATTACTATTCCATCAATTTGGGCTTCTGATTTCGAGTTTCAACTTGTCCTGATAACCTTGGCTTTAGTAATGGTGTGAAATGATTTAAACTTATTTCTCTCGAAGTCTGAGTATTGAATTTTGGGTCAAGGGCACTGTTTCATCGGTGTTCAAACTAATTGTTTTGCGTATTTTGTTGAATCTGGGGTTCTCCTTGCTGTTGTTGAGTTTGCTGCTTTGGTTTACTATTGTTGCTGTCGTCTATGCTCATAATTTTCATTGGTATTTCTGTAATCAAGTACACTATCCTATTTTCATCAAATGTACGCTTTTGGAATGGAATCGAAAATGATGATGTGGAATTTCAAGTCTTGGTTGTGACTGTGTGTAGTTTATTGGATTGTTCCTACTCTACTAGGAAGTTGTGCTTCTTATCTCCCCTATCCTTGAACATGTACCAGGCGATTGGTATTCTGAACATTGAAATTACACAATAGTTTAGAATATCGTTACCTTAGGTGTAAGTTAAATGTATCTGCATGCTTATTTGTTTTTTTGCCTTTAATATCTGGGTCTAAACCTTGCTAAGTAGCTGGTTTGAGGTTTGTTAGTTACCAGATATGCCTTAATTTTGGTTTTTCTCTAAGCTTGGTGCAATATAGAGTTGAGTGTTTTGTTCTTCATTTTCCTTTTAGATCCAGTTATCTGGAGGATCATGGTCTAACGAGAATGCCAAATTTATCAAGATGTTCATGATAATTGATAAGTGAGTTTGGTGGCAATCAGTAGGTGTCCTAATGCAGGTTGTATGTTTAAATTGGCCGTAAAAGCAGTAAGTTGTTAGTCCACGGAATAAGGTTCTGCTCATTTGAGGTTTATCAGAGATTTACACACTCGACTTTTTATTTCAAATTGGTTCTGAGATTTGCAAGTCAAAGCTGGCATATAGTGAATTGTTAAACCTGTAATTTTAATAGTTCACTATTAAGTGAAATGAGTTTAGATATTATTTACACACGTACTGGCCTTCTATCGATTAGTCTTGAGTGAATCTCTCTGGTTGTTGCTCTGTAGGAGCTCGATTTTGAGCCCCTCACTCATACAGTAGAGTTTTGAATTTGGGCTCACTTCCAGGGCCCAAACTTGATGATTTCCTTCTAATGACTTGGGCCAGTTTAAGAAGGAATATGTGCTTCTCAATCGCAAACCTTTAGTAATCTCAAAGCTAGGAGATAAATAATCCTCGAACCTTATAGTTTGTTTCAAACCAAGTATGTCTTTTAAAATTTATTGAGATAAGTCGTATTAGTAATACAAACGATTATAGCCTTACGGGTATAGTATAATTAATCCTCTTAATTCCGAATCGAGGTGTGCCAATGCTAAATGAAATTGATAATAGCATGGATCTCCCCTAATTGCTTTTGATCCTTAGAATCCAGGGCGCGCCATTTAGCACATTTCCATGGCCCTCGCAAATTTGAAAACACATAATTTCCTTAGGCGCGCTAGTTAAATAATTGACCTTCCTAAATTTGGTTGCGCATTTATGTTACCCAAATTCAAATATCAATGTTAGGTAAAATGTGTTGCGAACTACGGGTGCATTTATGTGATGTGGTTCAAGATGCATTTTAACGATGTTGCAATCTTCTTAAAATTAAATAAAAGCGGTTAAAAAGTTTAGATTTTCACATGGTTCAGAATTGTAAAAATCAAATAATTAAGCCGAATATAACAGTTGAGCTACCATGCTAGAACCACGGAATTTGAGAATACCTAACACCTTCTCCCGGGTTAACATAATTCCTTACTTTGATTTTTGGCTCGCAGACTGCATAATAGAGTCAAAACCTTCCTCGATTCGGGATTTTAAATCGGTGACTTGGGACACCATTAATTATTCCAAGTGGCGACTCTAAAAGCTTTAAATAAATAAATCCCGTTTCGATTGTCCTTTAATTGAAAAAACTCCTTTTCTACACCTTTCTCGGGGTGTCGTGTAAAAAGGAGGTGTGATAGCTCTGGCGACTCTACTGGGGATCGACCCAGAATCTCAGTTTCAGGTTTCAAGAATTCAAGCTTAGAATAATTTTTGTATTTGGATTTTTTATCATATGATTTTATTACATGATTTTGCCCAATGTGCTAAGTGTTGTTGTTATCTCTTTAATATTATTTGAACTGTATATAAACTGTCGCGAAACCCTTCTCTTCTCATATTCAGGGATGTGCTTGCTGATCGAGACTCTCTATTCCATTAGTGTCATACCTTGGAATAAGAAAGAGGCTCGGACAAGTTACAAAATCGGGTGACCTTTTGGTTTACGTAGTCCCCTCCCTGACTCGAGTTGTCCGTTCGGGTGCACAGTCTATAACATATATCCATGTTTTGAAACTAGAATAACTTAACCTCATGGAGGATCCCTAGTAGGAACTCTTATTTGCATCATGCATTTGACTTAGGGGACTCAACACAGGGGTTGGGTCCGTTTAGGACAGGTGCACCTAGAATAACAGACCATCTTGATGGATCTTGCGTGCTACTTGTGCATTTATTCTGAATTTGCATGCCGACCGGCTTATGAAAAAAACATAGGAGGAAAAAAAGAAACTAGAAAAAAAGAGAGGAGAATCTAACAAAGAAAATAACAGTGTGAAGGATAAGGGAGGAATTTACCTGTTTCAAATACCGATACTGAAATGCTGTCGAAATTTTGAAAAAAAAAACAACGAAAAGGATGTTTGTTTTCGAAAAAAAGAAAAAAAGAAGTTGGTTTTTAATTTTTTCAGAATTGGCCGAACTAATCTAGTTTGATTCTCACAGGGCGTGAGATACGTAGTCAACCCCCATCGGCCCCAACTTCATTTTTTGCAAAATAGCCTCAAACGAGCCGAATTTTGTTCATGAAAATAAATATGGCAGTTCTTATCAAAATTAGTCGAGTGTCCCCAAAAGGGCACCGAAAGACTACTTTTTCTAGAACAGCCACCCTAGATTATTTTCTAAATTTTGGTCGGTAGCAAGCACAGCCTTAAGACCTTCCCCCGGAAGTGCTGAAAGGCCGTATTTGCAGAGCCATGATTTTATTTTAAGTGAAAATTTGAAGGAAAATTATTAATTTTGTTTTTGGAGTCCAATAAATCATGAATTTTGCGTATTCACCTTAATAAATGTGAAAAATGAGCATGAATCAAAATTTGCCAATAACAGTCATAAACAAGATCCCTTTGGAGTTGTATATGTGGTGGAATGATCTAGGTGAATCAGGGCAAAACAAGGCGAAATGCGCATTTAGGAGGACTTACCGGGCTGTTCAAAATTAATCCAAAAGAGGATATCATAAATGCGTTGGTTACATTCTGGGACCTGACCCACAACGTATTTCATTTCCCAGACTGTGAACTCACCCCAACCCTGGAAGAAATAGCCGGCTATATCGGGGGCCCAAAATCCCTCTGAGACACCAGTATTTGATTGCGCCAAGGGCCATCATTGTACACAAATTCTTGGACTCACTAAAGATAAGCAAGGTGATTCACAATCCAGATCTATTAGTCAGTTTTTGTACTCCACGGTTTATATACCAAAGATATAGGAACATAGGGGGTTTAACGACCCGAAAATAAAATTTGTAGCAAGGGAAACCGACTCAAATGGGAAGAACACATGTGTTTCGCATTTATGGTATTCTTCTTAGGCCTCATGGTGTTTCCTTGGAAATATGGGAATATTGACATACGTATAGCAGAGGTTATCAGCAGCTTGCTCACTCAGGCCAAGAGCACCCTTGCACCCATGATATTATCTGAAATCTTCCGTTCCCTCACAGTCTGAAAAGGCAGAATTTTTTTTTGAAGGATGCAATTTGTTGTTACAGATGTGGATGGTTGAACACATGTGCCATCCACCCCAGTTCATGAGTTGTGGGTCATCGAAAAAGAGCTTTATAGAGAAATTTTATACCAGAGTTGATGGATTTAGATTACCGAAGGGGGTCATAGAATGAGTATCATATCTCTGTACCACAAGTGCAAGTCAAATAGAGTGGACGTTCGGGTGGCTCCCCACTGATGAAGTTGTATATATGCCAGCTACCAGGCCATATTTCCTTTTGATGGGTCTTTGAAGCATCCAACCCTACGCTCCATACCAGGTATTGAGACAGTTAGGGAGATGCCAAATGGTTCATGGGGAAGAAGACATTAGTCGTCATGTGGTTGAAATTAATCCTAATTGTCAGTTTCAAGAAGCACCAATCCGCCAGATTTGGAGCGAGTGCCAGTACTTGACAGCGGACACTCGAGTACGAGACTTATCTAAGGGTGAGGTTTCACCAGGGTACCTGGTTTGGTATAAAAAGGAAGTGGAGTTTGGAAGACCGGCCAAAAGACCACATCTTCAGGAATTTGTTGAGGCGTCACAAGAACAATGGAATTGGTTAGCCAAGGAAAACGAATACAGGTCCGCAATAGGAAAGTTGGAAAAAAAATTTAAAGATCAATTCGAGAATGTTTGCAAGCCGCGACAGACGATGGGGAAAAGAAAAGACTAGCCAAAGAAAATGAAGTTTTGCGAGCCCAAATTCATAAAATGAACATAGCCGTAGAAACTCCCACCATAAGTGCAAAAGATGAGAAGCTCATGGACAATCTAAGGCAGAAAGTAAGAGAATATGGTTTTGACTTGAACTAAGCAGAGGGTGAGCTAGCCAAGGCCTGAAAATAATTGGACAAAAATGTAGAGGAACGAGCACGCATGATCGAACAACTGAAAGAAAGATATGACAACGAGGTTGCGGGGTTGAAGAAGAGGGTCGTCATGGTTGAAAACAAAGTGGTTAAGCAAGAAAAAGACTTCAAGGCTGAGAGTGAGCATTGTTACACAACAATAGCATGGCTGGAAAGGGATTTGCAATAATTTCAAGAACTGAATCGTGTAACTGAACAAACTTTGTAGGCTAGGTCCCAGTAGATTGGGCGATTGTTGCAAGAAAAGGGTGCTATAAGAGAGAGGGTATAGATGATCGCTGATTACATCACTGTAAAATGTAGCCACTATGAAGATATGACAAGATCCATGTTTTTTTCCACCGCAATGGCCTTCGTCTGTCAAGTGATGGAAGACCTCTACCACCTCCAAAGGGATTTAGCACACAGGCTTGCGGCGAGACCGAATGATGTCTCGCATGCCCTAGGAGTATTATAGGCCTTAATGTATTTATGATTTTACGTCTGTTAGTCTATTTGTGAAGTCTGTATCTTCTTCTATTTTGAGTTTGTAGTATATTGTCAAGTTAGTTGTTTTCATCTTTTTGTCAGAGTCTGCTGGTTTCGTTTGAGTCGGAGTAAGTTGATTTCCTTTTTTAAGGTCTGTTAGTAGTTATAATCAAGTGTTTTATATGAAAATTAAAGATTTCCAAAATATTTTCTGTAACTATGCTCAGTCTTATTCATGCGGAGTCGTGATACGTAGGCAATCTCCATAGAATTCGACCATAACCAAAATAAGAACAGGGGGAAAAGAAGATCGACAAAATCATGAGAGGAAAAACGGTAAAATAAGGGAGAGAATAATAAAATAAAAGAAGGTAGGCAAAAACAAACTGAGCAAAGAAACAGGAGGAAGAAAAATAAAACAAGAGAGAAAAGGAAAGTGGCATAGGATAAAAGCCGGGATGACACAAGCAGCCGATCCATGTGCATAATTGAAATCGGTAATTGCTTAGGTACATTAATCCCCAAATATGTGGCTGCCTATATGTTAAATCCTAACCGCTAACAAGTTTTGGTGTTGTCTATCTCAGTTTAGACAGGTGGTTAGCTTTGCGGCATTCTGGCAACCCACTCCTATAATACTCACTCCAAAAGCAAGCTGATTATGGAAAATCAAGAATTTGATGCAAGTATCATTGATCCCTCAAAAGAGGTGAAAGAGTTGGATGTCAACGCAATGAAAGAGGAGATGTACAAACTGAGGCATCAGATGGCCGTAATGTATCAGGCATGGGTAAAAGGGCAGCCACCACCATCTTATCCTGTTAACCCGACCTTTATCCCATCATTAGCCTAGTCACATGACCACCCTTCCACTGATCCGCCCCTAAGCTTCCCCATCTACCAACAATACCAGGGTACAACTTCCCATACACCCCTAGCTCCACCACCAAAAGTTGTTCCACACCCCTTTCACCAGTTGCTCCCATTTTTGTGGCACCTCCTCCCACCACGCTCCACAAATAATCCAGTGAACCTTTGCTCCAAGCTCATGATAACCAGTATTACCCACCAGAACCCAGTTTCGATGCCCACCAGCCCTTGTCTTACGCTCCCCATTTTGAAATCCTTGTTGAGGCTGAAAAACCAATCAAAGATCCTGAGCAAAAGGAGGTGCTTAGGAAAGTCAAAAATCTAGAGCAATCATTCTGAGATATGCGAGACTTGGGAGGGCAAGTGAGTGTGGCATACAAAGACCTCTGTTTTTTCCCAGATGTACAATTGTTGCCAGGCTTTAAGAGCCCAAATTTGACTTATACGATGGACATAGTGATCCAGTGGCCCACCTAAGGGGTTTTTGCAGCAAGATGAGCGGGGCAGGCAGAAAGGATGAATTACTGATAGCATATTTCAGTCAAATTTAAGTCGTTCAGCGTTGGAATGGTATACCCGACATGATCATGTTTGGTGGTAAACATGGGACGATCTAGCACAAGCATTCGCCTGTCATTTCCAGTACAATCTTGAAATTATTCCGAATCGTTTATCTTTGACAAAACTGGAAAAGAAGCACAATGAGAGCTTGAGAGAGTATGGCTTCCGTTGGAGGGAGCAGGCAGCAAGGGTCGACCCGCCAATGAAGGTAGGCAAAATGGTATATTAGTTCTTTCAAGATTTGGCGCCTACATACTTTGGTCACCTGGTATCGGTAGTAAGTAAATCCTTTAACGAGGTAGTGAAAATGGGGAGCATGGTAGAGGAGGGACCTAAATCTAATAAGATTATGAGTTATTCAGCAATCAAAGCAACCACCAAGGCTATCCAAAGCGGGACCGGAGGAGCAATCGGACAGAATAAGAACGAAGAGGCAGCGACCATTGACTCAGGAATTTGGTTCAGGCCCAGGGGTCCATCCCTTTACAACCAGCCCCAACTTCATCATCAAACCTATCCACACAGTCCATATAGCCTACCACAACACTACTACCCACCGCCCGATCCCTGTTTTTCCGTCCATCATGCACAAACATATACTTAACCTCCCTCCCACGCACAATGGCGTTCACCAACCCCACAAAATAATTACCCAGCTCCACAAAATAACTACCCACCTCCAAGAGCCTACCAACACCCCTCAAGACCAGCTTTGCGAGCCAACCAAGCTGTGAAAAATGGGAGAATGCAGAAGAAGAAAACTTTCACTCCATTGGGAGAATCATATACCAGCTTATTCCACAGGTTGACACAGTTAGATATGTTGAGGCCAATTGAAGAAAAATTCCAAATCCTCCCCCGACAAATCTGGACTATTCTGTCAGTGTGAGTATTGTTCTGGTGCCCTGGGGCATGACACAGAGAATTGCTGGTATATGAAGAGTGATATTCAAGAACTCATTGATTCACATTGGATCAAGCTGCAAGCTCCAGAAGCACCCAATATCTATCAAACCCTGATGCTTGCTCATCAAAAGAGAAATATGATTGAGTTAGTGCGCAAAGAGGGAGATCCCAAAAAGCCTTCACATACTATCATGATGATACGAGCCAATGAGCGGAAGACGGTTGAGAATTTAACAACCAAGATATCAACGCTTAAGTTGAGTGGGGAAAGCAGTGCGCCTTTCCTTGTAGTAAAGAAGGAATCGGCGAGAGACGGGATGGAGAGACAAGAAAATGCAAAAGTGATTGTACCAACCTGTGGTTGTCGTAGAAGGCGCTCGTACAGAACCTGTCATTATTAAACCTATAACTCAGCTACCAATGATTAGCAGCAAGGTCGTGCCTTGGAATTATTATCAAGTAACAGTGACTTACAAAGGGAATGAGTTTAGAAAAGAAGTTTTTGAGACCCACGGATTAACCAGATGGGGGAGGTGCTTTACTCCCGAGGAATTGAGAAAAACCAAACCGACCAAGGATAACTTAGTGTTGGTAAAGAAAACTATGAGTGAAGAGGAATCAGAAGCGTTTCTGAAGAGGATGAAAATGCAAGATTATTCTATTGTGGAATAACTGAGAAAGATGCCTGCTCAAATCTTGCTGTTATAATTTTTGATTTATTCGAACAAGCACCGTCAGGCATTGATGAAGATCCTAAACGAGGCCTAAATTCCTAATAAAATCACGGTCAATCACTTGGAGAAGATAGCTAACAAGATTGTTGAGGTGAACAGAGTCACTTTTTTCGATGATGAATTGCCCGTAGAAGTCACCAAGCATAATAGAGCACTCTATCTCACGGTAAAGTGCAAGGATTCTATAGTTACTCGAGTGTTGGTTAATAATGGTTCAAGCGCAAATATTTGTCCTCTTTCCACGTTGAACAAGTTGAAGGTGGATGATGAAAGAATCCACAACAATAGCATTTGTGTGCGAGGGTTTGATAGCGGGGGGAAACGATTCGGTCGGTGGAATAGTGCTCGAACTGACAATCGGACCAGTTGATTTTAACATGGAATTCCAAGTGCTGGATGTGGCTATTTCTTACAACCTGCTGTTGGGATGACTCTGGATCCATGCTGCTTGAGCAGTCCCCTCAACTTTGCATCAAATGGAAAAATTTGAATAGTATCGACAAGAAATAGTAAAGCACGACGAGGACCATATGTATGCTTACAGTGATGCTATTGTGCCACTCATCAAAGAGTATTACGCATAGGCCCCTGGGTGTATCGAGTTCATGACATGGTACCAGTGAGAAAAGTTCCAAAAGGGGAGTGTGCTCCAATGCCAAAGTTAGATGTTACATCAATCATGGTGGCTGTTGAAATGTTGAAGAATAGGTTTGTTCCAGGAAATGGTTTGGGAGCGTCACTTAAGGGTATTGTACAACCTGTGTCTCTCCCCAAAATTATGGACACCTTTGGTTTGGGATTCAAGCCCATAATTGCAGACACCAAGAGAGCCAGAAGGATGAGGAAGAAAGCATAGGCCCTCCCCAAGCCCGTGCCGCGTCTCTTCAGATCATTTGCCAGGTCCGGTACCAAGAAGTGCTCGACAAAAATAAGCTTCGGTTCTGTGGTTGATCCTGATAAGGAATTGCTGGAAAGGTTCGAGAGGTTGTTTGAAGATGTGAATATGGTAGAAGCTGGATAGGGCTCTAGCGAGGTAGATCTGCAATTTGTCGGGCCCTGTGCAAAAATCAGCAATCGGGAAGCTACTTCTCTCCCGACAAGGAAGGAATTTTGGTAGTTTTCTTTGATTTTTCTTTCAATTTCTCTAGATTATTCTAGGTTGTAATTTAGAGTCTATGTTCGGTCCGTTTGGATGTATAAACCTTGTTATCTTTCAATTTCAATAAAATGCAATTTCCCTTTTCATCAGTATTGATAGTTTTTATTTTTTTGCAATTTTTTTCCTACTTGTATAGTTATTGTTATGCTGGCTCCAATGATATGACATGCATAAGGACTCTTCGTCCCAGTCTTGAAAGCTGGTCTAATTCAAAAGTAATAATTCAAGAGATAGAATATGAGGATGAACCAGAATATGATGAGGAAAGGGCGTTTAAGGAAATTAGTAAAGAGTTAAGCCACTTTGAGGAAAAACCCAAGCCAAACCGGAGCGATACAGAAGTAGTCAATCTAAGGGACCCAGATAATATTAGAGAGACTAAAATAAGTGTCCATCTTGAACCGCAACTCCAGGAAGAGATAATCGAAGCATTGTTTGAATACAAAGATATTTTTGCATGGTCCTACGACGATATGCCAGGGTTGAGCACTGACTTGGTGGTTCACAAATTACCCACGGACCTGCCTGCCCTCTTGTCAAACAAAATTTGAGGAAGTATAAAACTGATGTGAGAGTAAAGATCAAAGAGGAAGTTGCCAAGCAGTTTGAGGCAAAGGTCATCAAAGTCATGTGATATCCCACTTGGTTAGCCACTGTCGTGCTCGTGCCAAAGAAGGATGGTAAAACTAGGGTGTGTGTCGATTATCGTGACCTCAACAAAGAAAGTCCAAAGGACAACTTCCCACTGATGAACATCCACATATTGATTGGCTCTTTTGTAGATTGTTATGCAGGCTATCACTAGATTTTGATGGACAAGGAGGATGCAGAAAAGACAAAATTCATCACACCGTGGGGAACATATTGCTATAGGGTCATGCCCTCGGTCTGAAGAATGTTTGGGAAAAACCTATATGAGGGCAATGACAACCATATTTCACGATATGATACTTAAGGAGATTGAGGTCTATGTGGATGATGTAATTGTGAAATCCAGGAAGCAATCCTACCATGTCAGAGATCTGAGAAAATTCTTCGAGAGGCTCCGCAGGTACAATCTCAAGCTCAATCCTGCGAAATGCGCATTTGCCACCATCTAAAAAGTTGCTAGGATTCATGGTCAAGCGACGAGGCATTGAGCTAGATCCATCAAAGATCAAAGCCATATAAGAATTGTCGCCTCCGACGAACAAAACAAATTGATGAGTCTATTGGGGAGATTGAATTACATCAATAGATTCATTGCTCAGCTCATGACAACTTGTGAGCCTATCTTTAAGCTGTAAGGATGATGCGGTCGAGTGGACGGAAGAATGCCAGGAGGCTTTTGATAAAAAAAGGGCACTTGTCGAACCCACGGAACCAGGGAGGCCATTGATCCTATATCTGACAGTCTTGGACAACTCATTCGGATGTGTGTTGGTTCATCACGATGTCACCGGAAGGAAGGAGAAGGCTATATACTACCTTAGCAAGAAATTCACAGCTTATGAGGTTAAGTATACTCATCTTGAAAGGACGTGTTGTGCCCTAACTTGGGTAGCACAAAAGTTGAAACACTACTTGTCATCGTATACTACTTACCTCCTCTCACGCCTGGACGCGTTGAAGCACATCTTTCAAAAGCATATGCCCATCGGGAGGCTCGCAAAATTGAAAATCCTGCTCACCGAGTTCGACATTATCTACGTGACTAGGACTGCAATGAAAGCGCAGGTATTGGCTAATCATGTGGCCAAGAATCTGGTGGACGAAGAATACGAACCTTTAAAGACATACTTACCAAATGAAGAGGTAACACATATTGATGAAGTGGAACAGGGCAAGAAGCCAGGATAGAAATTATTCTTCGATGGGGCCGCCAACATGAAAGGCATCGGGATAGGAGCAGTACTCATTTTTGAAACGGGCACCATTACCCCGTTACATATTAGCTCCACTTCTATTGCACTAACAATATGGCAGAATATGAGGCATGCATTTTGGTTCTGAGGTTAGCTGCAGACATGGGTGTCCAAGAAGTCTTGATCTTGGGGGACTCGGACCTTCTGGTACACCAAATTCAAGGGGAATGGGAAACATGAGATTTGAAGCTCATACCATACTGGAAATGTCTATATGATCTTTTTCAATGATTTCAGTCATTAGGGTTCAGGCATATACCAAGAATCCACAACGAGGTTGCTGACACCTTGGCTACTTTAGCATCAATGTTACATCATCCAGATAAGGCTTATGTTGACCCACTGCATATCCATGTCCATGATCAACATGCTTATTGTAATATGGTGGAAGAGGAGATCCATGGTGAGCCTTGGTTTCACGACATCAAAGAATATATCAGAATGGGTGTGTGCCCAGTACAAGCCATAAGTGATCAAAAGAGAACAATTTGTCGCTTATCAAGCGGGTTTTTCTTTAGTGGAGGGGTACTATACAAAAGAAAGCCAAATCTTGGGTTGTTGAGATGCATAGATGCTAGACAGGCCATCATGAACGAGGTACATTCTGGAGTTTGCGGGCCTCATATGAGCGGGTATGTTTTGGCAGAGAAGATTCTCCGTGCAGGTTATTATTGGCTCACCATGGAGCGAGGTTGCATCAAATTCTTGCGCAAAGTGTCATCAATGTCAGGTGTATGGAGATTTGATTCACTCCCCGCTGTCTGAATTGCATGCAATATCTACACCATGGCCTTTCGTTGCTTGGGGCATGGATATCATCGGGCCCATCAAGCCAGCAGCAACCAATGGACACATGTTTATCATGGTGGCTATTGATTATTTCACCAAATAGGTCGAATCTAAAACATTCAAGTTGTGACAAAGAAAGCCGTGGTCGAATTTGTGCATTCAAATATCATTTGTCAGTTTGGAAATTCGAAGATAATCATCACTGACTATGGAGAAAATCTCAATAGTCATTTGATGAAAGAGGTATGTCAGCAGTTTAAGATTACACATCGCAATTCCACCCCATACCACCCCAAGGCGAATGGAGCATTTGAGGTAGCAAATAAGAACATAAAGAAGATACTACGAAAAATGGTGGAAGGGTCCAGGCAATGGCATGAGAAGCTACCCTTCGCATTGTTAGGCTATCGAACTACTGTTTGCACTTTAGTAGAGAAAACTTTGTATTTGTTGGTGTATGGCACAGAAGCAATAATACTGGCAAAAACTAAAATCATGTCCCTTTGGATTGTCGCCGAGGTTGAAATTGATGATGACGAATGGGTCAAAACTGTCTGGAGCAATTGAGTCTGATTGATGAGAAAAGATTAGCAGCAGTATGTCACGGCCAATTGTATCAATAGATAATGGCTAGAACATATAACAAGAAGGTGCACCCTAGAAGGTTTGAAGTGGGTTAGTTGGCATTGAAGCGCATCCTCCCTCACCAGGGGGAGGCCAAGGGCAAGTTCGCCCCAAATTGGCAAGGGTCGTTCATCGTGTCAAGCGTGTTTTCCAATGGGGCATTGTATCTAATAGATATGTAAGGCAAGTGCACGGAAATGGCCATCAATTCTGATGCAATTAATAGATACTATGTATGATTTTCTTTGATTAACCCATATTTGTTCGTACTTGGAATGTTTTGAAGATTGGAATGACGAAGGAATTTTATTCTGCTATCTAAACACTTTTCCTTTGTTAACCCTTTCGAGCGTTAATTATTTTCTTTCATACCCCATCTTTCGGAATCAGTAGCAAAATCAAAAACGCAAGCATGAGAGATGAATAAAGAAAAATAATAAGAAAAGAAAAAGAAGAAAAATAAAAGAAGAATGAAAATAAGAAGAAAGAAAAATAGATGAAAAAAAGAAAAAAAGGAAAAAAACAACAAACCAGCAAAACAACAAAGGAAAAGAAAATAAACAAAAAGAAAAGAGTAAGGAAAAGAAGAAAGAGAAAAGAGAAAAATACATCAACAAAGTAATTCCTATGACATGAACTACGTTTGACCTAATTTCTTTTAAAGAAACGTAGGCAGCCTCACGGTTCGGTCTCATTAAAATAAAAATCCAAAAGTCCCCAAGCAAAAATTGGGGCAGAAGTTTGGTTGTTGTAAGAAATATGATTCTGAAAGTTGTAATGGTGAACCCATCTGAATTTTTTTGAGCCTTTAATACCCTTTCTTTATAACCCCATCCAAAGGCCTGCAATACGGTCCAAAGAAAGGCCTTCCGATCAGTCTTTAAGAAATGCCAAGTCAAGCAAGAAGAAGTGATTCATACCTGAGGAAACACTCTAGTTCAAGCTAGAAAGATGAAAGTGAGAGAGTCTTATTGGTGAAAACCCTCACAGGCACCGTAAGGCGACAAGAGTTGAGAGAAAATCAAAATGAGAGAGTCTTATTGATGAAAACCCTCACGGGAACTGTAAGGCGATGAGAGCTGAGAAGAATCAAAATGAGAGAGTCTTATTGATGAAAACCCTCATGATACCTTAAGGCGAAGGTAAGTCAAGAAATGAACAATTGGAAAAAAAGGTTCTTGGTGGAAGTCTGTTCAGAGCACCGCAGGATAAGCAAGTTCACGGTTTGGTTAAAGAAATGGGGATAAGGAAGGTCAAAACAACAAAGCGTGGCAACCGAAAGCCGATCATTTGGACAGACTGGGCCGACTAAGCCGAAATACATGTAATGATCGTTGGAACTATCTGTTCCTTCACAAATAAGTATATTCTTGTCTTCTGGTAAAGGGTCGGAATCAGTCCACAAATGACTTACTTCTTCAAATTAGATCCCTTCCATCGGTCGCATCTGCCCTGTCTCAATCGGTCGAGCTGTATCGGTCAACTATAGGAAACTGACCAATAGCTCTTCTTTCTTTTGGTAAAGGTTAACGGTCCTATTCAAGCATTGGTGCATAACGGGAGGCTAGCTCAGTATATTACCTTTCCTGTAGTTCTTTAATTTAGGTTCAGTCGCCACCTAATTCTGAATTCTTTTGTTAAAAAAAACTCAGAGTCATTGCATTTCATTTTCCTTCGGGTCTTCATTCGTTTAAGATGTTCTCAAGGTTAATTTTGTATAAGAAAGCAGAAGAGAAATTTCAAAGCTTACTACCAGCTCCCAAATGGCAAAGCACATTGAACCTAAAACATAACAAAGGCAGCGGAAGTTAGAGCAGGATATGAAGAATCACTGAAAGTTTCGCCAGTAATGATTCGGTAGTCTCAAGAAGGATGTAAAGATTCTGGCAAGAGGGTCAGGATTGTAACACAATACCGGGATACAAAGCACTCGTTTCATCTAAGGCCATAAGGTTCAGGGCTCATTCAAGCAAAGCAAGCGGCTCTTAGTCAGGTTGGAAAAGTTGGCCAAAACAGAGCACGATGACGGGGAGGCCATTTTCAGCAACAATGCCGAAAGCTAACCACCATATTTCAAATTGACAAGATTTGCTTTGATTGAAATAGGGGCATGAAATTCTTGATGTCTCGGGGAAGTCTTCCATTGAAAAGAAAGCACCTAGCAGGTATGACCATGAACTTCAGGACCCCCTTGGAAAATGGGACCTTTTTAAAGTTTGAGATAATCATGAATAACAAAGAGCATAAAGTGACTCCAGGACTTGCATGATGAAATATGATTCAGCTAGGAGTTGTCATGGCCCTCCTGAAAAATGGGACTCAGTTTTAATCCAAACAGCCATGGGTAACATAATCTGGCACAAATATTTTCCCAATGAGTACAAGAGATAGGATTCACATAGGAGTCGTCGAGACCCTCCTGGATAATGGGACATAACTTTAATTGGAAATCCCTAGCAGAGACAATCGAGAGTTAAAATTGGCATTTAATTTGAAATTCTCAGGACCCTCATGGAGAATGGGTTTTAATTTTAAAAGTTTCCAGGACCCCCTGGATAATGGGAGTTAATTTGAAATTCACAGGACCCTCTTTGATAATGGGAGTTAATTTTAAAAGTTGTTAGGACCCTCTTGGATAATGGGATGTAGCTTTAATTACTGGTCCCCAACAGATATAACTGAGATTTAAAATTGGCTTTAACCAAGAGTTGTCAGGAGCCGCCTGAATAGTGGCACTTAGTTTTAAAATTACCATTAAAAAAAAGATTTAGCGTGACGTCTGTCATAGGAAAGCATGATAAGATTTGATCCTAAATTTTCAGGACCCTCCTGGATAATGGGACGCAGCCCTAATATTTTCTCAGATAACAAGACATAATGGAAGTAATACCTCTAGAGGACATATCCTAGTTTAGAGCTGTAGTTAGTTAAGAATTGTCAAGACCCACCTGGATATTGGGATGCAACTTTATTGTCTTATTAGATAACTAGATATTCAGCTTTCAAATTGTCATTGAACTAAAGAATTGTCAGGAGCCTCCTGGATAATAGGATGTAGCTCTCAGATTTTTAGAGATATTGGGTAACGGGATTAAATTAACACTCACACATGTGCCCAGCACCAAACTGGGGCAGCAAAATTTGTCTTGTTTTGTTGGTTTTGTTGTAATCAAGTTTAAAGGCAGTGGTTTCAGGGAATACAATTCAAATTTTGGTAATCAGACGCCCACCTGGAGAACAAGGGAATATAATTCAAATTTTGGTAATAAGGCGCCCACCTGGAGAACAAGGGAATACATTTCAAGTTTTGGCAGTCAGGCGCCCACCTGGATAACAAGGGAAAACATTTCAAAGTTTTTGGTAATCAGGTGCCCACCTGGATAACAAGGGAATACATTTTAAGTTTTGGAAACCAGGCGCCCACCTGGATAATAAGGGAATACAGTTTAAGTTTTGGTAATCAGGCACCACCTAGAGAACAAGGGAATACAATTCAAATTTTGGTAATCAGGCTCCCACCTGGAGAATAAGGGAATATATTTCAAGTTTTGGTAATTAGGCGCCCATCTGGAGACCAAGAGAATACTATTCGAGTTTTGAAATCAGGCACTCACCTGGATAACAAGGGAATACATTTTAAGTTTTTGGTTATTATGTGCCCACCTGGAGAACAAGGGAATATAGCTCAAGTTTTTGGTAAACAGGTGTCCACCTGGAGAACAAGGGAATACAATTCAAGTTTTTGGCAATCAGGAGCCCACCTGGAAAACAAGGGACTACAATTCAAGTTTTTGGTAATCAGGCGACCACCTGGAGAACAAGGGAATACAATTCAAGTTTTTGGCAATCAGACGCCCGCCTAGAAAGCAAGGGACTACAATTCAAGTTTTGGTATCAGGCACCCACCTGGAGAACAAGGGAATACAATTCAAGCTTTGGTAATCAGGCGCCCACTTGGAGAACAAAAGAATACAAGTCAAGTTCAGCAATCAGGCATCAACCTGGAGAAAGGGACACATAGCAACCAGGCAACAAGGAGTTTCACAGGAAGAAATACAAGTCGACAAGGCAACAAGGATCGAGAACAAGCTTGAAGACATAGATAGGTTCTTTTGTAATCCATAGGTCATAGCTTAGTCTAGATTCTTTTTATTTTGACTCAGTGTAATAAGGGGATCTAGCAAGCAGTAGCAGGAGCAGTGAGATTACAGCTTCGGTAGTCCCAGCTACCAAATACTCTTGAACTACACTGATCTGATTCCTTTTTAGCCAAGGATATGTAGGCAAACTCTGAAGCAGGGTGCGGTCAAGCTTTTCAAAAAATTCTTCCCACGGAGTATTCAAACGGGAAAAAATCATTCATATCTGCTCACTTATCTTTGCACGAAAACCCTCCATATCTTCGAGCAAAGAAGGGCAGTTGTGAGCATGTGATTTTTTCCCTGTATGAATTACTCCCATAAATTCAAAAACAACAAACTAATTTCTTTTGTTTATTTGCAATTTTGTGAATTTTTGTGGTATTTTCTGTTAGTTGTTTGCATTTTTGTATGTGCATTTTAATTAGTAAACAAAATAATACAAAATAGGTTGCATTTGCATTTAGGAATTAATTCTACATCTTTTGGATTAATTAGAAAGTTAGTTGTTTTATAAAGGGGAAAAATCACAAAAATATTTTTAATTTTGCAATTTTGAGGTTTTTATTTTAGTTTGTTTTTTAATAATTGATGATAATTATTATTTAGAATTAATTAATAAGATAATGTGGTTTTATGATTTAGTTTAGGATTTTACTCCCAATTTCGAAAAAAAGAAGAAGAGAAAATCTGGAATTAGATAAGAAATGAAAAGAATTGGTCTTTAATAAGAGACCCAAATTGGGCCAATTTATTTTAAATTCCCAGCCCAAATGCCCTGAACCGGTCCAAAACCCATCTAGAACCCGGTCCAGCCCACCCCAATAAGTGAAACAACGCCGTTTAATTTGAACAGATCTCAACCGTCGAGGTTGTAAGATCCAATGTTTCAGAAGCCAGGTTGGCGGAGTATTTATATGTCCAAACGCACCACCCTCACCCCATCTCTCATCTCCCTCACCCTTAGAGAAACCTCCCTCGTTGCTACCGTCGGAAATTTCCTCACCACGGCAGCAGACCTCCAATGGCCGTCAAATTCACACCACAACACCCTCATCCCCCTATGTCCATGGCACTATCCTCTTCTTTCTAATCTCACAGAAGTCGTCAAATATCTAAAACCCTATGGCGCTGCTATTGGTTCCTCCGTCGTGTCCAGCAACACCGCCTCTATTCCACCCTAAAATCACACCAAAGGACCCCTGTCTCTCCCTAATTCCAAATCCTCACTCATAGACCTTCGAACATCCTTGTATCTGTTCGAATTTCAAATCAAAATTGAGCCCTGAGAGCCAAAAGATAGATTTATGCATGCAAGTCGAGCCAGTGCTTCAATAAGGATTTCAAGTTCGATTGGTAAGCTTTTATTTTCTGTTCATTTCACCTCTTGACTTTCTTCTCGACCTTCTCCCTTTCTTTTTTGTTAGTGTTTGGATTTTAAATTTATCTTTTGTAAATAGGTTTGGTTTTAGTATTCCCGCCTCTAGATTAATTTGCAGGTGGTCCTTAATTCTGGTTGTTTGTAGTTATTTTTCAAATCCCTGAAACCTAAACCCTGGATTAGTTTTATTTTAGTTTATCTTGATTTCGCAATCTAGTTAATCCCTTACCTAGTGTGAATTGTTTGTTGTTTTGAGTTAGTATTGCTGTTAAAATCATTGTTGATATTTGGGTCTGTAATGTTCTTTTTCGATTGGTTAAGTGAAATTGGGTTTGGGCTGTCTCTGAGTCAGTTGGCAAAGAGCAGCCCACCCAATTTGGTTTAGTCTATTGGGTCAAATTTTGACCCATAGTGGCATGGTTGTTCAAGTAATTTTCAAGGTATGGGAGGGTAGAATGGTAATATGACTAGCGAATCTTATAATAACAAGAATAGGAAGCTTCTAGTAGGGGGCTTCCTGTAAAATTTAGGCTATAACTTGGTTAAGAAGCTATAAAATTAGGGACTAAAATGCAAACCTAAATGGAAGGGTGCCTTCTTGCCTTGCCTATAAAGGCATTTCTTCTTGCCTTTCAAGGCAAGATTTGAATAAGACTAAGAGCTGAAAACCCCAGAAAAATACAAAGAGCTAAATGCTTACTGCTGCAAGAAGATTTGAGGGCTAAAAATAAAAAAAATTGAACTGCTAAAACATTAACAAGAAAATTACTGTTCCATCGATTTGGGCCTCTGATTTCGAGTTTCAACTTATCCTGATAGCCTTGGCTTTAGTAATTGTGTGAAATGATTTAAACTTGTTTCTCTTGAAGTCTGAGTATTGAATTCAGGGTCAAGATCATTGTTTCATCGGTGTTCAAACTAATTTTACTGGGTATTTGGTTGAATTTGGGGTTTTCCTTGCTACTGTTGAGTTTGTTCCTTCGGTTTACTGTTGTTGCTGTCGTCTAAGCTCATAATTTTCATTATTATTGTCGTAATCTGGTACGCACTCCTATTTTATCCAATGTAAGCTTTTGGCGTGGAATAAAAAATGAAGATATGGAGCTTCAATTCTTGTTTGTGATTGTGTGTAGTTTATTGGATTGTTCCTATTCTGTTAGGAAGTTGTGTTTCTTATCTCCCCTACCCCTGAACATGTACCAACAAATTGGTATTCTGAACATTGAAATTACACAATAGTTTAAGAATATCGTTGCCTCAGGTGTAAGTTAAATGTATCCGCATGCTTATTTATTTTTTTGGCTTTAAGATCTGGGTCTAAACCTTGCTAAGTAGATGGTTTGAGGTTTGTTAGTTGGTAGATATGCCTTAGTTTAGGTTTTGCTCTAAGCTTGGAGCAATTTTGTTCTTCATTTTCTTTTTATATCCAGTAATCTGGAGGATCGTGGTCTGATGAGAATGCCAAATTTATCAAGCTGTTCATGATAATTGATAAGTGAGTTTGGTCGCAATCAGTAGGTGTCTTAATGCAGGTTGTATGTTTAAATTGGCCGTAAAAGCAGTAGGTTGTTAGTCCACGGAATATGGTTCTGCTCATTTTATGTTTATCGGAGATTTACACACTCGAGTCTTTATTTCAAATTGGTTATGAGATTTGCAAGTCAAAGCTGGCATATAGTGAATAGTTAAACCTGTAATTTTAATAACTCACTATTAAGTGAAATGAGTTCAGAGATTATTTACGCTTGTATTGGCCTTCCATCGATTGATCTTGAGTGAATCTTGCTGGTCGTTTGTTTGTAAGAGCTCGCTATTAAGCCCCTCACTCATGCATTAGAGTTTTGAATTTGGGCTCACTTCCGGGGCCCAAACTTGATGATTTCCTTCTAATGACTTGGGCCAGTATAAGAAGGAATAAGTGCTTCTCAATCGCAAGCCCTTAGTAATCTCAAATCTAGGAGATAAATAATCCTTGAACCTTATTTTTTTCTTCAAACCAAGTGCGTCTTTTAAAATTAATTGAGGTAAGCCGTATTAGTAACACAAACAATTATGGCCTTACGAGTACAGTAGAATTAATCCTTTTAATTCAGAATTGAGGTGTGCCAATGTCAAATGAAATTGATAATTGCATGGATCTTCCCTAATTGCTTTTGATCCTTAGAATTCGGGGCACACCATTTAGCACATTTTCATGGCCCCCGCAAATTTGAAAACACACAATTGCCTTAGGCGCGCTAATTAAATAATTGAACTTCCTAAATTTGGGTGCGCATTTATGTGACTCAAATCCAAATCTCAACGTTAGGTAAAATGTGTTGGGAACGATGGGTGCATTTATATGACATGGTTAAAGACGCGCTTTAACGACGTTGCAATCTTCTTAGAATTAAATAAAAGCAGTTAAAAGTTAAGATTTGGACATGGGTTCATAATTATAAAAATCAGATAATTAAGCCGAATATAACAGTTGAGTGACCGTGCTAGAACACGGGACTCGAGAATGCCTAACGCCTTCTCCCCCATTAACAGAATTCCTTACCTGGATTTCTGGCTCGCAGGCTGCATAACAGAGTCAAAACCTTCCTAAATTCGGGATTTTAAATCGGTGACTTGGGACACCATTTATTATCCCAAGTGGCAACTCTGAAATCTTTAAATAAATAAATCTCGTTTTGATTGCCCTTTAATTAGAAAAACTCCCTTTCTACACCCTTCTCGTGGTATAGTGTAAAAAGGAGGTGTGACAAATCTAACTTGGATTTTAACTTGAAGTTACTGTAGTAGATATTTGTATTATTTTCTTTCATGTGCTTAAGGTTATCTTGATGTTGATTAAGCTAAATGGATGGAGTAGACATGAACTAGTGAATAAAGTTACTAATTGAAGGTAGTTGGAGTTGTGGATTGTTTCCTTTGTTAAAAATATATGGTATACGGATGGAATCATTGATGAATAAATTCATTATCATCTTAATGATACTCTTAAGTTAATATAAGAAGTCTATAAGGTGTGGTATGAGTTATACGGATTACAATCGGAGCTTGCCCCTCGTCGTGAAGTAGTTGTGACTTGTTGTTGTTATATGGTGTCTTGTTGTTGATATTTATATATTGATGGATTTATATGGTTCTTTTTATTGGTCTATGGTATTGTAGGAGGCCTTTTTTACAGGGGAGATGATGTCCTAATTTACGTAAACGAGCTACTAGCTTAAGTTACAGACTTTGCCTTTACTTAGCACTGATTTTGAATCTCCTTATGCTATGATAGATTGAGTTGACTTGTTTGAAGAGTTGGTTGGAAGGTATTAAGGACTCAATAGGGTTAAGGAATGTTAAGGCACTTCATTATTTCTTTTGGCATGATCTAATGTGAAATGAACGTAAACGGTACACTATTTCATCACGAATCTACTCCTAGCAACTTAGGTTGTACATGTTGTTCTTTCCTTATAAAGTTATTCTAAGCATGTACTATGATGGTTGAATTATGTTGAGGTTCATACAGATGGTATGATGTCCATAATGTTAATATAATGTGCAAAGACCATACGTCACTCGGAAAGGTCTAGAACGTGATTCCATGAGTCCAACATGCATTATATATGTATCTACTTTAGTCTACCAAGCCGCGCTACAGTCGGTGGGGTACGACACCTATTGTGCAACCACTGATCAGTTGGGTTTACCGAGCTCCACATGGCCAGATACGATTCTAGTGAGTTGTATGATGGCCGAGTACATTTTTACCGAGTCCTTTTCAAAGCCGGGTACGACATCATGATAATGATGCCCATATAGGCATATGCTTTTAAAAGTTTATATATATATATATATATATATATATATATATCATGCATTTCATGTCATTATACCCATAAGCACTCATATGTTACAGGTTGTATATCCTCTATCTGTTTATGATTTCCTACCTTACATACTCGGTACTTTATTTGTATTGACGTCCTTTGTACCCGGGGACACTGAGTTCATGCTCGCAGGTCCTAATAGACAGGTTAATAGTCCTCCTAGTAGGCTATCAATTCAGCAGAAAGTGTTGGTGCACTCCACTTGCTCTGGAGTTTCCTATTTGGTCAGTATGATTTGTATATGTATTGATTGGTATGGCGGGGCCCTGTCCCGACCATTATGATGTGTATGTACTCTTAGAGACTTATAGACAAATGTCATGTATATGAAATATTGTATGGCCTTGTCGGCGTATGTTTAGTGTACCAGTGTTCATTTTGGTCTTATAGGACTATATGTAACATGTATAAGTTTGTATTACATGTTGGATCATCCTATGTAAAGTATTCCCTTATGTTTTATTCTAGTTATATCATGGCAGTCTTTCTAGCTCATTTATCCATGTTTGGTAGGATAAGAAAGATATGTTATGTTAGTACTCGGTTAGGTAAAGAACCGGGTGCCTGATGGTATGATAAGAAAGATACGCTATGTTGGTACTCGGTTAGGTAAAGAACCGGGTGCCTGTTACGGCCCTATGATTTGGGTCGTGACATAAAATCATATTTTTCAAACTTTTTGCACAATAAATGTACCACTCAAAATAAATACCATATCAAAATATATCTGACAGTATCAATATTGTTAAACTTGCAAGAACTTATAATAACATAATCGCAAATCCTCTATAATCGCATGAATGATATTAGTCCTTTTAAGCTCATATGTATTACTATGACTCATCCTAGTACTAAAGTACGGGATGTAACAATCTGAATCATCAGGGGCTATGAAGGTTTGAGGTATCATAAAATATTTATCCTCAAAGATCTCTTGCTCCTATGACGGGGCCGAAGCTGGTACCTGTGGTTGCTATTTCACTTCCTATTTCCCCTTTGGCTCTGATTCCTTTTCTAATGAAGCACTAATGCCGGTACTACTTCATCGATTTCAAATATCTCATTGGCGGTGAGTTGTTCTCCGTACACCATTTTGATTCCTTTCGACATTGGGAATTTTAAGACTTGATGGAGCGTCGAAGGTATTGCTCTCATATAATGAATCCAAGGTCTTCGAGCAGCGGGTTGTATCTCATATCACCTTCAATTATATGGAACTTTGTCTCCTAGATAGTCCCGACCACGTTTACTGGCAACATGATTTCCCCTTTGGTGGTTTTGCTTGCCATGTTAAAAGCCATTGAGTACTCGAGCTGCAGGCACAATTTGATCTTGGAGGCTGAGTTGCTCAACAACCCTTGATCGAATAATATTTTCCAAGCTACCTGGATCAACCAACATGCATTTAACTTAAATTTTATGCTTAAGGATAGATATTACCAGTGCGTCGTTGTGAGGCTGTTCGATTCCTTTTGCGTCCTCATCGTTGCAAGATAAAGTATCTTCTGGTAAGTAGTCCCGAGTACTCTTCTCCATTGTGATTATCACTTTGGTGCGATCAAATATCAGGCCTTGAGGAATATCAACCCTACCAATGATCATATGCATCACATGCTGCGGTTGTTCCTGTTTGCAACCCTGTATCTGAAGTGATTTTTAGCTCATTCATTCAAGAACTCTCGAAGGTGACCCTTGTTGAATTAACGAGCTACTTCATCTCTTAACTGTTTGCAGTATTCGGTTTTATGACCATAGGTTACATGGTATTTTCATATTTGATTAGGGTTCCTTTGAGCCGGATCGGCCTGTAGAGGTCTGGGCCACCTAGTATCCTTGATTCGTCCAATAGATGATACAATACCTGATGCATCGATGCTTAAGTTGTATTCTGATAATCATAGCACTTCTTTGGGCTCGACATGTTTATTGAAGCTACTCTTACTCATGATCCCTCGGTAACTTTGTCCTCGATCATTCCAAATGAGATTACGTCTCGGTCCATTACTTCTACGATATGCCTTGTATAGTTGGTATCGATCTTTTGTTTGGTCGGAGCTCTCTGTTGATGTCTCTTTGAATCATGCCTTCGGGTCTATTTGGGTAAAGATAACCGGAAGAGGCTCATAACTGATTATCCTCGACTCTGATCTTTGACTGGTATCGACTATATACATCGGCCCAGGTCACAACTGGATATTCAATCAAATTCTTCTTTAGTTGTCGTGATACTATCGAACTTCGCTTTTTCAAACCTTGAGTGAAGACTTTGACAGTCCAATCATCGGTGACCAGGGGTAGGTCCATGCATTCAATCTGGAATTGAAATACGAATTCCCTTAGCATTTCATTGTCCTTTTGTCTCACTTTAAAGAGGTCCAACTTCCTAGTCACAACCTTTATTGATACGGTGTGTGCCTTCACGAACGAATCAGCAAGCATGACGAAGGAATCGATAGAATTGGGTGGCAAATTATGGTACCATATCATCGCCCCCTTTGATAACGTTTCTTCGAACCTTTCAAAAGAATAGATTAAATTTCATCATCCTCTAAGTCATTTACTTTTATTGCGTATGTACAAGAAGTGACATGCTCATTAGGATAAGTAGTTCCATTATACTTGGGAATTTCTGGTCGGAACTTCTTTGGAATGGGCTTCAGAGTCGCACTTGGTGGGAAAGGCTTCTGTATGAACTTCTTCAAATCTAAACCCTCTAGAATCGGGGGTGACCTCGGTATATCCCGTCCAAGCGGTGAGACAGAGGAAGACAACATGGTTTTCTCCAAACCCTGTACTCACAATACCTGCCAAGACAAAAAAAAATACTCAGGGAACGACAAAAGCGAACGTAGGGTGAAAGTGTATTGACCCAAGAACATAGTAAGGATTTCATAACTATATATAGGGAGGGAACCCTCATAGTGATGGGGGCTTTTTTCTCTCTCTTCCTTTCCTCTGTAATATTCTTAGAAAAAAGAATATAAAGCAATCTTCCACTGATTATATAAAAATTGTCATTCTACATCGATTGGTGGGAAGAAATGAAAAGCCTCAATAAGATCGATCGCCTCTATTTCGTCTTATGCATTATCTTCTGATTTGTTTATATAGCTGGAGTCTATCATATTTGATTAAGATTTACCTCTTCATCTTCTTTAATTGATTTAATCAAATTGGTTTCAATACCTTTTGTTCAAACAATTTGGCACCGTCTGTGGGAGTTTCTTAGTGAAAACTTCTTAGTCTCCTCCAAATCAAGTACCGGAAACATGATCACCCACTGAAAGGAACCATAAGAAAATATCACGGGCCAAACTATATCATGATGCTATATACAAGCAAAAGTGGCAACCAACATCGTCCCCCGCACGCCGGGAAGCCCATGAACCAGCCAAAACGAGCCTAGTATGTATAGGACAATGACACCAAAAAAAGGGGAAGGGAAAGAGAGCTGAATGCATTCACTGAATTCAGAAAATACCACCCTCATTGACCATCGAAACTCCAAGCAAAGCGAGTAACGCCACAAATCCACCTTTATTCATCAACTCACCGGATCAAGATAAGGAGAATAGCATCTTGGCCTACCTTCTAATGTTTGCTCAAACAAGAATGCAAGCGCCATTCGGGCAAGCGAGCAAGGAAATGTCCCACCTAAAGAATGGGAAATTACTATGAAACAACTGGAATATCGTCCACCAGGTAAACCCAACCCATAGGAAATGATACCCCATCTCCTTCACCAAGAAGGTGTCCCAAGAAAGACTTCCCGGGGACTTAAAGATCGGGCCGACGAGGGAGAACTCTCCGAAGTCAAAATGCTATTTGCCGTCCCACCCTCTAATGACATCTCCAAACTAGAAAGTGAAAAGGTTATACAGTGAAACTCCAATATGAGTGTGAAACGAGTGTGAGCAAAGCAACGGCATTTTCTGCTCTCCGGCATCACACTCCCCGAGGCAAATGAAATCAGGCAAACTGGCCCCCAGAAAATACTCCTCTCCAAAAAATTGGGACTAACGACGGGTTAAAAATAACACCCTCAAGGCCAAGGTCCTTCACCGAGAAGAAGAGTTCAACCTCGATCAAATAATGATAGGTTAATATTTCGATGAAAGCTCAAAATAACAACCTAAAGGCCAAAGGCCTTTACCAAAAAGAAGATTTTGATCTCAATCGAACAACAGTAGGTTAACATTTGAAAGCTTGAAATAATAACCTTAAGGCCAAGGGTCTTCGCCAAGAAAAAAAGAAGAGTTCGACCTCGATCGTAGAACAGCGGGTTAACATTTCAATGAAAACTCAAAATATCACCCTTAAGGCCAAGGGCCTCAGCCGTGAATTATATGTTTCTACCTTTTTATCATTAGCCTCAACTTTCTTTTCTCCTGATTTGATCCATTTATTGAGCTCCTCGAGCATCTTCATGATGGAAGGATCAGTTCCCAATCCATTATCATTCGATTTCTGTGTTACAAGTTCGACCGTGTGAATAACTTCTTGTGATGCATCGAGCTCAATTCAGCTTGGTGCTCGATTCTGATTTTGGAGCTGCTCTATCGCAGCTTGCCGAGTCTGCAACATTTCAAATATCATTCCAAGGCTGATCCACCTTCTTCACCGCTCTGTGTGTTCTGGTCGGCAACCCGGGCATTTGGGGTTGGTGCCTAAAGTTTCATGAATGGCAACACGAGAACCAACATTGACTGGATCTACGGTCGGTGGTCCATTGGGAATGACTGGAGGTACTCAGTTTTCAAGGGCGATTATGTTCTCGTTCTAGCCATGAAGGCCAAGGGAAGTGTGTGTGTGAGTGGGTATTGCTTGAGAGTTTGACATGTTGATTCCTGAAATTAATGAGACTTACGAGAACAAGCGTAAAATCAGTGTATGTTATGAGGATTAATACTAGGCAATCACTAATCATTAGCCCCACGTTGGGCACCAAACTGTTTACCCTAAAAATTAGATAACAATTAAACTTATTTTGTTTTAAGGATACATGATTTCACCTAATACCTATTGGCAAATGCAAAGAGTAATAATGAAATTTAATAATAATATAAGGCGAACCAGCATTTGAACAGAGCTTAGACCTCGTGCTTGAATACCCTCGAGCTAGTTGTGTAAAAACAGTTAAAAAGCAACAAACTGATAAATAAGATAATGTAAATTAAAGAGAGAATATTGTATTGTTTTTTTCAGTGCGAATGTAAGGTGTTTACAAGATGATTAGGATCCCCTTTATATAGTAGAGGAATTATATTTATGGTACAATTCTAATTTCGGAAGTAAATCCATGATTAACTAGATAACTGCCACTAATTTGATCTGTTCCGAGATATACGCTATGATCTCCAGCAGGTCATGGATATCTCGCTTTTCCGTTGTTGGTCTTTGCTCGAAGTCTGTCATATTTGGTATCGTTCGTTGATGGCCTCGATCTCGACAGACACCTCGATCCTTGGACTCGATACCTCGCCTTTGTATTTTGTTCTTATCCATTATGAGGCTAACCCTCAATGTTGTCCTTTGGTCTCGATCCAATAGCATAATTGGATAGGCACGATTTTAACCGAATACAACCATCTCAATTTTCCTTGATCCAACTTTGTTATATTTGATAATGAGAGAGTATAAAACAGAGAGCGTAGCGTCGTGAAGAGCATTTTTCTCTTTCTGTTTTGTGTATGGCGGTGTGTGTCTGTAATCTACTCATTTTTTAACCATAAAAGGAGCTAGAAGTACTTTTTTTATTTATATAACAAAGTTTAATGTCTAAATTATAGTTAGTAATTTAGAAAATGCACATCCAATATTAAACACTGTATGTGATATTCAACAGTTTCTTGAGGTGTTGATTGTTACATGACCTCAATATTCAGCAGTTTGTAATTTCTTTAACTCAATATTTGTTTTTGAGTAAGACTTCTTTAGTCATGTGCATCCAAACTTTTTGTAATAAAAAATTTCTTAATAATAAGGCCGAGTCTATTTTATTAAGATGTATTACAGTTAACAATTCTAGTAAATAAATATTACCTATTTCTCCTTTTTATTAATTAGCTATCAAAGAATCAAGTAATTCAAAAGAAAAACCTTCAATATATATGCTTGCACACTAAAAAATGGCACCACACACATGAATGGAGAAAAAATATAAGTATGCTGAAACTTGTATTGGTTTAACACTTTAACCATTATTTGTACACCCATAGCCAGAAGGAGATTAATTATTACTCCATAATATAAAGTACTAGTAATATTTAAAATATAATTTTATTTAAAATAACGATATAATATATATTATAGTGCTTAAAAGTATACACTATTTTCCAATCAACCTAGAGGGTTTCGTTACATTTCTTGGCGAGTGCTCAAGCTTTATGGAGCGCGTCTTGGTCGCACCCTCACTGTAAGTGGATTGACCATTTCACAGGAAAGCCTAAGTACCTCAGACAAGTCAACAGTTTTGGTTTCATCAGTAGGTCCAAATTGGAACTCCTGCAAGAGCGATGCGACCCAAAAAGTGACAGTAGTCAAGCCGAGTGTCTTTCCTGGACAGGTTCGCCTTCCTGAACCAAATGGAGCCAGTCTCAAGTCAGACCCCAACACCGAGAAATCCACAAGCGCGGACGCGGTCTCGTTCATAAACCTCTCAGGTTTAAATTCAAGTGGATCCGTCCAAACCTCTTCACTCCTCGTGATGGCCCACATGTTCACCATAGCCGTAGTGCCTGCAGGCACGTGATACCCGTCAACTATCACGTGCTTTATCGTTAGGCGGGCCCATGATAAAAGTGGGCCCGGAGGATGCAATCTAAGTACTTCTTTCACTACAGCTGGCAGATAAACCATGTTCGTTACATCGGACTCTATGATTGGACGACGTGATTTTCCAACAATCCTGTCCAGCTCTTCTTGTACCTTTGACTGAACATCAGGATGAAGTACCATCCGTGCTAGTATCCACTCTATTAATACTGCTACCGTGTCACTGCCTCTAAATATCATCTCCTACGGATCATGCAACAACATAAAATTAGGAAGGGAGAGAGAGAATTGCAAGTGCAACAACGAACGAGTATTGAATTATTTTTTCGAAATTCATTTCTACAAGTTTATTTTAAGAATCCAATTAATTCCTTCTTAAAAACTAAAAGAAGAAGACAAAGCAGTTGCTTCATACCAACAGCCTGTTTCCATGGCCAAAACCATTTTTTCCCAAAAGAAAAAAAAGTACAGTAGTATTTTTATTTTTGAATTTGAAATATTTGGCCAAACTTTTGAATAGAAAAACAAAAACAATAATTTCTCCCCAAAAATATTTTTTTGAAAAGTATTTTTGTGAAAAGTACACTTAAAAGTACTTTTTAGAAGCTTAATCAAATATTAATTATCGTTCAAAAATAATTTTTCAATTAATTAGTTAAATATAAATTGATTTTTACCGAAAGTACTTTTTAAAAAAATACTCTTAATTAAAAGAAATACTTTTCAAAATAAATAAATTTTAGAAGTTTTGACCAAATATAATACTATTATAAATTAAGAAAGCAAAGAAATGGAGTGACTACTCGCTCAGGGAGAGCAAAATTGATTGGTTATGTTTGTTTTCATATATATATATATATATATATATATATATATATATATATATATATATATATGGTTGTTTACCCAGAGTACGGCAATCATATCAGAGTCTGATAATCTTTCGGAGTCCGGAAGTGAGAGCAAAACATCCACAAAATCACGGTGACCATTGCTAGGTTGAGCCCGGTGCTCGTCGATGATCTTGCCCACAAACTGGTTTACTTTAGGCATGAGCAGAGAGCACCTGACCTGTATTTTCTGCGGATCAAATTCAGCTAACCAAGGGAGGTGATCCGACCAATTGAGCATTCCCAAAAGCTCGTAACCTTCATCTACTAACTCGCTCAGCTCTTCGTTACAATCATCTAGGAGACTGTAATTGCGGCCAAAAACAGAACACATCATATTGTTTACAGAAGCCTTTTTCAGAACATCCCTAACCCGTATATTGTCACGGGAACCGCCAGCTTTCAAAATTTCGATCATCTGTTTCGCAATTTCGCACCTTTGTGCCTCAGAGGCTTTGATTTGTTTAGGACAAAACAAGTGCGTGGCTGCAATTTTTCTAAGTGTTCGCCAGTAAACACCGTAAGAAGCAAAACCAATTGACCTGTTGAACATTAGTCTGTAGGCTGACTCGTTTATGGGACGATCAACGAAAGCTGAACTGTTCAATATCACCTTTGCTACCACTGGGTTACACGTTACAATAACTCTGGTTTCACCTAGGCTGAAGGACATGAGACGCTTGGCTTGGCATAATTTTGCTACGGCTGCTATCTTTTGGTGTGCTAAACCAGTCATAAGGTTAATGCTTCCTATAAGAGGAAAACCTCTTGGGCCTGGTATTGGCTTTGGTGCTACCAAATACTTTGTCCATTTGTATTTACCCCAAGCTGGACCCCCAGGGTGAGTCCAGTAAATCATGTTCATGACTAACCAGACAAGAAGAAAAATAAGTGCAAAGTGTATGGAGTTGATTGGGAACGTGAATATTTTGCAATTTGAAGCTAAAGCGAAAACCCAAAGGCTCTCTCCGTCTGTCCTCATTTTTTGTATTTGAGAGATAGAAGAACTGAGGAAGAAACTTAAATTGGTTTTGGGTATGAGATACAAGGCATTGGATGGCTTTATATAGGAAAAAGCTTGAACAATACTTGGGAATAGAAACCCTTATGTAACTGAAAAAATATTTTTAAATTAGTAGTAGAATGCTTGCCACGTGATGTGCGAATATTGTTAATGGATGATACTACGTGTATTGATGTTGAATTAACACAATGATTAGGTAAAAACAATTCGGAATCGTTAAGAAATATAGGAAAATGAAGGGAATATTGAGGAACTCCGCACGAATGCATGACGATTGACGAAGGTGCATGGAAGCAGTAAAGCTACACTAGGCGCTATCATCAAACGACGTGGTGTTACGGATGAAAATGTTCTTTCCTTAACCAGAAGTCGCGAGTTCGAGTTCTTGATATGAAAAATTTTTGATAAGAAATTCGACGTGAATCCAATTATAATATATAATACTGGACACTGGGTGAAAAACCAACTAAAAAATTTAGGCGCTATTGAAATAAGCAGTAAGCAAAGCAAAAAAGAAAAGAATAGAATATTTTTACACTTTTGATCTTAAACATGTAATAAAATAGTATTTGTGTGAATATCGAACTTATGAAACTCGTAACCTTAAATATATCATAATATTTTGTGACTATACAAATTTCTTACTACACATAAAACGAAAACTTTAAAATTAAAAATTATTCCAAATATTAAAAGATGTTATTTTTTTAAAGCCAAACTAATATGAAACTGAAAGGGAGAAAGCATTTAATTATTTACAGCCGCCATCGCACTAAAGAAAATTATCGAATAAATTTTAAACGATCAAACAAGCACAGCCAAAACCTCATTAAAAATTTACGCTTGATTGGCACTAGCGAAGCCAATCGATAATCGATGACATAAGATTTAAGGTCCTGCAATGTTGGAAATATTATAAACGCAAAGAAGACTTGGAAATCATTCTTAATGAAATATATATGTAGCCAATGGGAGAGTCAACTTTTCGACTGTAAGATTCGTTAGCGCTTAGATCATTATTGGACATATTTTGGAGGGAGAAAGAAGCCTCAACTGAACTTATTCGATTAAAAAACTCAAGAAAGAGACTCTTTATTTATGTATCTTAATTTGACTGAAATATTCTTGACTCTATCTTAGACTAATGGTGTATATAGCATATGTACCAGCATTACTCGCTGAATTGTGTATTGTTATAAGAAAGTGTAATTAAAGATAAAATAAAAATATTGGACTTAAAAACTTATAAATGTAAAAATATGACATTATTTTAATTAATAACAAACTAAAAAAAGTGCAAGCACATAAATTGTAATGGATAGTGTAGGCATCTAAATTTTATTAGATTTTAATTCAAGTTACTTGGATTACATTTTAAATAAGATATATTAGTCCAAATAAATATTATTGGCTAATGTAATTGGATTAATTATATAAGTCCAATATAGACGGATTTAATAAATTAGTCCAAGTTCATAATGCTAAAAGTGATGAGCCCACTTTATTAAGCCCAAGATGCCATCTTCCTAGAGGCCATGTTTGGTGCCACACATGTCAAATGACATGGCACACCAAGTAAAACGGAAGAGTCAATAGGATCATGCCACTTTTCAAATGACAAGGCATTCCAAGTGACATTAAAGGCCAATGAAACTTCGCCACATATGCAAGTGACATGGTTTTGCCAATCAAATGTGGTCTTGTCACACTTTAATTTGATTGGTCAAAAAGTGTTCTTATTACAACTCTTCCCTCGCACAACTATAGATATGGGTCTATATAACCCAGGAAAGACACAAAAGTTAAAGGAAGAAGCAAGAGAGAACAATTTCTCTACAAGTTTCAAGCTTCAATTAATCAAGTTTAAGTTCAAACTAAAGAACGAAGAACAAATCAAGATTCAAGAAGTACGAGTTTAAATCAAAGTTCTGAATTCAAGATCACTATTCATGGAAATAACTACATATTCAAGATCAAGCTCAAAGTCCCTTGAATTTATTTACTATTCAAAAGAAGAATCAGAGAATCTAGAGATTGTATGCTCATATTATTTGAAATAAAATACTATGATTGTTGTAGTATTTTTCTGTCTGATTTATTTTCTTGATACAATTTATTGTCTAAGGATAGAATAGTATTGAACCCCTTCCCCCCGCTCCCAAAAAAAAATTCCCCAAACCAAAACCCAGAATGGCATAAAAATAGATTAGATGCAAAGACGGTGTGATAGAATTTAAGGGTCCACCAAACTATATAGAGAACCAGGTTCTCTATTAGTTTTCATAGAAATCACACACACTGCAGTAAGTAAATGACAAGATGAATTTTACGTAAAAACTTTCCAGCTCAACGGGATTAAAAGCTACGACCTATCCTTGTAGGATTTCAACTTCACTACTGAGTAACTTTGGATATGTAACCTAGGAATTAACCTCTTAATCCCTTACTAACTTGATATACTCTATTACAAGCTAGTTTGTAATAACTTTATTACAAAGACTTTACAACTCGACTAACTCTAGCCAAGATACAAACACATGATTTTATGATTTACAAAGGATTTCCTACACAATGATTTTAAGTAAGCTAAGTAGAAATTACATATAAGAACTTTTATAGAGTTACAACTCAACTAAGGACATAGTAACTTGAAATGGGAACTGGTCTGTAGCAGTGTTGTTCTTTATTCTTGATGCACCTGAGAATCATTTTTTGGATAATCAATCACCGTGAGATTGCTTGAGTAAATTATTTAAGTGTTAAAGTGATTTTTTTTACCTTCCTTGATGTTAATAATACATTTGTGACATCACTTAGAATGATGTAAGCAAGTTAGGTAAAAGGAACTCCCCATAAAGTTGATTGTTGTATTGTTTCTGTATTGTAGCATGTGCAGGCATCAACTTTATAGCTGGGGCAATTGACTTGTGTAGTTTTCTCTAGAAACGGTAGCTATTTTTTCCTTAGGGTGTTCCTTTGATTCCGAAGAGTTGAACTGTATCTCCAACGGGATACTTGTTGATCTTAAGGTCATAAAAATGTGTAATAGGTTCCTTATTTTTTTTAATGTAAATTTATTAGATCATCAAAATATAATAAGGATATATATATATATATATATATATATATATATATATATATATATATATATATATATATATATATATAACCTATCAATATTTCCCTTTTTGATGATGACAAACTTATAATTCAAGTTTTCATAAGAACTAGCATTTCCTGTATTCCCCCTGAATCTGTTTCCCATCTTGTTCCCCTTGAATTATTTTTCTCCCTTTTGGCATCATAAAAAGATCAACAATAGGCTTTAAGAAAAAAAGAAATCTAGTGATGAGTTATCAGAGCATAAAAGCAAGGCATATTTAGCAAAAAGGAAAAAGCTTCTATTAAACAATTTGAATTTTAAAATAGGGAGAATATTCAATAGTACTAACAACAATCCACAATTCAAAACAACCAAAAAAACACCACAAACATCATCGGAAACTAATCATAAGAAACCAACACTTAAGACTTGACACTAAGGGGACACTGTCTATGGAGCACTGGAAGGAGAGGATTAGATATAGATACAAGGGTTTGGAGGACTAGATCCATTCGAGAATTCACCGATATTTTCTCATTGAGCAGTTTCTCTTTTAGGTCCTCCACCTATTTCTTGAGCATTCTCCTTGGTCAGATAACGTTTTCGCTTTGAGAGCTACTGGAACCAGGTTCCTTCTAAAACTGACTCTCAGTAATAGCATTCCTTGCTTTCAACTGCCTCAGCAGTGGCACTGTTCTGAGCGTTGATCAAATGAGAAATGATAGAATTGCTTCTAACTCCTACAGCCATATCAATGCACTCACATTTTTCGAGGGTGAAATAGGAAAAAAGATTGCTTCTTAGTAGCCACTTTATCTTGTCCTAGATGAACTTTAAAGTACTAAAAAACCTTGGTGAGAAGGAACCCATAAGGCATCCCATAATTACCATCTTTGAATTCTACCACTTTTTGTATGTGCTCTATCATGATCCCAGGCAGGTTGATGGTAGTGAAGTTGTCAGTGCTTCCATGAGGAACAGGTCTACACGAGAAGTAATGGATCGTCTCTCAGAACGAGGGAGCACGACATTTGCTCACCATCTCAAATAGCAATTGGTACACTGGAAGGAGAGTCTTTTTTCTGTACCCATTCCCCTTGCTAAAATGCTCTGTCCGTCAGGGTAGCATTTTTGATGTTTTGAGAACTAGCTCTCTGAATAGTAGACAGCCCTTCAGCAAGCACACCGAGAATAGGCCCCAACAAAATAGAGTCCATTACCATATCAGCTCTATTCACCAGTACGCAAATGTAATCATCCTCAACTTTGAAGAAGTCAACATAGAAACTTTGTACTTCCTGTTCATACACTTTTGGAGCATCACTTGTGAAAAAATGTGGCCATTGTTGAAACTCATAAATTTTCAACCAACTATCGCATTCCAGCCTCCTCCAAAATGTCAGGGGCAAATGTGCGGTCACATAGCACCTTTTGATTCCTCAATTTCTCTTTCCCAGTACTCCGGGGATCACTAACTTTGGACTTCTTGGAGGAACTAGGTTCCTCATCAGTATCAATTTTTCATTTAGCAGACTTGCCAACATTCTTTCCCTTTTCATCAGACTTTACAGACTGTTCACCCAGTTCTTCCATAACCCTGGCACCGGACTCTTCCACTAACTTATCACTAGATTCTTTCAGTACATTTTTACTAGAGACAACATCATCAGACTTGTTCAGACTTTCAGCATATCTAAAAGACCCCTTATTAGGCTTGGGGAGAACATGCTTCCGTGAGCGCTTTCTAGTCAATGAGCCATGTTCCACGTCCGCTTCATCATCCATATTCACAACAGGCATTGTCTTCTCACTCACATCCTTCCATTTTTCACCAATTTCCTTCTCCTTGAATTAGCTTGGTTGTGCTTAAGAGCAGACTCAAGAGTCTCCTTCTTTTGCAACCTTGTAGTAGGTCGCTTAGGAGTGTACTCTTGAGCAGCCATTGGCCTACGCCTAGTAAATCTAGCAATTGGCATATCATCAGTATCCTCTTTATTTTCCCAAATTTCTTCTTCAGATTTAGATCTCATCTCAAGCACAACCAAAGACAAAGGCTCAGTATCAAAATGAGGACAAGGAGCAGGGTCAATACTGACATGGGCTCTTGAGAGGACCCCTGAGTCGGATCCTCTGAGGAGGGATCATGTCCTTCATTTGGTACCAAAGTAGTATTGCCTTGTGCTGATTGTTCAACAGGCACAAGCTCTCTACCCTCTATCACTGTATTAGACTCTTCCCCTGGAGCCTTAGACCCATCATCACTTCCTTTGATAATAACCCCTTAATTAGCTATAGATAGAATGTTTTCTATTACTTCTTTCTTTTATAACTCCATCGAAAACGCAGAAAAAGAGGGAGTTGTACCCGTAGGCTCAAGATTAGGAACGGAAGCATTCTCAGAACCAGCGATTTGGTCTACATGTGAACCTTCATCCAAAGGAAGACTGGAGATTTCCTAATTTTCCTCTTCGTCAACTGTACCCTTTTCACCTAGTTTTTCTGGTGAGGCAGAAGGAGAGATCGTGGCCACAAGCCTTTTAGAATTTGAGATATTACAGCTCCTATGAGAACCCAAACTCGATTGGGTAAGAGAGAATATTGAGTGTTGGGGTGACTCCCCCCTAGGGTTTTCGCTAGTACTAGTGTGGAGCGAGGAGTTAAACATTAGTGTTTTAACAGGTGAGGACTCAATGGGGTTTTTACTTGGAACACTCGAGGTTTCGTGGTTTTCAGCCATGGTGAGAAGTGATGAGTTGAAGAGAAATATTGGTAGTTTGAAGAGAGAAAAAAGTAGAAAAAGTTTAAAGTTTGATGTGTAGAGTTGTCACAGTGATGGATGTATTTAAGATGGATGAGGGACACGTTAGAAAGAGCAGTAGTTTTGGGAGTTGGTTCAATTACCAACGGGTGAAACATTTGGGTTCAATAGATGCAAGGAATAGAAACTGACACACTGATGACATGGCACTTGTTTTAACCTTTCAAAATTGTGCATGAGAAAACAAAGAAACTACTATCATATGTTAGGAGAACCAGGTTCCTTAACTAATCTTTCATATGTAAGTTTTTCCCTTTTTACTAGTGTGCACTGCATCAACTACTTGTTTGCTCTATAATCATGTGTGTCTACATGTAATTGTATAGAGCTGAGTTAGACTTTGCCAAAAAATACTATATAGTTAATTTTACTTGGACATTTGTTTCACAGTCAATCATCAAGTGACCAGTTCTCCGTTGGGTTTTATCAACCCCAGTGTCGGGCGATTTCATTCAAAATGTTCTCTGCTCAAGGCCTTGGTGAATATGCATGTAATCTGTTTTTCTGTGCTGCAGAATTTCATTCAAATGAGCCCCTTTTAAACATTGTCTCTGAGGAAGTGGTGATGCACGTCAATATGCTTGGTTATCTTATGTTGGATTGGATTTTTGGCCATATTGAGTGCATTTGTATTGTCGCACAGAAGGGGCACACAGTTAGAGAACACTCCAAAGTCTTCCAACTACTGTTTGATCCACAACAATTGAGCACAACAAGAAGCAGTTGCTACGTTCCGCTTTTGAAGTTGAGAGTGTCACCGAGTTTTTCTTCCTTGTACCCCATATGATTAGATAAGAACCCAGGAAATGTGCCATTCCATACATGTTTTTCCTGTCCACCAAATATTCTGCATAATCAACATTAGCATACCCAACAGATCAAAGTTGTCGCCTAATGGATAGTAGAGATTGAAACCTTGCACAGAGTCCCATGATGAACCTAATGTCTGGTCTGCTTGCAGTGAGATACAAGATTGACCCTATGATCCCTCTATACATGGTCTGATTTACGGGGGAACCAAGTTCATCCATGTCTAGACGAGTAGATTTGGCAATATGAGTGCCAATAACTTGTGATGCTTCAATGTCAAGCTTTTTTAGCAGCTACTTTTGACGACTTATCAATGTTCCCTTTAGAGATTGCTTCACTTGAAGTCCTAAGAAGAAATTTAGTTCTCCTATCATACTCATCTCTAACTCACTCCCCATGAGTTTTGCAAACTCTTCACAAAGAGAGTCAACAGTGCTCCAAAAATGATATCATCAACATATACTTGAACAATGGGCAGGTTCCTTCTTTATTTATTCAGAAAGAGAGTGTTATCAATTTTCCCTATAGTAAAGCCATTTTCTAGAAAAACATTTGACAACCTTTTATACCAAGCCTGAGGAGCCTGCTTTAGCCCATACAACACCTTGTCCAGTTTGAACACATGCTCCGGATGCTCGTAATTCTCAAATCCAAGTGGTTGATTAACATAAACTTCTTCTTTTAAGAAGACATTAAGAAATGCACTTTTGACATCCATTTGGATTAATGTGAACTCCATATATGATGCAAAGCTAATAAGGGATTCTGATAGCTTCCATTCGAGCAATTGGAGCAAAAGTTTCATCATAGCCAATCCCTTATTCCTGATTGTAGCCTTGAACTACCAGCCTTGCCTTACTTCTTGTAATGTTTCCAAGCTCATCAAATTTGTTCCTGAATATCCACCTGGTTCTATAATAGTTTGATCTGCAGGTCGAGGAACCAGGTGCCATACTTTGTTCCTTTCAAATTGATTCAGCTTCTATTACATGGAATTGATCCAGTCTACATCTTCGATGCTTCCTTGATATTTTGTGCTCTATTTGAGAAAGAAAGGCTGAGAAAGAAAGTGTATTTCTGGCTTTTGACCTAGTTTGAATTCCCAAGTCGAAAGGAGTGATTATGTTGTCAAGGGGGTGTGAACTTCTATGCTACCAATTTGATACTTGAATCTAATTGGTAGAAGACCAGGATCCAGGTATGCCTGACTAAGGTTCTTGGCTGCTTCCTATTTCAACAAGTGGAGTACCTTGGACTGCGTCAATAACTCTATTTTTAGACTCAGTTGTTGTGATCGTGGGAATATGTTCCTCTCCAATGGATGGAGATGTATTTGCATCATCTTCACTGGATTCCTTTTTCAGGACCCAAACCGAAGGGCCGTGACGGGTACCCGGTGTCGTACTCGACCGGGTATCAAAGTAACATACCTTTATTATCATATTATCACGAGTAGATGAGCTAGAAAACCCATCCTGAGATAACAAGAAAAAAAAATTAAGGGAATACTCAACATATGAAGATCCAACATAATATACAAACTTATATATGTGACATACGGGCCTATAAAGCTGACATGACCATTTTTAAACTCAAGACATAGGCCGACAAGGCCATACAAGTATCCATACACCTGACATCTGTCTACAAACCTCTAAGAGTACATAAAACCATGAAGGCCGGGCCAAGGCCCCACCATACCAATCAATACATATCCAAAGAATACTAACCAAATAGGCAACTCTGGAGCAAGTGGAGGGCACCAACACCTTCGCTGAGCTGATAGCCTACTAGGAGGAATGTCAACCTGTCTATCAAGACATGCGGGCATGATACGCAGCATCCCCAGACAAAAGGGATGTCAGTACGAATAAAGTACCGAGTATGTAAGACAGGAAAACATAAATAAGAACTGTAATGTAAAAAGAGATAGAGGAATACAACCTGTAACATCTGAGTTGCTTTGGGGCTACTGACATAAAATGCATAATACATATATATATATATATATATATATATATATATATATATATATATATATATATATATATATATATATATATATAAACTTTTAAAAACATACGCCTCTGTGGGCATCATCATCATTATAGTGTACCCGGCCTCAAAGAGGAGTGGGTAAAAACGTACCCGGCCATCAGAAAGGCTCGGTAGAATCGTCACTGTCCACATGGAGCTCGGCAAACTGATCAATGGTTTCACAGTAGGTGCCGTATCGGGCCGACTATAGCGCCGCTTGGTAGAGTAAAATAGATACATATATATAATGCATGCTCGACTCATGGAGACACGTTCTAGACCTTTCGGAGTGACGTAAGATCGGTATCCTCTGTACATGTTATTATGAATAACTCTTCACCATGAACCTTATAAGAATTAGGAAGTACCAACTACATTGATAACGTAAGAATAAGAGAAGCTACATCACATCAATCGTTTCACAAGAGGGGAAACAATGTAAGTACTGCTAGCTTCTAAGACTAGAGTATCTCTGGAAGCTCGTTCTTTACATTATGTACAATCAGAGTCATGCAAAAGAAGAAAAGGAATAGCCTCACATACCTTGTATTTTCTTTCCAACCTCAAGCTATGCAATTTCACGGCTCCTTAGTCTACAATAAGAGAAATGACACCATCGTTATCGTTTAGGCGTCGTAACTATTATGTATCGAGCACAACCTATTTCACGAGGAAACGGATGGTACTTCCCCAATATATATTACTTCACACATGTCAAAAAAATCACCAAACAGCCCAAAAAACATCAATAATAATCATATTGAGCCTCCCAAAATAGTCCACACAACCTAATCACTTCATACATAAGACGACCACCTTAGTAGTGTCAAACGACCCGGAAATATTACAACGAACGACAAGAAAACCATGCTTCTATTATGTGGTGTTTCTCCACACCATTTCCATAAAAACAGTAGCAAAAGGTACTATCCAATAGCAACACGAAATGGCCCATAAAACAGCCCACAACAAGTCGGATAATTCGAACTCAGGATAATTCGAACTCACAGCTCCCAATCACCGTCCCGTGAGTTCTAGCTATTAGAAATGAATTTAGCAAACTTCCTTCATATTTAAAAGCTTAAATACAGAAATAGGTCATTTTCCTAACTATTAAATACCTTCCAAAACTCAAACTACAAAGAAAAAGAGAGGCTATATAGCGATACTTCGTCATAGGGATCATTTTAATATTATCGCTACTTGATTTCGTGCCTCGGATGATAATCTTGTTAGAAACCCCTGTGGAAAGCTTGAAGGTAAGGTTAGGGGTCTTATTTGTTCGAGCTATCTGGAATTATGACGAAAGAGACGAAATAGGAAGATAAATATCCATTTTGGTTGAAAAGTCAAAAAGGTGCTACTTGGCACCCTAGCATTGGATCATCTTCCAACGCTTATAACGTTTTATCTGGGTGTCGTATGAATGAACGGTTAAAAGAGTTGAAAGCTAGATTCCAATACCTTTAATTTGATTTATAATATGTCTCAAAAAGACCTCATATAATACACAAAATGTATTGCTCAAAGAGCTTTAGTGGCATACCTTCTTGCCAACTATGCAGCCTGTGCAGTCTTGTAAAACTGCAAATATCTCTCTACTACGATATCGTATTGACAAACCATTTAATGAATAAGAAATTAGACTCTTCAATTTGATGTGTGTATCATCCCGTAATTCCAAGTATATTGTGAGAAAAGCTCCACTACATTTGACCTAAATTTTAGCATGTTTATAAATGCAACTTGTTGTCGCCTTTGCCTATTTTTGTTCCACAACTCGCTTGACTCCAAAACGTAACACACGACTATCATAAACCTTAAATAAATTATAACATAACCTCCTTATCACGTTAAGAACCCTAGTCTCACCCCAAAGTTCATGTTATAACATTCCAAACTTATCGACTTTCGACGAAACTTATTTCCTTCAATTTGCTTAGCTTCTAAGACTTTCCAACCATCTTGGTACTTGTTATTCATGACCTTAAATATTTGTAACCTCTAAGGTAACATGATTAACTTACTATATTTTCTTCCAATAGAATCTTATTTCTGAGCTTACATCAATTGACTTATGACGTACTCTCACGTACGAAAAAATGGGGTGTAACATCCTTAACATGACTCTTCATGTCTGTCTTTCCATTTTCCATGTCAGTAACTTCACCTGGAACATATAAAGGTTCTCTGTCTTGATAAACACGCTTGTCCTTCTCACATGAAAGGTAATATTCATTAAAGATCATATGTATACTCTCTTCAACACATTGAGTCCTTTTGTTGTATACTTTGTAAGCTTTGATTTGAGATGAGTATTCCGGAAAGATTCCTTCATCACTTTTGGCATCGATTTTTCAAGGGCTTCCTTTCTATTGTTGACAACAAAACATTCACACCCAAAAGTCCTTAGATTTGCAGCTTGGGCTTCCTTCCATTCAGCAGTTCATATGGAGTTTTTTTCAGAAGGTACCTAATCATGCTCCTGTTCACCAAGTCGCAAGCAGTATTGACAACTTCTTCCTAGAAATTCTTTATAATCCCACTGCCAATCAACATTGTCATTGTCAAGTCTTCAAGAGTTCTATTCTTCCTCTTCGCAACACCATTTTGTTGAGGTGTTCTTGGAGATGAAAACTTCTCAGTGATACCATTTTGAGTACAGAACTCATCAAATTTGGCATTGTCGAACTTTGTCCCATGATCTGACCTGATGTAAGCTACATTATAACCCATCTTCACTTGAATATTTTTGACAAAGGCATCAAAAACTTCAAAAGTTTCATCTTTGGTTCTGAGAAACAAAGTCCAGGTGAATCTGGAGTAGTTGTCAACTATAACAAAGATGTATTTCTTTCCTTCTCTACTTGGCACCCTCATAGGTCCACATAGATCCAAATGAAGAAGATCAAGTGGCCTTGAGGTACTGACTTCCGTCCCTTTTACACATGCATCACATACTTTATGATCCTTAAAGCTTTGGCAAACCACGAACTAGGTCCTTCTTGACCAATTTGTTCAGCAACGTGAAACTTTCATGACCCAGCCTCATGTGCCATAATTTAGAATCATCATCAACAATACTTAGACAGCTGGGATCACCATTCCATAGAGACATAAAATAAGCAATATAGATATTTTTGTATCTTTTGCCACTAACACCACCTCACCAGTCACTAGGTTTGTGACTGCACATATTTTTGACAAAAACTCCACCTTGTTTCCCTTGTCACATATCTGGGAAACTCTTAGAAAGTTGTACTTCAACTTGTTCACATAGTACACATTTTTTATTGCATGAGAGATAGACTTCCCATTCCTTCCAACTCCCAGAACGTATCCTTTCTTGCCATTTCCATAGAATGCACTCCCTTCTTACAGGGCCTTGAGTGAAAGGAAATTATTTGTACTTGCAATCATATGTTTTGAGCAGCCGCTATCCATGTACCATAGTAGGCTACTCCCTTTCACTGTTCCCTGCACAAGAAAATCAGGAATTAGATTTAAGAACCCAAATGAGTTTGGATCCCTTGTAATGAGGAAATAGGTGAATTATGGATCTTCTAGTCCAAGTAGGCATCATGAGTTTTTATATGAAGGACCGGTTCTTTACCAGTAGTTACTTTTTCAGCAACAACTTTGTTTTTGTATTATTCTACCTCTCCTAATTCCACAATTAAAGTATCTTTATCATTTATAAGACTGTGAAAAGAATCAATTAACACATTTGCCAAATACATGTTTTTAGGAGAATAAGATTGCAGATTTCTCTGAACATCAAAAAATTTACCTCATCATAATCAAATTGAGCCATCAAGGCAAATATTGAGTCATACTCAGTTGCTTCACTTTCTACTTCCATCATTGAACTGTCACCATGATTATTTATTTCTTCAAATTTGCTGGAGGAGTTTCCCCATGCAACTAGATCTTGCTTTACAACATTGTCAGCAACATTCTTTCTCTTGAAGCATTTATCAGGAACTGGGTTTCTCTTGGTTGCTTTGTCAAAGTTATTTTTTGTATTGATCTTTCTTTAGGAGGGGACAATCCTTGATAAAGTGTCATGGCTTTCCACATTTATGACAGAGGTCATAATTTTTTGGCTTGCTAGAACTGCCCCTTTTTGGAATACCTCTATTCATGCGACCATCTTCTATAATATTCTTGTCAAGGAAGCCATATCACCATCCTTACCACTTGAATCATTGCTAGTTATCTTAAGGGCCAGGTTCTTCTCCCTTTTGGGATCTCTTCTTTCATTGTCCTCCTTCTTCTTCATTTTGTGTTTTTCAGATTACCGACAAGCTCATCAATGGTTAGCTCCTGCAAGTCCTTCGCCTCTGTGATAGTGTTCACGTTGCTTTCCTAGGAGCTGGGCAGGACATTGAGAATTTTCCTGAAAATCTTCTTTCTTGGAATTATCTCCCTAGGAGAGTGGAGCTTATTGATGATACAGGTAAAGCGAATATGCATATCTTGAATGGATTCATCGTCTTTCATCCTTAAGAACTCATATTCAGTTGTAAGCATGTAAATATTTGATTGCTTAAATTATGTTGTTCCTTCATGAGCAGTTTGGAGGGCTTCCAAGATTTCCTTAACTGATTGGCATGTCGATATCCTATTACATTCATCAGGACCATTGTCACAAACAAGAATTTTCTTTACTCAAAAATTATTTTCTATGATCTTTCGATCAATGTCGTTTAATTTCTTTCTTGTTTTGGGAACTGTTATAGCTACAGTTGGGTTACCAACAATCTTGGTAGAAGCGAAGGGTCCATCACAGGTGACATCCCAAAGCTCAAAATCTTCAGCCATGATGAAGTCGTGCATCCTAGTCTTCCACCATCAATAATATTGGCCATTGAACTTTGGTGGCATGTAGGTGGATTGACCTTCTTCAAAGTTTGGAGGAGCAGCCATGAGGATCACTTCTAGATATTACCCTGATACAATGAACCTGCTCTGATACCAATTGATATAATTTAAGGGTCACCAAACTATATAAAGAACCATCTTCTCTACTACTTTCTACAAAAACCACGCACGCTGCAGTAAGTAAATGACAAGAGGAATTTTACGTGGAAAATTCCTAACTCAACAGGATTAGATACCACGACCTACACTTGTAGGATTTCAATTTCACTATTGAGCAACTTTAGATTACAACCTATGTGTAGACAATAAATATGCGTCGAGAAAATAAAATCAAGACCAAAAAATATTGCAACAATCGTAGTAATTTATTTCGAATATATGAGTGTTACAATCTCTATGGATCCTCTGATTATACTTTTCTAGTATAAATTCAAGGGCATTCGAGCTTGATGTCGAATCTATGTTTGTTTCCACGAATGATGATCTTGTTCTTGAGCTTGAGCTTGATTGCTTAAACTTGATCTTGATCCGTTCTTCGTTCTAGAGATTGAACTTGATTGCTTGAAGCTTGAAACTTGTGGAGGAATTGCAGTGTTTGATCCACGAGCTCTTTCTTGCTTCTTGTTATGACTTCTGGGGTCCTTTGTTTTGAGTTATGAAGACCCCTATTTATAGTTGTGGGAGGGAAGAGTCATGATAAGGACAAACTCCTTCCGACCAATCAAATTAAAGTGTGACATGGCCGCACTAGATTGGCCAGAACATGTCACTTGCACACGTGGCGCGGTTTCATTGGCCTTTTAGTGTGACTTGGAATGCCTTGTCATTTTGACACATGGCATGATCCTATTGGCTCTTCCGCTTGACTTGTCGCGCCACATTATTTGACACGTGGCACCAAACTGGGCCTCTAGGAAGATGTCATCTTGGGCTTAATGAAGTGGGCTCATCACTTTAGCCCAGTTAAATGGGCTAGCCAAATGGATTAAGACTTATTTATTTAATCCATATATTTTGAACTTATATAATTAATTCAATTATATTAGCCCATATATTTATTTGGACTAGTATATCTTGAAATTAAAATTTAGTCCAAAGTATTTTATGAATTTAATTTATGTAAAATTTATATACCTACAAGTGTCACCTACTTCAAGACTTGACGGGGTATTACACTTTTAACGGCTAGACTTGAAGTATTAACTTGATTATGGGATATATATTATATATACCAAAATATATAATACACAAATTATTACCATGTCCAATAATAACTTTTGGTACCTTTTTTTTTAATCCATGTAAGACTTCAAAATGGTACCAAACTTGTTTAGTTATGAGAAGAAGCAACATTAATCATTATTGTAACAACACTGTGTTGTTTCAAAGTTTTAATAAACCATTTCAACATTGGACTCACGTTGTCTTACTTCTAGCCTTGACGGCAAACGACGCGTCTCAATCAAATTTGGCATTATTCAAGTCTATTAAGGATTTGCTCATTTCACCGACGTCAACAAGTCGACTTTGAAAAGGAGTCTGATTATAATTCTCATCCCACATCGTCAGTAACTTGCAACAGCCCTCTTTCGACACGTATATAAATACTCTTGCTCTCCAATTGGAGGAATCCATTCGTAGTAATTGCATGTTATATTAAGTTTAACTTTGAGACTTGGAAGCATTGATGCGAAGGTATTCCTCTTCTTCTCTTGTTCTTTCTTTCTTGTTTTACTAATTGTCTTTTTTTTTTAGGTTAAGCGAAAAATATATGCTCTTATTCAACGGGATGATCCATGCATAAAGGAGGATCCCTTAGGGTGCGAGGGGATGGGTACTCATCCCTGCTCAATTATTGGAGAGATTACTCTCAAAATGGCTCGATTCTTGGAGAGATTACTCTTAAAGTGGCCCGACTCTTGGAGAGATTACTCTAAAAATGGCCCGACTCTTAGAGAGATTACTCTCCAAATGGCCCGATTTTTGGAGAGATTACTCTCGAAATGGCCCGATTCTTGGAGAGATTACTCTCGAAATGGCCCGATTCTTGCAGAGATTACTATCGAAATGACCCTATTCTTTGAGAGATTACTCGCAAAATGGCCCGACTACCGAAGAGCATTTCATCCATTTAGACTTTTGTACTGATTCTAATATTCTTGATTTGGACTTTGATAACCCCTCTTTTCTTTCTCTTTTTTTAGCACGAAGAAATGTCAAATTTCAGGGACTATACCTCACCTTCCTCCAAATTTAGATATCTCATCATCGACATTGAAGATGGCATAGAACAAACCAAGTTTTTGGTTCTTACCTCACAAGTCGGCCGATATGCAGCCCCATGGCCTCCTCTAAGGAGCTCCCTTCATGTAGAGAACTGGACCTTGGAGCGCAAATCGACTTCTAACCCATTATCCAAGATGTGGTCTCTCCAAGCGCCAATCCATCGTCATGTAAATATTGCTAGCACCCTTCCAAACTTAGGAAGTCGCATAATTCAAGGCGAAGTACATTGGGGAAACACCACAACAATCGAGGGAGAGTATCGTCATATCCCAGTATATTGGGAATGGGCTGAAGACGTGCTTGGGGGAAGCCAACAAACTCTGAGTACAACAAAGATTTATGATGCTGTCTATGCCTCACTTTTCACTTATGATCGATACTCGAACATTTTGCAAGAATTTTGTGAGGCTTGGTGCCCCAAGACGAACACACTTCTTACATCAGCTGGGATCTATCTATATCTCTTTGGGACCTACATATCCTTGGGGATTTTCCCATTAGGGGTTCTCCATACAAAGAAGCGGTACCTGAGACAAGAGAACTCATCGGTATGAATGAAAAACAAGTCAGATATATTCCGATCTTGTGAGTATTTATTTGCCGCATTTCATTATCTTAAGGAAGGTACGGGTGCTACCCAAAGGGTCTCCTTCAGCAAGTGGACAAGTTTTTGGTATAAAAAATATTATTATAGAGACCTGCCCCGCTTCAAAAGAAAAAGAAATATGCATGCCTAAAGTCAGCACATAATCCTAACGGAGTTATTCCCGAGACGGTGAGGTGGTCGACTGATCAAGAAACTACATTCTCTAAGCTTAGGGTGAGGTCTGACAAGAAATATGAAACATATATAGCGGCATTCTTATCAATTTTGGTTGTGTGCCTTTTTGTTCCCCAAGGTAGAAGACTCCATTCGTCCTGAGACTTTTAAGATGGCAAGCATGATGGCAGGCGGGCGACAGATTAGCGTTGCAGTCCCAGTATTGGCAAGTATTTATCATGGTTTGAATAAGATTTCGTGTTCTGCCCAACTTGATCAGGTCAAAGTTTCTTTTCCCATTCATTATGTTTGCGGATGGCTTGCACATTACTTCAAAACCCACTATCCACTTGCTAAGGGTCCGTCTGTCCCTTTGATGGTGGCATACTCAGGAGAGGGGGCTGCAAGGTACTTTAATGAGAAAGATGGAAGAAAACGCATCCACAATGGGGAGGATATAGTTTGGGCACCAACAATTTTGACCAATTCCCGTCCTTATTATTACGTGGATAACGATCCCCTCAAGAGTTGGAATAAAATTACTTCATGAGCTTACGTTTTAATTACCTCCCTTTGAGGTGTGGTAACTCATTCATCATCGAGTCGTATAGTTCGCACCGGTTTGGTCGTCAATTTGTATTTTACCAGAATGTCCCCGACTTTTTGGAGAATGATATCGGTAACTCTTCTCTAGATGAAGGAATCAGATTTTGGAGGATTTTCACATTGTATCGATCTATGTCACGTGTGGTTTTTCCTCCAGCGGGAGATCCTATGGAGAAGCCTTTCTCCACTAATTATATGTCTTGGTGGGAGAAAGCGCATGGGAAGTTTCTTGAGAATAACATAAAAACTTTGGTAGACAATGCTAGGCTAAAGTCTACAACCCCTTTAGTAGGTGAAGATCAAGGTGTTGGAAAGACGCTCTCAATATTTAAAAAAATATCAACTCCAATCCCAAAAGTAGTTACGCTACCTAAAAAAATGAGCTTAAATCCTCAAAGGTAGCCTTGAAAGAAGTGGTGTGCCCTTCAACAGCTATAGAGAAACACCCTTTAGTTCTTCCATTTAACATGTGTGTTCCTCAAGACACAAGCCAGAGCACCAATGGAGATCAAAATTGGAAAAGGAAACGGCCTAACCCAGTAGAGATCGTAGAGGTTCAAAGTGTTGATAGTCCCTCAAGAACGCATACAGCTTGTAACAAAGAGGTAAAATACAATCACCTCGCTCATTCCCCATTTCTCCTTTTTTTAGGAGTAGCTTCACTTCTAAATCACTTACTTATTTTGCCTTTTCTTAATGCAGTTAAACACCATTGGGCATCCGATGGTATCCCCATGCGACAAGCCGCAAATGAGTGATCAATCTATTGGAGGGCCTACATGTAAAGTGAAGTCATCGTCAAAGGCGTCATCTCTTACTCATGACGAATCCCTAAAACGACAAACTCCAAATGAGATAACTCGCATTTCACCAATGACAAATGCAGCGTATCTATATTTGAAGGAAAAATCATTGTCTTCAATCCCAAGAAGAAATTCATTTTGGGACTTTGGGAGGATGTTTGTGATAGGATCTCCAAAACTCGTCCGAAATTACTCTCATCTTATAGGGAGCAAATCACTGATTTCCAAAGCTAAAGAGCGTCTCGAATCATTCAAACTTGAATCAAGTGAGAAAGTCAAGAAAGTTTCCTCTAGCGAAAAGAAATTAAAGAGAGTCGTGAAGAAGTTGCATACATTACAACAAAAGAGGGAGAACCCCGAAGGTGTTATAGAAGTGACTCAAAAAGAGGTTGAAGAGATTTAGGAAAAACTTTCATCTGCTGAGACTGGGGTCTCTTCATATGACAACGTAAATTTGTTGACAGTTGATGATTCGACCAATTTGCAGGAAAAGAAGAAGAGCCTGGAGACTAGCTGTCAAGAATTGATCAACTACAAAATTTGTTTAGATTAGGCTGTTAGCATTATCTCCCCTTTTATATTTATATTAGGTTGACCTAGTAGATATTTATTTCATCTTAGATAAGATTGCTTCTCGTTTGCTTTACATTACCAGACATTTAACTTAGTTGCATAACTTTCTACTTTACGCACTTGTAACGAAAGATTCATATCTTGTCGGGGAAGAGTCCAAATAACAAACAGTTTGATTTTTTTCGAAATTAGAATTCAATATCAAAAATATATCCAAAATTCAGAATCAAACACCTTCAGAAATTCCCCAGATAGTATTCTGGAACTAACTTTAGATTCCACCACGTTGCAAATTTCAGGTTTGCGCAGTTTCACCAAACAAGTTCATATCTCGGTGTAAAAGCATCAAAATTGCAAACCGTATGATTTCAAGAAAACTAGACTTCAAGATATAGAGCATATCCAAAATTCTAAATCAAACAATTTCAAAATCATTCCGAATAATATTTTGAAACCAACTTTATGTTGCACCTCGCTATCAATTCCAGATTCGCGCAGTCACTCTAAGAAATCATATCTTGGTGTAGGAATATTGAAATTACAAATCATTTGATTTTTTGAAAACTAGATTCCAATATCTAGAACATATCCAAAATTTTCAATCAAATAACTTCAGAATCGTCCCATATAATATTTTGAAATTAGCTTTAGGTTCTACCACGTTGAAAACTTCAGATTTGTGCGACTTCGCCAAACGTTTTGTATCTTGAAGTAGGAACGTCGAAATTATGAACCGTTTGATCTACCGGAAACTTAACTTCCAAATATATAACATATCCAAAATTCAAGATTTAAGTTCTTACGGACACATTCAAATAATATTTCAAAGTCAAAACTAAGTTCTGATGCACCGACAATTTTAGATTCATGTGACTTCACCAAATATTTTGCATCTTGATATGGAAGCCTCAAGATCGGAAGACGTATTACTTTCCATAAATCGAAATTTAAGAACCATATTCTCACAAAAATTTTGGGGTTCAAATCTCACTGAATTTGAAACATTGTACCAAGCAATCATTTCCTTATACTAGTACTTCCTTTTGACGCCTCGCTTCTCTTCCCTTTGTTTTTGGTAGAGGGTGGACTTGGAGACCAATAAACTTGAAGGTTTGGAGAATTTGAAGACATAGAGAATCCTTGGATTTCAATGCTCATAATTGAAATCCTTCTAAAGTTGGCCCATTGAAGATATCAATTTACCAAGGAGGGTTACCCCCTTTAAATCAAATGAGATCGAAGTTCAACAGAGGATGACTTTTCAGCTTGATCTTGTGTTCCTTCATACTTCATTCAAAAAAACAATTGGGACAATATGTATATTGTGAGCTTATGTGACTGAACTTAGAATGAAACTCTAAGCTACCTACGTACCCCGGTGAAGAGGATCAAGTCATACCGTAGTTCAAACTAGGTGATTTTTTTTTTGCGTCCTAACTTTTGCCTAGGCCGCCTCTTTCAAGATTTTTAACCTAGCAGACTCTTTTTTTTGGGTCGTACATAGTTTATACACTTGCGGACCAGGAGTGTAGCAACATGCAGTTTAGGCTCGTGCATCAAGGAGCGTCATGACTTTAAGGATAATACTAAACATGCCATTTATAGGGCCAATTCTCATACCACCTACATCAACCAGCTTGTAAGCCCCACTTGAGTAAGTTTCTTGCACGACATATGCCCACGTTAGCCAATAATATCCCATCCTTTTTATAAAAGTGGAGCTTTGGTCAAGAATGGTGTAACCTACATACCCCAGAATGTACCTCTTGCAAAGCTTGGAGAGCTTCTTCTTCTCCTAGGCATCGCAAGAGTACTCCTCGAATGACCTTCTGTATAGAGTATCCTTGTAGTAAAGGAAGTGAGGCCCACGATGATGAATTTCAGTCCTTCTCCTTGGATTTTATGGAAGTATCCCATAGCATAAGTAGTTGATAATGGGTTGGCGCCATTCTTCTTTCTCAACTTCAGAAACAACAACAAGATGCTCGAGTTCGTTTTCTTCACCTTCAGCCTAATTTGGCAGCGGTACTACCCATTTTTGTCAAATAATAACTTGCGCTTGATCAGGCAGCGTTAAAGATAAAGCTAGGGCAGCTAAAGCATCAACCTTCTTATTTTCTTTCCTTGGTACATGCTGAGTAGTCACATCACCGAGCCATCCCATCAATTTTTTAGCGTAATCATGATATGGGCATAGTTCAGGTTTCTTAGCCTCGTAACTACCCAAAAGCTGGTTGACCACTAACTGAGAGTCACCAAAGACTTGCAATTTCAACTGCTTCATATCAACGGCCATTTCAAGCCCAAGTATTAATGCTTGATACTCAGCAACATTGTTGGAATAGAGTTGAGTCAAGGTGAAGGAGTAGGGCAAGACTTCACACTGGGGAGTGACAAATACTACACCAGCCCCAGCTCCCCCACGATGCACGGCACCATCAAAGTACATCTTCCATGGATGTTGAACTTCAACGACCATTGTGTCCTCATCAGGTAATTCATCACTAAGCTCCCAGTCATCGGGTATCGTATGATCTGCCAAGAAATCTACCAATGCTTGTCCTTTTATAGCCTTTTGAGGGATGTACAAAATCTCAAATTGTTGAAATTGGAGGTACCACCTTGCTAGTCGATCACTAAAATAGGCTTTGACATCATGAACTTGATGGGATTTGCTTTAGAAACAAGACGGACAACATCTTGACATCATGAGCTTAAAAGTAGTGCTTCAACTTTTGAATTGAGAAGACTAGCGCCAAGCACAACTTCTCAATTGGCAAATAATTCAACTCGTTTGGTGTCATCATCCTGCTCAAGTGATAAAGAGAGTTTTCTTTGCCCTCACTATTTTCTTGGGCCAACAGTGCTCCAACAGACCTTTCTTCTGCCACAAGGTGTAGTATCAATGGCTTTCCAGGTACATGGGCTGCTAATACTGGAGGTTTCACCAAGTAGGATTTAATGCTCTCAAAAGCATTACTGCATGCTTGGTCCCATATGAAAGGGACAACTTTCTTCATAAGGCGACTGAATGGTTGACATCTCCCAGCTAGGTTGGAAATGAACCTCCTAAGGTACGCTAGCTTTCCTTGCAGACTTTTCAATTCATGGATATCTCGAGGCTCGGGCATTTCAAATTGGCATCCACTTTGACTTGTTCGATTTCGATCCCTCGATGTCGGACAATGAAACCAAGTAACTTTTCATAAGTAACTCCAAAGGCACATTTCAATGGATTCATCCTCAGCTGGTATCGCCGGAGCAATTCAAATACCATCCTTAAGTCTTTGATGTGGTCTCCCTTCTCTCTTGTTTTCACCACCAAGTCGTCAACATAGCATTCGACATTCTTGTGGAGAAGATCATCGAAAATATTTTGCATAGCCCTTTGGTAAGTAGCACCAGCATTCTTCAAGCCAAAAAGCTTTACCTTGTAGCGATTAATACCATTCGGAGTGCGAAACGCAGTAAGCTCTTCATCTTTTGGTGCCATACATATTTGTCTATAGCCCGATGAACCGTCCATGAAAGGCATTGCCTCGTAACCAGCAGTAGCATCGATCATCAGCTCCGGAATAGGAAGCGGAAATTCATCTTTGGGACACGCATTATTGAGGTCCCTGAAGTCAACGCATACTCGAATCTGGCCATTCTTCTTCCTTAAAGGGACAATACTTGAAACCCATGTTAGGTATTTAACTTCCCGAAGAAATCCATCTTCAACGAGTTTGTTAACTTCAACTTCAATCATGGGAACCAAGTCTGTCCTGAAGCGCCTTTGAGCTTGTTTAACAGGGCGAGCACCATTTTTGACTGCAAGGTGATGGACTGCTACTTTCGGGTCCAAGCCAGGAATCACTTTGTAACTCCAAGTGAAGACATCTCTGAACTCTTTGAGTAACTCAATGTAAGTGCTTTCTTCATCAGCTTCGAGTAAAGCACTTAGGTAGGTGGGTCTTGGTTCTTCATCGATGCCAAGGTTAACTTCTTTTAAGGCATCCACCTTCGTCTTCACTCATTCTTCAAGTTCAGGTGGAGCATCTTTCACATCTTCATCTTCTTGAGGATCCCCATCATTGAAAGATATGTGATAACATGGTGAAACATGCTCCAATTCTGCGTTATCCTTCATCAAAGATGGAACACCATTCTCACATTGTACAGTGGCATGATACGAAGAACCCTACACTTTCTTCATCTTCTCCATGTTCCTTAGTGTAGACCATAGTATATGACTTTACCTTGAGTATTTCTTCACATGAAACTACAAGTTTTGTTTGTTGCCTCATTCTAGAAGGAACCAAACTTTGGAAATATTTAGAGGTCTCCTGGATTTTGGGTGAAGCGGGTGCTCTTATGCTTTGAAAATTTCTCCGGAACTTGTTCCCCTTCTTTATTGGACCCAATATTTCAAACACGAAGGTCCTCGCAAGTTATCTTCCAAGTCGATCAAAGACAGAAGGCTTGTTAGAAGTGGCTGATTCATCTTCTACAGTGATATACTTGCTGCTCTCCCTTCTTATTGAAATGCGCACTGGTGATGGTTGCTTGTATCCCAAACCTTCACGTGGTTGCCTCGTTGCAGTTTCTGATGGGAGTTTCTCTAAATTTCATGGCTCGTTGGGATTGTATCCAGCTTTTGCGAATATCTTGTAAGCATTAGGGTCAAAACCTTCATCTGTTCGCTTTGTAGGGAGTGCCACATTCTGCAAACGATTTTGGGCTACAAACACTGCAAGCGGCATTGAGGACGACTTTACTGCCTCAATTCCTTTGATTGGATGAGTTAACTCCTTTGGCATATTGATTTGGATATTATATGATTTTCCCTCGTCTTTCTTCCTTTTAGGGACATATTGGAGTACGGTACTTACTTTCTTTCCATAGGACATAACTCCCCTTTTATGAGATTTATTCATGTTGGCAGGCACCTCCTTTGTAAAAGCCTTGGCTTTACTCATGGTCACCTCAGCTCCTCTAGTTATGGGTTTGTTATTCTTGCTTTTCATACCATCATCGGCTTTTAGCTCCTTCACAATGCGGTTCTTCAAGTAGAAATTTGCATCGGCGAAGTGTGACTCAGCCTCGGTGAATGGCTCATCATCAGCAACTATCATCTTCTCAACTTCACCCTGGTAGTATTTTAAACGTTGATGGTAGGTAGATGGAACAATTTTATTCTCATGTATCCAAGGCCTCCCAAGCAAAACATTTTATGAAGTCTTCGCGTCGATCACATGCAGCCATGCACTTGATTGCATATCTTCAATAGTGATTCCCAACCTGATCGCGCCTATGGCTCTCTGCCCCCCTTGGTTGAATCCTTGGATCATTACACGACTTTCTGAGAGTTCGTTCATGGGAATACCAAGTTATTTCACAGTGTGGATTGGCAAAATGTTCACTGAGGATCCTCCATCAACCAAAATCTGATTTACCTTTTCATCGCATATATAGCAAACCAGGTACAATGGGCGGTTATGAGGAGTGTCACCTAGCAAAAGGTCTTCATTTGTGAACGTGACCTTTTCCTCACAAGCATTAACTTCTTGAGGAGTGGAGTCGATTGGCTTTTCCGAAGATGGTGCCAACGGTAGGTCATCACTTTTTTCTTCCCCCTTTTTAAGCGTGGTAACAAGAGGCATCAATGTCCTTGTGGGAAATCTTCGTGCGGAACCAACTTGGTAAAAATTCCTCCAAGGTTACTGGATTTCGTGGCCTTTGAGGGTGGTGCATCTCCATCTTTGCCTTCTTCAAATGCCTAGTTGGATTTTTTTTCATTGGTCTTGTTACCATCATCTTCCTTGTTGGTTTTTCTACTCATTCTTTTGTTGGGCTCCTTTTGTGGTGCCTACGACAAGTCACCAACGTCCATCCTTCATCATCATCAGGTTGGTTGACTTCAGCTTTGTTTCTCTCTAATAAGTTTTTATCTTTAATTTCTATAAAACCACATAATTCATCTGGAGTGAATGAGCCAAAGGTGATAGAAACTTGGTTTGTGCTCACTTTCTCATCTTCAAGAACGATCTTCTTTTCACGAGCCAAGTCCATGACCTTATCCTTAAAGACAAAGCACTTCTCCAGAGGGTGGCTTACAAGTCGGTGATATTTGTAGTAATTTGGGTCATTTGTTTTCCCAGTTTCATTTGGTCGCTTCATCTCCGGAAGCTCAATGAAATTTAACTCGAGGAGTTCTTCAAAAATGGCTGGCATATCAGAATCTAGGAATGGGTACTATTTCTCTTACATTTCTTTTAGAGTCAACTTTCCACTTGGCCTGTCTTGAAAAGAAGTGGATTTCATACTCGACTTCTTGCTCACCTTCGCCGTGAACTTCATAGGTGATGTATTGACATTCATAGCTTCTTTGCTTTCAGACTTGGGTACGAACTTGCCCCACTTCCTAATTCTTGCTTGTCATTCGCTTTGCGGGGTTCATAGATGGGAAGCCTTTCATTTCCAGCGGAGGCCATGCTCAATTCCATGTCATGGGCGCGAGTTGCAAGTTCCTCAAATGTGCTAGGCTTGATACCTTTCAAGATGTATCGCAATCCCCAATGCATGCATTGGATGCACATCTCTATGCCCAAAGCTTCACTAAGCCTGTCTTTGCAATTGAGGCTTGCATTCTTCCAACGACTGATAAAATCAATAACTGGTTCCCCCTTTCTTTGATGAGTATTTGTGAGCTCTATCATACTTACAGTGTGCCTCGTGCAATAAAAGCGATTGAGGAACTCTTGCTCTAGTTGATCCCATCTATCGATAGATCCAGCCTTGAGGTCTGTGTACCAATCAAAAGCATTTCCTTTTAATGAGCGGACAAATTGTTTGACGAGGTGGTATCCATAAGTCCCAGCATTGTTGCATGTCTCAACAAAGTGCGCCATATGTTGCTTTGGGTTACCTTTATCATCAAACTATTGAAACTTTGGAGGTTGATAGCCAGCAAGCATCTTCAACATATCGAGCCTCGCAATGTACGGCTTTGCATATGTAAGAGAGGACTTAGAAGAACCTTTATATTTGTTCTTAATGGTTCCTTCAATGAACTCCTTCAATTGATCGATTGGAATCATACCTTCAGATGAGACAGGGATAGCCTTAGTGGATGTTGCTTGTCTCGGGGGAGAGTCGCTCTATGGAACTTCTGGGAGCTTGCGGGGTGCATGGGTAGATTCTTCCTCCATCAAGATTCACACCCTGTCTATTAGCTTGTCAATTCTAGCTTCTTGATTTTGCATGCATTTAGTCAAGCCAGCGACTGCTTTCGTCAAATTTGCCAATTGCTCCTCCGTGGATGAAGTGTTTGTCACCATGACTTGCATGATTGTCGTGGATGACGGAGAGTAATATGGATTTTCACACAGATTGATCCTTGATTGGTTCACGCTATGTGGTGTAAGTGGGGAGGATCCATCACTTGAAGCATCATCATCTTCCTTCACAGCAGAGTGCTTGGAGCCAGAGAGGTCAAGCAGAGCCAGCGTTTTCCTGATCCTTTTCAGCAACATCGCTTCCTCCTTCAGATGCGTTTGTGGCAGATCTTGTTCCTTTTGAGGATGAAGATCTGAAAACAAGGGTTGTTGCGGACGACTTGGGGTGCTTGCTGTCCTAAAAAGCTTGCTTTGCTCCTCATAACTGGGCCGAAGCTTCCAAAAGTGATATCGAGGATGCTTTCCACATCAGCGTAGAACTTGGGTAATGGCTTTTAAAAGGCCAAGTTAAGGGAGACAATTAAGATCAGGGATAGTTCGAGGAGATATTTATAATATGAACCAAGTTTAGGAGTGGTTTAAAATATTTCGCCATTAATTAAATAAAGCATAATCGAAAGTTATAAAAAGTAGTTACATGTAATAGGAGCTTTTTGCAATAAAATTGTCAAAAGAGAACTTACAACAACAACCTAGTATAATCCCACTTAGTGGGGTCTAAGGAGGGTAGTGTGTACGCAGACCTTACTCCTACCTTGGAGTAGAGAGGCTGTTTCCAAATAGACCCCCGGCATCCTTCCCTCCAAGAACTTCCCATCTTGCTCTTGGGGAGACTCGAGCACACAACCTCTCGATTAGAAGTGGGGGTTGCTTACCATCAGAGCAACGCCTCTTGTCTTCAAAAAAGAACTTAATCTTGCAAAATGTGGGTGCTCGATATGTTCTTTTTTTCTTTTTATAAGGTCAAAATTGTTCTGACTGCATTTGTCCAATGATTTAAACTTAACTTATAAAGATTAAGTTATAAGTTCAAGAAATTATGAGTTCAAAATCTTTTTAAATACTTTTAAACAGAGATGGAGGGAGAATAGAAGTTTCCGGTTTGGTCGAACCCATAAATTATGTATTTGTTTTAAAAAATCTATTAAAATATAAACAAACTATTAATTAAGAGTTCAATAACTTAAAAGTTTTAAAAACCGAACTCATAAGTATTAAATTTTATGGTATAAGCAACAAAAAGAAATGGTGAATTTAATTGAGCCAACATTGGAAACTAACCCCCCCCCCTCCCCCCCCCAACCCAAAAAAAAAGAGGTCTTTGACTCTATGTATTCTATGCATCTAAGAACTCCCTACTTGACCATTTTGGGTGTTAGTGCATCACGTGAGAATAATTTGACTGGAATATATGTTTTTCTTTTTATCAAAATTTGAATATTTGGCTTTGGACTGATTGATTGAATATGTTCTCGGAGCTCTGCATAATGGTTATTGGACGTACTGTATTTGCACTTTGGTTTTTGACTAAAATACTTCAATTGGTTGTTGGCACAAAGCATCAATTGGTTCCTACTCCCACCATCCATGTTTTCTGGATAATATTTGGAAACTAAAACCTTTCGTTTAGAAACTTGGATTTCATTTCACTAAGTTCTTCCCCTTAACTCAAAGTCTATATAATTGAAGAAAAAAAAATGTTTGCAATTTGCTATCCCACAAACTGCAAGATGTGTAGTCTGCCTAGTCTAGCTAGGCAATCAAATGGATAATATATATATATATATATATATATATATATATATTATCTTCACGTGACCTATAGGTCACAAGTTCGAGCATTGAAATCATCCACTAATATTTGCATCAGAGTTGGCCCCCTACATCCAGGGGCGGATTTAGAGGGGGCGCATGGGGATTCACCCGACTCTCTTCGCCGAAAAGTTACACTGTGTATATATGACAAAATTTATTTTTTACCTCTATATACTAAGTTTTGAATTTTGACTCCCTCTGACATAGCCCAAAATTGTAACTTAGTGGTCAAGGGAGTTCAAAATCTTTGTAAGATCATAAGTTCCATTTGCACTAGCTATAATTTTTTTTAAAATAAATTCTTTTTGAACTCCTTTCGCGGAGATCCTGCCTCCGATATTGCCTACATCACACCTTCTGTGATGTGCCTCTTTCAAGGACCCTGTATGAAGGGCGGAATATTTTGTACATCAGATTACTCCTTTTAAATACCGAATATTTCGTCTTTTTTAAACTTTGAGATAAGATACTTTTATTCAAAGGACAACTGGGTCTTATCCATCTTTTCTGTTAGTTTTTTCATCTAATTTAGAGGATTCCAAATAAAATCAAACAAATAAGCAATCATAGTAGTATTATCAAATGGGCTTCGACTTTCATATTCTTTATCACTCTATGTAAGATTTGATTCGAGATCCATTGTTAAATGAATTTTAAATGCAACGACATGTTGCTTTCTAAAGTTTGTATCGAAGCTAACTACTTGCAACTCTTTTACTTTAATTTTCTCGTTTTCATAGTACCTTAAAAATTTTGTATAAACAAAAATAAAAAGAATATGTAACGTTGACTGCTTACTAAATTACTTTGCATTTGGTATACGTTTCCTCCTTTAAACCACGGTAGCGCAAGCTGTCCTCCTAATATTCCTCTAAACAAGTAAGGTAGCCCACATTATGTCCATCATCGTTCATCCATTATTAGCAAATAATTTTTTTCCTGACAGTATAAAAAAATGTTAGTACTATTAAGTTAGCTAAAAATTTTACAAACTCAACATATGCTAGTACACACAAAAAAATAAATATAATCGCAAATTCGTATTACATGACCACAAAACATCATTTTATGAATTAGAAAGTCATGGCAAGGCAATGATATTAGTTACTATGCTGCTCTCCTATGGACATACGAAATTAGTTACTATGCTGATTGTAGTATTTGAATAACTTCGTTAAGGGGTGTTTGGGGGGGAGGGCGGGAGGTTGATCTCCGACGGCAGGCACAGCTCATTCTCGGTTTGTGCCTTAGAAGTACTGTGAAGGAACACTTGTGGTCCGACCCTTACTCAAACTTTGCGCATAACGAAAATTTAGTGCACCGGACTACGTTTTTTTTCTAAATGTGCTGTGAAGGATGTAGTGATGAGATTTGGTTTTGGTTCAAGGTTAATGCAGTCAACTGGTCCAGAGCAAAGAGCAAGAAAGGTTCTTCTCAAAAGAGGTTCTTTATTTTTTTCTACCTTGATTAACACAGTATTTAATTCTGCTATACCTAATATTTCTTAAATGAATCGCAATGTAGTCCTGTAAATAGTGCACATTTGCATTTCTTTTATCCACTTATGAACACATTAATTCCTTTTCTCGAAAAGTACACTCTTGCATCAAAACACGTGCTGATATCTGATCTAAAGCCGATAACTTTACAAACGCTAATACCCTTTGGATGGACTTATTTTAAGTGACTTTTAAACATATTCATAAGTTAATATTTTTGTTGGTTTTTTTTTTTTTAATTGAAATTGGCTTCTATTGATATAACAAATATACATATGAGTGTTCTTAATGGTAGTATCGACTAACTACCATTGCTAATACAATCAACTAGTGTAACTAGCTAAATCTATTCTAACAAGTAGTGAACTAAGGATAATTGTTGAGAATTCTAAGTCCTTTCATCCATTTCTTGCAACTTCTACCACGAGCATGAATAAGGAGGGCAATCTCACGGCATAAATGATCTTCATCAAAATGTTTCCTCTCAAATCTAATATCATTCCTGCATCTCCAAATCAAAGAAATAGTAGTAATAAATGCAGTAGCTGTTACTGCCTTTTTGAACTGTCTACTCCTACCATTGCAGCATATCCAAGTTAGCTCATTCTTCCAGCAATCTGGTCGTCTACTCCAGCCAATCCAACAACAGATTCTAGTCCAAATCCTGCTGGTAATTGGACATTCAAAATATAGGTGTTCAAAGGCTTCAAAGCCTTGCTTACAGAACACACATGTTTCTTCAACTTTGATACCAAACTTTAGCAATCTATCAACTGTTGGTAGTCTTCCATGAGCAGCCATCCACACAGTAAACTTATGTCTTGGCAAGACATTTATGGTAGCCATCAAGTTTTTCCAATCCACTCTAGGCCAAATTGGGAGAAGAGAAAGATATACAGAATGAATTTGAAATTTTCCATACTTACAAACACTAGAAAGTCTGGACAGTAGATCACCTTGCAATTTGCTAGCATTCATGATTTGCATTCTACAGTCAATAATCTTCCTAGTTATCCAAGAGGCATTTTTTGGACTAGCCATTGTTTCAATATCTTCCTTCTTTATGTAGTAAAGATGGATCCATTTGATCCAAAGGCAGTCTTTCTTCCTTGCTAAATTCCATAGCAGTTTTGATACAGCAGCCTTGTTCCAAATCTGGATGTCAATGATGTTTAAACCTCCAGCAGCAATAGGTTTACAGATTCTGTCCCAAGCTATCAGTGATCTTTTGGAGACTGTTCCATTGCCTGTCCATAAGAAAGATCTGCAAATTGCATCAATCACTTTCACCACCTTCTTTGGCAATATAAAAATCTGAGACCAATATGTTTGAACTCCAAATAATACTGACTTTATAAGTTGACATCTGCCAGCATAGGATAAAAATTTTGCAGTCCAACAGGTGATTCTATCAGTGATTTTCTCTATCAAAGGTAAATAATGATGTATGCTCAGCTTCTTTGAATGTAATGGAATACCCAAGTATTTGAAAGGAAGATGTCCTTCATTGAATCGCAAGTCCTCTAAGAAAGCTGCTTTCTCAGATTGAGAAATGCCTGCAAAATATACAGCACTCTTGGAATTGTTTGCTGAAAGTCCAGAAGCAGAAGAGAAGGATAAGAATGCAGCCTGTAACAGTTGGATAGATGTAATATCAGCTCTACAGAATAGCAACAAGTCATCAGCAAAGCAAATGTGAGAGCAGTTGAGCTTCCTGCATCTTGGATGGAAATTAAAATTGCCATTCTTGTGTAGTTGATTAAGGTTCCTGTTGAGATACTCCATTGCAATAACAAATAGGTAAGGAGACATAGGATCTCCTTGCCTAATACCCCTTCTGGCTGAGAATGGCTTTGTGAGTCCTCCATTAATCACTAAGGAGTAAGTAACAGTTGAGACACAAGCCATAATCCATTCCACAAATTTTGCAGGAAAGCCAAGATCAACCAGCATCTGTTTAAGAAATCTCCATTCAATAGTGTCATAAGCCTTCTTCAGATCAACCTTTAGGACACATCTAGGTGATATGCCTTTCCTTCCATAGCCTTTAAACAATTCATGACTAAGCAGGACATTATCTAGTATGCTTCTCCCTTCAATGAATGCTGACTGCCCTTTCCCTATAATGCAATCAATTACAGTTTTCAATCTTCTTGTAATGACTTTAGAGATAATCTTATAGAGGGTGGTGCAGCAAGCTATAGGCCTGAAATCCTAGACTGTTTTAGGAGTATTGGTCTTAGGAACAAGAGCAATAGCAGTAGTGTTCAGCATATAAGGCATGTGACCAGTAATGAAGAACTCCTTAGTAGCAGCAAATACATCCATTTTGACAGTCTCCCAATTTTTGGTAAAAAACTCCACAGTAAAACCATCAACACCTGGGGCTTTGTCATTTGGCATCTCTTTCACAGCAGCTGTAATCTCTTCCATAGTCACCTCTTTAATAAGAGTCCTTTGTTGCTCAAGAGAAAGGCATCCTCCTTCTTTGACAATAGCAGAATTCAGACAGGGAACCTCCTTAGGCCTATCCCCCATCAAGGATTTGAACACTGCAATAAATTCTTGTTCAATAGCTAAAGGATCAGTGAGTTTAGTGCCTGTGTCTGTATATATAGATGAAATATTGCTTTGACTGGACCTCATCTTCCACTGTGCATGAAAATATTTTGTATTAGAATCATCACAATCAATCCAAGTAGCTTTTGATTTCTGCCTCAACACCTGCTCCTCTACATTGCTCCATTTCTCTATGTTAAGAATAGCCTCCTTCTCTTCATTGAATAATTGAATAGATCCAGGATTACTCCTTAACTGGCTTTGGATAATGTCCAGCTTCTCCCTTGCTTGGATCAATTTTTGTTGGTAAGAAGCCATGTACCTATTGAGGTCCTTCAGCTGCTGCTTCATTTCTTTAAGTTTATGCCATATCTGTTGCATTGGTGTTCCATGTCCTCCTTGACTCCATACCTACTGTAGGATATTTTTGAATTGAGGATCCTCCATCACAGAGTCATAAAGCCTGAAAGGTTTAGGATGAAGAAGCCTTTGCCTTCCAAACTTTATAAAAATAGGAGTATGATCAGAGATAGAATGATTTAAGAAATCAGCTTCCACATGGCTGTATTGCTGAAGCCACTGAAAGTTGCCAATTGCCCAATCTATCTTGCTATATACCTGCTTATTAGTCCAAGAGTATCTCCATCCTTTTGATCTAATAGGTGTAAGTTGAAGGTCATAAATCAGCTCTTTGAAATCCTTCACCTCTGCATCTGTTACAGGGGATCCAATCCTGTCTTCAGTTGATAGAACTGCATTGAAATCTCCACTTAATAGCCATACATCTTGCCCCAGAATAGGAAGTCCCCTGAGGTCATTCCACAGCTGTTTCCTTAGTGCTATTGTATTGTAGGCATATATAACACTTAGTTGGAATTTGACTGCTGAGGCTGAGTCTTCAACACTACAGTGAATAAATTGATCTGTGGTTCCTAGGATATGAAGCTGTATATGTGCTCTCCAAAGTAACCAAATCCTACCATTAGTTGCCATAGGATAGTTGAGATGATACTTCCATCCTTTAGCAATCTTATTGATTATAGTATGAGCTTTTGGCTCCTTCACCCTAGTTTCAATACACCCTAGGATATCCACCTTATTCTTCAGCAGAAAGTTTTTTAATTCCTTCTGCTTGTGGGCTTTATTAAGCCCTCTAATATTCCAAGTGACCACAATCATAAGGTACTAGTCTTCCCTAAGGAAGGACCAGGATCCTGCAATTGGTCTCTTCTCCCTTCATCTACAGTTCCACTGGATTCCCTCTCACCAACACCCTCCTGCATTATGCCATCAGTAGCCACATTCTCAGATCTTCCTTGATCATCCATAGCTTCAATACTAGTAGCCATATCAGTACCAATAGGAATTCTTATGTCCATATTGTGATCAGCTATAGCAGTAGTAGAGATAACAATATTTCCTTCCTCAGCCAATGGAATTGGATACATTGGTAGATTAGGATTTACTGTTACATTGCCATCAACATTATCCAAATAAGTGGTTGCTTCATTGTTTCCTTTAGGGATCCATTTCTGCCTTGGCTTTTTAGTCCTCACCTTGTTCCTGTCCAGGTTTACCTTTGCTTCCTGCTCATGATTTCCATCTGCATGACTATTGTACCAACAGTCCATAGCATTATGCCCAAACTTCAAACAATGATTGCAAAATTCTGGCTTCCAATCATATTCAACATCCTGTATCTTCAATCCAAATGGAGTCTCTATTTCAATTTCCTCTGGAAGAGGAAATGCTGCATCAACTTCCACCAGAACTCTTGCAAATGATATCTTCTCAAATTGAGCTGTTACTTTATCAGTAAACAAAGGTCTACCAATAGTGCTAGCTAGTTTACTGAGAATCTCAGGGGACCAATACCCCAGGGGAAGCCCAGGAAATCTCACCCATATAGGAATTGTACTAAGTATGCCATTTTGCATTGAAAAATCAACATCCCAAGGTTTAAGTATCATCGGTTTATTTCTGAAAGAATAAGGACCAAGTTGAAGTACTTGATTCATATCCTCAATAGATTTAAACCTAAAAACACAATAGCCATCTCTGTGCATTAAGATTTGCGGTTTAGTTACGAAATTCCACACATGCAATACAAAATTCTCCATTGCCTTCTCATTTGGATTATCTCCAATGATATAGCCAATGAGTGAAGTACTCCAGTATTCAGATTGGGGTTTCAATTCCTCCATATTGATTTTGACAATCTTCTTCCCATCCTTATCAGTAGGAGGAACAAAGGATAAAGCCTTCCCTACATTATGCTTACCTCTAACAATTTCAGCCATAGTCGGAGGAGGTTGTTCTTCAACAGCAATATCAGAAAATTGAAGCTTCCTCACAGCTTGACTATCTCGTTCTACATCAATCCCCTTCAATTGAGTCTCAGTACACACAGTTTCCACTGCATGCAAGGGTGATTTCGATTGGAATTTTTCTGGCAGAAAACTTCCAAATGTCAATGGTTCGAGTTCCTTTGTGATGCCTGGAGCCGGAGTAACGATCTGGGGTGGAGGAGGGAGTGGTTGTCGCCGGCGACTAGCCATATCAATGGCGGAAGCACCTTGCTAACGTGCGCTGATCAAGCGCATTGTTCCATTGAAGCCTACGCCGAGAGTTTCTCTCCTTTTGTTGTTTTAACTTAAACAAGTGTACTTAAAAGCATTTTTTTACTTTTTATTCACACGCTACAAAATGACTTTAAAGCTATTTTGACAAAAAAGCACTTAAAATAAGACAGAGTCTACGCACCTCCATTTTCTTGAAGAGAGTTTACTGGAGTAGAGGAACCACTCCTCTTCCCTGCATGGCTGGAGCTGGACTGCCCTGTGAAAGTCCTTCCCATAAACTTTACAGCTTTGCTTAATCCACTGCCAACAGCTTCAAGTGTTAGGGAATAAATCCCCTATCAAAATAATATTTACGGTAATAAAAGATGAATAATAATGTAGCATCGAGATACGGTAATTAACGAGAATAAAAGAGTAACAATGACACCAAGATTTTAACATGGAAAATCATTCTGAATAAGGAAAAAAATCACGGCCTTGAGAGGAGCAACTGATATCACTATAGTAAGGAATTTTACACTTTGTAGGTCAGAGTAAAATACTCCAAAGACCACTACAATACTCAAAAAAAAATAACTCTCTTTTAATATTTTCACCTCAATACAATATCGCTCACTCTCTATTTTCCTCACAGACAATTTTCTTATACCCTGTCTGTGAAACCTTACTATTTTTCTCTCTTTTGTTGGTGTATCAAAAATGAGAGCCGAAGCTCTCATTTTATAGGCAAAACATTGCCAACCGCGTTTGACAATTTTTCTCTACCGCTTGCCAAAGTTGACCAGTGAAAAAGAAAGGTAAGAAAAACATGGGTGGCAGGAAAACATTTTTGACAAAGAAGACAAGGTCCTTAATTTAAGGGGGCTGGACCCCATCAATCTCCCCCTCCAGTCTCATTATCTAGAGGAGGTAGCACTGTCTTCTAGTTTGTATGCATGCCGACAAGTTCTTTGCATAGCTCAAACTTGTTCCTTGGTACCATCTTGGTCATCATATCTGCGGGATTCTCACTTGTAGAAATCTTCAAGACTTTTAGAGATTCATCATCTACCATTTATCGAATCCAATGATATCTCACGTCAAAGTGTTTGGTCCTTGCATGGTACATAGAGTTCTTGCTAAGGTCTATTGCACTTTGACAATCACAATAGACAATATACTCCCTTTGATGCAATCCAAGCTCTTGAAGGAACCGTTTGAGCCATACCAACTCTTTGCCAGCTTCAGTAGTGGCAATATATTCCGCTTTAGTTGTAGAGAGTGTGACACACTTACGCAACCTCGACTACCATGATATAGCTCCTCCTGAAAGTATACACAAATATCCAGTAGTGGAATTTCTATTATCAAGTCACCTGCCATATCAGCATCCGTATATCCCTTTAAGATTGGATTCGATACTCCAAAGCATAAACAATCTCCCGTGGTACCTCTCAGGTACCTGCGTATCCACTTGACTGCTTCCCAATGTTCCTTTCCAGAATTTTCAAGAAACCTGCTGACAACACCAACTGCGTGAGCAATATCAGGTCTAGTACATACCATTGCATACATAAAGCTTCCGACTGCTGAAGAATGAGGAACTCTAGCCATGTTCCATTTCTCCTCCTCTGTTGTAGGACACATCTTTTTGCTCATTTTAGATGACTAGCAAGAAGTGTGCTGACTGTCTTAGCATTCTTCATGTTGAAGCGTTCTAGTACACGTTGAATGTACTTCTCATGAGATAGCCACAACTTTCTACTTGTTCTCTCTCGAACTATCTTCATCCCTACAATTTGTTGTGCTGGGCCCAAGTCCTTCATATCAAATGGCTTGGACAGATCTCCCTTCAACTTTGCTATCAACCCCTTGTCTTTTCCTACAATTAACATGTCATCCACATACAACAACAATATAATAAATTATTTTCAGAAAATCTTTTGAAGTATACACATGGATCAGAATAGGTCTTTATGTATGTTTGACTTTTCAAGAATGAGTCAAACTTCATGTATCACTGCCTTGGTACCTGCTTAATTCATAAAGACTTCTATTCAATTTGTACACCATGTGTTTCTTTCCAGCTACTTCAGATCCTTCTGGCTGTTCCATATAAATCTCTTCTTTCAAATCTCCATGAAGAAATGCAGTTTTCACATCCAACTGCTTCGCTTCAAGATATAGGCTAGCTGCTAAGCTCAAAATTGTTCGAATAGAAGTCATTTTGACGACATGTGAGAAAATTTCATCAAAATCAATACTTTTCTTCTGTTTGAAGCCTTTAGCCACCAATCGAGCTTTGTATCTGACCAGCTTGCTGTTTCCATCTTTCTTGAGTTTAAAGACTCATTTGCATTTGAGTGATCTTTTACCCTTTGGAAGTTCAACCAGCTTGTACGTCCCATTTTTCTGTAGAGATTCCATCTCTTCTTGCATTGCTTTCATCCACTGTTTCTTTTCTGGATGGGACACCACCTCCTTAAGACATTCTGGCTCCCCGTCATCACTAATGAGGACATACTCTCTGGAAGGGTACCTGCATGACTATATCCTCTGCCTCTGTGATCTCCTCAGAGGTTGAGGTTGTTCTTCTTCCTGAGTGGGGTTCTCCACTTCCTCGACACCTTCATCAAGTTGCTCCCCCTGCTCGGCAGCCTCGTCGGTTGTACTTTCTGCACTGTGGGACTGTCAGAAGTAGAAGGAATAGTAACAAGGTTAAGAATTATACCATTCTTCGCCTTTTCTGAGATATCGGCAGCAATTCCAACTTCACTTTCCCGGAAGACTACATTTCTACTTCTGATGACTTTCTTCTTTAAAGGATCCCACAATCTGTACCCGAACTTTTCATCTTCATATCCGATAAATATGCAAGGAATAGATTTATCATCCAGCTTTGTTCTCAGCTCTTTTGGTACATGTGCAAAAGCTCTACAACCGAACATTTTCATATGCAAGTAGGACACCTCCTTGTTGGTACAAACTTTCTCTGGGATGTCAAACGCCAACGAAACTGATGGACTCCTATTGATCAGGTAGCATGATGTTTGAACTGCTTCACCCCAGAATGACTTAGGCAGTTTAGCCATTCTGAGCATGTTTCTCACCTTCTCCACAATGGTGCGGTTCATCCTCTCGGCTACGCTATTGTGTTGTGGGGTTCCAGGAACTGTCTTTTCATGTCTAATCCCATGACTTGAACAGTACTCTTCAAATTCCCTTGAAGTGTACTCATCTCCATTGTCACTTCGCAGACGCTTTAGATTTTGACGTCTCCCTTTCTACTAGAGCATGAAACTTCTGGAAAACTTGAAACACCTAATCTTTGGTTTTCAAAATATAAACCCACAATTTTCGTGAAGCATCGTCAATAAAAGTACCAAAATATTTTTTAGCGCCCATTGATTCAATTTCTTTTCGGCCACAAACATCAGAATATACTAAATCAAATATATTCAATTTTCTTTCAGATGCTGAAATGAGACTATATGCTGCTTACCAAATAAACAGTAGTCACAGGGTTTTATTGTTGTACCTTTGCCATAAGAAATAAGTGATTTCTTGACAAGAATCTATAATCCCTTCTCTCTCATATGACCCATTCTTTTATTCCACAAATCTGCAAAAATCTCATCTTGTGCCGCATTCAATTCACCTTGGCATATTTCTGCATTTGTCCTGTACAATGTTCCACGAGCAACTCCCTTTGCAATCACCAATGATTCTTTGGTGAGTCTCCATTTTTGATTTGCAAAATAGTTCTCGTATCCATCTTGGTCCAAAGCAATCCCCGAGATCAAGTTCACCGCAAATCAAGTACATGCCGCAAATCTTTTAGAACCAATGTGCATCCGACATTTGTCTTGATACAAATGTCACCAATCCCCGAAATCTTTGAGTAACTCGTGTTACCCATTCTCACTGTGCCTAAATCACCTGCTACATATCTGCAAAAAAGATCTCTTGCCGGTGTGGCATGGTAAGATGCCACGTTGTCAACCACACATTCCGACTCTGGACCTGACAGGTGCATGCATTCCTCTTCCTCATTTATAAAGAGGACAACATTATCATTGTTTTGCACCATGGCGGCTGTGTTGTCGTCATTCTTCTGACCACTAGTTTCACATTTGCCCTTCCTTCGATTTGAGCAATCTCTTTTGAAGTGACCTGGTTGATCACAGTTGTAGCAATTTTTGGCTTTTGTTTTGGATCGTTTCTTTGACTTTCCACGAGCTCCGGATCTACCATAGTTGCTCGAACTCCTTTGATAACTCCTGCCTCTACCTTCTGTGATAAGAGCTTGTCCTTGATTTTCAGGCATCTTTCTCATCTTCTCATTGAGTAAAAGAGCTGATGTGACATCTTTCAACTCAATAGTAGTCTTACCGTGCAGGATGGTTGTTGCCAAATTATCGTACGAAGATGGCAACGAGTTCAATATCAAGATGCATTTATCTTCCTCCTCGATTTTCACTCCAAGGTTGGCAAGCTGTGTGATTAGTCCGTTAAACGCATTTAAATGTGATAAAAAATTCATACCTTCACCTATGTGTTGGGCGTATAACTGCTTCTTTAGGTACAATTTATTTGTCAGCATTTTGGACATGTATAGACTTTCCAACCTTGTCCAAATTCCACGTGCAATGTGTTCATCAATGATGTTATTTACCACATAATCCGATAAGTGCAACCTGATTGCACTAACAGCTCTTTCATACAAGTCAGCCCAATCCTCAGCTTTCAAGGTATAAGGCTTTTTGGCATCAGCATCTAGTACCTTGTGTAATCCTTGTTGGATGAGCAGATCCCTCATCCTCCTTTGTCATGTTGAGAAACCGTTATCTCCGTTGAATTTTGCTACCTCGTACTTTACTCCGGCATTTTTATTTTCACCGAGTATAGTACTACCGATAGTGAATAGTATTTCAATGAACGAGCAGAACATGTGCTCTGATACCAATTGTTGGGAATAAACCCCCTACCAAAATAATATTCACGGTAATAAAAGCGGAATAATAATGTAGCACCGAGATACGGAACAAGAATAAAAGAGTAACAATGACACCAAGATTTTTACGTGGAAAACCCTTCTGAATAAGGGAAAAAACCACGGCCCTGAGAGGAGCAACTGATATCACTATAATAAGGAATTTTTACACTTTGTAGGCCCGAGTAAAATACTCCAAAGACCACTACAACACTCAAAAGAAAATAACCCTTTTTTTATATTTCCACCTCACTACAATATCGCTCACTCCCTATTTTTCTCACAGACTATTTTCTTATACCCTGTCTGTGAAACCTTACTCTTTTTCTCTCTTTTGTTGGTGTATCAAAAATGAGAGCTTATAGGCAAAACATTTCCAACCGCGTTTGACAATTTTTTTCTACCGCTTGCCAAAGTTGATCAGTGAAAAAGAAAGGTACGAAAAACATGGGCGGCAGGCAAACATTTTTGACAAAAGAAGATAATTTCTTCCTTAATTTAAGGGGGCTGGACCCCATCACCAAGACCACTTCCTACTATTCCTGCGCTGGTACCTAGCCCTGTTCCTACAAGACCTACTCCTGCACCAATGCCCGTCCCCATAATTCCAACGCCTGAACCAACGATTGATGCTGCCCCGTCTAGGGTGTCCATAGTGCTGCCGATGACCCCTTCTGCCTTTAGCCTCTTTCTTTCATCTAGGATCTTCTTCTCTGCCTCCAGCGCAGCTAACTGCTCTTCTTTGTCAAACTCATGATACAACACCTGCAACCGCAATCAATAAGCTTCAGTATAACACGTGTAAAACCTCAATAATACGACAATACTTGATTTTGACATGTACCTTCACTGTGATAGTTCCTCTGTCTTTCTTGTCTTTGACTTTGAGAATGTCAAGTTTTGGCAGTATCCTTAATTCAATTTCTTTTGGGGTCTCCACTTCCAGCTCATTCAGAGGCAACTTTGTAACACCCATTCGCTGGTCTTGCCCAATGTCTTTAGCAAATACCTGTCCAAAGTGATAATAGATGTAAACCAGTGTGTATATCGTAGACAGAGCAGAGTCCAGGCAGAAATGAAAGAAAGGTGCAGAAATCAGACCTCGAGAATAAGAGATTGAGTCTCCTTATCTTCTGCAATCAACTCAAATGTCTGGTCCCAAACCGAATTTAGGTTGTTGTCGATGGTTTTCGTCTTAAGCTTGAATAGTGGGCGAATATATAAGACTACATATGGATCAGATTTTCCAATCATTTCATGATTTTTTAAGCCATTAGCCCTGACTATGTCACTATAAGCTTGCCCTGTGGCTTAAGCTCCAAATCACTGCATGGGAAACACAAACAACAGTTGCATAAAAATGAAAATATAATAAAGATATGTGACAAGACCAGACTTTACATTCCATCCAAAAGACTATGCAGGGAGACATGGAACAAATAATGAAAAAAGTAATATGGTTTCAAAACAAAGTGAAACAGGATAAAAAGCAGATCTATTATTAATGACTAAAATACTTCAAAATTGAAGATACCTAGTATCCACCGGTATTCCACCAATTGGAACGACAATTCTATGAGGCCATTCTAGCATATCTGTGACAACTGAATTTACAGTGTCCTTTCAATGAGAAATAAACCATTGTCAGTCTAGGGAGAAAATTTTGAACAAGAAATGTCCAGTGAGAGAGCACATTAAATACTTACATCAATCATATCCGAAATTCCAGGAATAGCTGTTAAACTACCACCAATAGCCTTCAAAGTATAATCAATTCTTGGCTTTGGCTGATAGAAATAAACAAGGAGTCAATGACACAAATATACATCAGAAAATAAGAATCCTGAAAATAAGAGAATTTAATTGGCGGCACATTTTGCGTTCTGAACAAACAAGGAGCACTCAGCAATTCTATCATCATTTATTTTTTAAGCGATCAGTTCTAGGACTGTGAAAGGAGTATCACATGTCATCTAGCCTAGTTGTTTGTTACTGTAATTTCAAATTGAGCTCTCACAAAATTGCATAAGCAAAAGAGAAAAATATATTTGCCACATATCATTCAGAATTCAAACCACTTCAAACATTTATCAAGAAGCATCACATTCAGGGTTTTGCAAACCTAAGAAAGCTGTCTGATCTTTAAGTGCTTAGCTGCTACATGAGGTGTTCACACAGCTTTGAATCTTACAATAACCTATCGAGAAAAGTATCCATACAATGTTTTCGCTTGCTTTGGCC